>OU565299.1:15444054-16049054 GCA_913789915.3 Sphecodes monilicornis | reverse complement strand
TGTATATATTTTTGTTTTGTTGATTTTCCTTCTCACCCGCGTTTCGAGCGTGCTCTATCCGACGAAACGTTTTCTTTTTTCTGCTCTCGCCTGTATCCGCGTGACTTCATTTTTATTTTTATTTTTATTTTCTCTCTCTGTCCTAAAAACTGGTAAAAACCGAGTGTCGAAGGAAGGGAAGGAAACAAAAAGAGAAGCAAAAAAGATATATAGATATAAATAACAGAACACGAGACGTGATCATCATTCGCTAGCGAGCGGGCAAAGAACTATACGTATATGCATATAGCCGATTTGTCAAGAAAACGCAAAAATGAATGGAAAAGATAAATAAACCTGTCCGTTTTTTGTGTTCTTTCTGTGTGTCCAACTGCACTCTCCTGACACCCTCACTTGTTCTTTTCTGATTGGGCAGGGACGCAACAAATTTTCTTTTAGAAAAATCAATTTTATATGGCGTCCAGTAATTTTCTTGCACATTGTTTGTATAGAATAGAATGTTATTCTCTTAGGAAATTAAAATTGTCAGAAAGTTTCACTGAAAAATAAAAGAATACGCTATATGGTGGTACAGAAAATCTTTTCTAAATTTTTTCTAAATTCTTTGCGAATTATTTTCAACAAATTTTGATACACAGATGACAACAATCGACAGAGGTATATATAAAAAATATCAGGCAAAATAATTAATTCGATTTCTTTGACAAACATCGCGACTGTATATTAATTCTTGTTTTTATGAATTATTTTGTACGTACTTAACAATTTTTTGACTGTGTGCGTAGATATTCCTTGAGCATGTACGTTAATCTTTTAATTAGTTTGACACTGCTAAAATGATGTGTAGATTTATTTGAAACAAATTTCTTGCGTCCCCCACCCCTACACCTTTCGCACCACCGATAGTCCGAGCTGATTCTTTTGTTTATAAATAAAAATCCGCCACGACAATCGATTATTCTCGATTTCTCGGGTCTCTATCGTTTTTCGGACAGTTCAAAGGAACAGATCGAGTCTGCAACGATGTAATTACAGAACAATCAGCGTCAGGGTCTCTTCCCAAATATTTTATTCTAATACTCCTTTTCAGAGTTTCATCGACGCGCTATTTCTACCAGTTGGCGCTGCCATAATTCACAATTGGGTGCATACAAAAATTCATAGCACTCTTCACTTTTACCTTAATATATTTTTTCACGGATTTTTCAGCGCTATTATTGATTTTTTTACTCCCACGTAAATTGAGACTACCAAAAAACATTTATTGTAAATAAATACTATTGCCATTTAGCAAGGGAAATTCGAAACAAAAATTGTTTTATTTTGACGTGACATATGGTACATTTTTTAAGTAAGGAGTTCAATTTTTCAGTGCTACCAGAGGGTCTTAAATAAATAAACGATATTTCATTGATTTGAAGCAAAAATCTTTTTTACTTTGAACTCCCCCTGTGACTGATTTTGTTTCTATTAACGAATTAAATATTTACGTAAATTCAGACTACCAAAAGACATTTATTGTAAATAAATACTATTGCTATTTTGCAAGGAGAATTCGAAACAAAAATTGTTTTATTTTGACGTTACGTATGGTACATTTTTTAAGTAAGGAGTTCAATTTTTTAGTGCTACCAGAGGGTCTTAAATAAATAAAGGATATTCCTTTAATTTAGGCAAAAATCTTTTTTACTTTACACCCCCTGTGACTGATTTTGTTTCTATTAACGAAATAAATATTTTTCAGCGTCCAATTTTGAATTTGGCCCGCCTGAATCTCAACCAAGAGCTCCGAAAACTTTCTCACACACCATTTCTCTTCCCCGTGGCGTTTCGGGATCGTGCGAGTCTCGAGACCGCAGATTTTCTAGGTCTTCGTGAGGCGAATTTTCCTGGGCTCCTAATTTTCCCGGGGCTTAACAAAATTTTTGAACCGCAGCGGCGGCACGGGGATGAACGTCCTCGTTGCCCTTGAAAAGAGGTGAATTTGTTCGGGAGGCGTTAAATCAAATTTCACGGTGAATGGCAGCGAGCTCTGCCGACGAGATATTTCGGCAGCGATATTTCCATGAAATAATTTAATTAATTCGCGAATGGCTGCGGACGAAATGTTCTGATTTATTTTTTTACAGGCACATATCCAGGAGACCGTTTCACATTTGTAGGAAATTCGCAACGTTGAAAAATTCCCGTCAAAAAGAAAGAAAAAAGAAACAGGAGGAGTAGTTTTAGCGGATCGGAAAAGAAATTCTCGAAAATTCGTCGATTTTTCGAAAGTCTCTCGAGGGATCTAGAAGACCGAGGATCGATGTTCCAATGTCCCGAAGACGAGAACGAGGAAAGAAAGACTTTCTTGCGCACAAGCTTGCCCAGAACAATCGTTAGGAATCGTGCCTAGATATTTAAAACGCGTATTCTATGGGATCAACGTGATTACCTTTTTAGAATCTGATGAGCATGAGAGAGAAAGAGTGAGTGTATGTCTGTGTGCATGCGTATTTGTGCGACTCAGAGAGAAAGAGAGAGAGAGAGAGAGAGAGAGAGAGAGAGTGTAGAGTGGATCGACGATTAAGGAAATCTGCGCTCGACAATGAAGCAAATGGATCCATCGAGCTGCGATCGATATTAGATCGTGGCCGGTGTATCGGTTGGGAGAATCGACAGGTCTGACAAGCAAAAGTGAACCGGAAGCCACGTGCTCAACCTCTGCATCGATTAAAATATCGCAGGAAATTAAATAAAGCAATTAACTTTAATTTTGTTCTATATATTCCATTTTTGATACTGCGATATTTTATTGAGAATATACTGACACGTGATTTTCCGAAGCGTCTGGAATCATTGACAGTGCTCATCGGTTGTTTGTTAATGCAGATTTTTTTTTTATTATAAATAAGCTTGAGTTATTGTTATTTAATCAGACTCAGACAGTCTAGATGAGCGCTGTCTTTGTACCCGAATGCATAAATGAAATCTACTCACTTAATGGCACACCTTATAATTTTCATACTTCATATATTCTGTTCTAGTTGTATCTATACCTATATGTAGCCCTACATCTGTCTGTATACTATTTACGAAACTATATATCTATATATATATATACGCATATCTCGATGTATGTACATATAATGTGCCCTTCTCCCTTTTCTATCTGCATCTCCAGCACGAGTTCTGTAGTGAAATAACACTGGAAGGAGGTTGCGCGACGTTCATTGTTTCATCGTTCTGTCGAACACAAAATTGCTACCAGAAAAATCAATTTTGTAGTTCATTTCCTGTGACTCGAGCGGAACGATGGAAAATGTCGATGCATTTCCTTTCAAATTCTCTTCCAGCTCAAAACCGACCACAATCTCGCTATTCTACTGCCTATCATCGTCTTCCTCCTCTTCGACAACTTACAAACGGCCTACCACTGCGATCGGCAGTACTTTTTACAATTTATTCTTGCAAAAAGTTGACGACAATCCGAAAAACCGTTTTTACAAACACGCCCGGATAGGGGAGCCTCTTTTCCACGAAAGAGGAACGCGAGCCGAAAAATTTAACGATTAGACCATAACACTTAAACCGTACTTTTTGCAGGAAACACTCTATTCCACTGTCGCTATCAGTGTCACTCGAAGCTTCGACCTTCTCAGACCTTCGCTAGAGCGATTGTCTGTCACTGTTGCTTCATTGAAACATTTTCCATCGTTGAATTACGAAATTATACTTTACCGTGTACATTTAAACAAAAATATGTACAAATTGGATGTGATATTCCGAAAGGAAACATAGTTGAGAGACAGACCGTAATCTGCTGATTATTATGCATTTTGTCCCATGTCGATAGCTCAACTGGTTTCCGAGATACAATGCTTCAAATATTGCACTGTGGACGTTGGAAGTAGCGTGAATTTCCACTAGCGATAGCGCGCTAACTAGCGCGAGCGTGGTGGGGGGGAACGCGAGCGTGGTGGGGGGTAGCGTGAGCGCGCGGGAGTGGTGAGCTGAAAATCATGGTTCCCTTTGAACAACGATATCTCGGGAACCAGAAGAGATATCGACATCGAACAAAATGCATCTTAAAGAAGAAGTTTCGCCGCTTCTAACAGTATTTGTCTCTTTCCTGTAGCTCCACTAGTTTCGGAACGAAAAATGTTCGAACTTTCATAGATTTCAATGAACTGTCCCAGCGTCAGAGTCTGTGAACCAACAGTGGCAGAGAGCTCCCTTTTTCAATCATTAATGGCAATCTGTTGCATGATGCTGTTAGAGAAACGAACACGTGTAGGAATGTGCATTAGGGACGCCTGTCACGATTTTAACAAGTAGACTGTGGATCTTTATGCGAATATAAATATTTCTCTCAACTATTATACTAAACCAGAGCACACATTTGTTTAAGCTATTGCAGATATAAAATGTTATAAATTAAAAGAAAATTGGAATTTTTGTTCAGGGGATTGTAAATGCGCAGAGATCGCAGTCTACGGGTACGTAGCGTTAGTGAAAACGAAATGGGAAGAAAACATTCAGATTATGCGCTTTAACAAATTAGACGTTCAGATTGTATTTACTGTTAGATCCGCCGCGTCATTGTCTTTCTGTGATGATCAGGCTATTTCGAAGACGGAGAGATTCTCATCCGGTGTTTATTGTTTGACGGAGGAAAGGGGGAATAAGAAGAGAACGTTGTCCGGCCTCTTTTTGACTTCTGGTTTCTCCAGATGATATCGGACCGTACAAGTGTCCTCGTGGCGGTCTCTCTCTCGAGGCAGGACACGGAGAAACAAGGACTATAACATGAAACCCCCGAGGAGACTGTCGAGACTGTCCTTCGTGCGTGTGAATGGTGGAGAACGAGGAGAGAATGAAAAACATTGTTCCGTGTCTACTCGGAACCCGAGTCTCTTCGGGAACGCGTCTGAACACTTCGGTATAGAAGTATAAAGTCAATTGCCCGTAAATTAATCGTGTAAACAATGTCGCGGACGTCTGCCCGGCGAGCATAATTAGTCGAGGTAAGGTAATCGATACTCGCAACAGTATTGTAGATAATATACGTTAAAACGAGGGTCAATGCTGTCGGTTGCTCGACAAACTCTTTTTTTAAATAATATTGCTCACACAGAGAAAACTATTCTAAACGATTGACCACTCGGTGGTGCCATTGAAAATAATTATTCCGGCTCATTTTTATTATTTCACTATTTCAACAAATTTTTCGGTAATTATTTACATCAGGGGCTTCCACGCCGATTTTGACGACCTTGAAATATATTGTCAAGGTCATCATTCTGAACAACTTTTTCCTATACATGTTACCGCCGCTCAGCTTTGGTTTCCGAAATGTTCGCTAAAAAGTTTCAACATCTCGAAAAGTGATCGAACGTAAAACGACTTCAATCGGTTGAGACCCACTGACTTGTCTGTTTATGTTTACGAACTGTAACGTGAAATGAATCGTGTCGAACGCGCGAACTCATTTCATTGTCAGCTGTGTTAGCATACGGAGTATTAAGCATGAAACTATACGAATTCTTGGATATCTGCAACAATCAAGAAAATATATAATAAGCCAGTATATAAATATATAAATAATATATAAATAACCCAGACCTAACCCAGACCTAGTCCGATCACTTTTTGAGATGTTGAAACTTTTTTGCGAATATCTCGGAAACTGAGCGGCGGTAACATGTATAAGAAAAAGTTGTTCAGAATGATGACCTTGACAACATATTTCAAGGTCATCCAAATCGGCGAGGAAGCCCCTAATGTAAATATTTACCAATTTTTCTAACGATCCAGGATAACCATTTGTTTAGCCATTCGCCGTGATGTGGACAATCGTCTGGAATGCAAAAACAGAACGTGAGCACACAGAGACCACAGGCCACACACGTTAACATATGTATTAACACAGGAGAGGATAATGGAAAATAATGAGACACAAGTCGATAAGGGAACCGTTGTATAATGTTTTATTGTCGCTCGGATAAGTCGACGTAGTTTCGCGAATTATTAGCAGGTAATTAACGATTAAAGAGCGATATGAAAACACTTGCCGAGCCACTTTTTACGAACGGAGAACCCCGTCTGTTCGTTTTTTTTTTTTTTCACGATGTGTCCCGTGTGCAAAAGACGTGCATTTTTTTCGAAAAAGAAGAGAAAGCCAGAGAGGTCGCACGTTCTATTTTTGCAATTGCACCGGGAGGTTCCTTTGTTGCCGAACTAAAAAAGAAAACAGAACAAAGAGAAAGAACAGAGAACATGTTCATTTGAAATTCCATTAAGCTCTCCGGCTTTTGTAATCAAAGAACTGCAGACTGGACCGGAAAAAAGTGGCTCCATTCTTTCGTTGACGTACAGAGGCGGTACACCGCCCAATGTTAATTAAAAAAAAGCACGGGGAGAATGAGGGGGGACGAAGCTCACCTAAACGAAGGGAGATGTTGGTCGAAGCATCGGTCTATATCATAGCGAAATTGAATTAACGAAACAGTGGAGATACACGAGGAGTCATCGAACTATGTATGTTCCTCGACGGAGGAGGACTTCCTTTCTTCCTCGGTACTCACCTGATTCTCTCCTTGGAACAGAGCATTTCGGTCCATCGGAGATCAAAAGTTCTTTGAAAAGTCTCCGAAAAATGTACGTGAATTTTTAGAAAATTTTTTGGCCCTCAAAAATAATTATTTGAAAAATACTGTTCTTATTCGTCCATTTTCGATCTACACATTGAAGTATTTTAAACAATTTAAAATAAAATCAATGAACTTTTAGGAAATACTTCAAAGTATAGTATAAACAATTTCATCGAATTTTTGCAAATTTTGTTGACCTTCGTATGACCTTCAGAAATTATTGTACAGAGGGTCCTTATTTAATATTCATTCGTTTTGGTTGTAAAGTACTTTAAACAATACTTAAAAAATTGATACATTTTTAACAAATACTTCAATGTACAACATGGGCGTAGAAAAATAAAAATTTGAGAATATCTGGCACAGAAAATGGATGAGCAGTGTATGAAGGTCGAACACTCACTATAGCACTCGCTATAGGGCTTCCAACGAGAGCATCATCTAGGACGCCATGTTGGCGAGGAGTGGGGGTAATGTTAGCGTCCACTGTTCTCTATAAGCGCGTCGCCGGCCCAGTAGCGTGCACTATAGAGAGGGAGTACGGAAACCAATTTTTCCTAACCCTGGAAACACTGTTGAAAAAATGTTTAACACTTTATGTCTCTAGGTAACTATTATTTATTATCTTTTCTACCTAGTGTTTGCAAACTGTTGGGACCACGTCTATAAATATTTAAAAAGGTTCACAGACTCATTGAAAATTTTAAAATTTATCAAAAGTGTCCCCACAGTTTCTTGAAAATTTGTTTAAGGTAATATAAATTGAACAACATTGTAAAAATTTAATAAATAAGATTGGAGATATTTCAGGGAGGATTTTTGGCCTCCGATGGACTCGAATGATTGAAAATTAAAAATGGAGGATGACTGTGACGAAAGAAGGAGAAAGGGAGGGGTTGAAGAGCGAGAGAGGGGGGAGAGCATGAGCAAATTTGACTTACTAATCAGATTTGGCCGCGTGGTCGCGAGACTCGCGCGTGTTTAGGACGAATATGTTATATATAAATATGAATATTATAAATATATATTAATATTTAGATTTATATTAATATGTATAAGGGAATGTTACTGTATTTGCGAATATAAAAACAGACACGGTGGGGTTAGAGACGAGCGACCTAGATACGACGTTCGCGTCTTTTATATTTTTCATTATCGGTATGTGCATTATTATCAAATACAAAAACGAGAAAAAATATAAGAAGAAAGGAATGAAGCATTTCCGTTGATGTGATTGTTCTCTCGTGTTAGTGTAATTAAAAAAAAAAACAAGATAAAAAGAAAAGAACGTTTGTCCTCTCGTTATTATCCCGGATTGTATCACGTCTAATTATCGACGAATGACAAACAAAGAGAGCGATTGAAAAATTATGAAAAATTCGAGCGTTGCTGATGGAGACGAGACAAGAAATAAAATGTTCAGTATTAATCGACGAGTGGAAAACTGTGAGGGACAAGGGGGCAGCGCAGCCTGGTTCAATAACAATAAATTATTAAGCAACTTTCTCGCCTCGTATGCTGAGGGATCAATTATTAACATTAAAGCACGAGGAATAACAAATATCTCGAGAATATCAGAAATATATTTAAACGAAAAATATAAATAAAATATATATCAAATTTCGTCTTCCCTCCGATTTTCGTTTCTCTGTGAATTTCTCGACAAAGGCTGCGCTGGCTCCTTTCATACAAACGGACATAACACGTCACTTCTACATTCCAATTGTTTTAAACAAAGACAAGAAACAGCGTGTTTTCTCGACTTTAAATAAAAAAAAAATTCCATTCCTTCCCCCATTTCACTGTCTGCGTGATCGTCGAACGATAAATTTAAACAAACCAAAACAAAAAAAAATAGAAAAAAATGTATAGACGCTAAGAAGTTAAAAAGAATTACAATAGATCGTAACTGAACAAAATAAGAAAAGAAAAAAACAAATAAATAAGAAAGGAAAGAAGAAGACGAGAGATATGAGATGAGAGATCGTATTGTTTCGCGATTCCGTTCGGGCCGATGAATTATTGTGTAATCTTCATTCGCCGCCGTTTTACAAAGCCGTTCGTTTACACGATGTAAATACGTTCGTAAGCTTCCTTGCAGCATAAGAGGAGATAAACGCCTAGCTAATGTTAATGAAATTACTAAGAATAAGTTCGCTGTTGGACTGTTTTTTATAACGCAGAGTTTTGTGGCGATACACAGAAACAAACACGAACGTTACACCGTACATACTTACACATACCTATACAATACATAGACAAACACGTACCGTGAACGACGATGAAGACTTAGCATTAATTTGTCCGCAATTGCCGCTGAACATTGATTATGGGTCGTGTGTAATCTTCGTTTCTTTGTCTAATGGCAGCCGATATTATTTTGTAAAGATAAAGAGAAATAAATCGACAAATGTATAACAATGAGGTTGTGACAGCCCTTCATTACGTTGACTACGAGGAAAATAAACTTCTTGATGCAAAAAACCCCCTGAGACTTCGAATTCTTCAGCATTTTACTCTTTCTGTTTTTTTTTACCGCCACACAGGTCCTGAACTGATTTTCCTATTTTATAAACTATTTTGCTGAAAATATATCATTTCAGTTACACTTTTTCTTGGAGGACCAATTTTTTTTAACTGTTTTTTATGTAGTCCTATAGATTTCGACGAGAAAACGCCGAAAATGATAGTATTATTGCCAGGAGTTCACTGGTTCAGAAGTTATACGCGTGTAAAATGGAGCAATTTTAAGCCTTTTTGACAGGTTGAAGTCCTGACAATAATACTTACATTTTCGTAATGTTTTCATCGATATCTACAGGATTGCATAAAAATGTATTAAAAAAGAGTTCAAAAAAGTCCAAAACATCTGGTCCTCCAAAAGAAAGTTCAGCCATATATTTCAATTCATGAAAAAAATATTTTTCAGGCATTGAAGCCGCTTTTGAATTATTTTCTGAAAAAATCTGTAGGCTTGCCAGTCCCCAAGTATATTTTTGTAGATCCATGCATGCATTCTGTAAAAGTGCAAAATATTTAATAAAACAGGCGCGTCGTTCATTTGAAGATTTATTCAGTTTTATGGATCAGAATACAATTTTTAATAAAATCGTGTAGTACTAAATTGAATAAATTGGAGTCATCTTATAATACGTATTGACCGGTAGTAAGACTGCCGTGAGCGATGAGTATCTGAGGAGCAGGATGGTAAGGCACATAGATACTCGGTAAAGCTTTGTCTTCTTCTTTCACTTTTTCGATTCGTCCGTTTAACACTTTTACATCCTCTGGATCAAGCCTTAAAAGCGTTGTGGATGCTGGAGAACCTGGAACGAAATCAATAAAAAAGCAGGTAATTATGATTTCACCATCGAATCGAACACCATAAAATTCATTTTAAATCTGCGACCCGCAACTTCGATGTCTGAGAAGACTAAAAAGTCTAAAAATGATGAGTTTTTTCTTTGAAAGTGTGTCCCTGTGTTCTCGGAAGATCATTAGCCCCGGAAATCGAAGTGACCTCGAGAGCAAAGTGATCTCCGAGGCGCTGAAACCCGTTTCCAGTTCACATTTTTGTTGCCCAATCAAATAACTAATTGGACCATCTTTGCAATTTTACATGTAGTCAGTGAAAAAACAAAAAGACACTCACTTTGAAGTAAGGTAACATCTTTTTGTACTGATCCTCCTTGAGTTTTCTATAAATACAAATTATCAATTTTAATCAAATGTGTCATCAAGAAATATTCGTCTGAAATATATTTGTTTGTTTGTACCTTCACAGCAAGGTTCTCCTGAGATTGTTCAACCTTGTTCAATTTAACAGTTGCAGCAGCGACGCTAGGGTCAGACTTTGCATTTTCTTGAACATTTCCAATTCTTTCTTCTGTCGCTACTTTTCCTGTTGAAACTGACTGTTGCTCCTCTAAAGCTTGCTTCAAGAATATATTATTCTCTCCTATTTTTGTTTCAGGTATGCTGTCAACAGCTATCGATCCTGGGGCAGCAATATCTGGTACTATAGCTGCTCCTAATTGTTTTTCTCCTGACAGCCCTTTTGCTTGCTGCAGGAATACATTATTCTCTCCTATTTTTGTTTCAGGTATGCTGTCAACAGCTATCGATCCTGGGGCAGCAATATCTGGTACTATAGCTGCTCCTAATTGTTTTTCTCCTAATAGGCCTTTAGCTTGCTGCAGGAACGCATTATTCTCTCCTATTCTCGTTTGAGGACTAACTAAAGCGGATCCAGTGCCAGCTGCATTTGCAGCTCCTGCTACCTGCTGCTTGTCCCCTGGTGTTGAGTCTGCCTCCTGCCTCGCTTGCTTCAGGAACACGTTCGTCTGACCTAGGTCAACCACCTGATCTACATCTCGGGTTTTGAGTTGAGCCAGTCCTATGGCAGGCGAAGTCTGCAGCTGTCAATTAGAATACTGGTCTCAATGGAATTAATTATTTTGCAATTGGGTGAATTTTGTCACGGTCGCCAGAAATGGTAATGAGTTGAAATGGGTTAGGAAATAGATTAGGTCAGGTCTGGATTGAGTCATGTGTAGATTGAGCCAGGTCTGGGTTAGGCCAAGTCTAGAATAGGCCAGGTGTAGATTAGGCCAAGTCTAGAATAGGCCAGGTGTAGATTAGGCCAAGTCTAGAAGAAGTCAGGTGTAAATTAGGCCAAGTGTAGAAGAAGTAGGTGTAGATTAGGCCAAGTCTAGAAGAAGTCAGGTGTAAATTAGGCCAAGTCTAGAGGAAGGCAGGTGTAGATTAGGCCAATTCTGGAATAGGGCAGGTCTCAATTAGGCCAGGCGTGGGTTAGGTCAGGTTTGGATTGAGTCAGATGTAGATTGAGCCAAGTCTAGGATAGGCCAGGTGTAGATTAGGCCAAGTCTAGAAATGGCCAGGTGTAGATTAGACCAACTCTAAGAGAAGTCAGGTGTAGATTAGACCAATTCTGGAATAGGGCAGGTCTAAATTAGGCTAGGCATGGGCTAGGTCAGGTTTGGATTGACTTAGATGTAGATTGAGCCAGGTCTGGGTTAGGCCATGTGTAAATTAGGCCAAGTCTAAAATTAGCCAAGTACAGATTAGGCCAAGTCTAGAAGAAGTCAGGTGTAGATTAGACCAATTCTATAATAGGGCAGGTCTAAATTAGGCCAGGCGTGGGTTAGATCGGGAGTGGATTCGATTAAGTGTGGATTAGGTGAGGTGTAGATTGAGCCAGGTCTAGATTAGGGCAGGCCTGAATCAATTCATTCGTAAATCAGGTCAGGCACGTTTTGGGTCTTTGTTAGGTTAGGCTAACTTACGTAGACATGTCCTTGAGGAATATTAGTGGCAGTAATCCTGAAGCCCTGATCGTCAGCAATGTACCGTGCAATCTGAATGACACCTGCATCATCAATGTAACTGTAGGTACCCTGTGTTACTCCGTCCCGTGTCCTAACCTCTGACCTCGCTGAGGTGGGACTACTGTAGCCAAAACTGTATTGACCATAGGTGTCCTGATAATTGAGGAGAGGTGGGGCTGGCTTGGCCAAACCTAGAGACACTAGGCAGCAGGCAAATAGCAGAACCTAGATGACACAATCAGTACCAAAAATCGTCAGTTAGGGTATCGTTATCGCCTGGTCCTGAAGCTAGGATCTAGACACAATGATGCAGACTGTCCAGTGGAATCTGGAAGGTCCTAGGGTCACTCAAGCTTGAGTTCCACTCTGAATCTCATCAGTTCAATTTGGGAATCCTAATTTAGGAGATGTTAACTAGGGTGCTAAACCGATGGATGCACTTGTCCGTCATTTGAACAATTGATATTTAGGAATCACTGGTCAATCATTTATGATCCTGTGAGCTGTCAAAGGACCTTAAGAGTCCTTCTAACCCAAAAAGTCCCTACAGCCTCATCAATCCACTTCAAGAATCCCAATTTACGAAAATGCTACTTAGGGCGCTGAGCCTCAACTTGTCCCAGTGCCATCATCGGAACAATTGAAATTTCAAATCCACTGATCAATGCTAATTTTTTGCCACCCCATGAGCCACCGATGTACCCCAAGAAGTCTTTAACCCAAAAAGTCTCTACAACCTCATCAATCCACTTGATGAATCCCAATTTACGTAAATGCTATTTAGGGCTCTGAGCCTCAACTTGTCCCAATCTTCCCAGTGTCATCATCGGAACAATTAAAATTTCAAATCCACTGATCAATGCTAATCTTTTACCACCCCATAAGCTACCGATGTACCCCAAGAAGTCTGTTAACCCAAAAAGTCCCTATAACCTCATCAATCCACTTGATGAATCCCAATTTACGAAAATGCTACTTAGCTCTCTGAGCCTCAACTTGTCCCAATCTTCCCAGTGTCATCATCGGAACAATTAAAATTTCAAATCCACTGATCAATGCTAATCTTTTACCACCCCATAAGCTACCGATGTACCCCAAGAAGTCTTTTAACCCAAAAAGTCCCTACAACCTCATCAATCCACTTGATGAATCCCAATTTACGTAAATGCTATTTAGGGCTCTGAGCCTCAACTTGTCCCAATCTTCCCAGTGCCATCATCGGAACAATTGGAATTTCAAAACCACTGATCAATGCTAATCTTTTACCACCCCATGAGCCACCGATGTACCCCAAGAAGTCCTCTATAGTACCACACCAATCCCCAATATCCCGTCCAACTGATAAACCACGCCTCTCCAAAGGGTTTATTTCAACTGAAGCTTGAGAAACACTGAACGGGGCCTACGCGACCCCCACGTCCCATCAAGATAGCACTATTCTCGAGTAACCAAACTGGGGATGATAGCCAGTAGATGCACCCACGCTCCATGACCAGGACTTACGTATGCGCACTTCATGTTTATCCGATCGGACGTGTTCGATTTCCGTGCGATGCATACAGACTATTTATATGGACAGCGACGATGGGACACCACACCCTTGTCGATCCTCCTTCTTCCATCGTCGCGGAAACCCAGGCGATCAAAGGACCAAAGAAACTACCGGCAGACTGGTCACGCCTGTCTCTTCAAGGCCTCGATCCGGCTGGAATCCGGCTCCGAAAGTGTTTTCATCGGAGCTTTTTTACCAACGGCGAAACCTGAACCATCGGCCATGTCCTAATATGACGCAGCTCAGGGTCGTCCGTGGAGATCCGTGTGCCGGTGTAATAATCCATTGCTGGAGAGATTCCTGCGGGCGACATCAGGATAAAGGATACGGCCGGCTGTTATTATCGATCTGACTCGTATTTTCCATTTATCCGCGGACGACACTCCCTCGCTAGCTTTTAATACGGCGGCTGTGGGATTATGGGACTGCGTATAGGGGACACCGAGCCTTCGTAGTCGTTCGAGCTTTCATTTCCATAGGCTTGAGCATCGGAAGAAAATCTTGGGCGAGATGCAAGCATTTTTTAAATATTTATTTCAGAAATTCAAGGTAATTTACAGGTGACCATCTAAGGGTCTTTGGGAATTTTTCGTATAGGACCGGTTGGCTTGATCGATCTGAAACTTTTTACGTATATTTACTATACTTTCATAGTATTGCTCAATTTTTTGCAGCTTCGTGGAATGACAAACAGTATTTTTAAAAAATCGATCTTTTGGAGCTAATGATCTGGGTCACCTTCTTGAGGTAATTTTCGTGTGATCGTAAACATGTAAAAATATTCGAAGGACAGCTATTGGCTGTCAAATATGGCTTCGTTTTATTTTTGGTATCGAGCAGATATGATCAGGTTTATTGTTATGCTTCGTGTTCGATGCTGTTATTTTTTAAGAAGTCTGTTAAGGTGGCCATAAAGCTATTATAAAGACGTCATTACCTATTGATTATACCATAAAAATCAAGGAGCCTTTATCGGTTCCGGTACGATACCGGTTAATAAACCACTCCTCCAATGCTCCCTCCAATAATGTATACTATATTATTCTTGGAACTATATTTACAAGACAGAAATATTTGAAACAAAAAAGAACCTAGTGAACTCAACTTCATAACGATTACAGAACCTATCCAAATTAGTAAGAGACTCCATTTACAATTTCCCGAATTTCGGTGGAGGAATAGAGAAAGAAAATGTAGTATGAAAATTAGCGTAATTATGGACTCTAAGCTGAAGGCTAGCATGCACCGCAAAAAGATGTTCTCAAGCGACTCGTTTCCCTTCCGTTCATTTTCCTGTCTTCTCTGTCGGAAATCATTGTCGTCCCTCGATTATACCTCGCGCGCGGCGCTATACTTAATTTGCATACTATCCTCGACCCGAATCGGATGCAATCAATCTTGACACACTAATACGCGCCAGGTACAAAATTGTCGACATTAATATGTATCGGTTTCACGCCTGCCGTGTCAGAATACACCGTTTGGGTCAGGCCGATCTGTTTTGCAAATTTTTCGCGGCAAAACCGCAAACCCGAGGCAAAAATAACGATCTTAGAACGTCGGCGACGTCTCAAAGACGACCGCTCAAACCATCAACTCATCTCACATAACCTCAATCAAACATGTCTAAACATTATCGATCATCGACAGATGTCTGTCAGTCATCCTCGTCCCCTTTTCTTAAGAATATTATACAAAATCAAGGTCGGGCAAAGGTCAGGCAGAGGTCGGACAAAAGTCGGGCAAAAGTCGAGCACAAATCGCGTTCTCGGTTTTGACTATTTAAAAAACGTATCGAGAAAGAAAACAGGTGAGGAATAGCATAGATTGAAAATTAAATAAAAGGTGAAGGTCAAGCAAAGGTCAGGCACAAATTGGGTTCTCGGTTTTCACTGTTTAAAAAACGTATCGAGAAAGTAAACAGGTGAGGAACAGCATAGATTGAAAATTAAATAAAAGTGAAGGTCAAGCAAAGGTCAGGCACAAATTGGGTTCTCGGTTTTCACTGTTTAAAAAACGTATCGAGAAAGAAAACAGGTGAGGAATAGCATAGATTGAAAATTAAATAAAAGCTGAAGGTCAAGCAAAGGTCAGGCACAAATTGGGTTGTCGGTTTCCGCTGTTTGAAAAACGTATCGAGAAAGGAAACAGGTGAGGAAAACCATAGACTGAAAATTAAATAAAATACGAAGATGGAGCAAAGGTCGAGCAAAGGTCGATCAAAGGTCAAGTTAATTTAATTTAATTTAGGACTTGATTTAAGAGTTAAAAGCTCCCCGGACCCACTTAGCTACCCAGTTAGCTACCCAATTAGCTAACCTCTCAGCTACCCGGTTAGCTACCCAAAGGAAGTTCCCACACCAACCAAGAGTGAACACCTCGAGGACAGTTCCAGACAGTTTCTTTATTCCAACTAAAGACAACTAATCATTGGTTATAATCTATAGTAATTCCCGCGTGAGTTGGGCCCTCTATCTCAATAAACAAGCCTTCCGTAAGCCAGGCCAGGCCCTGCAACGGCGAGAACGTCCGCAGACTTGGCCGCCTCGTTGACCAGGTTCAGTTTCTCGTTGATATGAGCGGACGCGTGCGCAGCTTTCGCCACAGCGACTTCCGCCGTGTCCTGGACTCTTCCATCGGGGCCAATCGGTGCTCCTGGTACTAGGACAGCGTTGCCAGCCACCAGGGGTACTGAGAGCCCAGCTTGGCCACCTGCTACGAGGGTTACAGCCCCGGATCTGGCAGCCTCGTTGGCCAGGTTGATTCTCTCGTTGATTTGAGCTGCTGCGTGGGCTGCCTTGGCTGCTGCCACTGCTGGAGTATCTAGCACTCTACCGTCGGGGCCAACTGCGGCTGCTGGGACCGCTGCTGCTAACAAACCGCCGGCTACGACGGACACGGGTCTGGAACGCATTTATTTGGGTTAGCTATTGATTGGGTTAGGGTACGGTTTGAATGCGGTTGATACTTAGTTGTGGGGTCTGGTTGAAGAAAATAGGTCTAGGAGCTTCAAAACAGATCTATTTGGTCCTTGACTGAATTGTTAATGGTTCATACTGGGGAGATACTGAGTTATGTCTATCGTGGCTTGAAGTCTAGGTAGCTAAGGGGCCATAGCGAATTTGCTACATGGGTTGCGCTTTGGGTAAGAAGGAGGTTAAGCTTCGTTGTGAGTAACCTCTTTGTTAACGATATATAGCGGGAAGCACCCCAGTTAGGTCTCTAATGACTTGTGGTCCAGGTAGCTAAAGGACTATAGCGAGTATGGTCAATGGGCTGTAGATGGGGTAACGAAACAGGCTGAGCTCCACAGCACGAGACTAGAGATTCGTCTGCTACCTATCTGCCCACTTGACAACTTGTTTGTTAACGATCTACAGTAGCGAGACACAAAATCAGGTTTCCAGTGGTTCGGGATCCAGGTAGCTAAATGTGTATTGAGTTTAGTAAATAGTCTGAAGATGGAGTAACGAACCAAGTTACATAGTACCCCCATCGTCCTACCATTAAGTTCGCTTGAAAACTGAAGAGACATCCTCTACCATCAAAGTCATAGTCACCTGGTCAAGTCTGCTGCGACGGACCTAGCAGCCTCATTAGCCAGGCCGACCCTCTCGTTGATCTGAGCTGCAGCGTGAGCAGCCTTGGCAACAGCGACCTCGGGTGTATCTACTACTCTGCCGTCGGGTCCAATAGGTGCGCCAGGTACTAGTATAGCAGGCCCACCAACCACCAACGAAGAAGCAGGATTGATGACAGCGGCATGCACAGCTAAGGAGGACCTGGCAGCTTCGTTGGCCAGGCTGATCCTCTCGTTGACCTGGGCGGCTGCGTGCGCAGCCTTGGCGACAGCAACCTCGGCAGTGTCTACAACCCTGCCATCAGGCCCGACCGGTGCTCCGGGTGTTAGGGTAGCGATCAACGGGCTGGACAGTATGCCTGGCTTCGCCAGGGCTACAGAGATCAATCCGACGAACGCCAAGCCAACTGGTGACATGATTGGCGAACTTTTGGCCAGGGTGACTCGATGGCTGGAGAGAACGTAATGGTCGAGGAGGAGGATCGTTCGACGCGGTCGACTATGAGCCGATTGGTCCTAGACCAGCTTTTATAGGCCGACCAGGTGACGCGTAACACGACTATCGAAGCTGTTTAGAAAAAATCGTCGTGGATGATGGAGAACCATAGACAAGACTAGCAGCGGCCCGCCGGTGTTTCCGCTACTCGGGGCAAGGTAAGCGTGTTGTAAAACGAGTACGTGTCTGCGGGTGGCGGCGCCCGGGAAAAATCTAAAGGAGGGCTCCATTTTCGTGTCTCTTACGAGGCCGGGAAGACACCCGATCCCGTTCGTCATTTCTCCGACTACTAGGCCTGGCCCTGGTCTCCAAGGTCGACTACGCCGAAGGACGACGCACGCGTAACTGAAGCGTCGGGCCCTGTTTGTTGTTAGATCACCGGCTGCGTTTTTATACGGCCGGCTCGTTGCTTTCCCACACCGTCGCGGATCAGCTAGCTGAACTCTCGAAGAGGTAGCTCAGGTATCCTGATGTCTCAGCCAAATTATGCCTCCTGTGTAGCGAACGGTCTGAAACGTATTGGTCCAATGAGCTTTCCATTTCCTGAAAATGGTCAATATTTGAAATATCGTAACTTGGGGGGAAAAAATCGCACGGCCATTTATCTCGGCTCATTTTAAAGCTTGAATCATCTATTTTCGTAGAATATTGTTTATTTTTTATTAGAAAAATTTCTCTTGGCATGAGGGTTGGAAAAGTGAATCCACTAAATCGACGATTGTCCAAAAACTGTCGAGGATGTTTGAATTGCTGCAATTTCATTAAAAAAAATCGCATGACCATTTATCTTGGCTCATTTTAAAGCCTGAAGCCTCTACTTTTGCAGGACATTGTTCATTTTTCACTGGAAAAATTTCTCTTGGCATGAGGGTTGGGAAAGTAAACCCACCAAGTCGACGATTGTCCAAAAACTGTCGAGGATGTTTGAATTACTGCAATTTCATTAAGAAAAATCGCACGACCATTTCTCGTGGCTCATTTTAAAGCTTGAATCATCTACTTTTGCAGGGCATTGATTATTTTTTATTAGAAAAATTTCTCTTGACATGAGGGTTGGAAAAGTAAACCCACCAAATCGACGATTGTCCAAAAACTGTCGAGGATGTTTGAATTACTGCAATTTCATTAAAAAAAATCGCATGGCCATTTATCTCGGCTCATTTTAAAGCTTGAATCATCTATTTTCGCAGGATATTGTTTATTTTTTATTAGAAAAATTTCTCTTGGCATGAGGGTTGGAAAAGTGAATCCACTAAATCGACGATTGTCCAAAAACTGTCGAGGGTGTTAGAATTGCTGCAATTTCATTAAAAAAAATCGCACGACCATTTATCTTGGCTCACTTTAAAGCCTGAAGCCTCTACTTTTGCAGGGCATTGTTCATTTTTCACTGGAAAAATTTCTCTTGGCATGAGGGTTGGAAAAGTAAACCCACCAAGTCGACGATTGTCCAAAAACTGTCGAATATGTTTGAATTACTGCAATTTCATTAAAAAAAATCGCACGACCATTTATCTTGGCTCATTTTAAAGCTTGAATCATCCACTTTTGGAGGGCATTGTTCATTTTTTATTAGAAAAATTTCTCTTGACATGAGGGTTGGAAAAGTAAACCCACCAAGTCGACGATTGTCCAAAAACTGTCGAGGATGTTTGAATTGCTGCAATTTCATTAAAAAAAATCGCACGACCATTTCTCGTGGCTCATTTTAAAGCTTGAATCATCTACTTTTGCAGGGCATTGATTATTTTTTATTAGAAAAATTTCTCTTGACTTGAGGGTTGGAAAAGTAAACCTACCAAGTCGACGATTGTCCAAAAACTGTCGAGGATGTTTGAATTGCTGCAATTTCATTAAAAAAAATCGCACGACCATTTATCTTGGCTCATTTTAAAGCCTGGAGCCTCTACTTTTGAAAGCTATCATTCAATTTTTGCTCAAAAAATTGCCTCGTAATATAGCAATTTGGGAATTGAAAAAATTGTTATTGCTGAATGTCGATTGGGACATAGAAGGGTCCAGAGTTAAGATGCCTAGTCATTCCAGCTAATTTTCTAAAGGCCCCAATGAAGGGCCCTTGTCGAAGGTCTTCGTGACTAAAGAAATATTTCTGTGATTAAATATATTTGGCAGTGGAAAGTGAATGGTAGCAAAAGGGCTAGTTGCAACAGAGGCAAGGCATCAACACTTCTTCCAATCGTATGAAGCACGATCCGTTGCATCATGTAGTTTCTTGTTACAGCTGACATCCAGTCACCCACATACACCTCTCATTCTAATCGTTACAAACATGCTGCCTCACATAAGAAATTAGGTCGGCTGGAGAACGAGTTTCTCAAAAAACTATTGTAATAGACCCGGGTGACATGAATCGTTGCTACAGAGCTGTGTGAATCTAGTCGTTGGGCCACTGTGTGCAATTTTAAATATTTAACCCGTTACTCGCAAACATATTACCAACAATTGTATAACACAATATTATACAAATATACAATATTTTCGCAATATGCTCGTCCTCGAAGATGACACACAAATTATAATTAACAAACTCATAATCAAACGTTAAACAAACCTGAAGACTAAAATTATATTTTTATATCTCAAAGTATGCATCGATAAATATTAAAGCTAAATTTTACTTACATAAATTAAGTATTTCCAACGCTACATTATTTTCTATAAAACGATACTGAACAGAGAGGAATTTTTGGAGGTTCCAAAAACAGATTGCACTCGCAATCACTGAACTGTTAAGGCGCCCCAAGGTCGTCGTAGAAGGAAATGATCGTTCACGCAACGGTTGGGTAAGAAATTTGATTGCTCGGTGAAAAGAAAAAACAGACAGTTCCCAGTGAATCGGTTATAATCGACATTTACGACAGATTCGATTTGGCCCCCCCCCCCCACCCTCCCACCCGAATTGTTTCGATTGTTCCCAACGATGATGGGGGGTGAAAAAGACGGTTCCTGGACGCCGTGATTGGACCGAATGTCAATGTCAGGTGTATCGAGTATGTATTGGACAGGGCGTAACCCAGTCGCGTGGTTCTCCCGATGGGAGAACCCATGAAGCGAAACCTTTTTGCTCAGGTGCTATATAAAGCCCATGTGGCGAGGAAGAAACCGTGAGACCTGTCCAAGGCACCTTAGCGAGTACTGAGACTCAGATAGCGCTCAAGGAGCCCCCCGTAAACCACACCATGAACACATTGGTGAGTAACCAGGGCTAGTGGAAATAATCATTGCCACGGACAAACAGTAGTTTCATTAGAATCCAATGTACATCATTTATTCAAGGAAATTATTTCGATAATTATTGGGGTTTAAAATATGGCGGATTAAATTGGGAGCTAAAGTTGGGATTGGGCCTAACCTAACCTTGGTAACACACAGTCCCAAATTGGTTCCAGTATTGATTATATAATTTATAGTTTTTCATTCTTGAAGTAGTTTCATTAGAATTCAATATACATCATTTATTCAAGAAAATTATTTCGATAATTATTGGGATTTAAAATATTGCGGATTAAATGGGGAGCTAAAGTTGGGACTGGGTCTAACCTAACCCTGGTAACACACAGTCCCAAATTGGTTCCAGTATTGATTATATAATTTATAGCTTTTCATTCTTAAAGTAGTTTCATTAGAATTCAATATACATCATTTATTCAAGAAAATTATTTCGATAATTATTGGGGTTTAAAATATGGAGGATTAAATGGGGAGCTAAAGTTGGGATTGGGTCTAACCTAACCCTGGTAACACACAGTCCCAAATTGGTTCCAGTATTGATTATATAATTTATAGTTTTTCATTATTGTTATTGTGCGATTTGGAACTAACTCAAATGCAATAGAGATTCTATCTACAGATCAGATTGAAACCAATCAGATCCAGTTGTAACATAGGATTCACTTAGGACCAGAATAGTCCCTCATCAATAAATACAATTTCTTTAATTTTGATTACTCTTCATACCAACAGTACTCGTTAGTAATTTGATCTGTATGCTGTTTATATTTTTTAAAGGCCTCCTGGCATCCGAGAGGATCATTTATTGGCTCAAACTCAATTTTAAGTGTCTACATACATAGTTTTAAATATTTTGAACCCAATCATTAATTTTTAAGAATTTTAACAAGTGAGCTTCTGAATGTCTGGTATAAGTTTGACAAGATTTGACGATGTTTGACGATGTTTGACGATGTTTGACGATGTTTGACGATGTTTGACGATGTTTGCCCTTGCTGCTCCAGATCGTTTTATCGAGCCTGTTGGCAGTAGCAGCGGCCCGGCCAGGTCTGCTGTTGAGTCCTCAAATAGCCACGCTGTCGGCTCCAATTTTAACGAAACTGGTCCCGGGAGCACCCATAGGTTTGGATGGTCGTGTGGTGGACACACCGGAAGTGGCCCTGGCGAAGGCAGAGCACGCGGCGGCCCACATCAACGAGAGGATCAACCTAGCCAACGAGGCAGTGAGGTCCGCTGACCTGATCACCTACACGTCGCCTGTTGTGACCACCAGCGATCTGAACACTGTAGCCATCGCTAACATCGTCCCCTCGGCGCCTATTGGGCTCGACGGTCGTGTCGTGGACACACCGGAAGTTGCTCTAGCCAAAGCGGAACACGCTGCTGCCCACATCAACGAGAAACTCGGCCTGGCCGCCGAAGCCAGCAAAAATGTCGAGCTGCCTTTGGTGGTCTCCGCGTACTCCGCTCCACTGGTCCAGAAGTACTTAGTCGCTTAGGCGACTAGGACGACGTCGGCTACGCTAACCATCTTGTTTTTGTACATATGACTTCGGCTGATTTAATAAAGTGCCCTTTCACCTGTACAGTTTCAGTCTACAATGATTTTCGTCAGCTACTGAATCCTGAACATTTTTTGGGGAAAATTGTAGAAAACATCAAAAGCGAGCTTTTGACCTTTAGATATTTTTTAAATAATTTCTTAGCTCTTGGGGCATGGGTTTTGAGGCTTGGGTAGTTCAGGAAATGAGTTTTGAGGCCTGGGCAGTTCAAAGATGAGCTTTTGAGCCTTGAATATTTTTTAAGAATTTTTTAGCCCTTGGGGTATGGTTTTGGAGGTTAGGCTAGTTCAGTAAATGACCTTTTGTGACCCAAACAGTTCAAAGATGAGCTTTTGAGCATATAATATATTTTTTTAATTTGTCAGTTCTTGGAATATGGCTGTGGAGGGTTGGCTAGTTCGGGAAGTGAGCTTTTGTGGCCTGGACAGTTCAAATTTGGGCTTATGAGCCTCGAATATTTTTAAAAAAAATTCTGAGCTCTTGGAATATGATTTTGGAGGGTTGGCTAGTTTAGGAAATAAGCTTTTGTGGCCCGGGCAGTTTAAAGATGAGCTTTTGAGCTTTGAATATTTTTTAAATAATTTCTTAACTCTTGGGACATGGCTTTTGAGGCTCGCGTAGTTCAAAGATGAGCTTTTGAGCTGTGAATTCATTTTTAGAATTTTTAAGCTTTTGTGTTACTGGCATAGGTTTGAGGAATTTTGAGTGAACAAAAATTGACTAATTTTGAGTTTCTATATATGAGTACTTTGACAAATGAGCTTTTGAGTTTCCAATACAAGTTTGACGAAATTTGAGCAAACGAAAATTGTCAGCTTTTGAACTTTCTAACCCTAGTACTTCGATAAATCATTTAAGGTTGAAGAAAACTTATAATGTTTTGTGCATGTTTGACAAGCGAACTCTTGAGGTATGAGGACAACGCAAATGGATTTTTGAACATATTTATTCTTACAAATCTTTTTCGTCGTTGTTTCATAATCATACTTTCATAAATCCTCCTAAGTAAAGGTAGCACTGAACACATAATGGACAAGAAATAAATTCTCTGCTACGGCAACAGGATCACATAACAGCCCACGCAAAACATTCGATCTGCTTCAAATATTCTGACACGCAGTATTTCGTAAATGTTTTCAACAGGAAAAACACAGGAGATCAAAATTGAGATTCTTCTACAAATGTTTAGTACAATTACATTTTAATCTGATTTATTTACATGTCTGTTCCTTCCTGCACCGACGACGAGTACTTTCGACAAGTCGAACGAATGATTACAGACTAAAGCACGGACGACCTTCAATGATGAACGCAAGTCGGAGCTGACGAAATTCACGGTCAACTGCTTCGTTCGTGATTCGTAGGGCGTGACTCGAGAAAAAAATCTTGCAACACCGAAATACGAGCTTCGTTATAGTTGAATAGGTTTAATCAAGTCAGAGCACTTATCGATGCAGATTGAATGGAAATTGTTTTGTAAATCCAACGAGACTGTCAATAAAATATGTACTGTCATTATGGGAACTTTTTGAAAAATATATATAATGAATACTGCAAGAAATATAAATAAATATAAATACAAAATGTATTATATTTATATAAATACAAAATATATTATATTTATATAAATACAAAATATATTATATTTATATAAATATAAATACAAAATATATTATATTCATATAAATATAAATACAAAATATATTATATTTATATAAATATAAATACAAAATATATCATATTTATATAAATGTAAATACAAAATATATTATATTTATATAAATATGAATACAAAATATATCATATTTATATAAATATAAATACAAAATATATTATATTCATATAAATATAAATACAAAATATATTATATTTATATAAATATAAATACAAAATATATCATATTTATATAAATATAAATACAAACTATATTATATTTATATAAATATGAATACAAAATATATCATATTTATATAAATATAAATACAAAATATATTACATTTACATAAATATAAATACAAAATATATCATATTTATTTAAATATAAATACAAAATATATTATATTTATAGAAATATAAATACAAAATATATCATATTTATAGAAATATAAATACAAATTATATTATATTTATATAAATATGAATACAAAATGTATTATATATATAAATATAAATATTTATCATTCGTTGACGAAATCGAACTGTTTCTCGGTCAAAAAAAAAGCCATCAACTTTCTAGTGTAGTTCGTACGCAGTTACTAAATCGTTTTGCAAATATTCTGCCGCAGATTGACAATTGTTGGGGCCGATTGGGACACGATGTCTGGCGTTGCTTAATTTTCATGCAACACGGTTGCAAAAAAATTCCCACAGCTCCCAATGTGCCTGTAGCACATTGTTGCACGCAATTTTATTTTTTAATTTGCAGTTATATTATTTCTCGCAGTCCTACTATTTTTGACAAATTAAACACTCGTTGTTTGTCGGTTAATTAAAATTGCCAGGACACCTGTGATTAATTCTATTGCAATTCTACCGTGGGTATTTAAATAAGAACATTATGTGTATAGAGAAAGAAGGATTGAAAATATTTGTAGCCGGTTTATCGGCGTGGATAATAGCGTCACGTGAACCTGGCTGGCTTCTATCAACGATCGAACGTTAGGCACAATAAATTGCAGGCTCGGAAAAATATTGTGGGAATGCATTCTGAGCAGAGACTGTCCTTCGGCCTCGAGTCCTTCGTTCGTTCAGGGTTGCTAAGTCATTCGACACTTGCACGTGCCTTTGTTTAAACACCGGGAATGCACGATACCGTCGAAATTAAACATACAATACCCCAACCCCGAAAAACTTAAAAAATTTACCGAGAAAATAAAGCAAAGATTCAAGAAATTACAAACAAAAATAAAAGTTTCACCAAAAATATTACACAATATAAAAATAGGGACTCGACTGCAAATTCTGTACTTATGGATCATCAGACTATATATTCATAATTAGCATCAATATTTTAACATTGTATACCATTTTATAGAATCTAATTTCATTGCAATTCGCATTTTGTATATTTTAAATTATATTTCATATTATTTAGTATGTATGTGTTGGCCTAATATAAAATTTTGATAAATCCAATTTTATTTCCAATATATATTTTAGACTAGTATACAATTTAAAAAAATCTATTTTTATATCCAATATATATTTTAGCTTAGTATACAATTTTAAAAAATCCAATTCCATATCCAATATATATTTTAGCCTAGTATACAATTTTAAAAATTCCAATTTTATTTCCAATATATATTTTAGACTAGTATACAATTTTAAAAAATCCAATTCCATATCCAATATATATTTTAGCCTAGTATACAATTTTAAAAATTCCAGTTTTATTTCCAATATCTATTTTAGCCTAGTATACCATTTTAAAAATTCCAATTTTATTTCCAATATCTATTTTAGCAGAGTATACAATTTTAAAAATTCCAATTTTATTTCCAATATATATTTTAGACTAGTATACAATTTTAAAAAATCCAATTCCATATCCAATATATATTTTAGCCTAGTATACAATTTTAAAAATTCCAGTTTTATTTCCAATATCTATTTTAGCCTAGTATACCATTTTAAAAATTCCAATTTTATTTCCAATATCTATTTTAGCAGAGTATACAATTTTAAAAAATCCAATTTTATTTCCAATATATATTCTAGCCTAATAAACAATATTAAAAAATTTCATTTCATTTTCAATATACATATTTCATATATTTTCTGTGAATGGGATGACAAAAATGAATATTTGTGTAAACATCCGTTGTCTGGCAACTAGCCAGAGATAGCTCGGATAGAAATTGCAATAAATGCATCTTCTCACCATGATTAGGGCTCTTTCTCAGATCCAATTGCGCAGAAATATGTCTCGCATGTAACTTCCTCGGCAATGATGAAACGTGCTTCTCACGTGTTACACGAAGTACCGTGTAATTTCTCATATTAGCGATAGCTAGAAATATAATTAACTCTTCTGTTGCATCCCGCTGTGAAACGGAAAGGTGTTACGAGTTCAAGAAACAATGATGATATACAATGATACATTTTTATGTGGGTTACAACGTGGAATAGAAGATCTCGTTTATTATAACAGTGTTACTCGTTACCGTTTCGATCCACTGACATTGTTGGCGGGTAATAGGATACAGTGCAACATGGTTTCCTTGTTCTCCAATCTGCAGAAACATGAGCAACATTCATCCACTTCTTTTGTAAATAACAATTATATGAAACTTGATTGCAACTATAGAATTGGTTTTGCATTTTCTTAGATCCGGGCTCAAAAGCTTGCGAACTAATTCACTCAAGTGCTCAAAGCAGAGGGCTTACAAAATTGCAGTTCCAGTCGCTCAAAATTATTAAAATTACGCTCAAAAGCTCGCTAGATTATTCGACGAGATACTATAATTAAAATTCTTTCAAAATTGGGGGTTGTAGCACTTCAAAATTGCTCAAATTTATCTCAAAAGCTTGCGAGATAATTTATGGTGCATCTCAATGGATAGAGTCAAAAACTTGCAGTACCGATCCCTCAAAATTATTAAAATTGTGCTCAAAAGCTCGTTGGTATATTCGAAAAGATACTATAATTAAAATGCTCTAAAAATTGTTGGTTCTGGTAGCTCAGAATTGCTCAAATTTTACTCAAAAGCTTGCGCGATAATTCATTGATGTGCTCAAAGCATAGAGTTAAAAAACTTGCAGTTCCAATCGCTCAAAATAATTAAAATTATGCTCAAAAGCTCGCTAGCTTATTCGACAAGATACTATAATTAAAATTCCTTAAAAATTGGGGTTTCTAGTAGCTCAAAATTGCTCAAATTTTACTCAACAGCTTGCCAGATAATTTATTGAGCAGCTCAAAGCATGGAGCTAAAAAAATTGCGGTACCAATCGCTCAGAACTATTAAAATTGCGCTCAAAAGCTCGCTAGCTTATTCGACAAGCTACTATACTTAAAATGGTCCAAAAATTGCGGGTTCTAGTAGCTCAAAATTGCTCAAGTTTACTCAAAAGCTTGCAGGATAATTGATTGATGTGCTCAAAGCGTAGAGCTAAGAAACTTGTAGTTCCAATCGCTCAAAATGATTAAAATTGTGCTCAAAAGCTCGCTGCTATATTCTACAAGATACTATAATCAAAATGCTCTAAAAATTTGGGGTTCTAGTAGCTCAAAATTGCTCAAATTTTGCGCAAAAGCTTGCGAGATAATTCATTGAGGATCTTATATTCACAGGAGGATTCGTGGACCCAAAAAACCATTTTGTACGCTGTCAGGCTCAGCTAAAAGCAGAATTAATAATAATAATAAAAAAAAAGCTCGCCTAATACGATCGAGCGGCACGTGGACGCATTTCCCCATGCCACGGTTGGTAACCACAAGTGTCCAATTTCCCATGCACGGGTACGGGAGCCCGAGGGCCCGATCGATATCCTTCCGGTCCAGGAGTGCAGGGACCTCGCTCAAATGCCAAGGTCCTGGCGACAGAACACCGAAAGGAGGGAGTATCCTTTTTCCTGGGCGAGCTTCCCAGGCGACGTGGATTAGCCGATCACCTCCTGGGACCCCTCCAGGTCGACGGGGCCTACAAGAACCGTGTGGTAGGGGGCGGATGATCACCGCTATAAATGGTACCAACTCCGTTCTCCAGGAACACAAAACGCGAGACCGGGCCCGCGGGTAGCAGACGCCAGCGGAAAACCGTCGTCAGCATTTGTCCGTCAGAGCCGGGAGAGAACCAAGGGGGAGTTAGAGACCCGCATCAGTTAGAGGACCGATAGAGAAAGGGACCGATCCACACGGCTTTACCAGGGCGTCATGAGAGGCTTGGTGAGTCCCCCGGCTCTTAACGCGCCCCCTCTCCACCCCCACCACCTCCCTTTTAGAACACGATCGATCCGATCAGAATTCCCCCGGCGAACAAAGGAAAGTGAAAGGTTAGGGTAGATCGGGTCACTCGGCCAGGTCAAAGAAACGGCCCACGCAGCGACGGCCAATCAGAGCTCCTAACGCAACCGACCAGTGATCGATTAATTCAGTTCTAGTTTTGGGAAATTGTCTACCCCTCCGGTAGGATTAGTTGTGGTTTTCTTTTTGGGAGGTCCGGGGACATTTTTTAATCAGGGTATTGATGGTGGGGACACTGATTTAGTATTTTAAAAAATATAAAAGGGATTCGAAGTTGTTCCTTTCTTGCTCATAGTCTTATTTTGGGAATTTTTGATGGGCTTGGATAACTGTCTGTTGGAAGTACAATCTTTGATATACTGGGTGACTATTTTCAAAAATTGATAAGCTGTTCGAAATTGTCGCTTTTTTGGCCATGCTTTATTTTAGAGATTTCTGATGGGCTTGGATAAATGTCTGTTGGAAGTACAATAGTTTGGGATGTTGGTTTATTATTTTCAAAAATTAAAAAGCTGTTCGAAATTGTCGCTTTTTGGGCCATACCTTAATTTAGAGATTTTTGATGGGCTTGGATAACTGTCTGTTGGAAGTACAATCGTTTAGGATGCTGGTTTATTATTTACAAAAATTAAAAAGCTGTTCGAAATTGTCGTCTTTTGGCCATGCTTCATTTTAGAGATTTTTTATGGGCTTGGATAACTGTCTGTTGGAAGTACAATCCTTTGATATACTGGTTTACTATTTTAAAAAACAGACAGGTTTCGAATAGGGATTGTTGATGACCTCGGATAACTGTTTAATGGAAGTACAAACATTTGTGACATTGTTCACCATTTCGACTTTCATCACTGCGTTACAAATCTTTGTTTTAAAAATTTCGTGAAGGGCTTGGGACATCTGTCTGACGTTGTATAGGATTAAAGAGGAGAAGATGCCAAATGTTACGGCTGCAAATTCCAGAAGGTGGAATTATTGTCTGACATTGCCGATTATATTGTATAATTGCAGATCATTTTGTTCGCCATGGCAGCCTGCTGCAGGGCCGGTTACGTGAGTCCCCCGAGCTACGCCGAGCCCCAAATTCATGCCCAACCTGTGCCCCAAAGGTTCGCACCCCCTGCTCCGGTTGGCCAAGACGGAAACGTAATCGACACGCCGGAAGTGGCTCAAGCCAAAGCTGCTCATTTCGCAGAGTTTGCTCGAGCAGCTGCCAGAGCTGCGGAGGAAGCCAAGAATCAACCTCAGACTGCCGAATACAGTCCTCAGATTCCATCGCAAGCTTACAACTACCCCTCGGCGCAGCCTACTGCTCCAACTTACCTGAGGCAACCGAGCTACCAGTCTCAGGCTCCTGTCTACCAGTCTGCTCCAGGTAAATTGTTGCTGAAGATGGTTGAATAACATTTTTACTGATCTTCTGGTTCACACACACTGTTTTAGGATGTAGTGGTAAAATTGTTAAAATAGCAGAATATTACTAGAATACATCATTTTAGAAAATAATACTATATTATTATTGAGATAATGGGTTTAGGTTCAGTCTGAGTTGGATATAGTGATAGTTGGATTGGGGCCAGCTTACATTGCGTACACTGGGCTCGGGTCAGCCTAAATTGAATATAGCCAAGTTGGGATCAGCCTAAATTGGGTATAGCGAGGCTAGTGGGTTTGGGTTTAAGTTCAGTCTGAGTTGGGTATAGTTAGGATAGTTCGATTGGGGTCAACTTACATTGCGTACACTGGGCTTGGGGTCAGCCTAAATTGAGTATAGTGGGGTTGGGATCAGCCTAAGTTGGGTATAGTGAGGATAGTGGGTTTGGGTTTAAGGTCAGTCTAAGTTGGGTATAGTTAGGATAGTTGGGTTGGGGTCAACTTACATTGCGTACACTGGGCTTGGGGTCAGCCTAAATTGAGTATAGTGGGGTTGGGATCAGCCTAAATTGGTTATAGTGAGGAAAGTGGGTTTGGGTCTAAGTTCAGTCTGAGTTGGGTATAGTTAAGATAGTTGGATTGGTGTCAGTTTACATTACGTACACTGGGCTTGGGGTCAGCCTAAATTGAGTATAGTGGGGTTGGGATCAGCCTGAATTGGGTATAGTGAGGAAAGTGGGTTTGGGTCTAAGTTCAGTCTGAGTTGGGTATAGTTAAGATAGTTGGATTGGTGTCAGCTTACATTACGTACACTGGGCTTGGGGTCAGCCTAAATTGAGTATAGTGGGGTTGGGATCAGCCTAAATTGGGTATAGTGAGGATAGTGGGTTTGGGTGGAGCTTAAGTTGAGTATAGTGGGGCTAGTAGACTCGGTTAAATCCCGATAAAGCCTGGGCCAGGTCAAGGCTACCTGTGGTGGGGGTTCCTAAGTCTTGGCAAAGCATTGACTAGGTCTAGGCTAGGTATGCTCATGGTTGGCTAAACCTGGGCCAAGCCTGGACCAGGTCTGAACTACCTACAATCATAGCTGGGTCTAAAGTAGCTACGATTAAGTGCTAAGGTAGCTAAGTCATTCCTCATCTAGATCTATAGCTAAATTCAAATTAGGTCTGCATTAGAGTTAGGTCTATCCAAGGCTCATCATCCTAGCTAAATCTAAGCTAGATCAAAATTAGCCCTGAATCCTAGATACCACCAAGACCCCTATTGAGTCTACATCTTGGCTTTTAAGTTTGACCAAGGCAAGGACCAAGTTTATGTCCAACCTTAAAGCTATCATCTTTAGCCTAACCAAGATCCACACTACATCTATAGTTTAGGACCTGGTCCAGGATAAATTTGTTAATACAGAAAGGATTGATCGCTCGCATAATTGTTAATCAAAATTGCAGTTCAGGCTCCATCATACAGCCAGCCTGGCCCAGTAGCCTACCGGCCCCAGTATAGCAACCAAGCTAACTATGTTGGCCCACAAAACTATGCTCCTACCGCGAAGCCTACCCCCTTCGTTCCCGCTCCTCTCGCTGAAGATGGCACGGTAATCGACACGCCGGAAGTGGCTGCCCTGAAGGCCGCCAGGTTGGCGGAATTGGCCGAGGCCGAAGCCAGGGCGTTCAAGTATGCTCAGGAGTTGAAACCGGAAGTGGGAGGCCAAGGTACGTAAACGCCTCCGGGTGCTCCTTGGGAAATTTTTCAAAGCCAATGTCCGGGCCAACAACCTGGACAATACTTTTTATTTGGAACATCCAACAGTCCATAAACGCTCTATGGACAAAATTGTTTAAATTAATATCATTCTTGCGATGAAAAGTACGTAGGTGGAATTTCGAATGGTGGAAAGATTAGACGAATTTGAAGACGTTTATATATTATTATTCTTTTTAAATTTATTAAGATTGTTAGAGAAGAAATGAATTGTGATACTGATCAGTTTTACTTTCTGTAAAAATCGCCAGTCGAGAAAAATGTTTAAACGCTACTATTGTAACAATAGCAACAGTACCAATTTTTACAGACAGTAACATTTAAGCATTGGCTAGATATGGATACATTTGTGACAGCGTAATACGATGCAACAGTCAGACTGTTGCTCAACAGCTTAATCGTTCGATTGTTCTTGTGGGAATGGCCTGTAGAGACACTAATCGTTGAGACTATAATCGTGAATTAGCCATTCTTCGTCACGAATATTAAACAGGGTCACCGTAGGTCAAGTAGAGACTTCTGTGACCGACCTCGAGACCCGTTAACAATTTGTTAACCTTTTCTTTCGCACACAAGCACTGAATTCAAATTTTATCAATTGTTTTTCAATGCTCAATTTTCTATGGTCAACGTACATATATATTTAAACTATCAAAATTAATGGCGATTTTTTAAATTGTAGTCGAAGGAAAAAATTGATGATTTAAATGAAATTTAAAGAGTCTGCATTAATTTTAGGGCACAGGAGCTACACATTTATTTCTTTTGTTTATAATTTTAGTGAATATTAAATAATACAGCAGTAATTTCAATTAAAAAAATTGATCCGTTCCTTAAAAAATCGGAGCATTTCAGTCGAGCGACAATCTCGATTATTAATATTTTCTATTTCTTGGCATGACGTTTTAAAAATGAATGGGGTCATGAATTTTTGTTGCAGCCTACGCTGGACCGACCGGTCAAGTTCCTTACAATGTTGGACAATACAATTCTCCAGCATCCCAAGTGCTTCCTGGCCCAGGCCTGCCTTATCAAGCACCGCAATCCGCATTCGCGAAATCTGCGTTCCCACCGCAGAGCTATCAAAGAGTCAGCAACTATTGATCCTGGAAACTGAAGAAAAATCGGAACATCTGTACATAATTTAGGCCAATAAATTGTTCACATTTTTACAAAAAAAAAACAAAAAATACAAGCGTCACCCTTCTTAATTATTCAAACAACCCTACTCACAAAAATGTACGTCTTAGTGTCACGACTGATACAAGTTCTCTATGATGCCCGGGAGTTCTTAAACAAATTTTTAACAATTATATAAAATACAACCATTCAATACAACAATTTTCATTATTTTATAACCTCCGAGTTACGACGTTTCTTTAAAGAATTCTCTGTAAATATTCTCCGAGCCGAACGCAAGATATAAATTACAATAATCGCATGAGATGTGTAAATATAATATTTTATTAATATCTTTACGTAGAAACGTGACAAGGTTCATGACGTTATTCTGCTACGTTAGATTATGTATTGGTTAACTTGCAAACCACTTTATTTAATCCTTTAGTTTTGTATTTCTCCCTTTCTTGAGCATTCTCGTCTTTATCTTGTTTCTGTGGTTTAGCAAGGACCACGTATTATTATTATTATCTGTTTTATCTAACGGTGATTTATGTGTGAGAAATTATAGAGAAGCCTATAATCCTGCAGTGTATTTTCAAATTAATTGAACAATTTTTCAGATGGTTCATTTATTTATTTTGTCGGAGGGTACCGCGATGATTTTTGATGATGAAAGGGAGGCTTGCTCGTGAGACAATTCGATTGCGTTAGATTCGCATCTGGCATATTTATCAGCGGCAATTGGGTCGATCAAACGCGCAGTTCGAGAAGTCACTGAATCTATGCATCAACACGCATAAATCGCGAACGCGTTTCGGTCGTGCGAGACCGCAGGTTAACCCACATTCGATTTCGCTATGTACTGCGGTTAACGTAATCCAAGAATTAGAAAGAAATCGCCGGCTGGACCGAGTCAGCGAGAACACTTCTTCATGGCCACACGGTGCTCGCTTCATTCGACAACAACTGTCGCAGCGCGTTGCTACACATTCTTTTTTTTTTTCAACTGCTCCAAACCACTCCCGAAAAAATATCTACTGAAAATTATAAAAACAATTTCCGATGGTCAGACAAAATTGTGTACAACGATTGCGTGAATCTTGTGGCACGACTAGAATGAAAATCGAATTGGTGAGGGGAGGATCGAAGGATCGCTAGATCGGATTAGAAACTGCGTCGTTTATCGTAACGATTGTCTCATAGTACTGCGGTTTCCAGGAAAAAAGTAAAGTATTGGGAAATCTTGTGGCAAGAAATGTTCAATCGAATCTGACAGAGTAGAAATTATTAAAGCACCTGATTTCGACCTCAATTAGGATTTAGTTGAACCTGAAGTCAGCCACATTACGACCTCCAATTGTAACTGATTCAAATCTGTCTCGGACCTGATTATGGTAGACCTGACTTGGATATCAATGCAACTTTATTAGGATCTGAACTTGGTCCTAAATCCATCCCTTAATAAAACTTGGAATTGCACCCGTAGCCAGACCAATTGGGACCTAATTTTTTTACCTGATTAGGACCTGGAATTGAACAAGAATCTGACCTGATTATGACCTGAAATTGAACCCATAGCTAGTCTATAATAAAGGACCTGGAGCTGAAACTGAAACCTGTATAATTAGGACCTGAACTGTTTACCTGATTAGGACCTGGAATTGATCATGAATCTAACCTTAATAGGACCTGGAATTGCACCAGTAGCCAGGCCAGTTGCGACTTGATTTTTTAACCTGATTAGGACCTGGAATTGAACATGAATCCAACCTTAATAGGACCTGGAATTGCACCAGTAGCCAGGTCAATTGCGACTTGATTTTTTAACCTGATTTGGACCTGGAATTGGCCATGAATCCAACGTTAATAGGACCTGGAATTGCACCCGTAGACAGACCAATTGGGACCTAATTTTTTTACCTTATTAAGACCTGGAATTGAACAAGAATCTGACCTGATTATGACCTGAAATTGAACCCATAGCTAGTCTATAATAAAGGACCTGGAGCTGAAACTGAAACCTGTATAATTAGGACCTGAACTGTTCACCTGATTAGAACCTGGAATTGATCATGAATCTAACCATAATAGGACCTGGAATTGCACCAGTAGCCAGGCCAGTTGCGACTTGATTTTTTAACCTGATTAGGACCTGGAATTGAACATGAATCCAACCTTAATAGGACCTGGAATTGCACCAGTAGCAAGGTCAGTTGCGACTTGATTTTTTAACCTGATTAGGACCTGGAATTGGCCATGAATCCAACGTTAATAGGACCTGGAATTGCATCCGTAGCCAGATAAATTGGGACTTGATTTTTTTACCCGATTAGGACCTGGAATTGAATAAGAACCCGACCTGATTATGACCTGAAATTGAACCCATAGCTAGTCTATAATAAAGGACCTGGAGCTGAAACTGAAACCAGTCTAATTAGGACCTGACCTCTTTACCTGGTTAGGACGTGGACTACAACTTGAATCCAACTTTAATAGGACCTGCAATTGCACCCGTAGCCAGACTAATTGGGACTTGATTTTTTTACCAGATTATCTGGTATTGCACCCGTAACCTGACCAATTGGAACTTTATTTCTTTACCTGATTAGGACCTAGAATTGATCACGAATCCAACCTTAATAGGACCTGGAATTGCACCCGTAACCAGACCAATTGGGACTTGATTTTTTTGCCTGACTAGGACCTCGAACAGAACATAAATCCAGTGTAATTAGGATCTGAATATTTTCCTGATTAGGACCTGACCATGATCCTGAGTCCAATCTGATTACCACCTGGAATTTTACCACATCAGGAGAATATTCGTGCCTGACACCAACCTGATTTGCACTTGTGCCTCATTTGAACCTGATTCGAATTTAAATTGAACCTGAATAGAACTATATCAGGCTTGCTTTTAACGTAACTCATGGCTAATTTGACCCAGTTTAAAGTCAAACTTATTCATGTTGCCGACCTAATCGTAATTCTGTTCAACTCTGAAGCCTCCTGACCTAACCTGTGACTGTCGCAGCTTCAGCTGGACTGAAGAAATTTTTTGCAGTCAGATTTTTCACCAATTTTGGGGGGTGGGTGAAGCAGAGATTTTTATTGAAAGAGAATTATCTTGTAGCTGCAGGCTGCCTCCAGACTGAATGTTACGACATAGGTCACCGGTGTACGAAAGACGTGAGAAGAAACGATCCAGGGAACGGAGATTCGTTCCTCCTGAACGAACTCGAACATCGTGATTCGCCGTTTTTACAAGCAGAAAGGTTGAGAATTGTAACTTATTCGGACTGGCATTCCCAAGGCAATCGACGCGGCGATATTGTGATACCGATCAGCAGATTTTCAATTTTCCAAGCTGCCTCTCACCCTATCCGAAATGAAAAATATTTTCACACAAATATTATATGTTCGCTACTCCGCGATAGGGAAGATCGTTTGGCAATGCCTGTGGGATTTTTTGAATGATCGGTAGACTTAAGAAAAAATCCGAAACACCTGGAAAGGTTAAGTGTCTGTTTCTCAGGCTTGTTTCCCAAATGTGGCAACGTTAACAATCAACTTGGACCCAATATGCTATAATCATGTTGCAGGCAACACGGATTATATACTGGAGGACCGGGTTTTGCGTAAAACATTTGCGCAACTGTTTCCTCACGAAAGTCATCGACCCGGTCGTGTCATGTTACGTCGTAAACAGGGAATCTGAATCTATGCTAATTAACCAAAGCGGATCGGCACGCCTGTTTCACTAATCGTCTAGCAGCTGATTAATTTCGAAATGTCGGACGACCGTCAGTAGTATCAGACTACTGGTCAGACAAGAAATAAATCACAGAAAAATAAAAAAAAATATTATTATTCATCACCGCATTGTCAAAAATTAAAAAATGGTATCCTAAAAAGGACATTCATCGATTACAAAAATATTTTACGGGATGATCCTCGAATTTTAGGATAATCAAACATACTAATGGACCTTTCCCTATTGCAACAATTTTTTTAAACATAGTCCAATATTTTTATAATAATCACTCTTTCTATTTTCATGGACCTTGATCAATTAGGAAAATATTTTACAAAATGGTCCTTGATTTTTATAATAATCAAACAGTTTACTCGACCTTTTTCAATTGCAATAATTTTTTTCAAGGTAACCCCATATTTTTATAATAATCACTCTTTCTATTTTCATGGACCTTGACCAATTAGAAAAAATATTTTACAAGATGGTCCTTGATTTTTATAATAATCAAACAGTTTACTGGACATTTTTCAATTGCAATAATTTTTTCAAGGTAATCCCATATTTTTATAATAATAACTCTTTTTATTTTCGTGGACCTTGACCAACTAGAAAAACATTATCCAAGATGGTTATTTATTTTTAAAATAAACAAGCCCCTTATTACCAGGTATATTTATAGATATTTATATTATGATAATTTGTGTTTGTATAAATATTTTTACACGACTAACGATGTAACTAGAGTCGAGAATAAAATTGTTCTTTTTTTTAAATTCAGGAGTTTTGTGTTGTAGATGACCTAGAAAAATATCGCTTTAATTTGGCTGATGCGTGGGAGGAGATAATAAGATGGCAGGATTTCGAAGTGGGATCGTACGGTAATTGGCTGTCCTGTATCTGGGGCGGTGTTTATAAGGCGACGAAAACTCATTGTGGAAAGAGGACTGCCTTGAAGGGATCACCGGAGGATCTATGATCCCGTCTAGTCGTCCGTGAATCAAGGCGTGTTTTGAAACCGCAGAAAAGTTCTGCCTAAGCTGCATAGCCGCGTCGTGCAACGGAGGGTGGTGTGATGTTGCACTACACTGAAGACTGACCTCGAAAAGCCGAGTAGAAACATCATGGACGTTCTGTGATACTGCTGCAATATAACTGTACATTTACACATCGTAAACAACAGTAAAATATATTTAAAATATATTTAAAATATATTTGGAAATATATTTTTTTAATATATTTGGAAATATATTTAAAATATATTTGAAAATCTATTTGAAAATGTATTTAAAATATATATGAAAATATATTTAAAATATATTTGAAAATATATTTGAAAACATATTTAAAATATATTTGAAAATATATTTGAAAACATATTTAAAATATATTTGAAAATATATTTGAAAACATATTTAAAAAGTACATCAAATAAATCTGTATTTTATTCTGAATTTTCATACAAAAATTGTAGTCCTTTTCAATTTTTCAATTCATATTAAAAGTGGACAAATTCTTATAAACATACATAATTTTATAAACCTTCCTATAATTTTATTTATCTTTCCTTACAGATACTGTTATTTATATTCTTACAGAATTCAAAGAAATATAATTTATTTTTACTGCTATGTCTACTTCCAGATGAAATAATTTTTTCAAGATTTTGTGATTTACCTAGAAGGTTTTATGGAACTGGTCAAATTGGGAAAATTGTTGTTAAATTCGAGGATGGTTTTTTGTTCATTGAAATTGAGTGATGATTAAGATTAGTTTTCTGTCGAAGGATCTATATACAGAATTGAGCAGTATGGGCTGAAGAAATTTCAATTTCTTCGAGAAACAATTCTCTGCAAACCTAATCAGATCACGGCGAACATTCGTGACAGAAACGAAACAATTAAGGTATCGATTATCGTCTCAGGTGTGATCATCGTAACGTGGTTGCTCGCGGTGACACCGCGACGCTATAAAAGCAAGATCGATCGATCGAACGTGATACACTAGCAATCGAGACGTCAGTTTCGTGGTCGGTAGTGTCTCGGCAGCATGAGATTACTTGTAAGTGCGATCACAGTCGCGAGAACCATGAATTCTGGATTCCGAAGACAATGAATTCACTTGAAAGTTTCACAATTTTTCAAAAATTCTACTGTGACCGCTGGTCACCGGAAAAGTCACAAATCGATTAAACAAGTGCTAAACAATCCAGCAGAATCCTATAATATTAATAGTAAAACCATTAAAAACTTTTTAACCTGCTCTAAAATTGATTTGCAATTCTTAAGTTGGTCTAAAATTGATTTGCAATTTTTAAGTTGGTCTAAAATTGATTTACAATGTTTAAGTTGGTCTACAATTAATTTACAATTTTTAAGTGGGTCTGAAATTGATTTACAATTTTTAAGTTGGTCTAAAATTGATTTGCAATTTTTAAGTTGGTCTAAAATTGATTTACAATGTTTAAGTTGGTCTACAATTAATTTACAATTTTTAAGTGGGTCTGAAATTGATTTACAATTTTTAAGTTGGTCTAAAATTGGCTTAAAATTTTTAAATTGGTCTAAAATTGATTTACAATTTTTAAATAGGTCTAAAATTGATTTAAACATTTTATGTTGGTCTGCAATTAATTTACAATTTTTAAGATGGTCTAAAATTGATGAAGAATGTTTTTAACAAATTTTGGCAAATTGATTAACACGATTGGACTAATTTCCTATGGTTTTCCAGATAGTTCTGGCTGCGTTGGTCGCGTGCACCATTGCTGGAACGTACGAGGACAAATATTATCAGTACAGGGGCCCACCAGCGCCGCTCACGAGCGATGGAATGGTCATGGACACACCGGAAGTGGCCCGCGCGAGAGCCGCCCACTTAGCGAAGCACTCTGAGATCAGAGCCAAGTTGAGGAAGGCCCAAAACGACTATGATATGTATAAAAACAATGCTATGACAATGATGATGCCTGAAATGACGTCCGAGATGACGGAGGCGCCAGTGGCACCCAAGCGTCAGCGTGGGCGACCTATGATGGCGCCACTGGGTCCTGATGGTCGGGTCGTGGACACTCCGGAGGTGAGCAAAAAAAGAGCCAATCATCCTATCAATGTCAAAATCGCTACAAAAAAAATTGCTTGACCTCTCCATCATGGTAAGAAAAATTGTAGAGTCAGAACTATGTAAGTCATCAGCACAATTAGTTGTAGATAAAATTAAAAAATGATAAAATAGATTAAATAGTTTGAACGCTTCAGAAGATATTCAGAAAAAATTCTGGAGGACAGACTATAGTTACAATAACAAATCATAATGAAAAAAATACTATAAGACGTGAGAGTCTTTGGTTTATTTCTCAAGGTCGACGATAGATGGCGCTGCAGTCTACAGAGTATCAAGTATCCAAACTGAAAACATATATTATTTTTTCGAAACATTTTAAAATTCGTATAATGTATAACACATAGTGTCCAGTGCAATATCTAGTATAAAAAAAATATTTATTGCTATTCACTAACATTGCTAGCAACTTTTACGAATTGATTGTAATTTTTTTATATTTGAAATTTACTTCACGGTTTGTAAACATTGCTACGAGTGACCGGTATTAATAATGAATTTTTAAACAATAATTTCTTGGATTCTGCTTGAAGGTGGCCGCTGCGAAAAGGGCCCATATGGCAGCGCACGCCCGCGCGGCGTCGAAGGCGTCAGAACTTTATGAATTAGACTTGTTCCACGGGAGGAAGAATTTAGTATACTTGGCCCCGCTGCGAGTGACGTACAACCACGCCACGCCCATCGTTTACCGAGGACCATTGGCGCCGCTGGGCGCCGATGGGCGTGTCATCGACACGCCGGAAGTGGCGAGGGCGCGCGAGGCGCACATGAAGGCTCACGCACGCGCAGCTGCCATGTCCACGAAGAACGATCTGTACTACTGAAGGGGGACGCGTATTTTCCGGAGCGAATGATACTCGGACGACTGGGTACGTAATTTGGAAAAACCATAGAAAATTTTTAGAAAATCCTGTGCACATATTTTTTAATATATTTCACCTGCTAGGAAGCATAGTTTGTACCTGATTTTTGAACGGCCCATGGGATTTAGTTCAGCCGACAATTCGATGGAAAAAATATTGCAGAACTTTGGGGTGTTTGTAAATAATTGTACCGATCATTTTGTATAGACCAGTAACCGTAGGTTTGACTTCATATTGCTGAGCGTTGCAATTTGAATTGCCATATTGTAATTGTTACAAATGAAGATACCATTTACGTAGCATTTAAGCGACAGTTGTCTATAGAGCCAGAGCTGGGCAAATTTTATTTCAAATAAAGATGATAAGTTAATTATTGAAAATAACATTATCTCAAATAAACTCTATGAAATAACTATTTGAGAGGAATTTATTTGAGTACATTTATTTTAAATAACAACTTTATTATAATTTATTTCGCAAATTTTATTTCAAATAAAGATAATAAGTTAATTATTGAAAATAACATTATCTCAAATAACCTCTATGAAATAACTATTTGAGAGGAATTTATTTGAGTATATTTATTTCAAATAACAACTTTATTATAATTTATTTCGGCGTAGTCATTTGAAATAAACTTATTTGAAATAATTAAGAGAAATGTATGATACTAATTGTAAGTTGAAATTTCGCCTTATTTATGTTTAGTTTGGAAAATAAATTATTGATGAGTAGCAACAAAGATTTAAAAGAACTCGAACCATATTTTCATTGATAATATATTTTTAATATTTATTGTATGAAATAATAAAATAACATGTTATTTGACATTTGAAATACTTATCTCAAATAAGAAAATAACTTGTTATTTTATTAATCGAACTGATTTATTTCACGAAATAAAAGAATAGATAATCATTTCCTAAAATTATTTTGTTGAACAAAATATAACATAATTTATTTGAAATAGTGAAACATTTTCGTGAAATAACTTTTTATTTCAAGTAATATTTCAAATAACTTTTAAAATGTTGTATCTGAAATAATGCCCAGCTCTGTATAGAGCTTCGTAGCGAGGGGCAGTCGAAATAGAAAAGTTATGTTTATTATACCACCAATATGTATTCTGTACACGGTATTACGTTTTCCTGAAATACAAATGTGGTTCTCTTGTTTCTCTTTATCTTTCTTCGACGACCCTCTCAACTATCCCCTCATTTATCCACCTACTTAACTAATTATTTCCATAAATGTTCTCTAATGTCTCTATCCATTTCGTCTTAGTAGTTTTCTTACAAAAGGCCTATTGTTTTATTCAACGATGGGTAATTGCACTTTTATTCACTCCTACACTTATAATTACATATTTTTAGCTCCACTGCTAGTTATTTATTCGAAGCTTCCCAATAATTTGAATATTAGATTGCAATTGGTGCTGCATCAATATTCCCACCTAATGTCACCCAACTGGTAACCGACCACGATTTGCAACGAATGCAATATCATTTCAGACGTGACCGGGACCACGTGGGCTCACCGTGCACTTATTCTGTCATCCCACACCGTGCCAGATTACTCACGCTCGAATGTAGGCAAAATAGCCGAGCAGGTACAGTGGGCGTCGTCCAATGAGAAATCGAAAGGAAGAGCACTCCCAGCATGGCCTGGGTCTTGTGCAACCCGGATTCCGGCGTATCAGAATTCCCTGACACTTACCAGAATTCACAGGTCGACGTCGACCGTGTTGACATTTGCTAAATGTAATTTAGGAACACTACCAGCTAGGAATTAATATTTTAAATAATACTACAGTTATCCTGCTATGATCGTACTTGGTAATCTGCAGGTTCCAGGTTTATTCAGAAACAAAATTGGAGACCACTTATACTTTATACCTAATTGATAGACTTTAGTATAATTCCAGCTTGTTGCTCAAGTTGATGGTACATTTTTCATTCAAACTGCAATGAAACGGTCAAAAAAAATGGGAAAGCAAATTTTAAGGAGTCGTCGTAAAGGAGAAGCTTCGATCTTTAATTCTAAGGTAGATTTAGTTGAGAAAAAAATTTTTTAAACTATCTGCAAATATTTTCATCCGGGATATTATCAAAAAATGACTATTTTCACTTTTCGGTGCGTATCTCACGATATAATTTTTTTACAAAGAAGGACCGGGGATAGATTGAAAGCAGAGATTTCAAGCTTTAAAATGAGCTAAGAAACCTTGCTCTACGATTTTTTTTAACAATGTTATAGTAATTTATATATCGACAATCGTTCGAGATTAGCCGCACACTTTTCACTGAAAGTTGAATAAAATTTTAACAGAAAATCGTAGATCAATTTTTGAGGAATCATTGGAAGGCTAAGACTTCAATCTTTCGATACTCTTTGGTGGGGTTTACGAAAAAAATTTTTTCAGTTCTGTACACACGATTGAATTTGAAAAGTTGTCCAAAAATTATCATTTTCACACTTTCGTCCACGTGTTGAGGTAAAAATTTTTTCGAAAGGGGCGACTCAGAGATGTTCAAAGTGGAGATTACACGCTTTAAAATGAGCTGAAAAACATCGCCCTACGATTTTTATTAACAAAGTTACGATAGCTTAAATATCGACAAATTTTTATCCGGAATGCACTAAGCTCACGAGTCAACTATTCCGGTACCAGGGGCACACTTTTCACTCAAAGTGGCATAAAATGGCAACCAAAAATCGTAGATCCATTTTCTTGGTCTCGTTGGAAAGCGGAAGCTCCATTCTACAAACTCAATATGATTTCAATCGCGAAAAAAAATTTTTTCGACTTCCCAGAGGTACCTGAATTCGAAAAATGTTCTAAAAACGACTATGTTTACCTTTTAATTCGTATCTCAGGATAAAGACATCCTAAAAAAAATTACTTAACGGTTATTGAAAGCAGAGATTTCAAGCTTTAAAAAGAGCTAAGAAACATTGCACTACGATTTTTATTAACAAAGTTACAGTAATTTATATATCGACAATCTTAAGATGTAGCGATCCTTGAGTTATTCTATCTTTAGCCGCACACTTTTCACTCAAAGTGGCATAAAATGGCAACCAAAAATCGTAGATCCATTTTCTTGGTCTTGTTGGAAAGCGGAAGCTCCATTCTAAAAACTCAATATAATTTCAATCGCGAAAAAAATTTTTTCGACTTCCCAGAGGCACCTGAATTCGAAAAATGTTCTAAAAACGACTATCTTCATCTTTTGATTCCTATCTCAGAATAAAGAGATCCTAAAAAAAATTACTTTACGGGTATTGAAAGCAGAGGTTCTCAGCTTGAAAATAAGTCCAGATTTATTACCCTGCGATTATTTTTTAAGAATTTATAAGAATTTATATATATATATATCTTTTACTGTCTAGGACCAGTCCCAGGAACCAGATGTTGAGCCGTCTAAAAATCAAAGTGTTGAAAATCTGACGCAAAAATTGGTCCGCATAAAAAATGTATCTGGGTCAGCCAGGTGACCCTTGACCCGGTCCGGTCAAGCGGCTAGAAGAAATTCAGGACCCCTAACCTCTCGACGTTCACTTTCCGAGCGGAGACAAGCGCTAATTTCAATATCCGCCGCGGTTAAACAGTCAATTACGGTCTATCGACGAGATAAGGATCACAAGAAACGGCCCGTGATCTCGGTTCCGTCCGAGCAAATGATCCGTGAGTCGTGTCTGCTACCGGTGGGCCCAAGTCCGGAGCCTTGCACTTACCCAGGCCAGCAAACACTGTCAGACAGAACCGGTTTTATATAGCGAGCTGGACAAACGTAAACGCGGCACGCCTGTCCATGCATGCTAGACGGTAATTCGTGTTGCCAGCAAGGACGTGATTGACCGTGCTTGACGAGCAATGCAAAGGACCCAGAGTTCAAAAGCTCATGGGCTCCCAATGGTGCATGTGCTAATTTTTATACAAACTTCGCTTATCCCAAAATAACTAATAAAATTACTGAGCAATGCCTCTTCAAATCAGAAAATTGCCCTTTCGTCTCTACGAGTGCCTGGACCATCAAAATATTTTATAAAATTATTTCAAAAGCAACAGTTAAAAAATAAATATTCCAATCCCTCAATTTTGATTTTGAAACTTTCTTGAAATCACCTTGTAGGCCTGGGTCACAAAAATATTTTTTTAAATAATTTCTCAAGCTATAAAATAAATGCTCCAGTCCCTGAAGCTTGATTATAAAACTGTCTTGAAAATACTTTATAGCCCTGGGTCACAAAAATATTTTTTTGAATAATTTCTGAAGCTATCAAATAAATGCTCCAGTCCCTGAAGCTTGATTATAAAACTGTCTTGAAGTCACTGTACATGCCTGGGTCACAAAAATATTTTTTTAAATAATTTCTGAAGCTATAAAATAAATGCTCCAGTCCCTGAAGCTTGATTATAAAACTGTCTTGAAGTCAATTTATAGGCCTGGGTCACAAAAATATTTTTTTAAATAATTTCTGAAGCTATAAAATAAATGCTCCAGTCCCTGAAGCTTGATTATAAAACTGTCTTGAAGTCACTGTACATGCCTGGGTCACAAAAATATTTTTTTAAATAATTTCTGAAGCTATAAAATAAATGCTCCAGTCCCTGAAGATTGATTATAAAACTGTCTTGAAGTCAATTTATAGGCCTGGGTCACAAAAATATTTTTTTAAATAATTTCTGAAGCTATCAAATAAATGCTCCAGTCCCTGAAGCTTGATTGTAAAATTGTCTTGAATTCACATTGTGGCCCTGGAGCACACAAATAATATTAAAAAATTATTTTCCGTTGGTTGCAGGCTTCCATTTTTGTTTAAAAATGGTCCTCGAGTCACTGTACAATTCTGGATCGAGTTGTGAGAAGGAGACAAGGCTACAGTGACGAGGAAAAGTTGTGAATAGTCCAAGGCCACGCCCCCACTCTCGCTCGCGCCTTAGAGTGGACTGGAGGGGGACGGATCGTGGTGGGAGTAATGTTCGACGGCCTTCACCAAACGCCTAATTCTGACGCAACTATAATTCACAGCGTGTTCACGCCTATGTACACGTGTCCCGACCACGCACGCGGCTGGATTCCTCGGCGTAATCAGATTTATGCTCACTACCGTAAACCCTGCGCTGTTTTCACTGCCGTGTTTTCCGCGGCGTACACGAATCAATCTGATCTATGTCACGGGCATGTTGGTCGGGCTCGATCGTAGGATCGATGGAGACAGTGGTACTCAATTTTCCGATCAGCGTTTCACTCGGAAAAATAATAATGAAATATTTTTCCAGAAATTGTTTAATTATCGTTACGTTTCGATCAGGTAAAAAAAAATGGTTTATTTAAAATCATTTAGGGACAGATTTTACATAATTGCAGTGACTTCAGAATTTTATTCTTGGCTTCGTCCTCTTGCAATTTTATGTACACATAACAATTGATACTTATACATAGTCGCATCGGGGTGGGGAGGGGGGAATAGTAAGTAAAGTCTACGAATGAATAGACAAAGGTGAACGTAGACTTTCCCCGGTCATCGAAAGCGAGAGCGATAAGGAGATCACCTTGAAAAGGAATGTGATAACGATTTCCTTCGCGAAATGACTCGATGCTATCAGGAACAGCGGTGCGACGCTGTCCGTTAGCCGATTTCCATTCGCCAGCAAACAACGCACGCATTTCACTCGCAATGTGACCACAATAGAGATCGAGAAAAATAAATTCCTGCCTGAACGATACACAAAATATTCTACAACAATTTCCATAAAAATCCATGACACTTAGAACAAGGAGCTGGCGCGCGTGGTTGGTGTTCGAAACCTAGCAAAACAATCGGTAACGTGTGTTTTCCTGATAGTGTTCGTAGTCGACAAAGAGGTAGCTGAAACGCGGCTGTCAATCGCGAAAGACAGTCACGACGATAGGAAAGAGTATGGCAAAGGGAAGCAGGAAGATTCGTTGTGAGACAATAAAAGGAAGTACCGCGATTTTGTAAAAGACTAAATAAATTGTTCGGTAAGACTTGTGGTTCAGAGGTAGATCATGATGTTTGGAGAGGATGCCGGACCCTCTGGAAGCATCGATTATTGTGGGAGTATGATTTGAGGTTTTCTGGAGTGTTCAGTGTCTAGTAGTGGTTCCAGCTGTTGGGCTGGCCCCACGGATTTGGATTAGGGTTCCATGATGGAGTGGGAGGAGCTGCCGGGCCTGCTGGCACTGGGCCTCGCTGTGCCTCGGCGTTGTAGAGGGAGAAATGCACGGCCTTCGCTTGCTGCACTTCCGCTGTGTCCACCACTCGACCATCAGGCCCCAGGGGAGCTGGCGGGCCACTGCAAAACGATTAATCAAATGTTAATGTGGGAAGACAAGGTTGTACATTTGGGAATACTGAGAGAGTATTGGGGGTACTACAGAAATATTTGGAATACGGGAAAAATATTGAGGATGCAGAAAGTGCTGTGAATATTGTGGAGATATTGGGAATACTGGGGATACTGGAAAAATATTTGGAATACTGGAAAAATGTCGAAGATGCAGAGTGTACTGTAAATATTTTAGAGATACTGGGGAGTATTTTAGAGATACTGGAAATACTGGGGATACTGTGGATGTTGGGGATACTAGAAAAATATTTGGAATTTCTGGGAAAATATTGAGGATGCTGTAAATATCGTGGAGATACTGGGGATACTGTGGATATTGGGAATACTGGGGATACTAGAAAAATATTTGGAATACTGGAAGAATGTTGAAGATGCAGAGGGTACTGTAAATATTTTAGAGATACTGGGGAGTATTTTAGAGATATTGGAAATACTGGGGATACTGTGGATATTGGGGATACTAGAAAAATATTTGGAACACTGGGAAAATATTGAGGATGCTGTATATATCGTGGAGATACTGGGGATACTGTGAATATTGGGAATACTGGGGATACGAGAAAAATATTTGGAATACTGGAAAAATATTGAGGATGCAGAGGGTACTGTAAATATTTTAGAATATTTGGAACACTGGGAAATTATTGAGGATTCTGTAAATATCGTGAAGATACTGGGGATACTGTGGATATTGGGAATACTGGGGATACTAGAAAAATATTTGGAATACTGGAAAAATATTGAGGATACAGAGAGTACTGTGAATATTGTGGAGATACTGGGGATACTAGAAAAATATTTGGACTACTGGAAAAATATTGAGTATGCAGAGGGTATTGTAAATATTTTAGAGATACTAGGGATATTGGAAATGCTGGGGATACTGTGGATATTGGGTATACTAGAAAAATATTTGGAAAAATATTGAAGATGCAGAAGGTGCTGTGAATATTGTGGATATATTGGGGATACTGTGGATGTTGGGAATACTGGAGATAATGTCGATATTGGGAATACTGGGGATACTAGAAAAATATTTGGAATACTAGAAAAATATTTGGAATACTAGAAAAATATTGAGGATACAGAGGGTACTGTGAATATTGTGGAGATATTGGGGATACTAGAAAAATATTTGGAATACTGGAAAAATATTGAGGATACAGTGGGTACTGTGAATATTGTGGGGAGACTGGGGATACTAGAAAAATATTTGGAATACTGGAAACATATTGAGGATGCACAGGGTGTTGTGAGTATTGTGGAAATGCTGGGATACTGTCGATATTGGGGATACTGGGAATACTGTGGATATTGTGAACACTGAGGATTCTAAGGATAGTGAGTATACTGAAGATACCTGGGATTACTAGAAGTACTGAAAATACTGAAAATATGAAAGACATTAGGAGCACTAGTGACACTGAAAATACTGGAGGTACTGGAAACACTGGAAATACTGTACATGCTGGACATAGTGGAAGTACAGGGGATACTGGAGATACAGGAATACACACACAGACACTAGTGACAGTAAAAAACAAACCTGTAGTGAGCGTAGTTTCCGGGGGTATAGGGCCCAGCTGGGCCGGCGTAGGGGCCACCAGGCCCAACTTTGGGTGCTCTAGCATTGGCGTCGGCCAGTGCAGCTAAATGGGCAGCCTTCAGTTGCGCCACCTCTGGTGTGTCTACGACTCTGCCATCTGGACCCAATGGCGCTGGTGCTGCATGGCCACCATAACCCCCTGGGTGACCACCTCCATACCATTGTGGTGTGCAGTAGACTGCGTTCAGGGTGACTGAAAGAATTACCTGCACAATCCAATAGTATTACTACAATAATTAAATATTATTCTAAAATTGACTCTGCTCCAAAAGAAGAGCATAAAATGGGCCCAAATTTTGTATGAATTTCTTCCAGGCCATTAATAAACAAACACTAATTTTTCTAATGCCTCGATAATGTTAATTGTACAATAACCTGACGATAGTAATTTAATATAGGTACCATGGTGCAATAAAATATTTCAATATTCCACAGAAAGCACTTTATATTGCAACAAAAGGTGTATAAATAATTTTAAATAAACATCTGTCATTAACCATTGCTTTCCTGGACTGCTACCTTTATTTAGCACATCTCGGTTTATAAAAATAACACATACATCAAATACAAACAATTATTTACCATAAGACGTACATTATTACTTTGTATAAAATTTAAAAATAATTCCACAGTAATTGTTTATTGAATGAGGCACTTAGGACACGAAGGGTTAGATTGTTTGGAAAAAAAAGCAAATCAATTGATTAGGCGAAAGAAAATGGAGACAGTACTCACGAGATAGTGCAACATCTTGTCGAACCTCGGGGTACGTCGATCCAGCGACTACTGATAGAGGTTTAGATTCGCATAATGGCTTCCACTAACGTGGATCGTCCAATTTATAGGGGTACGGCCGGTCTCTGTCGCCAGCCTGCGTGCCCCACCCCTTTCTATGCCAGCCACAACAACGGGGTATAACCACACCCAGGAAAATGCTCTCCTTAAGGCTACGTGCCCTGCCCCGTAACATTTACCAAGCATTAACAATGACACCGTGTCCCGTAACCTCGTCAGGAATAAAATTCACCTACCAGCAGAGCTATGCGACACAACGAGCGTGGACGCACGTCATCGCGGATGCAATTCCGACGTCCTCGGTATTTATCGGGGCTAGAGCACTGCTATGGGCGGGACTGCCATAGCTGGGCCCGTTGCTAGATCACTATGCCGTCTAACAAAAATATTCCTCCATTATTTTCGGCTCCGGACAAATTTTTAGTGCACTGAATTTATAAAAAAACCAATATTAATATATTGAAAATAATAATTTAATTCGTGAACGAAATGAATTTCTATTTCAGCTCTGCAACTCGTAATTTGTGTCTAACATTTTTATTTCGTACAAAAAAATTTGCTATAAGATTGTTTATACTTCGGTATGTAGAATAGCGAAATCGAGCAAATATTATTTCTAGATTTCGTAGGCGTAGTAATAAATAATATTTACTAATTGTTCAGTTTGAAGCAGTTTGAATTGGTTTGAAGGTAGTTTGAATTGGTTTGAATGTGGTTTGAACTGGTTTGAATGTGGTTTGAATGTGGTTTGAATCGGTTTGAACGTAGTTTGAATTGGTTTGAATGTGGTTTGAATCGGTTTGAACTGGTTTGAATGTGGTTTGAATTGGTTTCTAATGCAGTTTGAACGTAGTTTGAATTGGTTTGAATGCAGTTTGAACTGGTATGAATGCAGTTTGAATGCAGTTTGAACTGGTATGAATGCAGTTTGAACTGGTTTGAATGTAGTTTGAACAGGTTTGAATCCCGTTTGAATTTGTTTGAGCCCATCTTAAATTGTTTAGGCATGGAAGATTTTTCTAGAAATTGTTTCAAATATCTACGACTTAATCTGAGTGCACAATAAAATAGTTCATGACAGGATACAGTATTAAAATAAATATTGTCTTAGGTAATGCTGCCGTTTTATTGATCTTCTTAATGAATGTACGATCTTCTAAATGGCATTCGAAAAATGCAGATCGATACTAATAATGCACGAGGTAGTCATGACACCGACCTTGTAGTATAATAACGCTGGAATAGTCTTGATCAATCAAGCGATAAATCGGCGTTCCGCTACTGTAAGGAAACAGGTGATGCAAGTCAATTCGAGTGAAATACCTCGTGATTATTTACACTAGCCACTCTGATAACATAATATTAATTCATCAAGCAAGGCGGTGGTATCTGTTCACGACAAGGAAATTGAAAAAATTCAGCTTCACCTTCCATTGACGATAAAATGAATTGCAGTGGTGCACTATCTCATTCAAGATAGAACTTAATCAATTTTACTCAATTATTTATTAACAAATTCAAAATAGATTTTCTGTAGAAATTTTAGTAAAAAAATGCTCTTGGGTGCGGGGGGCGTGTCGGAAGGAGGGGCATATCGAAAAGGGGTGGGGAGGGGCAATTCGGAAAAAGTGTTAAAAAAATATTGTTACAGATTTATTTATTGATAGACCTAGAAAGTGATCCATTGTTGTTTCCGCCGTCACCTCACCGATAACTCAATCAGACTGCGTTTCTGCGAATGCGTGGTGAGCCAATCGAGCACCGTGTTTCACCTAAGCAGCATGTTACAGCGGCGTGTTGCCATGCACGGCGACACAACTGGTGCACTCAGTCTTTTCTCATTGAAATAAGGATCGTTGCGACAAGTTATCCTGGTTCAAAGACCAGCGCCCTGTGCATTGTGCGCGTGCTGACCTGAACGGGACAGCGAGCATGTCGCCAACGCTTCGATAACGACTCAGAAGTCGCCGAGACAGACATTCGCGCAGCACGTGACATTTAGGAATTTAATCCGAGCACTTCGCAGCGTCACAGCATGATCAACAATTTTTAAAAAATCCATCCACCGATCGTAAAATCAAAAATCTGTCGTACCTTCTCGCAGGGCTTTAGTAAAATTTCAACAAAATCCAAAACAGCGTGAGAAAAATAGATACTCATATTTTCTGCTCGACTTCTCTGTTCAATCGGAGAACAATGATGGAGGGGTTAATATAAAACGTCAGAAGGTTCGTTAAATAATGCAACCACTTTATTATCAAATCGCAACAAACACAGTCCCATCGAATCCAACATCTAAGTACCTCTATCTACAAACTGAACCAGTCGTTTATGCATATTGATAGTAGCAATGTATCAGATTTTTTTTCATAAACTACGAATGGGTTATACAAGAATAATTACGTAAAATTTGAAAATCTCAATTTTGCATGTAGCTCCTCTTCTAGGTCAGATAGGGACTTGAAATTTGGCACAGAATATCCCACTCCTACAGGCTATTAAATAGTCTATCAGTCGTTTAACTTGATCAATCATTTAACTAAATAGATACTCATATTTTCTGCTCGACTTCTCTGTTCAATCGGAGAACAATGATGGAGGGGGTAATATAAAACGTCAGAAGGTTCGTTAAATAATGCAACCACTTTATTATCAAATCGCAACAAACACAGTCCCATCGAATCCAACATCTAAGTACCTCTACCTACAAACTGAACCAGTCGCTTACATAAATACAAAATGCGCCAACAAATTGCAAACTCGTTAACCCTAAAACCATCGAACACAGCGATCCAAATGAAAGTACTGAGAAAAAGAACGAAATTTCTACTGTAATTCTACACGATTCCACGGCGAGCAGTGCAGTGGGCGGTTCAAGGCGACCTCTAGGCCACGCCCATGCGCCCCGGGCTACCCCCACCACGCCACAGTCGCCACTAGCGTCGCTCCAGTTGCTTGTGGTGGGAGTACGACTTTCAGCGCACATGACTGCCCACTGCACTTTACGTTTCACGAGATTGTGTACAATATTATACTGTTAACGATATTAAAACAATTTATCCTAATCATAGTGCTGTCTTCTGGTCGCTAGAGTCAACGACTAATCCTCGTCTTCACCAATGGGGCTGGGGATAAGGCTCCGCGTATGACAGATGAGCAATCTTTGAAATTTGTTCAGCATGGGCTGCGAGGTGGGCGGCTTTGGCGTGGGCCACTTCCGGTGTGTCGATCACTCGACCATCGTGGGCCAGAGGAGCAGGAGGTCCATGGTAGGCTACCTGCAACGGCGCAGCAGCGTAGGATCCACTATAGTCTTCGTATCTGCCGTCATAGTCAGCGTAACCAAGCGGAGAGGCTTTGGCAGCTTCCGCTGCATGCGCTGCCAGATGCGCAGCCTTCGCGTGCGCTACCTCCGGGGTGTCGACCACCCTACCATCGTGCGCTAGTGGGGCTGCGGGCCCGTGGTAACCCGCGTAGGCGGGGAAAGGGGCGTAGCCCGGCAGCGCTGTTGCCGAGAGCACGAGGCACGAGAAGAGGAGCTGGAAAAAAATTTGAAACAATCATTATTAGTGACAGATTTTATTTCTAACACGTTCAGTCTCGCTTTCTACTTCACTGTTTAGTCAAGTTTGAACATAGAAATACGACCGTGAATAAGCAAAATCATAAATCATATGTTGTTATAATTTTATATTGTTTTATAAATTTGATACCGTCAGTCCCCAGGGACTGACACAGCGTTTAACGTGTTAATTAAATACTCAGTGCTGGAGTGAAGTGTGTAGACTAGTGGAAGTGACAAGTGCTTGTGTTTTTGAAGTGAGGTTAGGTTTTTGGAGGTTAGGTGATAGGTCTTTGGAAAAGCCATACAATTAAAAAACAAATGATACATTAAAAAGGAAAAATTGGAGGAAGCACTGGTGAATGGGGGGAACAGGTTTAATTGTTTATTATTTGAATTTTCTCTAAAACAAGGCTGTACTAAATTTGTTAATCCAAAGACTGAAAATTGATGAACTACCCAGGGAGTATTTATACCAATATGTTAGACACAGTAGAGTTAAAACGCAATAACTACCACCAATAATAATAATAATAACAAAACAATTTTTCCAAACCATAACTGACCAAAAATATATTAATTTAAATATTGAAAATAGGAATGGATCTAGGGAAATATGTTTGGAGGACGTACGAGGGTGAAACACAGTGCCCACCACCGTAGTTAGTGCCCAAAGTGCCCGTGGCTTATGAAACGGAGATGAAAAGTGAGGTTAGGTGCCGGAAGCTGTCCGAACAATGACGGCTACTCACGATGGACCTCATGTTTGCTTATAGGATCGACGAGCTGATGGTTCTCTGCTGGCCGAATGGGCCGAGTACACCTTATATAGTCGTGGAACAATACAAGCGCCCACTGTGCCGGTGGTAAACAACGGTGCGCACACCGGTTCACGTGGAATATCTACACGCACACGCACGCGTCCCATGCCTTGATTTTCACATAATGAGCGACCGGGTAGTTGGCTTGGGCTTGGTGGGGCGAGACATTTCTATTTGGCAATGTAGAAAACATCTACGGGGGCAAACGGGGTGGGGTACCGACCTAGAAGGGAGGGTAAATGATAGCAGGGGAACACGGCGAAAGAAATGGGACGAGGCGAAATGGTTGGGTTGCGTCAATGATGGAAACCCGGGCGCCTGTGATCGCGATTGCCTGGTCGTGGCAAAAAGAATTCGATCTTTGGCAAGAAGGCGGCTCGATTTCGCACTGGACTCTCAGAAATTGACCAATCACTCTGGGATATTTTCTACAAGCCTCGTGAAGTCTCCTGTACTCAAGAGGGTCATTTTGAACTTATTAAATAACAATGGTAATCTTTTTTATTTTCCATTTTGGCAACACTTTTCCAAGTGGCAACGCTACTGAGGGTTATCCACACGCATGCAGTATACTCAAATAATAAAATTTTCTGGTTGGCTCACCAGAGCCAGTTGTAAATGTAACATACAAATAAAAAAAAAATTGTGGGATCTCGCAGCTTACATTCTCCCGGACAGTAAAATATTTATTATAATATTTTGGGTGGGTTTGAGGATGTTGTAAATTTTATTTTTATTGTACCAGTGGCCCTGATTTTCTAGAACAGTGCTCAGTGTGGTTATTATAACAATTTGTCTATTACGGACTGAATAAATCACAGCACATCACCTCGGGCTACTATATTATTTAAATATTAATTTTCGAATGTTCTGTACATAATGATTTATCAATTTATTTAATTATTTAGTCATTGTTAGGACTTCAGAAGAAGCTACCTAGAAAACAAATAATTAGGCGAGTAGGACTAAGAATAGAGTAGTATATCCTACTCAATATAGTTGAGTAGTGAATTATGAATTTATTTATTTAGTCACTGTTTAGACTTTAAAAGAAGCTATCTAGAAAAGAAATAATTAGACGAGTAGGACTAAGAATAGAGTAGTATATCCTACTCAATATAGTTGAGTAGTGAATTATGAATTTATTTGTTTAGTCATCGTTAAGACTTCAAAAGAAGCTACCTAGAAAACAAATAATTAGGAGAGTGGGGCTAAGAATAGAGTAGTATGTCCTACACAATACTGGTGAGTAGTATAATTAGGTGAGTAGGACTAAGAATAGAGTAGTATATCCTACTCAATACAGTTGAGTAGTGAATTATGAATTTATTTATTCAGTCATTGTTAAGACTTAAAATGAAGCTACCTAGAAAACAAATAATTCGACGAGTAGTGCTAAGAATAGAGTAGTATATCCTACTCAATACAGTTGAGTAGTGAATTATTAATTTATTTATTTAGTCTTTGTTAAGACTTCAAAAGAAGCTGTCTAGGAAACAAAAAATTAGGAGAGTGGGGCTAAGAATAGAGTAGTGTGTCCTACTCAATACAGTTGAGTAGTATAATTAGGTGAGTAGGACTAAAAATAGAGTAGTATATCCTACTCAATACAGTTGAGTAGTGAATTATGAATTTATTTATTTAGTCATTGTTAAGACTTCAAAAGAAGCTGTCTAGGAAACAAAAAATTAGGCGATTAGGACTAAGAATTGAGTAGTATATCCCATTCAATACAATTGAGTAGGAATAGAGCAATGTCTCTTTGTTCAATTGAGGAAAAAAATGGTCCAAGCCGCCATTTCACACGCTTCGCATATGGCGATATACTCAAAGATCCTCGATCCCTATTTTCAATGCAAATTCGCCGAGATTCCGTCACGTATCGCTACGCCCGAGTTCTTAATAAGCCCCAGGGCAATTACATTTTGCGAAACACCGCGAACAATGACACCCGACGTCCAAACAATCATTTCTAACGAGCACCGACCACCTAATTGGGACAAGTTCATTACGGTGTAATAATTCCACGGTGTAATTCGCGATCCTGCGATCGCCCGGCTGGTTCAATAAACATATGCCCCAGAAAACGTAAGTTTGTCGAATTATTCTTTTTATTTCATTGTGTCTGCAATACATTTATTTGCAATGTCCCTCTGCAATGGCCCCTCTAAATATAATTATTGACCAGTAACAATTTTGATCAAATGAACAATGTTCCGAAAATACTATATTACAAAACATTGTTGAACGAATGGTACAATTTAATTATATTTCACTCTATGGAAGAGAGATTAGATAACGATGAAAAAATGTTCTTCGTTGAAACGTTCCTATCTAAAAAAAAACATCTGTTGCAAACAGTGGCGAACCTTTGTCGAAACGTGTGGTGAAGCATGTTGGGTAATTGTAACCCGCAGACTATGCTAATCGCGCGTTTCACGCACGAATGGCGGAAAACGACAGAATTCGGAGAACCATGACGACGGGATTTCTAACGACAATTTTTTCCCCAACAAATATGTCCGAGACGTAACCATAGAAAAAAACATATAAAAATTTCTCAAGAAGAGACAACCGTAGAAAAATTAATTATTACAAATTTTTGCGATAAATTACCAGCTCGGTAATCTCGATATTTTGAATGAATTGAAACATCAGACTGTCATTAGTGGAACTCGGTGGCAACGAGCTGTGAAATGATTGCACCTTGCATTCTTAGGATCGGTAGCGTGAAAAATCGTCGGTTCAGGTGTCCCGCAAATGTCAGTCAAAGGAAATCTTGTCCGTCATTTATGACATCCGCTACTGGCGAATAACACCGTAAATAATCGTGTAAATGTCGATGCCCGATACACACAATAGGCATTCCCTGTCGACAACCGTCCCTGGCCTCGTGCGCGGCGATCTGTACCGGGTTAATGACACACCTAATCGTCCCGTAACGTTCGAGAATGATCCTGGATCAGGAAAGAGGAAGTCGACCTGTCTGACGTTCCAATCTCTCGCAAATCATCATACCCAATTATTTTGTAGAATTGTCTACCGGGGAATAAAACAACATATCTACAGGTAGAACATCGTAAAAAATCTATATTATTAACAGCTAATATTTCTTAAATATTTTACGCAAAGGGTGTGGCCTAATGAAAAGTCCTCTGAATTTTTAGAACTCTGTTGGAGTTTTGAATTTTTTGCGACTAGGATTTTCAATAAAAAAATCTGAAAAAATTCTGGTATATGCATATTGATAGTAGCAATGTATCAGATTTTTTTCATAAACTACGAATGCGTTTTACAAGAATAATTACATAAAATTTGAAAATCTCAATTTTGCATGTAGCTCCTCTTCTAGGTCAGATAGGGACTTGAAATTTGGCACAGAATATCCCACTCCTACAGGCTATTAAATAGTCTATCAGTCATTTAACTTGTTTCAACAATACCTTTATAATTTACAAAAAATTGATTTTTAGAGTACCCCATCTTCACCAATCTGAACAGTGGTCCTCGAACAAAATTAGTTGTACCATTTTTGCAATGATTTACATACTCTCACACTATGGAAGATTGCATTGATGGGTTTGGCAATCGTTTCTGAATAAATAATATTTTGGTAACTGTGGAATTTTGTTAGCATTTTTTTTTCTTGAAACGGGCGCTTTCATCAGACGATCCGAAGCCAGCTGGAAAAAGAGTGTTGGAAAATCTTTCCTAACGACCTTTCATTGTTAACGCTTCCTTGCCGTCGACGGTGGGCCAAGAACGGCGCCGTGCCGCCCACGCAACAAAGGAGCGCAGCGCCAATTAATACACCAGCACGATGATCGTTTAGCGCGGTCCTTAACCGTACGGCGAAAAGATAAGCAAGCCGAGTTAAAGACAATGCTCCGCCGGGCGTGTCGAGATTACCTGGAATTCCGTGGAAAGGGCTTTTGTTCGGCGTGGTATCGCGCGATCTGAGCATTATTAAGCCGCCCACGTGGCGGAGGCGACGCGGGACACGCGACACGATTTTCTGGCCATTCCTGAGACACCTGGCATGCCTCGCGTGACGGTTGCACAGATGTTTCCATAACAGGGCCTCCCCACCTTCACGACTCCGGAAAAGGTCGATTTTTCTTTGCATCTTTTTGGACATTTTTCACAGGAACGTCATTATACCAAAATTCGTCAAATTGGACAAACCATAAAAATTAATATTTTGATTCACTTGAAACTTGTCAGAGATCTTCAGTGGGCCCCTTTAGACATTTTTAGAAAATAATAGAATTGAAATTGTCAAAATTTTGACGATTAATTCAAAATTTCAATTTTTCCTTCTAAACCCTGAAAATTTTTTTTTTGTAAATACTTCGCATTTATTTTTTATTCAAATGATAGCTACACTTATACCGATTATATATACTATAGTTTCTTATTCATTTCAAACGATTACAACTACTGATTTTATGACAATCATGGACATATGATGTTTCGAGAGTATTCCAGTTAAGTTACCATAACTTTGGATACAGTGATTATTTTTGCATGTAATTTTTTTGTGGTACTCTGCAATGATACCCAAATAGATCTACCAAGTTTCAAATTAATGCATGTTGTAGTTCCGTTTCAGAAAATTCTTAAAAATTGTCATTTTTCGAGTGCCAACCGACACATCAGTGACGCATCCTCTAAAGCACTCGACCATAATAATTTAAATACAACGATTAAAAGTTTCTATATTTTTTTATATAATTCAACACGAAATGACTCAATCATGGGACTACATAACTGGCAGCTAGATGGTTTCGTAACTGCTTGGCGACTCTTTCACTCGAAACCTCGAAAATCCTGATAGCAAGAAATGGCGTACATGTGTGGTCAGAGGCATACATGCGTGACGCCTATTCTTATACTGGGGTTTTGTCAAATCCTGAGAGATTATTTGCGAATAAATTTCACGCCATCGACGCAACCATACTTTTTCTATTGAGGAATTCGTTCGAAGACTGCGTCACTATCGTTGCTTTCGCGCTGTTTATGTGACCTTTTTATTATGTAGGTGGACAAACAATTTTTTCTACAGGAAATGAGTTCTTATACATACTAATAGAAGTATACTGAACCTTTCAGAACAATTTTTATCCATGAAAGAAAATTATCGTCGCCAGAGGAAGCTTGTATTAAATACTATCCTAAAGTTTTGAACCGTGTGCAGAATTTGTGCTATAATTTGCACCACGATTTTTTAAAAAAAAATTTGAGGTACTATGGTGATTCTATATGAAAAACTACATCAAAAACGTACAATAACATTTTTCTGTAGGAGCCATAATTTCAAAGATACGCGCCTTTGAAAATGAAGTCCGCGCGCGTGGCATATAAGGGAAGTAGAAACAGCCAGCCATGATCAGACAATGGGTCGCGTGCACGACTCATCTTCAAAGGCGTATATCTCGGAAACGGTACCACGTATCAAAAAATTGTATTCGACATTTTTTACTCATTTTTCTCTGCTCTTCATCGCCCCATTTTTATTTTATTAAATATATCCCCAGAAAATGGAAAAAAATTAATTATTCAGTTCTGTTTGATAAATTGCAGTATCCCCTTGACAATTTCATCCTGTTGGTAAATTTACTTGGTAGGAAACATTCGATGCGTTATAATGCAAATGTAAAACCTTTTGTTTGTGTCATTTTTCTCTTAACGTGTTCCAGAGATTTACAGAGAAGCATCGGTTTTACTGTCCTGGGTCCAGTTCTACAGGTTTCGTTGTCGTGCGAGCCATTTTCAAGTGGGGTCTGCGGCTAACTGCGGAACAAACGATTCGCCACAGTCAATCACCGAGGATTGATCATTCCAAGGAGACGCGACAACCTTCGTTTCGAATCTTTTTCCCCGGCGGGACTCATTCACTTTAATTGCAATTCGTTTGGCCGCGTCCCTTTCTTCGCGGAAACCCGTCGAGGCCGTTTTTACCCTCCGTATAATTAAGAAATTATTTAGCGATCAAATTGTAATCGCGTTTAATCCACGTCTTATCACCCCAGTTCTCTTTTTGTTACATCAGCTTTAATACTCGAGTCGCTAAACACGCGATTAATGGTTTGTCGAGATTTTAATTCCACTCACCGGAGGCGTTGATTTATTGAAAAACGTGATAAACAATGCCGCATGAATGATTCAGTATGCTGATGCATAGATGTCTTTCCCTTTGTCACGAGCAGTTCTTTCAGCAAATTCTGTCGAGATTGTACTCATTGCTGTAAAGTGCAAGTATCAAGTTCTGTGGACCAGTTTGCAAATATCGGAGTGAACGAGGTATTTGTTGTTGTAATTAACTGATGTATCTATATGGGATTAAACGTGCAATCAGATTTATTAAATTTGTCCTGCAGTCAGCAATTTCATGAATGCTGTGGCGAAAAGATTAAACAATTCTTCAACCCTGTATAATGTGTTTAGTGTTTCGTAGAAACTGTTTTAAAATGAGATAAAAATAGTTTATAAACAACATGAAAATGTGTGCAATAACGACACTCAAATCTAACTCACCAAACCTTACCTAGACTTAATTTACTGCTGTCAAACATAGTCAAACCAGGTCAAACGTCGGTAGCCTAAGAACTAGGAGCATTAGGGAATATTGTTTTTCTATACTGTTAACCCTTCACAAAAATTGCCTAATGCAGACCTAATTTACTGTCGTCAAACATAATCAAACCAGGTCAAACGTCGGTAGCCTAAGAACTAGGAGCATTAGGGAATATTGTTTTTCTATACTGTTAACCCTTCACAAAAATTGCCTAATGCAGACCTAATTTACTATCGTCAAACATATTCAAACCAGGTCAAACGTCGGCAGCCTAATATCTAGGAACATTAGGGAATACTGTTTTTCTATATTGTTAACCCTTCACAAAAATTGCCTAACCCAGACATAATTTACTGTCGTCAAACATAGTCAAACCAGGTCAAACGTCGGCAGCCTAATACCTAGGAACATTAGGGAATATTGTTTTTCTATATTGTTAACCCTTCACAAAAATTGCCTAACCCAGACCTAATTTACTGCCGTCAAACATAGTCAAACCAGGTCAAACATCAGTAGCCTCATAACTAGGAACTTTAGGGAATACTGTTTTTCTATATTGTTAACCCTTCACAAAAATTGCCTAACGCAGACCTAATTTACTGTCGTCAAACATAGTCAAACCAGGTCAAACGTCGGCAGCCTAATATCTAGGAACATTAGGGAATATTGTTTTTCTATATTGTTAACCATTCACAAAAATTGCCTAATGCAGACCTAATTTACTGTCGTCAAACATAGTCAAACCAGTTCAAACGTCGGCAGCCTAATATCTAGTAACATTAGGGAATATTGTTTTTCTATATTGTTAACCATTCACAAAAATTGCCTAACCCAGACATAATTTACTGTCGTCAAACATAGTCAAACCAGGTCAAACATCAGTAGCCTAATAACTAGGAACTTTAGGGAATATTGTTTTTCTATATTGTTAACCCTTCACAAAAATTGCCATGTACACAATAATTTATCCGATGAGATAATATAATAAAAAGTTTTCATAATGTACATTCTAATAAAAAAAATCCATCACTGTTCAAATGACCAAATTGAAATCCCAAAGATTATGGGGCACACTTATCACCAGACTGCGGAACTTTATGCAAAATAAAATCTGTTTGCATCGATCGCAACACGCAGGAACTACATAGCAATTTATTTCTCTCTTCAGTGGTTTGATTAGGTCGTAAGAAGTGTGTTGATATTGTTTTTAATATTTCCACTGTTAAAAATTTCACCCACCTGTATTTGCATATAAGTACATAAAATCCGCAGTCTGCTTATCACTATGCAAACGTGACACTAGAGTGGTCGTCGGTATAGCTAGCAATGTCGTTATCTAAACGCAGAAGTATAAATAGGATAACCCACGCCTCACGGTAAGGTTCGCTGACCAAGCCAGTGACCTTCCTCAAATTAGAGCGACAACACTGTGTCTCAAGGAGATGGACAATGCCATTTTTTTCTTCTGCCCCATCCGGGAATCATTCCATCGTGAAGTTTTTCGTTCGGTTTGTGAGAGGTTCGGCGACCATGCACCTGACCTCGTACTGTGGGACCCTATGAGTGACAGGTCCCGCGAGGAGAAGCGTCAGGGCCCCGCGAACATAATGTCAATGTCAGCACCTCAGGTGCAGCGGCTTCAGGGTGTGGTCCCCTCCTACGGGTCGACGACTCCCTACCAGTTTCACATATATAAAAGGAGATGCGTGCTTGGCAAGGGTACAGCATATAGCAGTTGGTACCCCTTAGGGCGAGTCCTGGTTCATCATCCAGCAGCGCTCTGACAGCTTCATAAACCATGAAATCCATTGTGAGTATTCGACAGTGACGTCTGCATCCTCGATAAGATTATCAGACTACGCCATGATCTGTCACGATTTAACCTAGACCTAACCCAGACCTAACCCAGACCTTGACAAGGATGAGCGTGGACCAATTTTCAAATTGATATGACTTAATCTAATCCTGATCTGACTTGCTTGCTAAATCTAAATGCCCTAATCTATGCCTAGGATGACTCATGTAGACCTAACATAGACTTAATCTAGCCCTAACATGACTTAATCTACTCCTCATATGAGTAATCTACACCTAATAACACCTAACATGAGTTAATCTAAATTTAATCTGACTTGGGATAGACCTAACAAGACTTACTGTAAACCTAATCTGGCTTAGGCTAGACCTAACATGACTTAATCTGCGCCTAATGTGAGTAACCCAGACCTAATAACACCTAACATGAGTTAATCTGAATCTAATCTGGCTTGGGATAGACCTAACAAGACTTACTGTAAACCTAATCTGACTTGGGCTATACCTAACATGACTTAATCTACGCCTGATCTGACTTGAGCTATCCCTAACATAACTTAATCTAAAATGACTCATCTGGAACTAACATGACTTAATCTATGACTGAGGTAACCTTAATCTGCACCTGACATGACTTAATATAGACCTAATCTGAAATTAATGAAGCACTCACATGGACTTAATCTAGACTTAACATGGCTTGATTGATCTCTACTATTATTTAATTTAAATTAACATAACTTAATCCACACCTGATCTAGCTTGAGCTACTCCTAACATAACTTAATCTAAAATAACTCATCTGGACCTAACATGACTTAATCTAGGACTGAGGTGGCCTTAATCTGCATCTGGCATGACTTAATATGGACCTAATCTGAAATTAATGAAGGACTCACCTGGACTTAATCTAGACTTAACATGGCTTGATTGATCTCTACTATTATTTAATTTAAATTAACATAACTTAATCCACACCTGATCTAGCTTGAGCTACTCCTAACATAACTTAATCTAAAATAACTCATCTGGACCTAACATGACTTAATCTAGGACTGAGGTGGCCTTAATCTGCATCTGGCATGACTTAATATGGACCTAATCTGAAATTAATGAAGGACTCACATGGACTTAATCTAGACCTAACATGGCTTAATTGATTTCTAGTATTATTTAATCTAAACTAACATAACTTAATCTAGACCTACCTTGACTTAATTAGACCTAACCCAGGCATAATATGACTCAACCTAGACGCAACATGACTTAATATAAACCTAGTGCAAACTTAACGCTATACTTGACCTAGACCTAACATCACTTAATCCAGGCCTAACCCTGACTTAACATGACTAGATCTGATCCTGAAATGACTTAATATAGACCTAACGCGGACTCAATTTACACAGAATTTTTGTCATCATGTACAGATCGTCTTCACTGTAGTCTGCGGTTTGGCAGTGGCTGAACCAGGATACCTAGCTCCATTAGTGTCCTATGGCTACCTTGGTATCCCTTTGGCGTACGATGGCAGAGTTTTGGACTCGCCAGAGGTGGCTCAGGCGAAAGCAGCCCACTTAGCCACACAGGCGTACGAGGCAGCCAGGAACACATTGGGTTATGCACACGTGCCTGTCTTGACCCGTGTTTTCACACCTGCAATTACCTACGGCGCGCCCATCGGCGTCGATGGCCGGGTCGTCGATACACCTGAGGTCGCGGAAGCGAAGGCTGCTCATCTTGCAGCTCACGCACTGGTAATTGCCCCGGGGACATGCGAAACCACTCTAACTTTGTCTAATGAACCGTTGTCTCCACTTGCACGACTCCAGACAGGCTAAGCATCCAGACTAGACAACTTATGTCTGCATAGTTAGCCAGTAATGTAGTCAGTAATATTTTTGTGCCAAATGAGAAGCAATCTTCAACACCAATCCTGAAGATTAGGCAATTGGAATTAATTTAACATTTGGGTCAAGAAAATTCATTTTGCGAATCAGCAAATTAGTTGAAAATTGATTTGATCAATGGGAGACAACTTCGGTTACAATTTTTTTTTTTTTTGGAGTTAGCAGTAATTAATTTGTTTGTAATTTATAATTGCAGGAGGCTGCCAAGAAACAAGGAATGTATCCATATGGGGCTCTGGCATATTCTGGGATACCATATGCTTATAGATATGGCTATGGTGCTCCTCTTGGTCCTGATGGCAGAGTGATTGACACACCGGAAGTGGCGGAAGCGAAGGCTGCGCATTTGGCAGCGCATGCACAGGCTGCTAAAGGTGTCGGGAAAGTCTGATCAATTTTATCAGTTAGATATTTGACAAATAACTTCAATTGTTCGAACAGGAAATAGACTAATAAAATCCTTCCATCGATAAAAATTACCAGGGAGAAATTAATTGAAAACATACTGACAGGGTCAAGAAACTAAATTTTTATTTTATGTATCGAAGCAATTATTCACTGTTCCTTTTATGTTAACCTTCCCAAGAATGCCAGTATATGTGTGTAATTAAATATTGTTCGATAATAAAGCCTAACAGTCACGGATACAGACAATATTTATTACAGATCGTCTATTATTCGAACTCCACAATTTTTAGAAACTTATCCTCCATCATGTAGCCCATTATCATAATCAAATAATTATTTTCCATCAGAGAACGATCATTTCTGATGTATATGAATATAGTACTTGCTGGTAGATGGCGCCACCATTCACATTTCTTCACTGATTTCATGTACTCTCGTCAATTCAAGAATTATTTACAGTAATATTTATTATATCCATAGAGGTGTTTCATTAATCATCTGTTAAGTTTAGTGTTAAATATTAACTAGCGTAAAATTTATAATTTCTATTTATTCTTTAATATATATTTGTATCATAGATGTAGAAATTCAGAAACGTTTTCGTTTCAAATAAATAAAGCGTTGGGGAGGAGGGGAGGAGGGGAAGGGGAGGGGGTTGAAGACGGAGAAAAATCGGGGAGACTTGCACGTGGTATACAATTATTATTTAACACAGTACAGACCCTTACAATACACGAGCTCCTTCGAGACGTGAACATGCGTGCGAACGTCGGGATGTACATAGATATTTACAGGGACGACCGAGGTACACGCAAGCGATCAATAATAATATCTATCACTTATCACATTATCTACGTAAGAATCACTAACTGCAGCGGAATAAGTTCACATGTAAAAATATATCCGAGAGTGTCAACACAATTTATCCGTCGCCTGGGAAACAGACCTTGTGACCACAATGGCGTCACATCATTGTCTTCTATCACTCTCCGCGACATCAAAAAAAAAGAAGACACAAAGAAGCTTCTTCAGTGGGTACAAAAATTGCCGGAACTCTTCTCGAAACAATTAGCACACTAGAATTAAATAAAATTTATCACACGAAGCTGCAGCGGTTCTCAACTTATTTCTTCGTTTTTACAACAAATTTCTGTATTTATGAATATTAAACTGGACTCTATAGTACGGAATTAAAATAACTTTTTAGAATCCAGCAATTCATTTTATTACAGTACACGAATTGAGAACCGCTGCTGCAACGTCACGCAAAGATCACGTGGCCCCGTTGTGACGGGGTCTAACTCGAACCCTCTTCTGGCGGTGGCTGGGTCCATCTTGACCCGAAACATTAAAAAACAACACTTATGGTGCTATCGAGCGATTGAATTTCCAAAATAAAAATACTCGATTCGCGTCGCAATCACAAGGCTGACATTTAACGTGAAGGATTTTGAGTAGCGTGGGTCAGTTTCGACCCAGACACAAACAGGACCACCAAGAAGATGCAGGACGATCAACGACACACACATTTACAGGTTTCTCGACTTAAGGTCGCGCGAGTTCTCCGCCGAACGATTAAGGATCTATCATCTAGAAGGTAGGAATGGTTAGAGCGATCGCCAGGGAATCATAATGATCGATCGACAGCTAAAACGACGCTCATTGCTACGGGCAACAACGACTGAGTATTTAGTGAGTCCGTTTCGTAATCGCCTAATCCTGCTACTTAACTGTCTCTCTCACTCTCACACACACTCTCTCTCTCTCTCTCTCTTCGTATGATTTGTTCTCTCTTCACTGTTTACTCTCGTGATCCTACAAACCGACGTAAACCTAAATGTACATTTGTGCAATCTGCATCAAGCCCCGTATCGGAACGCACACATTGAGCAATGCGGGATCTATGCGATCTACCAATCCGGCCCGTGATCCGAACGATATTATCGTTCGACGATTGTTGCTAATTAGTAACGTATAAATACGAGATTCGAGCGTCGAAACCGACGTGATGCACTCTTTATCCTAAAATGCGGGTCTCGGGAACTGTCCGGCCATCTTGGTTTTCCAAAAAAAAGTTTAGACACTCCGTAATGTTTCCTGACTGGCAATGCAGTAGAAGTGAGCATAGAGGCGATTTTTCTTAGTTTTGTGTCTCAAGGTCACTTCAAGGTCATTTTGAAATTTCCCCGAGAGCTAATACCTGGCATGAGTGAATAGATTTGACGATATTAACAATGTTCCCCGACTGTTAATGAAGCCTAAGCAGCTCAAAGATTTTGTTGGGATTTCAGTAGAATCAGACAGGCAATTTCAGACCTCGGATAACTAGACAAACTTCAACGAAAAAATTCGTTTACACATTTCCCACCCTTTCTATCGATTCGAACCATTGACCATCGAATTGTCCTACCATTCAGCTCCACCCACACAAAATGGCGGCCAAGGACAATCCCCTGAGACCTTGAATCTCGCTCACCCCGGCTCTTCGTGGTCCGTGATCAATCAGCCCGGTCATTAATTTTAATAAGTGTGAATCCATGATCATGTACAAGGTTATGGCAATACTCAGGAAAGGAGGGGGGCCTGCGGGCCCAGCCTACATATAAATATACACTAGGGAGTCCGCGGATTCACCAGTTACCAAAATCAACGCCGCCACGAAGAGCCAGGCGAGTCTCACGCCGTTACCACTGCCTGTGGGGGCACACGCCTTTGCGGACATCGTGTCTGCAGCTCTGGCTTTGCTCGTCAAAGGCTGTGCCCTCCTCGCAGACGAACCGGAAGTCGAGGACCTGCCTCGAAGTGAATCCAGGGGAGCAATAGTGGAACAGTCTGCAGTCCCTGGTGTCGCCGTAGAAACGGTACATCTCCTTCTCCAGACAATTGAATGTGTCCGGCCTCTTCAGGTTCGCTGGTTTACGTTTCAAGTATCTGGAGGTCGTCGAGACTACCTCCTCGGGTTCTTTGGACGAGCTCAGGACAGTCTCGGTGGTGGTGGTCTGAGTGGAAGTCTCGGGAGAAGACTCGGGAGCCAAGGACGTCTCCGTGGAGTCCTGGTGAGCCTTTGTGGGCGTCTCAGTGGACGCTTCCTGTTGCACGACCTTGAAAGTGGTCGTCTCCTCTCTGTCAGGTTCGCTGGGGATGGTAACAGTTGGAGGCATCGTCGTGCTGATGATCTCCAGATCAATGAACGTATAGTTCTTGGTCGTCGTTGTGTGCTCAGTGGTAGACTCGATCACCTTCAAAGTTTCTTGGATGGTGGAAGCTAGGTTCGAGAGTCTGGCTACAGGGTACGGTGTGAAGCTCTCGGTTCTGGTGATGGGATCCTCCTGCTTCTGGACATTCGACGGGGACTTCTGCTCTGAAGGACTTGAATCCTGGTCCCCTTCGTTCTTCACCGAAGGCTGGTCCTTCTGCATCAGTTCCTTAGTCGGACTCTTCTCCTTCTCTAACTTCACCTCCAGGATATTCTCCTCGCTTCTAGCCTCTGTCGTGGTGACAGGAGCCTTTGTCAGGGTAACTGGCACCTCCGTCATCATCACTGGGACTTCTGTCGTCTCTGTCGAGTCCTCTTCCCTGACAGTGGTCGTTGGGAGCGTTGTGGCAGCCTTTCGTGTCAATGTGAACTTCCTGATGACAGGCTTAGGAGCTAATTCGTTATAAGACTTGGCAGGCTTCGCTGGCTTCGGATTCAGCAAACTGGTCCGAGGTTTGATGATGACAGGGTTGGGCGTCGTCGTGGGAGGGGTGTAGGTGTAGCTCTTCCTGATCGAGATGGGCTTGAACAGCTTTGGAGGCGATGGCCTAGCTGTGGTCGTTGTTGTTGTTGATGATGTTGTTGTTGATGGTGTTGTTGTTGATGTTGTTGTTGTTGTTGTTGTTGATGTTGTTGTTGTTGATGTTGTTGTAGTTGTTGTTGTTGTTGTTGGCGCCGTGGACGTTGTCTGCAGCAAGTGCTCCTCACTGGAGTGTTTAGACTTCTTTGCATCCTCTTTCTCTGCGTCAGTGTCCGAAGACTTAGTGGTAACTTCAGCTTGGTTTTCAGAGCTCTCTTCACTCTTGCCACCTTCATCCTCGACCTTCTTCCCCTTTTCTTCCTTAGCAGCGTCCATTTCCTTGTAATTATCAGGCTCATAATTATCATCAACATAATCATGAGCACTGTTCTCCACAGATTCTGTAGACTTCTTGCTGTCCGACAACTCCTCCTTCTTCTCCTTAGGCAACTCATCAGTATACTTCAACACACCCTCTGTAGTGTCCTCGTGATCATCTTCCGATTTGTCTTCATCGATCTCGTCAATAGTGTCTTCCCTGGCAGTAGAGTCTTCTTCAGAGTCAGTCTCAGTAGTCGAGTCCTTGTAGTCGTTCTCTGTGTTGATCTCGTGACTGCTGTCGTAAAAGGCCTCTGTTGAGTCATGGTACTCGGAAGACACCTCCTCGGAGGTGACCTCCTCGCCCTTTATCGTCGAGTACTCTTGGAACTCCTCTTCATCGTCGTCAGAGAACTTCCTGCTCTTGTCCTGTCGGTGGGTGACTATTTCCTTAGATGTCTCAAACTTCATGCTCTTACCTCTTCTGGGTCCATTTCTGACTACAGGAGTCTCTTCAGAATCCTTGGTCTCCTCAGAGTCTTTGGCTTCTGCAAAGTCCTCAGTCTCTTCATCGCTAGCATCAGTGCTATATTCATCCTCTACGTTCTCCATTGAAGACTCCTCTCTGGAATAGTCGTTCTCCTTCTTCGACAGCTTTTCCTTTACCGTAACAGACTCCTCAACTGGCTTTCCATCCTCTCTCTCGACATCATCATCCAAGCTAGAAACTGTAGTCTTGTCTTCATGCTTCTCTTCGTGTTTCTCTTCATCTTTCTCTCCATGCTGGTCTTCAAGGTGATCTTCATCTTTCTCTTCTAGGTGATCTTCATCTTTCTCTTCAAGGTTATCTTCATCTTTCTCTGAAAGCTTCCCTTCATCTTTCTCCTCATGCTTCTCTTCATCCTCCTCTTCATACTTCTCTTCGTCCTTCGCTAAACTCTGCACCTGCTTGTTCAGAGCCCTATACTCATTAGCATCTCCTTTCCCATTATCCTTTTCCACAACCTGATCCTTCCCACCCTGAAGACTCTTCGCATAGCCCTGATGTCCCACAGCCCTGGTGTCCACTTCCTTCGAAGTTTGAGACTCTGGTTCATCAAAGATATGCTTATCAATTTGTTCGATCTCAAACTCCACAATCGGAGTCGTGGTCACAATTTTCTCCTCATCGGTTGGTACAGTGGACTTCTCATTTTGGGCTTCAACTTCGTCACTCTTGGGGTCTTTCCTGGAAGCTATCTTCCCTGAGAAGGACCGTATCCTAGAACTTTTCCTCTTAGCATTAGGCTTGGTCTCAGCTCGTTCTTTGGACTTGTGGGTCTTACTTTCCTCATTCGAGCCTTCCTTTTTCTTGTCCTCGACTTTCTTAGAAGGTTTGGTTGTGCTGAGTTCTTCAAGTTCTTCGTTGGAGTACTTTGCAGAGTGCTTAGTGCTTGTAGCTGCGTCAGTAGAGGCATTTGTGTCTTTAGAATCCTTCTTCTTGGTCAATTCAATATCAAGTAACGTGGATTGTGTGGTCTGCTCTGTTGTAGAAATGATTGGGACGTCAGTTGTAGTTGGATCCTGTTCAGTGTCGCTGTCGAGGCTCCCTTCAGTCGAGGATTTCATCTTGAGGTACTCGTTTGGATCCAGTATGACAATGTCAATGACCCTTTTGCCTTCCACGTGTTTCACACCATCACCATCAACCTCCTTCTTTTCTTCATCCACGGCATGCTCTTCTTTCGAATCCTCTTCCTTAGAATCCGTATACTCTGCCTCTTCTTTGTTACCCTTAATATCAACATACTCTTCAGCATCAGACTCCTTCGTGTCCACTTTTGAAGGACCTTCAGAGTACTCGGCATCATCACCCTTGCTATACTTACTGTCAGCATCATATTTACTGTCAGCATCATACTCACTATCATCATACTCCCTAGCCTTGAAATTTTTCGAGGCCTTCATCTCCAGGTCCTCCAAAGACGCTTTGCCTCCCACCTTCCCACCTTCGGCAGACTGTAGACTGCTTCCCTCAAAAACATTGCGGACAATGTCCTCATTGAACTCTTCACCAAACAGGATGTCCCTGAACTTCATTAGACTCTCTTTGATAGCCTGGAAGTCTGAAGGCTCATTCTGCGCAGCCTTCTTCCTGCTTCTACCTCTATCACTGTTGTCTACCACCTGGAATTCTTGTCTTTTGGGCCTATCACCCCCATAGACGAAGGACACCATGGAATTCTTGGTCTGGCCAACTGATCTTCTGACTCTCAATGACGTCTTTCTGATTGCTACTCGTCTCGCGTTGCGAATCTTAGGGACATCTCTGTAGAAGGGATCAAAGGACTCATCCCCTTCTTTATAGTCATCATAGCTAGCTGGTATGGTCGGTAGTGGTAAGGTTACCAACTGGGTGGTGTTCAGGGGTCTACCAGACTCATCACTGACGCTGGCTTTAGCAGTGACTATCACTCTCGACTGGGAAGGTAACAAAGGCGAAGGATTCTGCACGATTCGCTGGATGTCTGGTGGTGGCAGGTTGATGGTGATCTGATGGGGTTTCAGCTGAGGTATGGGCACAGGTGGCAGCACGTGTATGTGCTGGGTGACCTGTTCGCTGGTCGATTGGGAGGACTGTGTTGGCTTGGAGATACTCCTCAAGGTGGGATAGAATGACCTGACAGTGGTCTCGTCGGTTGCTGGAGTGGGCAAGAAGTTTCCAGGGATTCTTTGCTGCTGCGAGGTCTGGCTGGTCTTGGTCTGCACCGATCGTTGAGGTTCCGATGGCGTTGGCACTGGGGAGATCGTCAGCTTCGATACCTGGGTTCAACAAGATTGAGATTAGAGAACAGCTACTTTAGCCGATGGTTTTGGTAGCTACCTTTCCTTTGCTGGTCGGCTGGACAGGTTCCAGAGGCCTGATACTCTGCTCCCCACTCACGCGGTACTCGGAAGTCTCCCTGGGATTATTATTGTGCAGGGTGAACTGCTCCGTGGTGCTAGCTATCCCATGGTTATGGAATATGGGGTTGATCAACGCAGGACTGTTCCCGCTGTTGCTCAGAAGTGTTTGGATGGTAGAGGAGGTTGCATGGAACAAGGGAGACACCGTCGATGGTTCGTTATGGATGATCTGAGGACTGGAGGTGGAGCTGAACCTGATCTGGTGCACCTGAGGAGGCTGGACTGTCGTAGAACTGACGCCCTGGTTGCTGAATAGCTGATAAGAGGTAGCCTGCTGATTGTTACTCCTCTCCCCGTTGTGAAAAATATACTGATGATGGTAGCCCCCATTCTTGTCGTCGTATAAGGACTTGGACTGACTGGTGTGCACCTGGGGGAAGGGTGGCTGGGGCTGGAAGTGCTGAGGGTAGCCCGTGGGGTGCGAGAAAGTGCTAGAAGCTGGCGTTGTTGATGGCTTGTTGGGCTTGGAGGTAGTGGTGGTCGTCGTTGTTGTTGTGGAGGGTCTGGCTGACGTGGTGCGCTGGGGATGGTCGTCTATGGAGTCCAGGGGGTCGATGTCGTCCTCGCTGGTCTCGTGGAGGCTGCAAACAGGGCCCTACAGTTAGCATCATCATTCCGGGGAAGGTGGGTTAATGGGTTCTGGACTTTAAGTTAGTGGCGGACCTTCTGGTTAGCTTCTTGGGCTTCATCATTCTACTACCTTTTGGGTAGTTCTAATTATTCCAAAGCATTTGGGCTACTGAGGACTGGACTCTAACTCGCTAGAGTACGTTTGGGTAGCTCTCCTCTTTCCAGGAAAATGGAGCTATTGCGGAGTGGACCCTAATTCATTAGGGTATCTTCTAAGTTTCCCTAATCAATCTAAGACCCATGGTCTATTGAGGACTGGACTCTAACTCGCTAAGGTACGTTTGGGTAGCTCTCCTCTGTTTAGGAAAATGGAGCTATTGCGGAGTGGACCCTAATTGATTAGGGTACCTTCTGAGTTGCCCTAATCAATCTAAGACCCATGGTCTATTGAGGACTGGGCCCTAACTCGCTAGGGTACGTTTGGGTAGCTCTCCTCTTTCCAGGAAAATGGAGCTATTGCGGAGTGGACCCTAATTCATTAGGGTACCTTCTGAGTTGCCCTAATCAATCTAAGACCCATGGTCTATTGAGGACTGGGCCCTAACTCGCTAGGGTACGTTTGGGTAGCCGTCCTCTTTCAAGGAAAATGGAGCTACTGCGGAGTGGACCCTAATTTATTAGGGTACCTTCTGAGTACCCCTAATCAATCTAAGACCCATGGACTATTGAGGACTGGACCCTAACTCGCTAGGGTACGTTTGGGTAGCTCTCCTCTGTCTAGGAAAATGGAGCTATTACGAAGTAGTCCCTAATTCATTAGGGTACCTTCTGAGTATCCCTAATCAATCTAAGACCCACGGTCTATTGAGGACTGGACCCTAACTCGCTAGGGTACGTTTGCATAGCTCTCTTTCAAGGAAAATGGAGCTATTGCGGAGTGGACCCTAATTCATTAGGGTAACTTCTGAGTTGCCCTAATCAATCTAAGACCCATGGGCTATTGAGAACTGGCCCCTAACTCATATAGGGTCTCTTTTCGATAGCCTTTTAGGGCTTCGATGGTCCAGAAATGTTTGCCTAATCAACAATCGACCCTAACACATTAGGGTACCTCTTCTATACCCTGTTAAACTTCACAATTTTAAAGCAAATCGTAAGAGGCTGCCAGTACATCTTTTTAGTTAATATTTTCACGGGATTAAAGAAGGCTATTGAGCTGGTTTGTGCCATGACCAGGCAACATTTAGCCAACATATTGCCAACAAAGTAAGACCGGTGAGCCATGTAATTCGGCCGACAGGCGTGACGTTAACAAGTGAAAACTGCTATGAGAGCGATCGATCAAAAATCGGCGTGGCACGCAATCGCAGGCCGTCCACGCCTCTCTCGATCCCGTATCACGCGAGCTGACACGAAAGTGGCGCTGGTATGTGGATCGGTGCTCTGGTCCTTACGAAACCCTGGGGTGAACGTCCAGACGGTCACAGATAAACAGTCCGCGCGACAGGTGGAGCGGCCAATCTACAGGTCGTAATGATCATTTCACTTGTATACATATACATAAATTCCTGGTCGCCGGGTGACTAGAGTTACGTGCGCCGTGGACTGACGCCGGAAAACGTCAACGTGGCCGAGTGTGAACCCGTTTACAATCGATGGATACATAGGACTGGTGTCTCAAGAAAGCCTCGGCTATTTGGTGCTGCCGACGGATGGGTCAAGAGTGACCCACGCCCTTGTCAAAATCATCGGGAGTATTTTCACAACATTTATTTTCTAGGGTATGGTATATTACAGTACTTCAAGTAATGTATATGATTGTAATCAAGTAGGCAAGTAATGCAAATGATTGTAATTAATTGTTAATTGTTTTTATTTTTGTCGATATCTCTGAAACGATTGTCCTAATTTTTTTCGTGGATGAAGTCAAGTGTTTTGATCAAAAAGAGGGCAATTTTGATGAATCGTTTTTTAATGTTAATTAAGGGGATGTTTTGGCGAGATTGGGTTACCTGAGAGTGACGGCGTTGTTGCCGTAAAGCTCCAAGTTCAGGTTGTAGAATCGCTCGCTCTTGCTGCAATCGACCTCGTCGACTCTTTCGCAGACCCTGGTTTCCTGATCGAAGACGGTCCCGTTCAGACAGAGGAATTTTATGTCCATAATCTCGTCTGAAACCAAGTCTCGTGGTGAAGGACAGGCTCATTATTCGGGGATGCTCTTCAGGGTCATCGTTCACGAAACGTCTATACACTTCGCTACTACTTTTCTTAATTAACAGAATTTATATGACAATGAAACTATCAGTGCTAGCATAAAGCAAAGCGAAACAAATATTTAATTCTGCTTTAAAATTAGCGCACTCTAAATTAATTTAAACAAATCATACTAATCTACGTTTGAGGCTTGCATTTATGCAATAGCACTTCAAATTTTGCCACAACTGCCGCCCGATGGCAACCAAACACCTCAGACAAAAGTTCGAACTGATCACCTAATTAGCCGCTAATTAATTGGTTCCGGTCCATTAAAAAATAAATTAGTCTGCTGAATATTCAAACTTTTGCACGATAAAAAAAAACATTCCATTTAACACACCGCTATAATTTATACATCCGACAGCTTGTGGATGAAAATAAACGACCTTCGTTTGTAATAAAGTGAAACTGAAATGTCACAGTCACTTAGCAACTTCAGTTTATTATTAATGATCCCGTAGATCATTGAGAAGATTTTTTCTTTTTTTCTTTTTCAAAATAAATCTACCAAACACGATACGTTTAATCTTGGTCGATGAAAGATCCGGCCAGACCAGGCTCCCGGCGGCGATCTATCGATCGGATCTCGTCGGTGTCGTGACAATTAGAATCGATAATTAAGCGCGCGCCGGGCGTCGCGTCTCGACAAATCGGTAGATCGGCCCGATCGAATGATCGAAAGGTCCGCCCGGGGGCCCCCGGTGAGCGCCGATCCAAGTTTTGTAATCGATCGAGAGATCACTACGCTCCGAGAATGTCACGGTCGTCGAGGAACGTTTACTGACCTAAGCCGAGAGTGTCTGGCCGAGGGCCGTCACGAGAAACCGATCCTGACTTTGGTGACTTTTCAGTCGAACCCTGCCACAATTTATCGCTCCGTCTGCCCGACCAATTGGTAAACAAATTTTTTTTGTTCACACTCTTTTCTCTGGCTAGAAATCTGCGGGCCACCGGTGACCGGGTCGTTGGAGACCCGCGGCACATCGAACGTTTCAATATTTCCATTTCTTTCGGCGATACACACCGTGCTAGGAATCGTATTGTTTGGTTCAAGACCATTGTCCCGATATTGATTTTAAATTCATTTTTCTTTCAAGATCATTCCTTTGGTCTTCAAGGTCATCCGTATATATTTTTTTTAATGTATGTCTTTCAGAAATATATCGATAAATATACTAGAACGAATTTATTTGATTCGTGTTTGTCATGATTTTAGATGGTTTTCCATCTCAAGGTCATTTGTTGAGCCTCCAAGGTCATCTGTATATATTTCCTTTTATTTCGATAGTTACCGACTGATCGAAACACGTTTTTCAGAAATACATAGATAAATAAACTAGTACGAATTTATTTGATCCATGTTTGTCATGATTTTAGATGGTTTTCCATCTCAAGGTCATTTGTTGAGCCTCCAAGGTCAGCTGTATATATTTCTTTTTATTTCGATAGTTACCGACTGATCGAAGCACGTCTTTCAGAAATATATCGATAAATCTACTAGAACGAATTTATTTGATTCATGCTTATCATGATTTTAGATGGTTCTCCCTGTCAAGGTCATTTGTTGAGCCTCCAAGGTCATCTGTACATATTTCCTTTTATTTCGATAGTTACTGATCGGAGCATGTCTTTCAGAAATACTTAGATAAATAAACTAGAACGAATTTATTCGATTCATGTTTGTCATAATCTTAGATGGTTCTTCTTCGCAAGGTCATTTGTTGAGCCTTCAAGGTCATCCATATATTTTCTTTTTAAAGAAGCAAGCGCTAAAATATAATATTTATAGCCTGTTTAAAATGTTGGTCGACCAGACCAAACATTGATGGATCCAAGATGTATCAGAATTTTATATAAATGTGATTGCAGGGTCCAGCGTGGGTCACGCAGGACCCAGCCACCGGTGGGTAAGCGCAATTGCGGATAGATACAGTATTTAGGTGGCAGTTGTGAAGTTTCCTGATTTGTTCGAAGTCGTTGCAGTCATGAGCAATGAATTACCTTTCTGACCGATGGTGCAAACGTGAAACATCTGACATCCAGCCTCAACGTCAGCGTAATATCCACCAATCACCTTCCCCTGACACGAGAAGTTCGTCTCCGGCAGGTTGTCGAAGTCCAAATACTTGTCAGACAATAAACAAACACGACATTAAACATACGGTTGGTTCGGTAAATAAATGATCCACGTCAAAACTAAATCAGTAGATCTTTCAAAGATCTTTCCGGTTTCCCTGGATGGAATTAAATAAGCAGTGCAACTTTATGCACTTATAAATTATCTAAATTGTTTTATAAGCAGTAGAACAATTTAAAAAAAGTTCCATATAGTTCGAGGTTAATTTTAAGCCATTAGAGCATTTTTTAAAAATTGAGATAATTGTAACTAGCTTCAGTTTGTTCAAAATTAAATTAAATTTAAAAAAAAAATTAAAAAAAAAATTAATAAAAATCTGACTAAATGGCTGTAGTTACGTGACGATAGTAATCGGAATTAAATGTTTTATGGTACTCACGCCAGGTTCCCCCGCGCTGCATAACACGGAGCCATGCTGGAGGTTGAGGATGGACAAGAAAACTGCAACAGAAGAAAACCGTTGTCATAATCATGATACTGTCTGAACAGTGAAAGCGTCATGCAGGAGAAAATCATTTTCACGTCATGGGGGAAACCGTAAGAAAAGGCTGCGTGTACGCCACGGGGGTAATTTGCTTGTCTAATTTATGCGCTTGCGCAACGTTTGCACCCAGGGAACCCTGTTACACCAGTTACTGTTATAATTACATACAACTATCGACACGCACCGAGCTGCTCCACCAGAGCACCTAAACGAAAAATTCTTGTCTCGTTTGAAAGTTCATGAATTATCAAATAATTGCAATATTTTGCCATACCACATAATCATTATAATAATCTTTCACGAGCTCCACCATATTTATCATATTTTTCTAGCTTTCACATTTCCCCAATCATTTAATTATTATAATTATTTCAGTGAAACGTCCTGTCAATTTTTTAAACCATCATTATTATTATACATAGATCCTTTCTTAATAGGTAATATTTAATTGACTCATTAAACGAGGGCGAAGATGAAAAATTAATTTATTGAAGAAATGAAGGTAGAAACATTTTTTTAACACTGATATTAAATTGTAAAATTATGTTTTCAGAGTGGAATTATTTTTTGATATTTCTTTCGCGGTTGTTCATGTGGATTGCAGAATTACGGTTTAAAAGGGAGTTGATTTCAGTTGACGGTCAGTGAAATGATTATTAATAAAATAGAATGTCACACTGTACAGAAACGATTGGCGATCGAGTGGCCAGTTGTGGGCCGAGGCCATCTGGTGTGAATACGAGCTGTCCAATCATATTCATTGCCGGATCCTGTCGATCTCGCGAATCTAATATTTGCGATCGAGGTCTCTCGCTTCGATTTCCATAATTACCAGTCTATCGACCATTCGAGACTTCGATCCCGGAATCGAGATAATTAAACTTGAAACCCACCAGTTTTCTACGTCCAATAAAACCATAAAACATTTTTCTATCATCCAAAAAATTCATCAAAAATATTCTGAGAATACTTTCTGCATGTCATATATTTTAATATATTTTTCTATACTAATTATTTCCTTGAAATATTAAAATTTTATTTTATTGATATACATGTTATTGGGGATCGATAAAATTTTGAATTGAAATATGGTGGAAACGAAATTCACGGTCAACGGGTTGGCAATTTCTAAAAGAAGAAAAAGGCTGAAAGAATTTCTAGGATCCTGGTCGTGGACCATTAAACTCACTATACCGAAAGATGGATGTATGAAATTTCGATTTCTACGGTGCAATCCCGACACCTGCGGTCCACGCTTTCCATTTCTCTCTCCTTTCCCTTTCTACCCACCTCCACGCTATCATCGACACCCACTTTTGACACCAATTTTTAACTATTCGTCATTCGCTGCCAAAGTGAGCCGCTGCGCCAATTTACAATAATACTCGATGTTACGACAAATTGTGTAACCATTCCTCCAGTCGAAAAACCAAAAAATAAAAATGCACAGTATTTAACTCCAGAATCTGACTGTTCAAAAAAGGTACTTGCATACAGAGTAATCAAACACTTTCAAACAGATGCATACACAGAGTGATCAAATATTTTCAAACAGAAGCATACACAGACTGATAAAACAATTTCAGACAGAAGCATACACAGAGTGATCAAACATTTTCAAACAGAAGCATACACAGAGTGATCAAACATTTTCAAACAGAAGCATACACAGAGTGATCAAACACTTTCAAACAAAAACATACACAGAGTGATCAAACATTTTCAAACACATGCATACACAGACTGATAAAACATTTTCAAACAGAAGCATGCACAGAGTAATAAAACCCATTCAAACAGAAAAATACACAGAGTGATGAAATATTTTCAAACAGATGCATACTCAAAGTAATCAAACACTGTCAAACAGATGCATGCACAGAGTAATAAAACCCACTCAAACAGAAAAATACACAGAGTGATCAAATATTTTCAAACATAAGCATACACAGACTGATAAAACAATTTCAGACAGAAGCATACACAGAGTGATCAAACATTTTCAAACAGAAGCATACACAGAGTGATGAAATATTTTCAAACAGATGTATACACAGAGTAATCAAACACTTTCAAACAGATGCATACACAGAGTAATAAAACACATTCAAACAGAAGTATACACAGAGTGATCAAACACTTTCAAACAGAAGCATACACAGAGTGCCCAAACCTTTCCAAACATAAGCATACGAAGGGCGTGCCAAAATTCTTAATAAAAAATTGTGAGGCCCCTAAGAATGTCAGGAAGATATTTTAAAAAAATTCTAGGGTTCACAAAAATGAGTATCTTCACTTAAAAAAAATTCTGAAGCAATTCTGACGCAAGGGGGGCAATTAGGGGCACGCAGTTAGGCACAGCGCCATCTGCAACGCGTCCCCAAGCGCCTGGATGCTGCAACCGTCTCGCAGCGCGTTTCCCATTCCAATTTTTCCGCGCATCTTCACGCAGTGGCGCTGTGCAGGCAGTGATATAATCCGTTCAGCGCGTAATACCTGTGTGAATCCCGTGACATTTAGGTCTGCGAAACGATTCGCCGACCCGATGCTCGTCTTCGCGAGAAGACAAGTCCTGACAGTCCCCGATAAATCTATCATCCGCGATCATGTAAGTAGCCGTCGCGGAACTGATTCACACCGACACGTATCCGTTCGATCGATGATCGACCTGTGGATCCCTCTGGTACACAGCCACCCCCTGGGTGTAGAGATCGTTAAAAAGCCATAATCCTGAATTAAGGCCGTAGCGATCCTAGAACGCCTACTTAAATCTTCGTAGATGTGCAAATAAAAATGTCTGACTCCGGTGCATAAAACGGATGCATCGAATGGCTGCATAAAATCAGGGTCGCTTAACGAGCACGGCTTTATGGGGAGCACAAATGCCATCCAGATATATGTATTGCAAATTTAAGAGCTATTAATGGAAAATTATTTACACCTGCTCTTTGAAATGTTGGAAAATTTCTTCTGGCAATCTTTGAACATTAGAAAGTTGTTTGAACATGTTTGGACGTGTTTGAAGACATGTAAATGCTTGTAATTATATTGTAGATATTATATACTGCGAGTGGATTATTTAAACTTGATGTTCGAGGTGTTGGAAAATTTCTTCTAGCAAACTTTGAACATTAGAAAGTTGTTTGAACATGTTTGGACGTGTTTCAAGACATGTAGGTGTTTGTAAATATATTGTAGATATTATATACTGCAAGAGGATTATTTAAACTTGATGTTCGAGGTGTTGGAAAATTTCTTCTGGCAATCTTTGAACATTAGAAAGTTGTTTGAGCATGTTTGGACGTGTTTGAAGACATGTAGGTGTTCATAAATATATTGTAGATATTATATACTGCAAGAGGATTATTTAAACTTGATGTTCGAGAAGTTGGAAAATTTCTTCTAGCAAACTTTGAACATTAGAAAGTTGTTTGAACATGTTTGGACGTGTTTGAAGACATGCAGGTGTTTGTAAATATATTGTAGATATTATATACTGCAAGAGGATTATTTAAACTTGATGTTCGAGGTGTTGGAAAATTTCTTCTGGCAATCTTTGAACATTAGAAAGTTGTTTGAGCATGTTTGGACGTGTTTGAAGACATGTAGGTGTTCATAAATATATTGTAGATATTATATACTGCAAGAGGATTATTTAAACTTGATGTTCGAGAAGTTGGAACATTTCTTCTGGCAATCTTTGAACATTAGAAAGTTGTTTGAACATGTTTGGACGTGTTTGAAGACATGTAGATGCTTGTAATTATATTGTAGATATTATATACTGCAAGAGGATTATTTAAACTTGATGTTCGGGGTGTTGGAAAATTTCTTCTGGCAATGTTTGAGCATTCGAAAGTTGTTTGATTATGTTTGTACATGTTTGAAGATATGGAAATGTTAAATAAATTAAAAAATTGGTTAAGTCTTCCAACTTCCACTTCCTATACACCTTAATATATATTTCTACAATCGGAAAACATTTTGAAAAAATTGTTGAGTGTAGTAAAACTTTGTTGGATATTGTTGTGACCAAGTTTCTCTCGGGAGTTTCAGTGCTCGTTTAGAAGCTAGTTGAGAGGTAAAAACAAAGTGGGTTCTGGGCTCGATAATTGGATCAGAGTGCAGTATAATTAACCCAATTGGAGGGATCGTAATTCCGCAAATAATTACGACGATAAATAATGTCCGATATCAATTAGAGGACGGGAGAAACGTTTCTGTTTTTCGTCCGGGTAATAATTATACTGGAGCCAACGGGGGGAAAAACTGCAGCTTCGATGGCCGCATCTGGGCCTCATCTGGGCTCCGAGATGAGCCAGGATTGTGCAACTAGGATGTAGCAACGTCCCAGCGACGCTACCGTAACGATAATATCGCGGTAATGGTCGTAACTGTTGCGATAATCGAGCCACGGGATTTCTTCTCGTTTCTCCTCTGGTCCTCTTCAAATATTTCCTTAGTGGCCGGTGTTTGCGCTATCTAATTGCAGGTGTCAAAATCAATCGACGAGAAACACGAGACAACAAGTGCATCACGCTATTATCTTCTCACACTGTGCATTGATCTTGGATAAACAAAAAGAAAAAAATACATTGCCTCACATCTTGTCAATCAAATATGAAAGAATATCAATATTTATTATACTCTTTATTATACGACTACTTAATTAATTTTAACGATTTTTTAATTTTTTTTTTGTATTTTGCAGAAACTTTATTTGTTAACTATAATTTGACACTTTCATAGCAAGCGATTAATTTATACTTTACGTGCAATATTTTATTATACGACTGCTTAATTTTTCACGATTTTTATATTTCTTTGAAAAAATATTTATCAATCTATAATTTCACATAGGAATTTATTTAAAATATTTTATTGTATGATTGTAGAATTTGTCACGCCATTTGTTTTCTTTTTTTATTGTTCATTCTTTTTATTTTTTAATCTAGGATTTCAGTCTTGTGGCGTGTAATTAATTTGTAATTTATGTGGAATGTTTTATTGTATGGTTGGGTAATTGGTTGGAATTTTTGTTGTTTTCTTTTTGTTTTATAGTAACCTTCAAGCAGAAATCACTAATTATTGATTCTGATTGCAGTAGACCTTTACCTGGACGGTTTTACGTTTGGCCCCTACAGTTTACGGCATCGTTTCTCAAGATTTAATTGTCCCATTGTTGATCCCGGTTAAGATCCGCGAGGTGTGCTGCAGCTGCTAATTGTTCTGTTCGTTTGATAATTTGCAACGTGGGAAGTCCGATTGTTGCCGGGGGTCACCGAATCTTTTTGATATTATCCGGCGATCACGGGCATAAATAAATTACTTGCGCACGTCCGAGACCGTTCCTATCACGACTGAAATGGGAATTGACTATTGCTATTTACGTATCCCCTCCCTAATAAATTGGTACGTTGCAAATTATTTTCTCAACTCAATCGAATCGCTTTTGTACTATACATAGAATTAATTCAGACATGCGTCAATTGTACATACATATTTATTCTATTAAATATAAATATATAGATTGTAGCCTACACATATAATTATATAAATAATTTATATATTTTAATATATTGTACGTGCTCTTCAATTTTTGATTTTATATATTAATGTGTTACAGACTTTGTAGTTGAATATTATATTATAATGTATAGTGTATCGCGTATAATTTCAATATATTATATTTTTTATTTTATATACTAATATATCACAGACATTTTATTTCAATATTATATTTAATATATCACAGACATTTTATTTCAATATTATATTTAATATATCATAGACCTTTTATTTCAGTATTATATTTAATATATCATAGACCTTTTATTTCAATATTATATTTAATATATCATAGACCTTTTATGTCAGTATTATATTTAATATATCATAGACCTTTTATTTCAGTATTATATTTAATATATCATAGACCTTTTATTTCAATGTTATATTTAATATATCATAGACCTTTATTTTAATATTATATTTAATATATCATAGACCTTTTATTTCAGTATTATATTTAATATATCATAGACCTTTTATTTCAATATTATATTTAATATATCATAGACCCTTTATTTCAATATTATATTGAATATATCATAGACCTTTTATTTCAATATTATATTGAATATATCATAGACCTTTTATTTCAATATTATTTTTAATATATCACAGACCTTTTATTTCAATATTATATTTAATATATCATAGACCTTTTATTTCAATATAATATTTAATATATGATATATAATGTATAATTTTCAATATATCTAATATATACATACAAAATATAATAATATATACAATGCATAATCAATTATATCAAAAATATATGGAGCTACGTTTTCCTATATTTTTTAATACAATGTATATTTTATTCTACACATATTAAAAATTGTACAAACCCCGAATTAAAAGGGCTGCCACATGATTCATTATTTGTCTTCGTTTTATGCGATTATTAACAAATGTTATAGTTCCACATATATTAATATTGTTGAGTCACCACGCCGCGGCGTCTGGAGTTATTGCGCGGAGTCAGAATTTCTGGCGTCCTTATCATCATTCTAATTAGGTAATGGCAGCTGTCTAGGACGCCTCCGCACTGATTTTCAGATGTAATTACTTCCGGGTCTATGAAAGCCTCTTCGCGTTCACTATATACATAACTCTACCCGTCTCATCTTCAGTCTGCGACAGGTTTAAAATTCATGGACGACATAGAACATTTTTCTAAACCTCCGAAAACCCTCATTTAACTTGATGAATAATTATTCTCAACAAAGCCTTATTAATTCCTGACGACTGCTGCAGATAAGTGAATCCGTTGGAAAAGATTCCGGCACAAGTGAAAAATGACTTCGCAATGCCAAGCTGACGATTAGAAGGGTGTAGTAACAGTGGATCATGTCGCAACAGAAGGATTCTACCGAGCAGGATGTCATAAATTGTTATGCCGCGGAAACCTGACCGAACAATTAATGCACGGCTGCATGTCGAACAAGCCGGTAACGTGTAAGCAGAGCCACGGCAAATAAACGTTCATGTTTGGTAAATTGCAGGGCGTCACCTTGCTCCGCAACAATGCCAACATCTCACTGTGCAATCGCCGCACTCAGAGAAAGTTAAACGACTCTGGGGAATTCTAACACACCCAGGAGGCTCATCGAAGAATCTGCCAACAAATTCAGTTGCATAAACAGCGTTAACGATCGCACTTTCTGCGAGCATATCTAATAAAGAAAAATATTACAAAAATATCTGTAAATTATACATCCTAAAGTCATGTTTCCTTCTTGTAATTAAAATACGAGGCAATTCCGTAGTTCACTGGTCCGGACCGAGAACGCGACTGTAACGTGCCTGGGACACGATTCGATGGCGCTGGGGTCACGTGAGCTTCCCCACCCCACGCCAATCACCTCGCTGCCACTGGCCAGTTGCACGTGACGTACCCCACACCGCGCCAGGCGCCTCGCTGCCACTGGCCAGCTGCATTAGCGCCGCCCATTGCTGACTGGCTTCACAGAGTGGTGGGGATGACCTTGCGCTTATAACGAGGTAAGCGAAACTTGTACAGGAGCGGTGAAAATTTTTATTCTCATATTTGAGTGCATATACATCATTTTCTATTCAGTTGAGGCTCTGTTAAATTCAATAAATTAATATTAATTTGATCTGTCTTGGTCATACATGGCTGGACTTTGTGGTTAGGGTTTGCAATATTAATCAAGGGCCCTGCCTTATCGAATGAAGTCTAATTTTTTTTTAATAAACTGTATTAATAAACATTGGCTCGCCCACGTGAATCTAAACGAAGCAGAGCAGGTTTGACGATGTTTGACGATGTTTGACGATGTTTGACGATGTTTGACGATGTTTGAGAAGGTATGAGCGAGCTCCACGACCACAACAATCGCAGGTATGCCTCGATACAGGTCTGAAATATGAAAATGTGTATCTGCCGATCGTGGCCATTGTTTCGAATCGTACCGAATCGTACACGTGTTGGAGTCGATCCTCGGCGAATGCCTCCGACAAAGGGGGCCGTCGAGACATAGGTTAGGAGCCACGGCGAACATAATCGACATTCAACGCACGAAAATCGTGTAGTCGGTGAGTAACGGCGGCCGATCCGAGCAACAGATCGCGGCCGCGAGAGGTGTCCCATCAACCGTGAATCTTTTCGGAGTGCTTTCTCGCGTGGAATTACACGAGCAGGACCTCCTCCGCTGTGGATAATGGTGTTTCGATGTGTTTGCAACGATATTTCCTACATCGATATATCGCCCACGCTACGACGACCGTGCATTATTGACGTAACCACGGATATTCGGAGTAACGTGCGGCCGTAACGTGCGCGCGAGAAGGTGAAAGGTGCTCTTCTTACGTGACTTTACAATACACCCGTGTGCCCTTTCAACGCTAATGGAATCACCATGGCTAGCTTCCTCCTACGACGTCTCTAGACTCCTCGGTACATCGACAATTTAATTATTAATTAGACTCGTACAATAATACCAATTTCTTTCACTAATTAATTCATTCTGGCTCAATGGAATTTTTAGTTGCGATAACAATTTAATTTTCCTACGTAGGTGTCAATCATTACTGTTAGAAAAAATTTGAAGATTATTGGAACGATTGGTTGAACCTCCAGAATTTTTTAAATACTCGTACTCTTGCTGAAACGAAAAAATCTCATTTGATGTTGATGTGGGGTCCGATAAAATTTTAAATTGTTGCTTAATGGAATTTTTAATGGCCATAACTATTTACTTTGCCTACGTAGGTATCAATCATTAGTGCTAGAAAAAATTTGAAGATTATTAGAACGATTGGTTGGACCTCCAGAATTTTTTAAAAACTCGTACTCTTGCTGAAACGAAAAAATCTCATTTGATGTTGATGTGGGGTCCGATAAAATTTTAAATTGTTGCTTAATGGAATTTTTCATGGCAATAATGGTTTAATGTACGTACGTAGGTGTCAATCATTAGTACTAGAAAAAATTTGAAGATTGTTAGAACGATTGGTTGAACCTCCAGAATTTTTGAAATACTCGTACTCTTGCTGAAACGAAGAAATCTTATTTCATGTCGATATGGGGTCCGATAAAATTTTAAATTGTTGCTTAATGGAATTTTTAATGGCCATAACAATTTAATTTGCCTACGTAGGTATCAATCATTAGAGCTAGAAAAAATTTGAAGATTATCAGAACGATTGGTTGAACCTCCAGAATTTTTTAAATACTCGTACTCTTGCTGAAACGAAAAAATCTCATTTGATGTTGATGTGGGGTCCGATAAAATTTTACATTGTGGCTTAATGGAATTTTTCATGGCAATAATGGTTTAATGTACGTACGTAGGTGTCAATCATTAGTACTAGAAAAAATTTGAAGATTGTTAGAACGATTGGTTGAACCTCCAGAATTTTTTAAAAACTCGTACTCTTGCTGAAACGAAGAAATCCCATTTGATGTCGATTTGGGGTCCGATAAATTTTAAATTGTTGCTTAATGTAATTTTTTATGTCAATAATGGTTTAATGTACGTGTGTAGGGTTTAATTCTTAGTACCAGAAAAAAAATGGAGAATTTTAGAATGATTGCTTGGCCTTGCAGAATTTTTTGAATATTCATAACTTTGGTAAAATGAAGAAATCACACTTCACGACGAAATAGGTTTGATGAAATATTATATTGTGGTTGAATGGAATTATTAATGGCAATAGTTGTATAATGTTCGTGTATGGCGGTTAAGTATTGGTGTCATAAAAAAATGTTGAAAGTTTTAGAAAAATTGTTAAGCCACCGAGAATTTTTAAAGAGAGATGCTGTTTTGTGAAACGAAGGGGAATTTCTGCATGGCGTCGAATTAAGCGTTTAAGAATCGCGCGGCGGGTATTACGTGCGCCGTGATAGACGTGGAACGATGTTAAATAGGCGACCCGAGCATCTGCAATTTCTGGCATGCAAAAAGACGTTCGCGGCACGATCAGGAAAGGACAAGACACGCGCGCGGGAAGAAAAACAAGATCTGCTGAGAACGAAAGTGAAGGTGAGCAAAGAAACTGACGACCGAACGGACCGTTGCAAAATCACGACGGCGGCGGTGGTAAAAGGACAAGAAGGTCGTAATTTGGCCGATACGTCATCGCTTTCTAACGATTATGCTATCGTGACGCGTCCGTTTCGCGTAAATGGAGCGGCGACTCGACGGGACCCGCGTATAATTAGCGTGCAGATTAATATCTCAATGGTCACGTTTACATAATAATTACTTGGCCGAAACCGAAAGTATTGGCCCAGTCTCTAGCCGTGTTGATTAGCTATATGATTTATAACATTCTACCTGTCAAAATATATTGCAAAAGTAGAACAACATCTTTTAGTCAAAGAAATAATTGTTGGAAAGTCATTGATGGAAATGGTAAAATTTAGAAATATTTTTCTTGCGAGTAGAATTAGCCAGCAATGGCCAGACAAGTGTAAGTTATCTAAAACTACGTCTGACAGACATTCAAACCGGATTTCCTCGGAAACAAAGTGTCACTTACAAAGAATGTCGTCTTTCCTCAACGTATTTTCCACGGGAAAAACATTAGCAAAGCTAAACATTAGATTCAAGTCTAATCTGAACCCAGTGCAGGCATGATGTGAGTCTAAGTTAGGACATGACCTAACCTAAGCCCTGACCTAACCTGGACTCTGGCGTAATTTGGACTCTGGATCCAGATCTAGCTTGGACTCTGGATCTAGATCTAGATTGTACTCTGACTACTGACCTAGCTTGGACTCTAGATCAAGACCCAGCTTGGACTCTGGATTCTCCCATAATTTACACTCTAGATCCAGACCTAGCTTTGACTCTGGATCTAGACCTAGCTTGTACTCTGAGTACTGACCTAGCTTGGACTCTAGATCAAGACCCAGCTTGGACTCTGGATTCTCCCATAATTTACACTCTAGATCCAGACCTAGCTTGGACTCTAGATCCAGACCTAGCTTGGACTCTGGATCTAGACCTAGCTTGTACTCTGAGTACTGACCTAGCTTGGACTCTAGATCAAGACCCAGCTTGGACTCTGGATTCTCCCATAATTTACACTCTAGATCCAGACCTAGCTTGGACTCTGGATCTAGACCTAGCTTGGACTCTGGATATAGACCTAGCTTGTACTCTGAGTACTGACCTAGCTTGGACTCTAGATCAAGACCCAGCTTGGACTCTGGATTCTCCCATAATTTACACTCTAGATCCAGACCTAGCTTGGACTCTGGATCTAGTCCTAGCTTGTACTCTGAGTATTGGCCCTAGCTTGGACTCTGGATCTAGACCTAGCTTGTACTCTGAGTGCTGATCTAGCTTGGACTCTAGATCAAGACCTAGCTTGGACTCTGGATCCAGACCCAGATTAAACGCTGGCTCTAGACCTGGCTTAGACTCTGGATTCTGCCTTAATTTCCACTCTGGATCCATACTTATCTTGGACTCTAGATATAGATCAAGTTTATACTCTGAGTACAGACCTAGGTTGGACACTGTCCTAACTTGGGTCCTACCCTAACTAGGACTCTGGATCCCGACCCAGCGTGGAGTCTGCCCTAAAATTGACACTGCCCCAGCTTGAACTCTGAATCCAGACCTAGCTTGGTCTCTACCTCATCTTGAACTCTGAATCTAGACCTGGCTTGGACTCTGCCATAACTTGGACCGTGTCCTATCTTGGGCTCGGGCCTAACTCGGGCTCAGACCTAGCCTGGATCCACCCTCAACCTAGTCACTAAGCTTCGACTCTCGCGTTTCAGATTAAAATGAAGGGTAGAATCGTGAACAAATCCTCAGATAAACATGCTCGCTTCAATTAATTATTTCAATCGACAAACGCGGAGAGTGCTTTGATTCGTGATGCTGCAGTGGATCTTTCTCTCGTCCACCTCCCGACTAGGTTAGCAGAACCCATCCTCTGTCCATAATTGAAAGAGAGTCAGAACCGAGATGGAAGACCCAGGGATCATCAGACTCCTTAAATATTTATGAGGACGTTCGCCATCCGAATTCTTGTCCTTTGTAAACTTTCACCGGACCCGGGCCATGCTCCCCGCGGCTTTTTCCATCGACGTTCCCGCGCAAACGCCGAGGAACATTGACGTATTAGAAACTCGTCGGCGTCGGGTCATCTTCGCGGACTGCATGAGGGAACTTTCTATCGGGATGCGAAATCATCCTCGACTGGCGTCAAATATTTACCCGGCGATGCACTTCGATTCGGAACAATGGATTCGTTAAAGCAGAGTACAAAGCAAGTTCTCTGCCGTCTGGACTCTTTCAGTCGCCGCGGTAATAAAATGCTCAAATGTTTGCGAACCTGCTGAACAAATCGTGCACTGAACACTTTCAAAAGAAGCACCACCACGTTGCGCTTAAAAATATTTCTTTTTAACGACGAAAGAACATTCCTCGGTAAGAGGAAACAATCAGAGCGTTTGTTCGACAGTAGGCTGACGGTGTCAATCCAGGTCAAATGTCATTGAAAAGCAACACTAGCAATCTTTGTCAATCTCTTCATTGTCTTTGCTCACTTCCTGGGACATATTTCTAATTCATACTTTTACAAATTAAATTACAGAACCAGAAACAACATAGAAGCATTTTTATTGTACTCAAAATTAAAACGTTCCGAGTGAGATAAAAATTTTAAAAATTTTTTCTGTTTTGACTAAAATTAATTCCAGGGCAAGTGGGCTTTGGAACATTGTTTGTAGTCATTCTGAACGGTATAATTTTCATTTGGACCACTGTGAAACTTGTGCGGGAGTTATCCGAGCAACGTGTTTCATCAGTGGAACACCGGGCAGTGCATGTGCAGGTATTCGGTCCGATCGATCGATCCGTGTACGTGTTCCGCACGGATACGTGAAAATCGCTCTGGCTGCCAGCAGAACGCCGGTTTCGTAACGCGTTTCATGCGATCGCCGCGAGTTAGCCGTGCTCGGTATTTTTGCGGACGCCGGCTTTCCTGTTCGATTTGCATATATGTTCAAACGGGGAAATAGCTGCCACGTGGACCTGCGACATTTTCATATTCGACGGAAAAACGCGCTCGAGGTCCAGTCATGCGAATTCCTCGCAAAACTTGAACCTTGGATTGCCACAGTGGACCAGTAGCACTTAACGCATCGATTGCCGGAGCTATGCCCATAAAAATTCCTATCACCTGCCACTGGATCAATTAAGAATTCTTTTACTCCGTTTTATGCGTTTCGGATCTGACATAGTACTCCTTATGTACTGCATTGCTGTCCTTTTACAGCATTGTAAAATTCAAACAGCGTTGAACTAATAAATCATTCTTACGACTTCGTTTCACGTTGTTATTTGTGGATTAATTTGATCATTCTGATTCGGCAGAGCGCTATGGACGATGGAGCACTGGGCGTGGCCGAGACTTGTAGTGGGCGTGGCCTTCATGTCCTTGAGGAGTTCCTTCCGATTCAATTATACCAACCATCGTCTCGATCGAATAATTAAGAGCCTGCATTAGAATCGCATGAAATTGATAAACAATTTTACTATGGACGACAACCTGGAGCAGTGGGCGTGACTTGAACTACGATAGGCGTGGCCTAGACTTCGATAGGCGTGGTCTAGACTTCGATAGGCGTGGTCTAGATTTCGATAGGCGTGGTCTAGACTTCGATAGGCGTGGTCTAGACCGCAATAGGCGTGGTCTAGACTTCGATAGGCGTGGTCTAGACCGCAATAGGCGTGGTCTAGACTTCGATAGGCGTGGTCTAGACTTCGATAGGCGTGGTCTAGACTTCGATAGGCGTGGTCTAGACCTCGATAGGCGTGGTCTAGACTTCGATAGGCGTGGTCTAGACTTCGATAGGCGTGGTCTAGACCTCGATAGGCGTGGTCTAGACCTCGATAGGCGTGGTCTAGACTTCGATAGGCGTGGTGTAGACCTCGATAGGCGTTGTCTAGACCTCGATAGGCGTGGTCTAGACTTCGATAGGCGTGGTCTAGACTTCGATAGGCGTGGTCTAGACCTCAATATGCGTGGTCTAGGCTTCGATAAGCGTGGTCTAGACCTCGATAGGCGTGGTCTAGACTTCGATAGGCGTGGTCTAGACTGTGGTGGGCGTTTATTTGAGCGTCAGTGAGGAATCTTCTACTATAGTTCTGTGTTATAACTTGGTTACTTCGTCCATGATGGATCTGGGTTGGGTCTGACACTAATACAATTTATGTAAAAATATAATTGTTTTTTTCCCGCCTCACAATTTTTTAAAAATTTGTATGCAGCCGTTTCTCCGGCCTGTCAGCGATCTGATGTGAACCTAGACGAGATCTAACGATTAGAATTCCCCAGTATGGCGTTTATAAGTCGCCAGGCAGTGGGCACGCTCGAGGAACATTTTCATCGATCATGAGACGATTGAAAAATGTTGAGAGACAGATTGAGTCCGGCCGTTCAGCGTTCGTTGCACTGCGTCCATTCTTATCGACGGTCGGGGATCGGTTATCCAACAGCAGCGGGCCCGGTGGATTAATTATAGGAAATTATGCGAAAACCGGCGACGGTGGCAGGCGGTTTTCCTCGGCGCAGGAAAAACACTGTCGCCGGCAGGTCGATTCGGCTCGGTGCGCTCGGCATGCAAAAATACGCCGGTTCGGTTGCGTGAAAGGCCTGGCCTGTGTCTTGAAGCCACGTGGGCGTTTTCGTCGGCTTTTATTTTCACTTAATGGCCGTCGGGGTCTTTAACTCAGTCGCACGTTCCCCGGTTGTTATACAGACTGTACCACGGGCACAATTGTACGGTGAGAAGTGTGGCATTTCGATGGAATTATTTCCTACGATAAACAAAATAATAGCGTGTTATCGTGAGCTTCGACAGGCCGGTGTCACGTTCCCATAACTTCACTCCAACAACGGCTAAACACCATTGTCGCGCAGAATGCAACTTTAATTGAAATTTTCTTTTTCAATGCAAAAATAATTTCATTAAATTTTCTGTTATTCGGTAACGTTTCTTTGTGTTTCTATTTTCTCGGGAAATAGGGACTCGGTAATTTTCTAAAAAGTGCCAGTGGCAAGTGGCTTTCCTGTTTCACGTGCGAGTATCGGCAAGATCCACCGGAGACGTTATTGTGAATGACGTCTGCTTCCTTGACTCATTCATCTCGCAGCTCCTCAATGAAACTCCCTCGTGCTTCCATACACGCTTGCGTAGACACGTGTCCATGTACACTGTGAACGGCCACGGTGCACAATTCACTTAGGCATACAACATTCCATAATTAAACCATCTGTTGAGAAGATGATTCACAATTTCGTCTTGACCAATCCTGTATCCGGTCATTCTTAATAATATTCTAACACTCACCTGCAAATTGTCATTCGCTATTCTAGGAACCCACTACTCAACGAATTAAAATTCTTTCAGGCACTGTGCATGTTCAATAAAAAAATACTGGACACCAATTTATAAAAAGACACTTACTGAAATTTACATTAATGTATCATGGACATAATATGAAAACTTTAACTCATATTTTAATGAATATTTCAATATTGACATCATATGGTAAAAATGATTTCCCTCAGTAAATAATTTAGCAAGAATTATGTATAAATTGGTGTCCAACTCTAATTAATATTTCAATATTGACATCATCTGATAAAAATTATTTCTCTCAATAAATAATTTAGCAAGCATTATGTATAAATTGGTGTCCAACTCTAATTAATATTTCAATATTGACATCATCTGATAAAAATTATTTCTCTCAATAAATAATTTAGCAAGAATTATGTATAAATTGGTGTGTAACTCTAATTAATATTTCAATATTGACATCATCTGATAAAAATGATTTCCCTCAGTAAATAATTTAGCAAGCATTTATGTATAAATTGGTGTCCAACTCTAATTAATATTAACATCGTCTAACAGAAGTGATTTCTCTCAGTAAATAATTTAGCAAGCATTATGTATTAATTGATGTACAACTCTAATTAATATTAACATCGTCTAACAGAAGTGATTTCCACCATAGGGAGATCAGAGAAATGATTGCCATTCGACGGTGGCTGGACTTTCCACATCAAGTAACGTTTTATATTAATTTTAATTACGAACCGGGGCAAACGACGTCGAACTGTAACGTTCGAAGGCAGCAGGAAGTGAAATCCGAGCGTTGTTAATATATAATCATCGAAATCCGATACTGTCGTCTACTTTTACGACAGTTCATCGTTCCGAGCGGTGTTTCTCATAGTGTGCGCGGGGGGCAGTTGTGGTGGTGGGGGGAGGGAGGTCCGTGTTCCGTCGGCGCAACAGAAAACGCGCCACGATCCGAGAATACTTCTCGCGTCTCGCGGATAATCGAGAACTTCCGTTTCCTGCGGCGGCCCTCGAATAGCAATGACTTCGTTCTCGCCTCTTTCCAACTTTCTTGTGCATAATAAGCCCGGCACGCACCGCGCCGGCACGTAATCCAGAAATCCAGGGAAATGCCGCTGCGAGAGTTCCTTGGCTGAAACGAAGGCGGAAGTAAGGCCAGAACCGTTCCTTGGATGCGACAGGTGTTTATTAATCATACCGCCGCTGCGTAATCACTCTAGGAACTGAACGAGTCCACGTAATTTTGCTACCGGGAGAAAAGGTGAATTTACTCTGCTGAGAAATCAGGAAAACCAGATCAAATTCAAAATATTTAGTTATTCAAGTTTTTTACAATTTTGGTGGTGGGCGTAGACCGGACTGGCGGTGGGCGTGGCCTATATTTGTGATGGGCGTGGAATATATTTGTGGTGGGCGTGGCCTATATTTGTGGTGGGCGTGGCCTAGTTTTGTGGTGGGCGTGGCCTAGATTTGTGGTGGGAGTGAACTTCCACGTCTTTGATGAATCTCCTACTATCAGTTCAATATATTGCCATCTCGATTGAATGTATGTGATCCTGTATTGAAACAGTTAGAGCTACTCCCATCATAGAGCACGATATGGAAAAGTGGGTGTGGTCTAGATTTTGTGGGAGGCGTAGACGTTAATGTCCTTGGAAAATCTTCTACACATAGTTTGATTAAATCACTACCTGAATTCAATACTTAACATCCTGCATAAAACACTCGGAATTATTCCCACTATGAACGTCAATATGGAACAGTGGGTGTGGTCTAAATCTTGTGGGAGGCGTAGACGTTAATTTCCTTGTAAAATTTCCTACTCTTAGTTTAATTAAATCACCATTTGAATTCAATACTTAACATCCTCAATAGAACACTCTGAACTATTCCCACCATGAATGACAATATGGAACAGTGGGTGTGGTCTAAATCTTGTGGGAGGCGTAGATGTTAATTTCCTTGGAGAATTTCCTACTCTTAGTTTAATTAAATCACCACTTGAATTCAATACTTAACATCCTCAATAGAACACTCTGAACTATTCCCACCATGAATGACAATATGGAACAGTGGGTGTGGCCTAAACACTTAATGGGCGTGGACTGGAACGTCCTTGAGAAATCTGATTTATTATTTCAACTGTATCATCATCTCGATTGAATGTTCAGGATTTTGTATTCAAACAGTATCAAAATGATAAATGGTTTCAATTAATTTGATTGTCTTGTATAGGTCAGTTACTACTCAATATAGAGCGGTGGGCGTGTCCTGACTATAAGGCGAGGACAAGCCCCAACGTCCTTGAGCAGCCTCGTGTTTCCACGCGACGACTATATCACACCCTCGATCGGCCATTGAAGTCGCTATGCACACGATTCGCACGCGAAATATTCCATTATTATGGTATTAATTACCCGCTAGGTTTGGTTTTATGCTAATTGAAGATCCACGCTCGATTTTCTTGTCGAAGACAATGCAGGCAAGGTGAAACTCGATGGCAGAACGGATGAAAGGTCGTCGTGCGAAGTTCAGAGCGTTCGGGTGAAAGAGACCATTGTTCCCCCGGCTGGGCGGTTATTAATTAGAATTAATTAGGAAGACGAAACGAGCGGCGTCACGCTTCCGTTCACGTATACATATATACATACCGGGCGTATATTCTCAGCGCCGTCTCGCCGTCAGTTTGAACTGCAGCGACGCAGTAAGCTCTGGCAGTCACCGATACAACCCGGCCGTGAGGGACCACGTAAAAGTGACCGTAAATAGACGACAAATTATGCGAATGATGCGCCGCGACGGAAAATTGACCCAGATTCGAAGAAGGAAAACCAATTCGCCCCGGAGAGATCTGGTTTCGTCATGATTGCCGCAATTAAATCTACGGGGAGCTTTCGCGTTCCCAGTTTTACGTGCAATTACGCGCGCTCCCGCACGGATACGCCGCGCGCTTTTTTTACGCTTCTAAATGGTCGACAGGCATTTTTATAAAAATACGGAAAAATAGTTTTCTAAATGCCGGGTCATTGGGAGGAGGAAAAACGCTCAAGATTGACCCGTGGGAAACTATTTTTCTTGACTGGAAAAGAACGTCTCTTGAACAGCAGGCCTGGGTCAGGAATTCTACAATGAAGCATAAAATGGTTAGGTCTACTAAATGGTCTTGGCTAAGCCACCATTTATTAGGTCCTTCGATAGCTTGACATAACCATGTTAATGGTCTCTCGAAGGTTAGGCTTTCCAGTGGTTAAACTTGTCAATAAATGGACCTGTCAATTATTAGATCTGCAATTGGTTAGGTCTATCAATGTTCAGGTCTGTCACTGCTCAAACTTATCAGTGGATAGGTTCGCCAATGATTTGTCGTGTCAACCAGGTTAGGCCAGCCACTGTTAGGCGTCCTAGTGTTAGGTCTTGGAATACTGGGTCCTGGTTAGGTCTGGGTATGCTGGGTCCTGATTAAGTCTTGGTATGCTAGGTCTGGGTTAGGTCTGGGTATGCTGGGTCCTGGTTAGGTCTTGGCATACTGGGTCCTAGAGTTAGGTCTGGGTATGCTTGTCCTGGTTAGGTCAGGGTTCGGTCTGGGTCTTGGTTAGGTCTGGGTATGCTGGGTCCTCGAGTTAGGTCTTGCTTTGCTGGGTCCTAAAGGTAAGTCTTGATATGCTGGGTCCTCGAGTTAGGTCTTGGTATGCTGGGTCCTAGAGTGAAGTCTTGGTATGCTGGGTCCTGGTTAGGTCTGGGTATGCTGGGTCCTGGTTAGGTCTTGGTATGCTGGGTCCTGGTTAGGTCTTGGCATACTGGGTCCTAGAGTTAGGTCTGGGTATGCTTGTCCTGGTTAGGTCAGGGTTCGGTCTGGGTCTTGGTTAGGTCTGGGTATGCTGGGTCCTCGAGTTAGGTCTTGCTTTGCTGGGTCCTAAAGGTAAGTCTTGATATGCTGGGTCCTCGAGTTAGGTCTTGGTATGCTGGGTCCTAGAGTTAAGTCTTGGTATGCTGGGTCCTGGTTAGGTCTTGGTATCCTGGGTCCTGGTTAGGTCTGGGTATGCTGAGACCTGGTTAGGTCTTGGTATGCTGGTTCCTGGTTAGGTCTGCTTGCGCTAATTTCTTCTGGCTAAGCTGAGGATTATGGTTTCTATGCGTCTTCTTACCTCTGCTTTTTAATTCACATTCTATCGGATTTTCTCCAGACGCCGTTTAAAATCGCAAACACGCGAGTTCCGCGAGCTGGAGTGAAATCAAGGCGACAAAAATCAGTTGTCCTCTCTTTTTAGAAACCATTTATGCAACGACAGTGAGCCTACACGCTCGACTAATCCGGGCGTCGCGCTCGTATCGATGGAAGAAATGGTAATTCGTAAAATCCGACAAATCGCGTTCGGGTAAAATGTTGCCCCCGGTATCCTGACGAACAGGATTTCGAGTAAATGTCCTTTCGCAACGTCCAGAGCAAAAGGCTAAGCCGACTCGACGAATGCCTTCAACGATAACAGAAACGCTTTCGAGAGCGCACGAGCGCGCGTGCGCCCCTTTTTACAGCGCGCTTAAGACGACATACTGGAAATAAACTACAAAATTATTATGTAATATTCTGCAACGTAACGCGACGCCGAAGATCGGGCGGAAAATTTATGCCGGTACTATTTATTCGGCGAGGGTCTCTCGGCGTGTCCGATATTTTGTATTTTGCATATATCGCTGGGGAATTTTATCGACTTGTTTTATGGATTTCTCAGTGTCACTTGGAAATAGTCCTTCGTCATTTATTCATGAAACTGTGTGAGTCATGGCGCATTTATTGATTATTAGTGGCCGGAAAATTTATGATAATCTAGCAAGCTAATATTTAATACTGGCAATGAATATATACAATTACGTAACTCTAGCTGTGGATTGTTTGAATAGACTGACGACAGCATTTATTGAGATTCATTTAGTGTTTCCTGGTGTTTGCAACCAGTATGTTGGCATAGGTCAGAGTTTGACTTCGTTGAGCTAATGTAGGTTAGGTTAGAGTACGTAGAATTAGTGGATTTTTAGAATTAAGAGTTAGGGTGTTAGGTGTCAGTCCTGTGTTAGGTTTTGGAGGTTATTGTGTTGGGCATGGTTAGGTCTATTAGGGCGTTGACCCGTTAGGCGCCGTGGCGATAAGCCTATTAGATGTGTAGTTCTGTTAAGTTTTGGCTTGTTAGGTGTGTAGGCCTTTTAGGGTTGGACCTGTTCGACGTTAGGCATGTTAGGTGTTAGGCTTGTTAGGTATTAGGTTCGTTAGGCTTTAGGCATTTTAGGTGTTTAGGCATGTTATGCATTAGGCATGTAAGGTTTTGGGCATGTTAGGGTTTGGGCGTGTTAGGTGTTGAGCATGTAAGGTTTTGGGCATGTTAGGTTTTACGTATGTTAGGGTTTGGGCGTGTTAGGTGTTGAGCATGTAAGTTTTTGGGCATGTTAGGTTTTATGCGTGTTAGGCGTTGAGCGTGTTAGGTGTTGGGCATGTTAGGTGTTGGGCATGTTAGGTGTTGAGCGTGTTAGGTGTTGGGCATGTTAGGTGTGTGGGCCTGTTGAGGTTAGGTTGCAGCATTAGATCGGTCGGATGTTAGGTTTGTGGTGTTAGGTTGATGTGTTAGGCACTGGCGTTAGGTCTGTATATGTTAGGTGCGTATGTTAGATCTGTTAGATGTTACAACATTAAGGCATTTAGGTTCACGACATTTATGGTTAGGTACCATGGTCAGGCCTAGGTTAGGTCTAATATAAATATCACTCGATCAACTAAAAACTGTTTAGTTCACTTGTTACGATATGGAGGTTAATTTAGGTGTTATTACTTGAGTCTACAATTCTTATGATTGTCCAGAAAAAAATTGTTGGTGCTTGTATCTTTCTGTTTAAATTTTTTAAGTGATTTCTCAGTGCAGATTATAGAGTTCCAATGAATCTGCTTACACTAACGGAACCAGCAGCGTTCCGGCAAGTAGCACGATCTCGCCGGAATCATTTTCCCTCCCAGCAATTGCTTTCGTTTCTTTTTTCCGGCATTCCTCGCCACGGTCGGTTCACTTTATTAGAACGCAGTGATAACAACTTCGCTTTCAACGGTTTCCATGCTCTCGTACGCGAATGTGCTCGGGAGAGTCTAGAATTGTGCACGACCACTTGCACGCCAGCCGGAAGTCGGTGCATAAAGAAACGCCAAAAAATTAATTAATTTCCGCCATATATCTGCGGTATTAATTATACTTTAGCAGAAGGGAGAATTGTCTCAGATATTTCACTGAAAACCGTCTCGATAAGTTTCACCTGTGCTACATTCACTGTTGACAGGAAACCGAGTTTACTATCACTCTACTGCGTCGCGTTTGTGGAAAACAAAAATTTCTTTTTTTCTTGAATGAGATTAATAAATTGAAAATAATCTATCGACGTTCTCAAATTTTTATGGGGTCTGTCAGCTGACAGCTAGTGGGGAGGGCTTCGACGGAAATCATCCAAAAAAGTTAGGCTCCCATAGCGATCGAGAAAGCGTCGATCGGGAGCGAACTGGTCGACAGGCCCGATGAAAAATCGTTCCCAGCGGATGAGAAGTGCGTGAGGCGTTATTCCTACCAATTATTCGGCAACGTGAGAGAGTGAAATTAAGATCGTGACTAGCACGCGTCTTACGTGACATCGGGAACGGGTAGAAACACGCTTCGAAAGGTCTAACCGCATCCTTGCGCCGCAGTTACGCGGTTACGTAAGGAGAAAAGTCAGACAGCCGAGCAATGGGAGGAGGACGGACCACTAGTAGGAGGGAAAAACCGGCAATTTTAAAATATTTGTGCCCTGATTACTGCTAAATATAATCCACACAGTCCATGGACCAAGATTCTTCCTCTATCTTTCGTTCCTGTCGACTTAGCGTCCAGGTCTGGTCGTTCAAAGAGGATTACCTCACTATTCTACTGAAATTAGGGCTTGCAAGTTAGTGGACGAGAAAGTAGACTTCAAAATTAAGAGAATGTGTAGTCTGACTTGCTCCTATAATCACCACTACTGTAAGATCTAGGTCCACAATAAGAAAAAAATCTGATGGGCACCTAGAGTACAAGCCTCACCTTCCAGAAAGCTTTATCTCGACATTCTGTTAGAATTGGAGCTTGCAAGTTATAAAAGGAGAAAGTAGGCTATGAAATGATCATAATATTGGTCCCTCCCGTGACTATAATTACCCTAACAAAAAGAACTAAGTCCACAATAAGGAAAAATCTGATGGGGACCTGGAATACAAGCCTCACCTTCAAGAAAGCTTTATCTCGACATTCTGTTAGAATTGGAGCTTGCAAGTTATAAAAGGAGAAAGTAGGCTATGAAATGATCATAATATTGGTCCCTCCCGTGACTATAATTACCCTAACAAAAAGAACTAAGTCCACAATAAGGAAAAATCTGATGGGGACCTGGAATACAAGCCTCACCTTCAAGAAAGCTTTATCTCGACATTCTGTTAGAATTGGAGCTTGCAAGTTATAAAAGGAGAAAGTAGGCTATGAAATGATCATAATATTGGTCCCTCCCGTGACTATAATTACCCTAACAATAAGATCTAGGTCCACAATAAGGAAAAATTTGTTGGGGACCTAGGGTACAAGCCTCACCTTCCAGAAAGCTTTATCTCGACATTCTGTTAGAATTGGAGCTTGCGAGTTATAAAAGGAGAAAGTAGGCTATGGAATGATCATAATATAGGTCCCTCCCGTCACTATAATTACCCTAACAATAAGATCTAGGTACACAATAAGGAAAAATTTGTTGGGGACCTAGAGTACAAGCCTCAACTTCCAGAAAGCTTTATCTCGACATGCTGTTAAAATTGGAGGTTGAAAGTTATAAAATGCGAGAGTAGACTATGAACAGATTGTGATATAGTGAACCAAAAAATTATCCAAGCCAGGAGGGGGGTGTAGTGCAGCGCAGTTAGCACAGTTGACCGTTTCACCGGGAGGCATTTCGACGTGATTTCGTTCCCTTCGTTTTAATTGAAACGCGGAAACGGTCCGTGGCTATCTTTTCGATCGTTCCAAAATATTCTTCCGCATATTTCACGCTTCGAGGCGAGCCACGCAACCTCGTTCGCGAAGAACTTTCTTCGGTTCTGCGCTTGCGACAAGGCTGCTCGGGGCAACGGTGTTCCTTTCCATGCGAGGCGACGTGACAGGACGGGACACGGCGATGCACGCCCTCGCATCACAAAACGCATTTACCGATGATTCATTTGCGACACTGTTCGACCAGCCTGTTGGCCGATTTGCGATTCTATACGCGTGAACTTGCCCGGCCACCTTGCCACAACGTTCGCAATCCACGAATTCATGACCGTAGACGTGGCGTTCGTCTCCTTGAACTAAACTTCTTTGATTTGGTGTGCTGGAGTTAGATCTAGTAGAGGTAGTGTTTTCAGGTCTGATTACAAATTTCTAGATTTTTATTTTGGCTCCCCTGGGTTAAACTAAGGTTCCTAGATATTTATTTGGGACCCTAGGATTGAATTGAGGTGGCTAGATTTTTACTAGTGGCTCTAGCATTGAAGTAAAGTTCTTAGAATTTTTATTGAGGACCCCAGGGTTCAACTAAGGTTGCTAGATTTTTATATGGGACTCTAGGATTGAATTGAGGTGGCTAGATTTTTATTAGGATCCCTAGCATTCAAGTAAAGTTCCTAAATTTTTATTGAGGACCCCAGGGTTGAACTAAGGTTGCTAGATTTTTATATGGGACCCTAGGGTTGAATTGAGGTGGCTAAATTTTTATTAGGATCCCTAGCATTCAAGTAAAATTCCTAAATTTTTATTGAGGATCCCAGGGTTGAACTAAGGTTGCTAGATTTTTATATGAGTCCCTAGGATTGAATACAGGTGGCTAAATTTTTATTAGGATCAATAACATTGAAGTAATATTCCCAGATTTTTATTGAGGGCCCCACGGTTGAACTAAGGTTGCTAGATTTTCATTTTGGTGCCTAGGATTGACTTAATGTTGCTCAATTTTGATTGGGGCTCTTAAGGTTGACTTGAGAATGCTGAATTTTTGGTAGGGTTGTAAAATCTGGATTAGAATGGCTAGGTCTGCTGAGAATGGTTAGATCTTGGTTAGCTTTGGTCATGCCTAGTTATAATGGTTAGGTATGGCCAAATGTGGTCACACTGGTTAGGTATGGTCAGGATTGTTATGCCTGGTCGCAATGGTTCTTTGTGATCATAACGGTTAGGTCTAGTCAGATATGATCACACTGGTTATGTCTGGTCAGAATTGTTATGTCTGGCCACGATGGTTCTTTGTGATCATAACGGTTAGGTTTGGTCAGGTGTAATCACATTGGTTAGGTCTGGTCAGGTGTGATCACATTAGTTAGGTCTGGTCAGGTGTGATCACATTGGTTAGGTCTGGTCAGAATCGTTATGCCTGGTCACAATGGTTCTTTGTGATCATAACGGTTAGGTCTAGTCAGATATGATCACACTGGTTATGTCTGGTCAGAATTGTTACGTCTGGCCACAATGGTTCTTTGTGATAATAACGGTTAGGTCTGATCAGGTGTGATCACATTGGTTAGGGGTCTGGTCAGGTGTGATCACATTGGTTAGGTCTAGTCAGAATTGTTATGACTGGTCACAATGATTCTTTGTGACCATAACGGTTAGGTCTGGTCACAATGGTTAGGTCTGTAAAACCCAGCCTGAAAGCATTGGAACCCTATCACGACATTTAAATCTAAACTAAGCCAATTAAAGCCCGTCTTAAATAAATCTATGTCGGTTCTGCGTCAGGTCCGATTATTCTTTGATTAGGTCCACCACACCTGCACAATATCCATAAAACCAAGATGACTGATTTGATTGTCCATAGAAACACACCATAGAAAGCGAACGTCCACTGTTTCCCTGCTGACCACGAGGTATCTGGTTTCTAAGTTCGAATCGATCATATTTAATGAAGCATAAAGGAAATCAATAAATGACACGATATCACAATCATGCAGTCGATTATTGTGATCCGATCATTGTAATTCACGTCGAACAGCAAAAAAAAGTCAAGCGGTCGATATAAATTCTTCGATTCCGGTATATATCTGATCCGATATTTTTTTTGTTTTTCACTTTCTCCGAGTCGTTACGGCTTGATTGCATTACACGCAGCTGCAGAGAATCGAGCGAGGCCCGCTCCGTGCCACGACGCGGTGCACTCGCGGTGCATTATGCGCAGCCCGTGACTTTTGTCTATCTATCCGGCCGACGTCTGTGTGTTCTCGCTTAATTAGCCGGGGCCCTCGTATTATGCATTTTAATTCATCGTGTCCGGCGCGTTCTGTTCGCCGTGGCAACCGGCGACACCGTAGTCTTAATAAATCCGTACGAAATCGGAGCTGTTTCGATGAATATTTAACGGCGGTGCAGAGGAGCAAAAATACCGAAGACAGACAAGAGCCTTGGGCCGTTCAAAAACGAGCGAACAACGAATTATTTATTCGTTCGATTCGGATTTTATCCGGGCTAATATATTCTCCGTTAAAGCCCCGGCCGGATCGCGGTGGGATTATTTTTCGTTCGAGAGTTTATTGTAAAATAAACCAAAAAAAAAAGAAAGGAAAGAAAATCGTTCCGACCACCTCGCGGGCGACCGATAAAGAAACGATTCACGGAGGTTTACGAATGCGGACCCGGCTCGAACGAAGACATTTGTATTCATTACCGTGGCTGTACACGCTCGAATAGTCATGTCTCTGGACCACCGGCCGCGATTACCGCGCGAAACGCGCTAAACCACCTTTGTACGACCGTCGTTCGCATATATTTATGTTTACGTAGGAGCTAAATGGAAGTTGCATCGGCCACGACTGACCAATGGAATGCAGCACCGTGGGACATCCGTCCGTGAAACTTATGCATCGCGGTCGAAATACGTGGGATGTCCGGCGCATCCACTTGTTGGGAATTTTATAGTTACTAGCGATGGTACAGAACCCCAGTTTAGCATAATCCTCAAGTCCACGATCTGCCGCACAGGTCCCTTTAAACGTGTCTTATGCCAGCTGTTTTATTTGGATCCTGTCATAAAGTTACCATAAAGTTAGGTTCTCAGTTTTAGAATATACTGCGGCCTTGTTATTTTTATTGGGTCTGAAAAGGTTGGAGAGCCAAGGTCTCAGAGGTCCTCAAGAGGTCCTCAAGGCTTGGAGAGCCAAGGTCTCATGCTCCTTGGGTCCCATAATCATAAAATCCTAGTGTCCACAAGTTCTAGTGTCCATAGAATCAGAGGGTCCATTAAATACTAGGGTCCATTAAATCTTAATAAAATCCTAGGGGTCACAGATCTTAAGGTACTTAAACTCTTAGGGTCCATAAAATCCTAGGGTCCACAAACCCCAGGGTTCATAGAATTCTAGAGTCCATAAAATCCTAGGCTCCGCAGAACTTAGGCTCCATCAAATCCTAGGGACCATGAAATTCTAGGATCCACACGTCCCAGGATGCATAGCATCCTAGGGTCCACAGAATCCTAGAGTCCACAGATCTTACGCTCCATAAAATCCTAGGGTCCATAGAATCATAGGAGCCATAGAATCCTAGGGTCCATAAAATCCTAGGATTCATAAAATCCTAGGGTCCACAGATCTTATGCACTATATAATCCTAGGGTCCATAAAATCCTAGGATCCATAAAATCCTAGGGTCCATATAATCCTGGGGGCCATAGAGTCCTAGAGTCCATAAAATCCTAGGGTCCACAGATCTTATGCACCATAAAATCCTAGGATCCAGAAATCCTAGTGTCCATCGAATCCTAGGGGTCATAGAATCCTAGGATCCAAAAAATCCTAGCGACCAAAGATCCCAGGGTCCCCAAAATGCTAGAGTCCAACGTTTTTAATCAACCCTTCCAAAAAGCGTGAGCGCAATAATTCAAGCAAATTGGCGGGAATGAAGTCCAGCAACGAGGGTTAACGTTCAGAACGAGTTTAAGACCGTTGAATCACCGCTGAATGAAAGTAACTTCCACAGGAATCGTGCAAATATAAACCGGCGACTCTGACTGGGCTTATAATATTCTGTAGATTTAATCGAGCTCGTCGCCGAGAGGTGAAACATCTGTATAATTGCGACATCTAGTTACGCCTAACGTCTCGTTATTACATAATAAAATAAACATGTGTGTAAACGCCATTTGACAAAATCATCTCAGCCTTGTCATCTCAGTACTTATTCGCTGTCTGAATTTTTTTTTTCTGCAATTATCTGCGAGTAAAATTTTTTTATTCTAAAGTGTAATTGCTCAAACCGTTCCACCGTGCAAATGATATTTTTCTTTTCTGAATAGCCTTCCTCCTCCAGAGTCTTTGTTAATGGGAGACAGAGACTCCGGGGATTGCTTGATGAAATCCACGTGCCTGCAACCTGATAACAATTACACTCGCGATTCTTCTTCTGTCTTTGGAGGCTCATGCCCCCACCCACCCCCCCCCCCCCACCTCCCAGACGGCTCGATTCATTCGCGATTCTCGCATCGTGCTCGCCGTACGGTCCCCTGTGTTTACGTTCACGTAGGAAACACCTTGACTCGACACGAAAACCCAGTTAACACTACCATGGTCGTCTGCTGCGCAGCCACGATCATTTCACTAATTTCGCCAGGCAAATTAACCATTTGCGCACGAAGCAATTTTAATCCGAATATCTAGACATTCTTTCCACCTAGAACATTTTTATTCTGTCCATCTTTTTTACATTGTGCACCTGGAAAAGTTTGAATGCGTTGGAATTGGTGTACGTTTGAATTTGTTGAAGTTTGCGTGTGTTTGAGTGTGTTGAACCCTTTGCACACGAAGCAATTTTAATCCGAAAATCTAGACATTCTTTCCACCTAGAACATTTTTATTCCTTTTTACATTGTGCACCTGGAAAAGTTTGAATGCGTTGGAGTTGGTGTGCGTTTGAATTTGTTGAAGTTTGCGTGTGTTTGAGTGTGTTGAACCCTTTGCACACGAAGCAATTTTAATCCGAAAATCTAGACATTCTTTCCACCTAGAACATTTTTATTCTGTCCATCTTTTTTACATTGTGCACCTGGAATTGTTGGAATGCGTTGGAATTGGTGTACGTTTGAATTTGTTGACGTTTGCGTGTGTTTGAGTGTGTGGAAACCTTTGCACACGAAGCAATTTTAATCCGAATATCTAGACATTCTTTCCACCTAGAACATTTTTATTCTGTCCATCTTTTTTACATTGTGCACCTGGAAAAGTTTGAATGCGTTGGAATTGGTGTACGTTTGAATTTGTTGAAGTTTGCATGTGTTTGAGTGTGTTGAACCCTTTGCACACGAAGCAATTTTAATCCGAATATCTAGACATTCTTTCCACCTAGAACATTTTTATTCTGTCCATCTTTTTTACATTGTGCACCTGGAAAAGTTTGAATGCGTTGGAATTGGTGTACGTTTGAATTTGTTGAAGTTTGCATGTGTTTGAGTGTATTGAACCCTTTGCACTTGAATGGTGACTCTATGTCATCAGTAAAAATTGCCATACCATTATTCAAAACTACTAAAAATTCAATTGTTGTGTCAGAAAACAAGTTCAACGCCTCAAACACGCGCAAACTTCAACAAACTCAAACATACACCAACTCCAACGCGTTCAAACACGGTCAAACTTCTACGAAAAAATTCCGAAAAATTATATTCTTCATTGTACACCAATGTCAAAACTGTAGAGGACACTAAATAATTTAAAAAAAAAAATGTTGTAAGAGAATTGAAGAATTCAGGTCAGAAAGTGTTTGGTTAGGTTTTACGAGGTTGGGATTGGTTCGAGGAATGATTTTGCGAGATTAAATTCCCATCTAGTTCACGGTGACGTAAATATCATGCGATATCGATTTTTGAAACGTCAGCTCCACATGTCAAGCGCTAAGAAGCAGCATACCACTCGCCGCAGGCTTCATGCACTTCTTCTTCCGCGCATTGTTTCCCCCGTTCCCTCTTTCGAGGACCTTGTATGCAACGAGCGAAGTTGAGTTAGGTCAACCCCCGATTCCCGAGTGCAAGTTCCTCCTCGGTGCATTGTTCCCGCGATGCACCATATTGCATATCGCTTTATTCCGCGAGAAGGAGCATATGCGTGCGAAACGTGCGTGCACCGAAGGAGGGTACAAACTTGCTCAAAATCACATTTCCAATCTCACATATCGACCTACCATTTCGAACTAACCTAAATTGTTCCAAATAAATTCATAATTCGCTGTTGATCAATTTAAAACACTCACCCTGCAACCAAAATCCATGCAGCGCGAGGTTCATGGCTACCAGGTGAGCAATTCCTTCAGCCTGAAACAAAGGATATACTAATTAGACAATACACGTACTGTATATTAATTACATACACGATCACATTAACAATTCATCATAATACTGTCGATTCGACAGCAAGAAGAACATAGTACAGGTAGTCCGGATAATCGAGTCTCCACAAATTGGGTCCCAACATTCAAACAAAAGATCTGATCGAGCTCAAACTTTTTACATAATTGCTATATAGTATAGTACAGATACTGTAAAAAATTTAGATTTTTTTACCGGTCCATTACGTTGCAAAAAAATCGAGAAAATTGTTCGGGCATGAAATGCATTTTTGTTTGACGGTAGTCCGGATAATCGAGTCTCCACAAATTGGGTCACAACTTTTCAACAAAAAATCTGATCGAGCACAAACTTTTCACACGATTGCTATATAGTATAGTACAGATACTGTAAAAAATTAAGATTTTTCTACCGACCCATTACGTTGCAAAAAAATCGAGAAAATTGTTCGGGCATGAAATGCATTTTTGTTTGACGGTAGTCCGGATAATCGAGTCTCCACAAATTGGGTCACAACTTTTCAACAAAAAATCTGATCGACATCAAACTTTTCACACGATTGCTATATAGTATAGTACAGATACTGTAAAAAATTAAGATTTTTCTACCGATCCATTACGTTGCAAAAAAATCGAGAAAATTGTTCGGGCATGAAATGCATTTTTGCTTGGCGGTAGTCTGAATAATTGAGTCTCCACAAATTGGGTCACAAATTTTCAACGAAAAATCTGATCGAGCTCAAACTTTTTACACAATTGCGATACAGCATAGTACAGATACTGTAAAAAATTCAGATTTTTCTACTGACCCATTACGTTGCAAAAAAATCGAGAAAATTGTTCGGGCCTGAAATGCATTTTTGCTTGGAGGAAGTGCAATCGAATGGAAAGAAATTTTATTTACACGTTATTTAGGATCTGCACTACCCATGGAAGGATTGTAGATTTGAATTTCCCGCCAGTATCGTATTGTGGGGAAGGTGGAAATTTTGTTCGGTGGAACCAGACCGTGCCAGCGGTTGTCGACAATGGTCCCGCTTTTTCGTCTCCACGATCAATGATCGATGAAAACCGACCATGTGCAGGCGGTCCATGGTAACGTACTCGAAACTACTCGTCGTCAGTGGAGGGCACAATGGCCGCGTTGCAGCGGAAATAATTCAGGTCGAGCGTGCACGTATGCCCGCGCGCGTAACGGTGCTCTCGGCGCGAGCACAAAACGGCGAACGTGTTTCACGGCCGGAATTATTTCTGGCACGGCGGGCGACTTTTCCCATTTTTTTTCCGCATCCTGGGGCCTTCCTCAGGCCCAATAATTTCAGCGATGCTCCGTTGGGCCGTCGCTTTCTTTCGCCAGGGGCCCGCGATGGTCCACATCCAACAATTTAATCACACGTACCCAGAAACCGACTTCAAACTCAAATATCAAAATGTATGGCTTAAAAGAACAAATTTTTCGACTCTTTTTGGAACACATCTGGAGTCCCAAATGATCCTATAATTTTTACAATCTTCTATTTCCTATAGTATTTGTTGTCCAATGATAATATTAAAACAGTAATCATTGATGGTCGTTGTAATAAATATGCGACTTCATCAAAATACAAGATCAGCCATTTTCTACGCCAATGGTAAAAATTATATTTAAAATGGAATACCTATGGCATAGAGCACAGTAAATTAAGGATAGTTTAATTCATCACTTCACTGACTTGCAATTTGTTTAAAAAATACCGTCCCCCAAATTGTGCACAAATTCTCCTTACCCTGACAAACACAGAGCACGCTTAAGAATTTTTATTTCGAAAATTGACCTTCCAATCGATTTGAAATTTTTTTATCTGAAATTAGAAGGTTCGGGTTAGGTCTCCATATTTTTTTTACACTCAAGAAGTGATTGCATAATGTAGAAAATTTTAGCGAAATTTTCATTTGCCGAGGTTGTGCACCGATTGTGAGAATGGAGGAGTTCGTTGCTGACGTAAATGTTTTCACGCCAACTCCGAATGTTGACAACGTGATCGAGTGGTATAATTGTTCGCCAGGTGAGCAGTTTAATTGGTTATCGAACAGGTAGGGCGTCGTGACGAGTCAGGCTGTGCTGCAACCTTGTTGCAGCAATTACAGCAACCGCGTGCGAAGGGAACAATGGGAGCTATACGACAAGTACGTAAAATGGTTTCGTCGACGATGTCGTGGTATAAGTAGTGTTGTCGCACGCCATGAGCCACCCAGTGATACTCTTTCGCGTGGCACATCACGAAACCCGTGGACGTACCCCTTCCTCTTCTACGATCCGGTGAACATCCCGAGGTGAATACGAAATCGGGGAACACGGCCGCCATTAACGTGCGTGCAATTTGTAATCAGCTCCTCCTCTTTTGTATTACTCCGACTACCTGTCCAAGCAATCTCCAGTCCCCAGAAAAAATCATTCCCTTTTCAATTTTTTTACCACACGTTTTGGAAACTCTACCACCCCCATAGCTAATCATACAAAATACCCAACGAAAAATCTGAAAAAATTCATGAACAATGCTTAGAGCAATACAATGATACTGTCAAAATATAAATGACGTCACTTTTCAACTTCCATGCGAGATCCGCATTTTTCAAATTGTTATTTAGTCTTTGCTTTTTAACACCCTGGATTTTTAGTTTAAAAATCTGAAGAAATTGTAGTATGTGTGTCTATGTGTTGGACATATGTTCGATTTTTTTCAGAATTTTTGCAAATTAACAAATAGCAAAATTAGGGCAAAAACTTTACCACACATTTTGGAAACTCTACCACCTCCCTAGCTAATCATACAAAATACCGACCAAAAAGTCTGAAAAAATTCATGAACACTGCTTACAACAATGCAATGATACTGTCAAAATATAAATGACGTCACTTTTCAACTTCTATGCGAGATCCGCATTTTTCGGATAGTTATTAAGTCTTTGATTTTTTACACCCAGGATATTCAGTTTAAAAATCTGAAGAAATTATAGTATGTGTGTTTATGTGTTGGATATATGTTTGATTTTTTTCAGAATTTTTGCAAATTAAAAAATAGCAAAATTAGGGCAAAAACTGATTTTTGCATTGTACCCCGTGGCTACCCTCCTGGTCGAGATATGGGGTTGAGAAATTACACAATATATTTTCTCTTGATCCTCTATCGAATAGCTCATGGGTATCTTTTTTTTTTAATTGCGATAGAAAATATAAAATGCTTCAATTGTTCAAGTTCTGTCTTCGTGGGACCCCATTTGTCCAGTGAATTTTATTTTCCAGTGTTGCAGGGGAAAAAGTAGGGCTTGCTCCAGTTGCAAGGACCACGTTGGTCACGAAAGCGGGTGCAACGTTTTTGTGTGACTGGTTACCGGTTTGGCTTCGTGAGTTTTGGCTTGGGGATTTAAGGCTCGAGCTGCATCAGGTGTTTGATTCGAAAAGAGGAGAAGGTCGTGAGCACCGGCGCGGCGGCTCGGCATTTCTGTTTCCTTCTCGCTTTTGCATCGGCGGCTGTGTTCCCCCTCGCCTTAAAGACGATTTTCACCTTACGTAAAACCGGCACATCGGCCGTGACTCGTTTCCATGGCGAACGACTTTCCCCGATTCCGTATCGCGAACGTTATACACTTTAGAAACGATCGACGCCACGTCTCTTGCAACGTTGTTCGATTTTTCGCGGGACTGCGAGTCGGGACTTTTAATTAATCCATAAATTGTCCTGTGGACTGTATTATACTTTTATACAATTTTGTTTCATTCGGTTCATTACAGTATTGCAATTTAATTGATGAGTTAAAAACCACTGTTACTTGTACACTTTATTGAGTAACATTTCTAGTAATTTGTACTGGCAGAGCGTTGGGAAAATTTAATTGACTGCAGAAGTGGTGGAAAAATTGGGTAATGCGTTTGTTAATTTTTTTCGATCGTGCACTGTTGTGCTCTGGTTCTTGGAATAATCAGTGAAATATGTACACACTCATAGATCACTCATTTTTTCATATAATAAACGGCTAAATTTATTCGATGACACTTTTAACGCCTTGAAAATTATTATATCAAGAGAAATAATGAATCGTACATTGACACAAAATAATTGTGATATAGTATAACATCTAGTGGTTTATTTACGCTAAAATATTCCATCCTCTTTTGTACAATAGTATAAACAAAAAAAAATATTTCATAAACTCACATTTTTGATTAATCTCTAATCACTAGATCATAAAAATCTTAGATCATAATAATCTCAATTGAATTTTAACAAAATCAATAAATAGGTAGCCTATAGGTTAGAATTTGACATTCAAGGTCATTTCAAGGTCATTCCAAGGAGACAACCCCGTACACACAAAAATGCATGCTACCAAATAGGTGACTCTTCTGTGTACATCGAGGATATTAAAAATAAAAATTCTTTACATCCAAAATTGTGTGCGAGTTCAAAATTAATATTAAAAAAAAATGATATACACTTTTTGGCACCCAAGGAAAAAATGGGAGTCAAGAGAAATAATGAATCGTACATTGAAACAAAATAATTGTGATATAGTATGACACCTGGTGGTTTATTTACGCTAAAATATTCCATCCTCTTTTGTACAATAGTATAAACAAAAAAAAATATTTCATAAACTCACATTTTTGATTAATCTCTAATCACTAGATCATAAAAATCCATAATCTCAATTGAATTTTAACAAAATCAATAAATGGTAGCCTATAGGTTAAAGTTTGACATTCAAGGTCATTTCAAGGTCATTCCAAGGAGACAGCCCCGTACACACAAAAATGCAAGCTCCAAAATAGGTGATTCTTCTGTGTACACCGAGGATAATAAAAATTCTTCACATCCAAAATTGTATGTAAGTTCAAAATTAATATAAAAAAAATGATGCACACTTTTTGACACCCAAGGAAAAAAGTGGGACTGTTAAATAGGATGGCTTGTTATGGTAGGTTGGACAACAAGCCGGGTCGAGACACAGAAGAATAAATAATTTAAGGTAGTGTACAGTTATCACCATAGCGTGTCCATTTTTTTCCACTTGGAAAACAATAGGCTGCAAACCCCCTAATTTCGCAACGGCTAGTTTCGCTGAACAGCCTAGCCAACGAGAGATACGGCCGATTTGCTCGATTCTAACAGAGCCGATTTCCACGCGGCGAGTTCTAATTCCACGGCTCTCGAAGGAAAGTGAATTCCAAATCGAGCACGCTCGGCGCCGGGGAGGCTCGTTTAGCATACGTTCAACTTTTGGCATTCTCCGTTTTTTTCGAAAGCGGAGGACTCAAGGACGTCTGCGTCTGTGGAAGTCGTGGGGCAACGGGTTGACGACTATAAATTCGTTTAAATCTTCGGGTACCTGCCGACAGCCGAATTCATCGCATTCCATCGAGCAGCCATCATTTTCAAAAAAAAAAAAATCACTTGAAAAAAATGAGGCACAAAAAGCACACGCCTCAAAACTTCTACAATTCACCTGTCACTGTAAAACATTTCTTATGATGTCCGATAACATAGTACTTCACAGTTTGAGCCTATTTCTTTATGACTTTAACCTAAAGCAATTTACAATTATCCTAAAAAATGTATAAGAATGTATAACAACATTGCTATTTCTGAACAAGAATATCTAAAAAAATGTTTAAAAAGTGCCGGAGACACAGTGACTCTGTTACATTTATTTGTCCAATTTGTATATCTCAAGTTCCATATTTAAAAGAATTATAAATTCATCGTCAGAAAATGTTACAATAAAACAGTAAAGAAACATAAGCATCCAGCAATCAGGAAAGAATTTTCAAAAAATTGTTAACGAATGTACAAATCGCTCTAACATCGCTTAATTTTACCCTGAATTTATGTATTCATTATAAATAATTATAAATTCATCGTCAGAAAATGTTAAAATAAAACAGTAAAAAAATATAAGCATCCAGCAATCAGGAAAGAATTTTCAAAAAATTGTTAACGACTGTACAAATCGCTCCAACCTCGCTTAATTTTACCCTGAAGTTATGTATTCATTATAAATAATTATAAATTCATCGTCAGAAAATGTTAAAATAAAACAGTAAAAAAATATAAGCATCCAGCAATCAGGAATGAATTTTCAAAAAATTGTTAACGAATGTACAAATCGCTCTAACCTCGCTTAATTTTACCCTGAATTTATGTATTCATTATAAATAATTATAAATTCATCGTCAGAAAATGTTAAAATAAAACAGTAAAAAAATATAAGCATCCAGCAATCAGGAATGAATTTTCAAAAAATTTTTAATGAATATAAAAATCGCTCTAACCTCGCTTAATTTTACCCTGAATTTATGTATTCATTATAAATAATTATAAATTCATCGTCAGAAAATGTTAAAATAAAACAGTAAAAAAATATAAGCATCCAGCAATCAGGAAAGAATTTTCAAAAAATTGTTAACGAATGTACAAATCGCTCCAACCTCGCTTAATTTTACCCTGAAGTTATGTATTCATTATAAATAATTATAAATTCATCGTCAGAAAATGTTAAAATAAAACAGTAAAAAAATATAAGCATCCAGCAATCAGGAATGAATTTTCAAAAAATTTTTAATGAATATAAAAATCGCTCTAACCTCGCTTAATTTTACCCTGAATTTATGTATTCATTATAAATAATTATAAATTCATCGTCAGAAAATGTTAAAATAAAACAGTAAAAAAATATAAGCATCCAGCAATCAGGAAAGAATTTTCAAAAAATTGTTAACGAATGTACAAATCGCTCCAACCTCGCTTAATTTTACCCTGAAGTTATGTATTCATTATGAATAATTATAAATTCATCGTTAGGAAATGATGAACTAAAACAATAAAGAAATATAAGCATCCAGCAATCAGGAAAGAATTTTGAAAAAATTTTTAACGAATATAAAAATTGCTCTAATCTCGCTTCATTTTACCCTGAATTTATGTATTCATTATAAATAATTATAAATTCATTGCCAGGAAATTTTAAACTAAAACAGTAAAAAAATATAAGCATCCAGAAATCATGAAAGAATTTTCAAAAAATTGTTAACGAATGTACAAATCGCTCTAACCTCGCTTAATTTTACCCTAAATTAAATTATCGATTTTCTAAAATTTCCACAGCAATTTTTCCACTTGCCGGGATTTTGTCGACTAGCTAGCAATATTTATCCGCCTCTCAGAGTTTTAGTTAAGCAACCAAGATGCCAAGTATCGGCTGCTATCGTTTCTCAGCAGGTGTCAAGGTAATACAGGCAAGAATTCGTTGTTGGATGTTGAAGCCCGGCTTGAAGGAGACATGCGGCGCATCCCGGACTTTCTAAACCGATCCGATCGAACGATACGATCGCCGCGAGTTTATTCCCTTTCGTAGCGAGTCACGATCCGGCGGCCTGGCTCGCTTCTTCGTTTCGAAGAAAACCATTTTCCCGGTCAACCCGCGGCGGAACGTGTTACGTTACGTTGACTAACAATCGCTCTCGTCTGGAGAGAACGGCTCTCGTTTCCGGCTTTAGATCGATTGGCCGGATATTGCCAGCGGCCTCGCGTGTCGGTCCCCGGTCGCCGATGATCTAGATCTTCTAGAGATCTTCGTACTGTTTGTTCGTCTCTTTCCCAGTGTTGGATGGTTACGAGTATTCATAGAATTCTTCCAGTTCCGCTTTCGATACAGAAATTTTAAACACTGTTAGATCTCTTGTCCCAGAAGATGTTTCGCGCGATAAGAATCGTTATGTGCGAAGTTGCTTAGTGTACGATTTTTGCGGTGAACATAAATCACACGTCACTGGCTAAACAGTGTCATAAATTCATTACGAGAGGTTACGCTTTCAGCAGTGAAAGTCGACCCTGGAATAATGTACACTACCGTGTTAGAATAGTTTATTGCGGTCCAGGACGGTTCATGCTTTGGTAATGGAGAATAGACACTGATACAGGTCCCCGAGAATCTTTAGGACACAAAGTCTAAAGGTCCTGGACCATAAATCACGGAACAACAAAATATCAGCGGCTTACACAAATTCCTGAGGCCTCAGAAGGTTAGGATCCTAGGCTCCTATAGGCTCTCTAGGGACCTAGGGTCCCAGAGGCCTCGGGGCACACATTCCTAGGGTTCTAGGGTCCTGGGGTCCTGGGGTCCTGGGGTCCTGGGGTCCTGGGATCCTGGGGTCCTGGGGTCCTGAGGTCCCAGAGGCTCCCTAGGTACCTAGGATCCAGAGGTCTCGCGGCATACATGCCTGGGGTCCTAGTGTCCTAGGTTCCTAGAGTCCTACAATCTAAAGATGCCAGAGTCCTGGGGCCCCAGAATACCAGTAGTCCTACAGCTCTAGGGAGCAAATATACCTAGGGTCCTAGATCACATAGGGTCTCAGAGATCTAGGGATTCCAAATTTCTACTGCCTCAGAATTCTAGGGGCCTCAAATTCCTAGGGTCCCAGACGTCTAAGGATCCCAAATTCCTACATCCCCAGAATTCTAGGAGCACCAAATCCTTAGGGTCCCAGACTTCCTAGTGCCCCAGAGTTCTAAGGATCCCAATTTCCTACGGCCCCAGAATTGTGGGGACCCCATATTCCTAGGGTCCCAGAATTCTAGGGATCCCCAATTCCTACGGTCTCAGTGTTCTAGGGATCCCAAATTCCTAGGGTTCCAGAGGTCTAGAGGTCTCAGTATCCTACTGGCCCCAAGCTCCTAGGGTCCCAGAGTCCTTGGTGCCTCAGAGTTCCTTAGTCCACAAATTCTTAGAGATCCTAAATTCCTAGGGTCCCAGAATTCTAGAGGCACCAAATCCCTAGGGTCCCAGAGTTCTTAGTGCCCCAGAGTTCTAGGGATCCTAAATTCCTAGGGTCCCAGGATTCTAGGGGCACCAAATCCCTAGGGACCCAAAGTTCTTAGTGCCCCAGAGTTCTAGGGATCCTAAATTCCTAGGGTCTGAGAGTTCTAGAGGGCCCAAATTCCCAGGGTCCCAAAGTTCTAGTGATACCAGTGTCCTATTGACCCCAAACTCCTAAGGTCCCAGAGTTCTAAGGATCCCAAATTCCTATTGTGCCAGAGTTCTAGGGATCCCTAACTCCTAAGATCCCAGAGTGCTTGGTGCCCCAGAGTTCCTTAGTCCCCAAATTCTTAGGGATCCCAAATTCCTAGGGTCCCAGAATTCTAGTGGCCTCGAATCCCTAGGGACCAAAAGTTCTTAGTGCCTCAGAATTCTAGGGGTCCCAAATTCCTACGGTCTGAAAGGTCTAGGGGTCCCAAATTCCCAGGGTCCCAGAGGTCCCAGTGTCCTATTGACCCCAAACTCCTAAGGTCCCAGAGTTCTAAGGATCCCAAATTCTTAGGGATCCCAAATTCCTAGGGTCCCAGAGTCCTATGACTCCGGAGTCCCATAGCTCGACAATTCTGTCGCTCCATATACCCATAATCGCGAGAGTGTATAGGCGATATGTGCCCATCTGTCTACCACTGTTTCGCAGCAAGAAGCATTTACATAGCTCTGGTACAATACGCAAATCGAGCGGATTTCTCACGAAAATCGACAGCCGTTTCGTTCACGACCGTTGGATACATACAATTTCATCCACACGATCCATCCGGCTTTCTTGCGATCTTACATAACCGGTTAATTATCGGCTCAACGATCAAGCTCTTCACTGTGGCAATAATAAACGCGGTCTTACCTAATCGATGAACATCGCGATAAAAGCGATACGCCAAAAAAGAAAAGCGGGAAAGAGAAACGACAGTAATAGAAAATCAAGCGAACACGTACCACCACAACAACCGACCAAGAAAAATTAGATCGAGGTCCGAAACTTTCTTTCTCGAACGGAAGAACACCTGTTTCGTCTAATAGTCAATCCTCGGACAGCGTTGGACCGCTATCGATCGAGAAGATCTGCGGGTTACCCGCGCGGCGCACGGGACGAGGGTAAACGGCGAGTCGTGATCCAGTCCCCGGGATCCATAAATCACGGCGGAGCGCGCCTCTCGATCCGCGATCGAGCCAAGGAGAACGGAGGATTCTAGATCGCAGGATGAATGGAGCACCGGATCGTTAAGTTCATCCCCGCGAGGATCCCGCGATCGAGATCTGAAACCGGAGCATTCTTGCCGGGCCGTTTCATTAGGTTTCATATTATTACACTCCGGGAATGTTGCTTCGGCTTTAATATTTAATAATTACACCTTATTTATCCCGGGCGCTGACTCGCCAGACCCCCGTTGAAGTTCGTCAAGCGGAATCAACGGGATCGATCTACGAAACGCCGCGCGGAGCATCGTGGGAATCGGACGATTTAGACAAAGATTAATTGATCGTACAAAGCGATGCTACGCCGGCTTTCACTTTCCATAAAATCGTCTCGAATCGAAGACGATCCGCGAAAGGGAACGTTAGATCCCCGATTGATACGAAGCAGGTATCTTTGTGAAACAAGGCCCGCGTAGGATTGCGTGTCGAATAAAACGAGAGTAAGTGGATCTCGTTGCGCATCCCGATGCCATTTGTGTCGCAAATATTTGCAATCGTTCGCGACGAGCTAATCCCCCATTCACTTCGCCGTCGTAAATACAGTCCGGGCCGATCTGTAGAACGTCGTCGTGGCAAACAGATATCAAAAGAGAGTTTTCGCGGTTTTGTAACGTTGTAAATCATGATTGTATCACCGGTTAGCCGAACCTGTCAACAAATGGTCGAGCATTGTGCGATTTTCGTTTCATTATGTTCGAGCTTAATACCAGCTAAGGCAAATGCCGTTTCGGTTATGTAAATTGTAACACACACAAAACAAATCAACGGCCAGCCGACCGATCGTGCCTAAATGGCCGATTTGTTGATCCCAGCGCGATACCCCCTTACGGCGCGCTCGTGTTCCTCATTACACTTTCAAAATACACGAAAACAAGCATTCGGGTGACGTGGATTGCGGAAAACATTCTGTGGAATTTTTTTAACTACCTGCTAGCGGACTCACAGAGCCGAATAACATGCGAGGAGGTTCTGCCTGGACTACCAGAGATGTACAATAATTCTTAAGGATTCAATTTGTGGACTCCCAGAAACCTGAGGTTCTTGGGAATACCTAAGTCGTGGAGTACCAGAGTACCAGTATTTGGGAATACTTCAGTCATGGACTACGAAGACCCAACTGCCTGCAAATACTTAATAGATTGACAGAATCTTAGTACTTAGAAATGCTTGAGTTATGGTCTACTACAGTCAGATTATTTAGGAATACTTGAGTCACGACTGGAGTCTCATTATTTAGGAATACTTGAGAAATGTTCTACCAAAGACCTAGAATTTTATAATCAATCGAATCATGAACCTCAAGTCTAGAATATTTTTATTTAGTCACTTGAGGACTCCCAGAACTATTTCCATTTTTTTATCGCTCAACTCATGGTCTCCCAAAGCCGTACAATTTTTTAATAGTTCAACTCATAGACCCTCAAAGCCATATAATTTTTTAATTGCTCGACTGGTGGTCCGTTAGAGTTCTAATTTTTTTTACTTCGTAAGTCATGGACTCCCAACGTCCTGCAATTTTTAAATACTTCACTCATGGTCTCCCAATATCCTGCAGTTTTTAAGTATTCATACCATGGTCTCCCAATGTCCTGCAATTTTTAAATACTTCACTCATGGTCTCCCAATGACCTGCCATTTTTAAATACTCATACCATGGTCTCTCAATGTCCTGCAATTTTTAAATACAACACTCATGGTCTCCCAAGGTCCTGCAATTTTTAAATACTCATACCATGGTCCCCCAATGTCCTGTAATTTTTAAATACTTCACTCATGGTCTCCCAATGTCCTGCAATTTTTAAATACTCATACCATGGTCTCCCAATGTCCTGCAATTTTTAAATACAACACTCATGGTCTCCCAAGGTCCTGCAATTTTTAAATACTCATACCATGGTCCCCCAATGTCCTGTAATTTTTAAATACTTCACTCATGGTCTCCCAATGTCCTGCAATTTTTAAATACTCATACCATGGTCTCCCAACGTCCTGCAATTTTTAAATACTTCACTCATGGTCTCCCAATGACCTGCAATTTTTAAATACTCATACCATGGTCTCCCAAAGTCCTGCAATTTTTAAATACAACACTCATGGTCTCCCAATGTCCTGCAATTTTTAAATACCACACCTATGGACTCCCAGTCTCCTGTATATTCTAAATACTGATCTCATGAACTTCGACGATAAGGAATTAAATAATTTCACAGCACCAATCTCACGAATGCGGATTGCCCCCAACTACAAAAGAACAAGCAGGCTTCCTGCATTGCAAGAAATGTCTAATACGGAAAGTTGAAAGCCATCCATCATATTTAAAACACGTCTTAAATCAATCAAATCGGCTATTGCGCGATCCTTGCGTAATCCACAGCCAGTATTAATCTCCGCAAAATAGCAATTTTCTAGCGGGAGCCGTGATAAATGCGTTTATTTACACTTTCAATCTCCCCCGAGTACGACCGTTTTTAAACGATACTTCCTCGGCCGATATTTTCTAGCCGCGGTGCCAATTGGCTGAACACCGATCGCCGCGCTCGATCCTTTAAGGTATTACATGGCAGAACAAATTTATTTGGCAACGTGATTCAAAACACCGTAATTTATTCCGTATGGTGGCCGCGTGAAAATCGAATGGGTGATAAATCTCGTTGCTCCGGTGTGTGCCACCACCGCGAGGCACTTTCAAGGAATTCATTAGAATTCGTTAGAAGTGTCGCCACACGTTGTGACTACATTTGGGATGCATTTCGCTGTTTGTGAAACAAAGCAATATTTTATTCTGCCACTAAACTATTTCAACCTCCACGAAGAAATCAAAATAATTCGTACATCCAATTGAAGGGGTATTAAACTTTTAAAATATATAAACCATACAATTTTCGTTATTTTTACATTTAAAAATCACACGTATACTTCAAATAACGGTAGATATGTGTGTAAAATTCCAATCCAAAAGGTTCGACAGTTTCTCCGAAAAAAATTCCTGAACATCAGAATACCTAACGAACGGCACGTCCAAAAATTGGCAAGTAAAAATAATTGAAAAAAATGGTTCGATGTGCTTTAAAAAATCGATTCGAGATTGTTCGTTTCTAAATTGTGCGAGAACCCATCCGCTGGCAGTTTTATCGTGTTTAGACGATCATCGAGAGCCCGGCTTCTAAAAACACGTTTACACAGCCGTTACAGCAACGCCTTCACTTTCTCCTTTTCGAAAAACGTTCTCCGACGTTCCCGGCGATCGTAAAAGTCGTCGGGCCCCATGGAACTCCGAACTTCCATTACACGAACCTGTAAATTTCACTTCACGGACGCGACTGACACGTTCGATCGTTTTATTACGTTCGCAAACGGCGTTACAGAATGATGCACGCCCGCAGCGGACTTTATGGAATTAGACTTTTTGCTGCCAGCCTGAATTAGCATCTTTATGATTTATCACCGTTAGAAACCGGAGAACAGTCTGCAATTAACTGCAATCACAAGTGACTGAACAAATTTCACTGCGAATAAGAATCATTTTTTTCCAATTAAAAATAAATTGTAGAAGTGACCAAAAATTATTAAATAATCACAATATTGTGCCAGCCTGGTTATAGAAAATTCATTTATTTATTACTAGCCATGGACTCTTGGACCCACTATTTTCTAATCGGATCCTGGGACTCTGAAATGTTTGGACCCTATACGGTAGGTTGCACCCATGTATCCTTGAATTTTGGTATCCTCGAATTTTAAGAAATTGGGCCTCATGGATCCTTGGATCTTGGAATCATCGAATTTTAAGAAATTATGCTTCATGAATCCTTGGATTTTGGAATCCTCGAATTTTAAGAAATTGGGCCTCATGGATCGTTGGATTTTGGAATCCTCGAATTTTAAGAAATTGGGCCTCATGGATCCTTAGATTTTGGAATCCTCGAATTTTAAGAGATTGGGTCTCATGGATACTTGAATTTTGGTATCCACGAATTTGTAAGATTTGGGCCTCATGGATCCATGGATTTTGGAATCCTCGAATTTTAAGAAATTGGGCCTCATGGATCGTTGGATTTTGGAATCCTCGAATTTTAAGAAATTGGGCCTCATGGATCCTTAGATTTTGGAATCCTCGAATTTTAAGAAATTGGTTCTCATGGATCCTTGAATTTTGGTATCCTCAAATTTTTAAGAATTGGGCCTCATTGATCCATGGATTTTGGAATCCTCAATTTTTAAGAAATTGGTCCTCATGGATCGTCGGATTTTGGAATCCTCGAATTTTAAGAAATTGGGCCTCATGGATCCGATTTTGGAATCCTCGAATTTTAAAAAATTGGGCCACATGGATCCTTGGATTTTGGAATCCTCGAATTTTAAGAAATTGGGCCTCATGCATCCTTCGATTTTGGAATCCTTGAATTTTGAGAAATTGGGCCTCAAGGATCCTTGAATTTTGGTATCCTCGAATTTTTAAGAATTGGGCCTTATGGATCCTTGGATTCTTGGACCACACTTCTAGGACCTTGGCCATCAGGATCCTTGGATCATGGACTCCCGGAACTGTGGGATTTCTGAGGCCCTAGATTCTGAGAAACCTGAACTCATAAATGTTGAAATTCTCAGAACCCTTGTACCCTTAAATCCCTGAATCCTTTCTAATTTGGAATCCATACTCCTTGGACCCCATGATCAAAGAAATCCATTGAACTCTAAGAGCCCATTGTGGCCCTAATGGACATCCAGAAAATATTGTTTACTATCGAAGTATAGTATTATACTTTGTCAACTTTCTTTTCTGTGTTACGCGCTCTTCCCTGGTATTCGTATCAAAGAAAATCGATACGTCCCCACGAGTAATCGATACCCGAGTGATTTCCGGATCGCGTATGGTAATCGAATGACACAGTCCTCGAGGGCTATTTTTCCACGGGTTAACCTGATCCCCAAAAGCATAGCCGCGAGGAAAATCGAGAAACCAGATTTTCGACGAAACACATTAGCATATCGGTAGAAACGCACGAACGAGTTATGCTACCGCAATGCACTGGCTTCTTGTTTCATTCGTCGCCCAGGAAATGCAGTTCTCGCGTGTTGCGTAATCCTTATGAAAACTGGAGTGCAGCGGAAACACATGGAAGCATTGCTCGGTTGCAAAATATTGCATTCCCGGTAATTAAATATTAGCGTGCCGGTGTGCAGTTAGAGGTTCGCTCTGTTTTTCAATATTTTGCTCGGGAACGTCTTTCCCGGATGACACGTAACGAGGCTCCATGAACTTTGCGATGGCACTCATTCCCGGAATACTTCTGCGAACACAGGATCCTATTCGATGTTAATAGATCCCAGCTGTTCGATCAGTCGAAGATAGCTGCCGTCAACGCTTGTTCCATCAGCGCACTCGATCCTTTCCCAGTACAGGAGAACTTCATTTTCCTTGTCGTCGGTTTCGAAAGGTCTCTCGATTACTCTCGCTGATCGATTGGTACCGCTCCCCCCCCCCCCCCCCCCATACAAGAGACATTGATAGAACCGAGTCGCCCATTAAAAGCGAGACTTCTTCCTTCGCCCACTACTCGCGGAATTAAGAGGTTTTCTCCTGGTATAAAACCATCATTAGCAAACTAATAAATTATACGTCGATTACGTCAACAATTTCACTTCACCCTCGGCCCCACGGTTTCCTTCACGACTTATTAGAATTTCATTGTAGTCAATTCTTCCCTTAAAGAAAATGGAGAACGTTTGTTTAGTGTTCAGGAATAGATAAGTCATGGATATATAGAATTTTTTAATTGTTGCAATCGTGGATTCTCTGAGCTATACAATTTCTTAATCGCTCGACTCATGGTTTCCCAATGTCCTCCAATTTTTAAATACTCATACCATGGTCTCCCAATGTCTTGCGATTTTTAAATACTGATGCCATGGACACCCAATGTCCTGCGATTTTTAAATACTGATGCCATGGACTCCCAATGTTCTGCAATTTTTAAATACTCATACCATGGTCTCCCAATGTTCTGCAATTTTTAAATACTCATACTATGGACTACCAATGTCCTGCGATTTTTAAATACTCATACCATGATCTCCCAATGTCCTCAAAATTTTAAATACTCATACCAAGGTCTCCCAATGTCCTGCAATTTTTAAATACTCATACCATGGTCTCCCGATGTTCTGCAATTTTTAAATACTCATACCATGGTCTCCCAATGTCCTGCGATTTTTAAATACTCATGAGATGGACTTCCAATATCCTGCGATTTTTACATACTCATATCATGGACTCCCAATGGCCTGCGATTTTTAAATACTCATACCATGGACTCCCAATGGCTTGCGATTTTTAAATACTCATACCATGGACTCCCAATGACCTGCGATATTTAAATACTCATACCATGGACTCCCAATGTCCTGCGATATTTAAATGATCATACCATGGACTCCTAATCTCCTGCAATTTTTAAATACTCATACCATGGACTCCCAATGTCCTGCGAGTTTTAAATACTCATGCCATGGACTCCCAATGGCCTGCGATTTTGAAATGCTCATACCATGGACTCCCAATGTCCTGCGATTTTTAAATACTCAATTCGTGGACTCCCAATGCCCCGCATATTTTTAAATACTCATTTCGTGGAATTGCAATGTCCTGCAATTTTTAAATACTCATATTATGGACTCCCAATGCCCTGAAATTTTTGCAGGAAAAATTCCCTTCATTTCTGTAGTTAGAAACTTCTTCTAATTGTCTCGGCGTCCCTGCGATTGTTCGAGAGATTACATAAAGGAGAGCTGACTTTATATAGTCTATTTCTATGAACTTTCCACAATTTCTTGGCAGGTGTAACACGAAATCAGTGTTTCTTCCTCATCTTTTTCTCACTCATCGTCACCCGTCAATCGATTGCTGCTTGACTATAATCGATAGTGGGTTGCATAAGACTGTTCTTATGCTCTCGAAATGCTTTGTCGGACTTTCCCGAATGCGACGTATTGCGGAAAAAACGTTGCCATGGACTATGATTCACAATGTTTAGTCTTTTTAGTTTTGCTAAATCCACGCTTGGTAATTCCCTTCGATCAATACGATTTATCTATCAGAATTGAATAAGTGCAGCTTCGAGGACCCTTTCCATAGTCATTCCATCTTCTGTTTTATTCCCCTGGTATGAGTATAGTGAGAATAGCATATGTAAACACACTATTTAGCGACGACAACCTGTGCATGACTGACGTGAGAAAGATTCGTTCGGTTTTACCAGAATATGGTTCGTGTTCCTCCACAGTGTCTCTCTACATGAACAAAAACGGAAACCTTATGCACAGGTCTGCAGACTTTCGTCATCAAACGAATTCCGACTCAAATTACCGCAACATAGTTTGCAAGGTTTAAACGAGGCTGTCGTCATCAAGGACGGGTTGATTGAGACGTCCCCGCTAGGTGGGTGACCACCGGTTATGCAATTTGCTGGAGATGAACCTAACCTCCTCCCCATAGGTGAGCTGGGATCATCAATAAAGTTATCGATAGAAACTTGGTAGAGAAAATGACACGTGTGATAAATCAAACCTGCATTCCAGTGGTCGAAGACCTCTGCGCGAGAATTGTCCTGGACTCCCAAAGACCTGAAGACCTACTTTCTAGGAATATTAGCACTGGGTCTTAGGGAACCCCGATCAAATGGCGTCCTAGAAACTTGGAGGCCTAGAAATATGAGGGCTTCAAAACTTAGGGGCTTAGAAATATGGGAGCTTAGAGACTTAGGAGGTTAGTAACTTGGTGGCCTAGAATTTGGGGACCTAGAAACTGAACGGCTTAGAAACTTGGGGGTCTTGACACTTGGGGGCTTAGAAACTTGGGGGTCTAGAAACTTGGGGGCTTAGAAACTTGGGGGCCTAGAAACTTGGGGGCCTAGATACTATGGGGCCTAGAAACTTGGGGGCCTAGATACTAGGGGGCCTAAAAACATAGCGTCTTAGAAACTTGGGGGTCTAGAAACTTTGGGGGGATCTAGAAACTTGGGGGTCTAGAATCTTGGGTGCTTAGAAACTTGGGGGCTTAGAAACTTGGGGGCCTAGATACTAGGGGGCCTAGAAACTTGGGGGCCTAGATACTAGGGGGCCTAAAAACATAGCGTCTTAGAAACTTGGGGTCTAGAAACTTTGGGGGTCTAGAATCTTGGGTGCTTAGAAACTTGGGGGCTTAGAGACTTGGGGGCCTAGAAACTTGGGGGTCTAGAAACTTGGGGGCTTAGAAACTTAGGGGTCTAGAAACTTGGGGGTCTAGAAACTTGGGGGTCTAGAAACTTGGGGGTCTAGAAACTTGGGGGTCTAGAAACTTGGGGGCTTAGTAACTTGTGGGTCTAGAAACTTGGGGGCTTCGAAACTTGGGGGCTTAAAAACTTGGGGGCTTAGAAACTTGAGGGTCTAGAAACCTGAGGGCCTAGAAACTACGGGGCCTAAGAACATAGCGTCTTAGAAACTTGGGTGTCTAGAAATTTAGGTGTCTAGAAACTTGGGGCCGAAGAATCTTGAGGGCTTAGAATCTTGAGGGCTTAGGAACTTGAGGACCTAGAGACTATGGGGCGTAGAAACTAGGGGGCCTGAAAACATAGCGTCTTAGAATATTCGGGGCCTACAGATTTGGGGGCCTTGGAGCCCGGAGGCCTAGAGATCCTAAAGTTGCAGCAAATCCAAGCGTTCAAGTACCCTATAGTCTGCATCCAATTCTAACCTGGCAGAGACTGCGTCACAATGGCCAGTGACAATGCAGAACAATTATCTCATGTAGCCGTCACAGTCCTAGAAAATCCTTTGAAAGGACCAAGCGAGAACAAACGGTTGACATTTCACGGTGGGTTACATAAAAGCCGTTTCCGAATCGAAACAGAGAAACTTCGACTATCGCCGGTAGGATATGTATACTGGTCGCCGCTGTGCGCCGCGGCGTGCCAATAAGACGAGAACCGCCAGCAGCGATAGTTGCCGGACAACTGGGCAACCAGTCAGCTTTCATTTTCGATAACTACCCGTTCAAATGTCTGCATTCTTTTTAAAGGTCGGTAATCGTGCGTAAGACCGTTAATCGTCAACGAAAAATATTGTCAAACTGGTTGATAAATCTTATCAAGACAGTAGTAGAAGGGGAAGTGGTGAAGGGTGGGGGGCGGTTATAATTAGCCTCCTGCAGGCTGGACTTATTTTTTCGTCTCGTTACGTAAGAACGTTACGAGGCTAACCGAGACAAGACTAACCGACAGTGAAAGACAATAATACCGACTAATTTCCATTTCAATTTCTCCGAAATACCTTTCACGATCACCCGCCGTTCGATGCCCGGGTCAACGGAGACCCAGGCGTTCTTTCCACCCACATCTTATATAAAAATATGACTGATTTAAAATGTAAAACAGAATTAGAGAATTTCTGCTTTCTAGGCTCGTCGTAGACGGTTGAATTCGTGATAACGAAGGAGGAAGAACAAGTTTAAATATTTTTTAATCGATCTAGATCTAGGAGTTCATCGAGGCGGACTTATCACAGTACGGGGATCAAGCTGTACTGTTTCCGCGATTTTCCGATCAATTCCAGTTCCTGGATCGCAAAAGCCGACTTTCCGTCCAGTGTTCCAGTGATCGCTAATAAGCGACCGGCAAAGCGTGAGGCGGAGGCGTGCAGAAACGCGAGAGAAACACGCCGATAAAAACGGTCTCACAGCTCGGACTCGATTAATCTTGTTCACCGGAGCCCGGATCCGATCCACAATGATTTCCTGATACCCCCCACCCACCCTCGCCCCCGCGATCTTTTTGCCGCTTTCGTTCGAACCGCCGAATCGAGCTCGTCGAAAATCTAGAACACCACTTTTCTATAAATTGAATAATTGAATAAATTGAGAAACATGTTGGTAGGAGCATGAGCAAAATTTTGATCAGAGTGTTGAAGGATTCTACGAGCAAAGGCGAATCGAAAAGAGGAAATACCATTTTCTTGTACGAGCCTCCGTTTCCGAGAAAATCGATCTGGAACACATGTAAGACACGCTCGGCGTTTGAAGCGCGAACGCCGCGAGCTACTTTGGACCGCTTTTACTGGAAAAGGAGTCCTCCTATGATAAAATCTTACTGCACGGTTTTTGTTCAGTTTTTCGCGTAGAATAACATAGTGGAAGACTGAATCGTTCCACTTTCAATCGCCAGCTACAGGAGCGCTCAAAGTTTAACACTAAACCTACCACGGTCGAAATGACCGGTTTTCTATTTTACAATTATTGAAGTGAGAAAACGATTTCATAGGAAATGACTGAATTGACTTCTTTATTTAAGCATATATTCTTATGGAAACGGTACAAAGTTTAAATAAATTCAATCTTCTCAATTCTGTAAGGCGTTTTATCTTTACATGTTTTGTGGTTGGTAGGTTTAGTGTTAAATCCTCTTTCGTTGTTCTAGATTTTCGTTAAAGTGTTCTTTTTCGGGGTAATTGTAATTTTCACTGACAATTAAAATGATCTACTTGTTTATCACAGTAGTAGAATGATCTTGGAATTGCTAGGAAGATGTACACAATATATCAAGTTGATTAAAAAATTCCTACTTAGGGAATCGTGACAGGACTTTCATTAAAAATTAATTGGACATAGTGAAACCCACTTTAATAATTCTAGAATATTTTTTAAGCAGGCGAAACCTGTTTTTAAACGTCTGAAATGTTTCCTAAAGAAGAGAGACCTTCTTTTAATCTCACAAAATATTTTTAAAAAAAATGAGAACCTGTTTTAGAGATTCTAACATATTTTTAAAAGAAACAGAATGGTCCAGTATTTTTTTCTGGCAAACTGAAATGTGCTTTAACAATTCTAAAAATATTTTTAAGCTTGCTATGAAGGCCCAGCGTATTTTTTAACGAAGTGAAACTAACCTTTCGATATGTAAAATATTTGAAAAGGAAATTTCGTAGCAGGTTTCACTTCCTCAAATTAATATTTGGAAAGTAGCGTCGTCGCTGTTCTCGTGTGTTCGTTCGATTATTTATTTATTCCGGGGACACTCTGCGCCAAAGTTTGGACCGACCGGATGTTGTTGCCCAAAACCAAGGGTATCGATAATTCCGTCGTTTCCATGAATCACAGTGGTGTGTCGGTAATTGTTGTCTCGTCGGTACTGTCGAGAAATGGTTCCTCATTAATGAGAATCGCTTCCCCGGCAAGCCGTACGATAATTCAATAGACGATTCACAGTGTAAACCGGTTCGACGAGTGTGGTCCCCGGGCCCCCTGGAAAAAGGGGCTCATTCACCGGGCCGGACAATAAATTATTGTATCGAATTTAACGCAGAAATTGAAACAGCCAAACAATGGTATTTACGGTATCTCGTCTATTACGTGTGGGCTTCATTGTGTTCCACGTGGCGCAAAAGAAAACACACGCCGTGGCGACTATGAATCGCACGGACCCCCTGATAAATGCTCGCTCCCCGGAAGTCTGCGCAAGTCCGAGGATAAATAATATTTATGATCCATCGCGCAATCATTTGGTCCATAAAACAGAACGTCCGCGATATAAACCATTGCGAATTAATGGGGGATAGTCGAATATGACAAGTAATTTTCAGGCAACTTTGCGAATTTTTTATGAAAATTTGGTAAAAGATATCGACATAAAAATAATGACTGTATATTTATCCAACTGTGGAGAGTGAACACAAATTTTTTTGTTGAGAAATGATCAAATTTGGCTGCAGGAGAATATCGCAAACTGGGGTATGAAAAGGAAAAGTATGATGACGTTTATTATTATTTAAGCCATTTTGTTTATCCGGAATTGAAGAATTCCAATTGGTTCTGATGTAGTATACATCTGGCTAGGATCACTGCAAGAGGGGAGTAAAAATATTGCAAACTTAACAAATGGCGGCAAAACATTGATTTTTCGAATTTTTAATTTTTTAAACACTTTAACAATGTAATAAAAAATTTTCTTCGGCATAAACGATAGCCACACATGTGCTGAAGATGCGTGAACATTTTAGCCGAATTGGTACAGTAGTTTTTGAGATACCGTAACAATCAGTCCAAAAGAAAACCAGGTTTCGAATACAGTGTATATAATTTCGTTATTTTCTCTAGTATAATTATAACATTTTATGAGTCTATTTTTAGAATACTGTGCTTTCGATATATGTTAGACGAGCTTATTTTTATTCAACAAAATGTTCCCAAAAAGAAAACATTGTTAAAACAACTCACTGGGAATAAATATTTGATACATAATTCAAGAGATAAAGGATCGAAGCGAACAAGGACTCGGCCGGCCAAAAAACGTTTGTTTCAAGGCCGGCCGAAAAATTGCAACAGCGTTTTCCTCGTACACATTTGCGATCGAGACGTCTGGCATTTAAATAGACATTTCACGAACCGGGCTGAAAAAAATCCTCTGCCCGAGGATACGGGATCGTTCCTCGGCAATCGGTTGGCTCGCTGATTTCTAATTGGTAGAAAGCAGCGCGATGATGCCTCCTTTTTCCCGTTTCGCACCGGCGAGCATCGAAACAGATTTTCCACCAAGGACAAATAGTTACACGACCGAGCGCGATAAATGCGACCGTTCAACCGGTGAAAACGGAGATTACTTTCATTTAACGGATGGCTAATTAGCTGCGCCTATTTTTAGAAATTAATAACACGCCTGCGAACCCGAAACGGCCAATAACCTACTCTGTAAAATTTTTAAAAATAATTTACAGAGCTGTGGGATGATTATAAATATTTTTTAAATAAGCGAGACTTGTTGAATTTTATACCGATGGTGTTAAAGAAAATTATTAGTTTTGTAGTTTGCTGTTTTTAATTCTTGTTAAGGTTCGTGTTTGTGTTTCTAGGAGCAATGCACAGTGTGGTAGAATTTGTGAATAGGGTTGCTTTCAGCAGAGATATTTATTGTCCCGATTAGATAACAATTGTGCAGTGTGAGATTCGCCAGATGCATTGCGCTCGATTTGCAATCGGTGTTGCGTTCCTCGCAGCGTAAATAAGAAAGCATTCTCGTGACGTTATCTAACTGCGAGAAATCTAAGAGTTCCGTTTCACTTCGTGGCGAGTCGCCATAAATCAAAGCAATACTTGCGTATTATTGTCCCTATCACAACCACGTCAAAGAATGCGCCAGTAAATCAATGCAGAAAACGCGAGGGACAGAGACAGCAAGAGAGAGAGAAAGACAGTGGACAGGCCAGAGTCATTTAATTGTAATTAAAATCGGATCCCTCATGCACGAGCATGTGACATAAATGTACCGGGGTTTCGTCGACGATAAATTCAATTTTAATTATTACAACGCGGATGGATCTCCGGTAATTAATCCCATAACGGCAAGGTTTAATGAGTACTCCAATATCACGAGTCTATCTAAATTGTCGCATTTTTAACAGCATGTCATTTTGATCATCTTTCTCTACAAGTACAAGTTGCAATTAATTCATTGACTCACAGAGTTTAGGGGTCCCAAGATTATTGAGTACTCAACTGAGGGACTCCCAAAACACAAGAGTACCCAAATTTGCAGTCCCATACTCGTACTATGGTTTCTCAATATTTGTTGGTACTCTACTCAAGTCGTGGACTCCCAGAATTAGGGAATACCCAAGTCATGGACTCCCAGAATTTAGGAATGTCCAAATTTTGGACTCCTATAATTTGTAAATACCCAAAACATCGCCTTCCAGAATTTGAGATTCCCTAAATTATTGACTCTCAGAATTTTCGACTACCCAAGTCATGGACTCCCAGAACTTGGGAATACTGAAGTCATGGACTCCCAGAATTTAGGAATGTTCAAATTCTGGACTCCTATAATTTGGAAACAGTCAAATCGTCGACTTCCAGAATTGGAGAATGCCCAAATTATGGAGTCTCAGAATTTTCGACTCCCAAATCATGGACTGCCAGAGCTTGGGAATACTTAAGTCATGGACTCCCAGAATTTAGGAATGTTCAAATTCTGGACTTCTATAATTTGGAAACAGCCAAATCGTCGACTTCCAGAATTGGAGAATGCCCAAATTATGGAGTCTCAGAATTTTCGACTCCCAAATCATGGACTGCCAGAACTTGGGAATACTTAAGTCATGGACTTCCATAATTTGGTAATAGCCAAGTCCTGTACTTCCATAATTTGGTAATACCCAAGTCCTGTACTTCCATAATTTGGTAATACCCAAGTCGTGGACTTCCAGAATTTGAGATTTCCCAAATTGTGGACTCGCAGAATTTTGGACTTCCAAATCATAGACTCCTAGAACTTGGGAATACTTAAGTCATGGACTCCCAGAACTTGGGAATACTCAAGTCATGGATTCCCAGAATTTGGTCATACCCAAGTCCTGGACTTCCATAATTTGAGAATGCCCAAATCATGGACTCTCAGAAATTTGGACTACCCAAGTCATGGACTCCCAGAACTTGGGAATACTCAAGTCATGGACTCCATGAGTTTGGTAATACTCAAGTCCTGTACTTCCATAATTTGGTAATACCCAAGTACAGGACTTCCATAATTTGGTAATACCCAAGTCCTGGACTTCCATAATTTGAGAATGCCCAAACAATGGACTCTCAAAATTTTGTACTCAAGTCATGGATTCCCAGAATTTGGTCATACCCAAGTCCTGGAACCCCGAGTTTAAGAATAGTCTACCATTAGCCATGATATATTCAGTTATCCCTGCCACCGGTGCTTGAAAATGATCAAGACGTATATGTTAGCCTGCAGACATCTTTGAATTGCAGCATTCTGCGTACAGAGGCGCGCAGACCTCCATGAAACCCGCTATTAACCAGACATAGATTTCCCTGTCCGAACGTGTTCAGAAATTGGCGCAACTCGGAGCAATCAATTACCCTGCGTTGCTCCAGAAATGATCTCCTACCAACAGAGCGACTGTGTTTGCATAAATCCCGATCGAATGACGAAAAAACGAATGTGGTAAATTAACGCGGAACTGCTTTGATACTATGCGCACATTTCCAGGTTTATCCCCCCTCCACACACACACACACACACACACACACACACACATTTACCCAGTCACCAATCAAGTAGAAAAAAGAATAATCTATGGGGCACGGTGTGTACCGCTGGAAGTAAATTTATTGCTACGATTAGGGGTACGTGCTGCGTGGATCACCGCCTCTTTTTCGCGGGATCGCGATCTCCATATGTGAATCCGCGTGGCCGATACTTAGGCGAACCACCTGTTGCGCAAGGAATCGCTGATTGGCGGTGTGGAATCTTTATTTTTGTTTAGCGAGCTGCAACGGGCCACGGTGTGGCATTAAGAAAGCGTACCTCGACAGTGTCACTGATTGATGACTGTATGAAGACAATCTAACCTGGGGCCATCAGATCGGTTCCCCTGTGGAATCTTCTGATTGGGACCCGTGAATCTGTTCATCAACAAGACACTCTTACCTTTTGAAAAATTACGAAATCTCTAAATTCTGATCACACTATGTCCCAAGGGGCCATCAGTTGAGTAGGGCACTCGAGAGTTTTGGGAGTCCATGAGTTGAATAAAATATTCTAGTGTTGGGTATTCATGAATCAAGCATTCAAAAATTCTTGGAGTCCATGAATCAAGTATTCCAACATTCTGAGAGTCCATGAGTTGAATCAAGTACTTACAGAATGTTGGGAGTCCAGGAATCGAGGGTATACAAATTTTGGGAGACCAGGAAGTGAATGATTTGAAATCCTGGGTGTCCATGAGTCAAGTATTCCAACATTCTGAGAGTCCATGAGTTGAATCAAGTACTCCAGAATGTTGGGAATCCAGGAGTCGAGTGTATACAAATTTTGGGAGACCAGGAAGTGAGTGATTTGAAGTCCTGGGAGGCCATGAGTCGAGTATTCAAAAATCCTGCTAGTCTATGAGTTGCGTGAAATGCTGCAGAGTGTTGGGAGTCCATGAGTCAAGTATTGAAAAATTTTGGGAGTCCATAATTCAAGTATTGAAAAATTTTGGGAGTCCATGAGTCAAGTATTGAAAAATTTTGGGAGTCCATGACTCAAGTATTCAAAAGTACTGAGAGTTCATGAATTGAGGCGAGTACTCCACAATGTTGGGAAACCATAAATCAAGTACTTTAGAGTTTTGGAAGTCCATGAGTTGGGTACTCCAGAAATCTGAGAGGGCCCTAACCTTTTTAAGTATTCAATTAATTTCGGATAATATTCTGAATGAATCCACGATAACTGTGATATATTTTCACGAGACGAGACTTGAATAAAAATTGTTTCCAGCACATCTCCAGTTCTGTACCCTAATTCCTGCGAGTCTATGAGTTGAGTGAAATGCTGCAGAGTGTTGGGAGTCCATGAGTCAAGTATTGAAAAATTTTGGGAGTCCATGACTCAAGTATTCAAAAGTACCGAGACTTCATGAATTGAGGCAAGTACTCCACAATGTTGGGAAACCATAAATCAAGTACTTTAGAGTTCTGGGAGTCCATGAGTTGGGTACTCCAGAAATCTGAGAGGGCCCTAACCTTTTTAAGGATCCAATTAATTTCGGATAAAATTCTGAATGAATCCACGATAACTGTGATATATTTTCACGAGACGAGACTTGACTAAAAATTGTTTCCATCGCATCTCCAGCTCAGTACCCTAATTCCTTAAATCTAAACGTCAACCTTTGTCCAGCACATCCCGCGCAACTATTTTGCAAACCAAAGGATCAAGATAAGAGGCAGCTGTTGAATGACTTAGATGACGAAAGAAACGTTACCCGAGGAATCCTGGAAGCGTCGATGACTGGTCACCGGTTGATCGATCTTCGTTCGACGACCCCTGCGCGATCAGCGGAGCGGCTAGACAACACAGTGTCCACAGGACGGTGGTAGGCTATCGGTCCCTAGACGCACGCAGGATCACGCGCATGTTAACGCACGGGGCTTCCTCACAGTCGGCACAACTCATTCTATCCGGACACGTGAGTCTCGCGCGAGCATCCTCGGGCCGGTCGTCGCGTCGGGACCCGACACCACCGAAACACAAAACCCCCGTAGATTGATCCTTGCCGCGGCGTGGACCGTCCCGACGATTACCGATCGTGTTATCCACCTGAGATATCCGTCGCCGGTAAACACTTTCTCCCTCCTCCCTTTCCCTTTCTCTCTCCGAACGCCCTCCCTTCCCCCGCGCGCTCCTCGCAGGCACGAAAATAACCGTGATTGCACAGAGAACACGTCGACGATTTCTTCGAGTCACGAATTCCTAGGCCGAGCGTAGAAACCGGCACGTGCCGCGACGATCGGTCGACCGCCTCGAGCACCTAACTGGCTCCAAACCGTGTCCACGAGCCTCGCTGATGGATCCTCTTCCTTGGTAGCAGAGGGGGGACCTTCCTTGAACTCTGAAGACGATCTAGGGGTCCCTCAAAGTCTCCAAACAAATCAATGAAAAATCCTCTCGGCGAACCAACTCGGTTACAAGAGTGCAGACCTTTTGGTGTTACCCTAAAATCGGCTGGCACTCGGCGAACACTTCCGATAGAAAAAAAAAAATGGAAGATCGAGATCGGGATACGAGATCCTCGTCTCCGGCGGGGAAACCACGAGATCACCGTCCGCCAGGATCCACGTCCGGATTCGTCAACCTCGCTCCGTGGAAGCGATCGTCAGACTAAAGTCATCGTTCCACTGGAAACCGAGTACGTGCATGGGTTTCTTATCCCTCCTGTTAGCTCGAAATCCGTTCCTTCTCTCTCCTTCTCGCGAGCGCTGTGCATCCCTGTCGCCTGGAACTCTTACTGCCTCTCTCTCTCTCACTCTCTCTGTCTCTCTTTCTCTCGCTCCGACGGCCACACTCTCTCCTTCTCCCTGCCGATTCTGTCATCGACGACCTATGGTAGGGGCACCAATTCCAAGGATACCAAGGCGCCGATTGGAAAACAAAATTTGTGGACAGTTTGGAAATTTGTTGTTGCCTTCTGTTAGTGACCTGATCGATGACGTTGTTGTTGGAAGCGGGAAAATGACTACCAGGGTCCTTTTCAGAGTTGGGGGTACCAGAGCTTCATTTGAGGGTGGGTTTTTGGAATTTTTTGGGGGAAGACTGATTGAGGTATCTTTGTAAAACTTTGCAGACTTGTTTGGGATAGTTTGAACCATATTTGTGAATTTTTGTGAGCCGTTGTAATGAGAATTGTGATTGTTATTTACTAAAAATCAAAATATTGAAAAGTCTTCTAAAATGGTAGCAACGTGTCTCGACTCTTTTTTCTGCATTACTATTTATGCAAATTGAGTATGTTATAGTTGTCTAGAACTTGGTTTCTGGTCTCGGTTACCTGGAAGGGAAAGAATGACTGATTGATGTCCAGTTTTGAGGGTACCGTAATGTCTTCTAAGAGTGGTCTCCACTAATTTTTTTTACGAAAACTAAACGAGATAACGTTCTGAAATTTTACGTACTTATGTTGACATGTTTAAGCCTGATTCGTGAATTTTTTCGCGTCCCTGCAAGCAAAACAATAATAACTATTTACCAATGAGTAAAACCCTAAAAAATTCTTCTAAAATGGCACCTCCACAATTTGTCTCGTGAAATATTTTTTTGCAGTATTGTTTATTTAAAATATATATGTTATAATAATCTAGGAATTATATTCAAGGCTTTATACGTGTCTTAAAATTTTCCTTTGCGTTCTCTGATGCCAGATTATGTTTCAGAACGCGAGGAATGGAAAATCTGGCTCGGTTAGGGGTTGAAAGAGAGAGTGGCTCGAGCGGCTGTGCTCGGAGCGATTTTATTTTCGCTGAAAGTGATCTACGAGCGACTGGTTTCCAGGCAGGAGGGCGGAATTGACGGAAAGTCGATTGGTCTTGTTCGCAGAGCTGAATTCGAACGGTGAAACAAGAGGTAACGAGTGAATTGTCGCGAAGGCCATCCAGCTCACTTTTCCCTCGCACTTTTCTCAGCTGATTCCTGGCCTCTTGTTGGCGGCACTCTCTTTCTCTCCACCTTCCTCTCTGTTCTATTTTCGTGACGTTCTCGTGTCCAGTCTCGAAGGAAAAGTATGAATTCCATCGCGTTATCTCAATGCCGTCTAATCAATTCTTTCCCCCATATTAACGCACCGATTCTATTGATCTATTGTTCTCGAATCAATCATCGTGCTCGACAAATGCACTCGGAAATTCCACGGATACTTCCCCTGTAAAAATAGAATCGATCAGACGAGCTTAAGAAAAGTCGCGGACATGATAGAAAGTCAATCGAGTCGGTCGAATTGTTTAGTCCTTTTTTATGCGACAGTTTTATGAAACGTTGCGTAATGCAGCGATTTTAAATTGGCCTCGGCAACTTTAGGAAAGTATCGGTTATCGATTCTTTCACTGGCCTGCATTTCTTCTCTCTCTCTCTCTCTCTCTCTCTCTCTCTCTCTCTCACTATCTCTCTCTCACTATCTCTCTCTCTCTATCTATCTACAATTGTACGTTCAAGGTAATTGTTGGCCAGCGAAGACCGAACGTGTAATTTCGGCGATGCCTGTTATTGGTATCAAATGTTCCACTTGTAAGCATGGTGTTCGTTCTCCAAACATAGTTTATGAGAAAGTACAAACGAGGTACGATAACCTCTGTGTAATTATTTTGATAACAAGGGATATATTTGTTCCTCACACGTGTAAAAAAAATTAATACACTGTCTCAGATAATGTATATTTAATTAAAAACAGAAATTCAATAGAGATATGAGTTAGGTTCATCCAGAAGCAAGTCACAGGTAGATCTAGGTCAGCTTTGAATTAGGCCTTGATTAGGTCCAAGTTTGATGAGGTTTGAACCAGTTGTAGATAAAATCCAGTATAGGTTAGGTTTGCTTCTGTTCAAGCATGTTTGAGGTAGTGTATGTTTCAGTTGGAGTGTGTTTGAGTTAGACTATGTTTGAATTGGGACATGCTTGAGTTCCGGTGTGCTCGAGTTAGGTTATGTTTGGGTTGGGGAATATTTGAATTAGGATGTGGTTGAATCAGGGTCTTTTTGAGTTTGGGTATGTTCGAGTTGAGGCATGTTTGAGTTGGGGTATTCTTGAATTAAGATGTGTTTGAAGTAGGCTATGTTTGAGTGAGGATATAGTTGAGTTGGGCCACGTTTGATTTAGTGTGTGTTTGAGTTCGTCTGTGTTTGAGTCGGGGTATGCCGAAGTTGAGGCATGTTTGAGTTGAGGTATGCTTGAATGAGGCTGTGTTTGAAGTAGGCTATGTTTGAGTGAGAATATAATCGAGTTGGGCCACGTTTGATTTAGTGTGTGTTTGAGTTCATCTGTGTTTGAGTTGGGGTATGCTTGAGTTCCGGTGTAGTCGAGTTAGGTTATGTTTGAGTTGGGGAATATTTGAATTAGGATGTGGTTGAATCAGGGTCTGTTTGAGTTTGGGTATGTCCGAGTTGAGGCATGTTTGAGTTGGGGTATACCCGAGTTGAGGCATGTTTGAGTTGAGGTATGCTTGAATTAGGCTATGCCTGAATTAGGCTCCGTTTGAAGTAGGCTGTGTTTGAGTGAGGATATAGTCGAGTTGGGCCACGTTTGATTTAGTGCGTGTTTGAGTTCGTCTGTGTTTGAGTTGGGGCATGCTTGAGTTCCGGTGTAGTCGAGTTAGGTTATGTTTGAGTTGGGGAATATTTGAATTAGGATGTGGTTGAAACAGGGTCTGTTTGAGTTTGGGTATGTCCGAGTTGAGGCATGTTTGAGTTGGGGTATACCCGAGTTGAGGCATGTTTGAGTTGAGGTATGCTTGAATTAGGCTCCGTTTGAAGTAGGCTGTGTTTGAGTGAGGATATAGTCGAGTTGGGCCACGTTTGATTTAGTGTGTGTTTGAGTTCGTCTGTGTTTGAGTTGGGGCATGCCCGAGTTGAAGCATGTTTGAGTTGAGGTATGCTTGATTAGGCTGCGTTTGAAGTAGGCTGTGTTTGAGTGAGGATATAGTCGAGTTGGGCCACGTTTGATTTAGTGTGTGTTTGAATTCGTCTGTGTTTGAGTTGGGGTATGGCCAAGTTTAGGCATGTTTGAGTTGGAGTATTCTTGAACTAGAGTGTGTTTGGGTTGAGATATATTTGAATTAGGCCCAGTTTGGATCTACATTAGACTTCATCTGTCGTTTCCGTGACTTCCAGCTGGCTCAGACATAATCTTACCTACGGTACAACGAAGTATCAGCTAGGTATTAAGATTATGTCATCATATGGGAGTCCAACCAGTCAAACGACTGCTCCGCATTGTCCCAAACATTTTTTAAGAGGAGCAGGTAAGAAACAGTGGATTACAGGGCCGTGTATAGCAACGATTTCACACGTTGTACATTCTCGATGGTTTCCTAAGCGTGTCGAACAGTCCCCGGTGCCCCAAGATGAATGACAATCCTGTCGCGCCACGGTTCGTCAGGTCGGCTGACCCGCAAAAGAGTATACACTAATAACTGGAGCAAAGCTTGTTGTGTAAGCCGGTGGGTGGCCGCCTTTCTCTGCCTTCGTTGGCCAGGTTTAATACAGTTCGTTGTATACGAGAACACCGATTCCCGTGGCGACGGGGATCAGATTCTTTTTACGCGCGGCGACATTAGAGCCCCGGGATCGGCTTTTGTGTAATAATTAGAACGGCGTCGGCAGCCCCGAGATATTTTAATTATACCAGGCTGTCTTAATTGTGCCTAATTGCGGTGTCGGGATACAGACCGAACCGAGTCCTCGACGAAAGTCGATATCGCGCGAGAAATATTAGCACCGTGTAGACCAGTATCATCGACCACGCGCAGCCCTACATAACAATGTTTATAACTCTATTCCCATTGCAATTTTCTTAATAAAAAAAAACTAACATACATTCCTTAAACATAAAACTAATTATCAAAAAAATTTCAAAATTTTCTGCTTCATAGTTTCTTTAAAAAAAAATCGCAAACATTACCTTATTTTCAACCTCTTCGGAGACAAGATTTTTATTTAATTAAAATTATTCCAGGCAAGCAACGATTAAAAATCTCTTGTAGAACTGTTTGTTATAATATTTCTGAACAATAGAGTCGAATGGAAACACTGATATTTTTTTTCTTGGTAAAATTAAATAATTCTTTTTTAATTTGAAAAATTGGTCCACGGAGACGTTAATGGTGTAAAAATTCCTGCGAGTAATGGACCCGCTTTTCCCGTAAATTAGAAAATCACCGGTGCCATTATTTCCACCATAAAACGGGCGAAATTAATTCTTGGCTGTTTGGCGAGCGCAGGGTTAGAAACTCCGAATGGCGCTGGCAATTACGATCGCTTTTCAATGCCTCGCCGCAGTTGCAGTTAACAACGATAATAAAGTTACGACAGACCCGGTGTTAATGTTATGCAGGGACCGCGGGCTGGCCTCGTATTGTTGTGCCAATCGGTCCTGGTAGCGCATAGATCGACCCTCGGACACTATCACCCTCGGAGAGCGTTGCCAGATGATAACACTTTCACTCGGTAACGTTGACGATCATTAATCAATCGTCGACGAGATCGCGACGCCGTGGGCCTGCCACTTTTGACGATTCAATCTTACCTTGATCTTTGCGATTTTTTTTTCAGACAACCACACGACCGATTCTTTCGAAATTTTTTCAGTACTTTACCATGACGTTTAAGCAACCAACTGTATTTTTATATGGCGGAAGAAAAATATATTTCTTAGTAAAAATAATTCGAAAAGAAAACATCACATGTACAGGTCAGTGTTAAAATTGTTATTTATCTAAAACGGTGTAAAATTGTTTCTACAGATCCGAAAATGAAAATTCAAAATTGTACTCATTTTCTATGACTTTGTGTACACATTGTAGTAATTTCTTAAACAAATTGTGCAAAATTGTGAATGTTGTGAATTTTTGGAAGATATTGTGATTTTACTAACACTATGAAGTGGATGTGTATTGAGTAGCATAACTTTCTTAATTGTACGAATTTTTCAACGAAATTTTTCGAGAACCTTGTCGAAGGATGGTACCATCCACCTGCAGGATGGCAGCTGGTCAGCTTAATTAGGTTAATTACGCAAGGCGGTTGAACTTTCGCACAGTTTTGATAGGGCAAAAAGAATCTAAATGTCACCGACAACTCTCTGCGATCATGTTATGACACCGATTTCTAGCGACATTTTCTCGGGCAAGTTAATGCGAAAGATCTGATTAAAAGGATGTGCTGATAGCTGAGAAATATATCTTGTGGGACAGACGGTTAATGCGAGAGATTCGGACATCTGTTGGACACACTATCTCCCTGTCGCCGAGCTCGAGGTGTTACGTTACTTGAAAGAGAATGGTAACGAATGTTGCACGATGGACTACAGTGCCGTTTCTATAGCCAAAAATCAATCTTATAATTATTATTTCAAACATATACAACAATCTATAATAGAAATAGTCTAAACTCTATTATTCCACTAAAAAGTAATTTTTTACTGCATGCAGAACCAGTGGCGCCCCTGGGCCCCTGGGCAAAATAGAATTTCGGGGCCCCTAACCCCAACTAAATAACTATCACGTTGGAAAAAAAATAAAACAATTGTAAAAACATCTACATATTTATTATTATATAAAAAGTGAAATAAATTCCCCTTCACCCAACCTTTTACATAAAAATACAAAACATTTGGTTTGTGTCCGGGGCCCCCTTTTGTTTGGGGGCCCCGAGCATTTGCCCGAGTTGCCCACAGGGTAATACGCCACTGTGCAGGACTTAACGATTACAAAATGATGAAGATAGGAAATGGATTTCCTCAGGAATAAAAATTAAAATTAATTGTACAAGTGGTTAATATAAGGATTTGCTATTTTTGTGTAGGGGAGGTGTCTCAGTGAACAATTTTTGGAAAGTTGAACTTTTGAAAATTGTGAGTGTTTCTATTGTGAGTCGCAAGGTATCGCGGTACACTTGTGTGGCCCGTGATCGGCGAGCAATTTACCGGTTGGCCCGAAAGAAAAGCGTTGTAAATGTCCCTTGCTCTTTTCTAATCATATTAGCATATCTGGGTGAACCGCGGTCTCAGGAGTGATTGTACAGATACGCAGCACCAGAGGCCATTTCCTTTTATCGTTCTTGCGGACAGAGCGACAAATGCCGTGTAAGTGCCACGCGGATATGTGACTGTCGTAAGCTCTCCCACTCGTTCGCCGCCACGTACTTACTCGCCTCTGTTTCTCTGATCTCCAGCAGATCTTGTTCCTGTTTTGCAAGCGGCGCTCGACCCGCGATCGATCTAACGATCTACACGTCGATCCTCCATTATCACCTCTCGATACTATAACGAATCAATATTATTCAAACCGACACGCACAAATGTCACAAAATTAGCCGACACGTGCAATATTTTATAAAAAAAAATAAATTTCTAAGACACCGATATGCAAGTTGAATCAGTGATATTTTGAGAAAATTTTTAAAAATTTTGGAAACTGTATTTCGAAGCGGCAATCGATGAAATGATGTTAAAGCGTGTGTGGCAAATTAAAGAAACATATTGACAGGATCATATTTTTTATTGCAAAAGTAACTGGTGCTATGGTCTGTAAATTGTCATAATGAAAGTTTGGGAGTATATCTATGCATCAGTCGAAGTCTGATCTCAATATCTTCAACAGTTCTTTTTTTACACATTTCTTTATGAAACCTTGAACCTTCTGCAATAATTTATGTGAAATCTATTTTAATGGTTACTGTTCTATTTATTTTCTCGCGAACGATAAATAAATGGAGAAAATGGAAAAAGTTGTAACACTTTGTTTAAATAATATTGTAGCGTGTGTCAAATTTATTTAGTCGCCGCATTTTTGGCGGAACAACGATAAACATCAATACGGTGAGTAGAATGCCATAAATGTTTTTATTTAAAACAGCGCAATAAAAATAATTTGTATACACGTCATAATGGCTTTCAAGGTCACACAAGGTCAAACATGAAAGAAATAGTCCGAATATTTCAGAAAATACTGCACTCTATAGTATTTTCAACAAGAAACACTATCGAATCGAATAAATATACAAAATACACCATTTGTTCCATATTTTCTTGACCTTGAATGACCTTGTAGGTCATTATAACGCCCATGGCTGTCCACGTCCTCGCATACACTGTGATCCGATAAATTTGCACAACATTATATCGTTCGCAAAAGACAATACAATTTTTTTACTAGCCCCATGGTCGCATAGTGTACACACTTCCGGAATAAAGCATACAAACTGAAGTGCCGCAAAATTTAAATGAACAAAAAGACAGTGACCCGGCAGAAATTTATTGCAGAACAGGTCGACCAGGCGTTAATGTATTAAGTAAACGTTCCAGTGTAACATTGTCAGCCACCCACTCAACCACCCCCCTCCCCTGCTCCCTACCAAGAAGTCACAAAAAAGAGAAGTGAGTTTATCGATTCCTTCGTTCAATTCCGCTGTGCCAATCGCGAACCAGAATTACGTCAGGAATCGCACTCGCGGTGCCATTTTCGGCGGGATTTCGCCACTCGTCGATCCTTCGAGGATAACGGAATCGGGTAGGGGAGCAACGGGTTGTAATCTCCCGGCGATACGTGTCGCCGGGACACGTTTCTTTTCGGCAGCAGACCAACTGTAGACAAAGAATGAAGACCGTGTTCCGGAGTCCGCCACAAGAAAGTACCTCCCCGCCGTCAACCACCCCCCTTCCCCGTCCCACCACCCCGCTTCCATGAAACCATGACTTTTTGCCATCGGCCGATGCACATTATGTAACCTGTCCTTTCGATCCGCGCCGGGGAACCTTTATTTCCCTCCACCGACCGACATCTGGCAAGCAGATCGTCCGCAATTCCTCTTTCCACCGGCACGGTTAATTGAAAGATCGCCTATCTATCTGTACGGCTAAACGTGCCACGACCGCGCGTAATACCGGGGACATTTTCATAAACGATCACCGAACAAAATTTTTGCTCGCACGTTTCTGATGATGGAAAACCATTTTTATCGGATTCCCGGTGGAGACCAAATTACTAGACAATTCCAGACCTAACGTGGACCTGATTAGGACCTAGATAACTAACCTGATTCGAATTAGGCCTAGCTTAAGGCTAATTTGGACCTAATATGGTCCTGAGGGCAGACCTAACTGAGTGTTTTATGAATTCATGACGTTTCAGGATGTTCTACAAATAGTAGAAGCAAAAATAGCTAACCCGGACCTAACATGGACCTGATTGGGACCTTGTAGAGACCTAACGTGGACCTAATTAGGATCGCATAGGGGCACAACCAAGTACTAAATCAGGCCCAGTTGGGTCAGGATGCGCAGGACCCAATTAGGACTTCATAAATCCGGCTAGGTCTAAATAATCGGGTCCTAATCGGGACCTAATTAGAACATGACTGTATCTGGACATGTCTAAACAATTAGGACCTGATCCGGACCTAATCGAGACCTAGTTAAAATATGAGTGTATCTGGTCATGCATAAATAATTAGGACCTAACATGGACCTGATCAGGACCTTATACAGACCTAGCCTGGTCCTAATTAGGCATGACCTGGAGCTAATTTGGACCTAACCGACTGCTTTATGAATTCATGACGTTTTGGAATGTTCTACAATAGTAGAAACAAGAATAGCTAGGTGAGACCTATACTGGGCCTGATTACGACCTTATGGAGACCTAACCTGAACCTAATTAGGACCACTTAGGGGCCAACAAGGTCCTAAATCAGACCCAGTTGGGTCAGGATGCGCAGGACCCAATTAGGACTTCATAGATCCGGCTAGGTCTAAATAATCGGGACCTAATCGAGACCTAAGTAGAACATGGCTGTATTTTGCCATGTCTAAATAATTGGGACCTGATCAGGACCTAGATTATACCTGGTTAGGTCTATATTATATGACATAATTAGGACCTTTTCAGAATGTATAACCAACCTTGTTAGACCTAAATACTTAGGACCTGATCCGGTCCTAATCGAGGCCTAATTAGAACATGACTGTATCTGGCCATCTCTAAATAATTAGGACCTGATCAGGACCTAAATTATACCTGGTTAGGTCTATATTATATGACATAATTAGGACCTTCTCAGAATTTATAACAAACCTTGTTAGATCTAAATACTTAGGGCCTAGTCTGGAGCTAAAGATATCCTGTTAGTCCCAAATAATTGGGTCTCAACTGGAACCTAATTCGTCCCAACTCGGTAACATGCCCGGTTAGGTCTACATAAGTAGGACCTAATCAGAAACTAAACACACCTGGTCTAAATATTTAGTACCCAATCAGGACCTAAATGTTCCCCTCTTAGAGAAACGCACAAATGGAGTCAAGGAAATTATCTTTTTATTAAAAAAAAAAAGAAAAAAGAAACGACAGTAAGAAAGCATTTTAACGACTACAAAATGTGCAATCATTGCCTAGACAAACTACGAACGTGTTTTTGCAAGGCATACTGAATCAATTTCAATTGATTAAGTCTGTCAACCATATATGTATATACATAAATACCTATATTCGATAAAAATCGAAATGTAAAGAATCAATCAATTCCGCGATTCGCGGAAGGACCACCTGCAGGCGGTGGTCAGCCTAATGCAATTAGAATCACTCGTACGGAATGCAGTTTAACGGAATCGTTGGATCGTTGATCGGTGCTGAGGCTTGGCGGCGCGAAAAGATCTCATATTGAGCGTCGATCTGGCAGCGGCAGGAAAAGCAAGAAACGTTGCGAAAGAAATCGGCACAATACCTAAATCGATGACGAAGTGACCGGCCGTGGCCGGTCGAAAGAAACCGGCGGACTATGCGGGTTATAAATCACCATTAAAATGCAGGCAAAAGCAGTGTTCGTAATTTTTCCGTCGCCCCTCGTACCGCTCCGGCGTATGTGACACCGTCGGTCACAAGGTTTTCTAGAGAAAGCAACATTTACATAAAGGACTCCCAACAGGCCGATACATATACCGTAGCCGGACTGGACAATTGAATTTTGAAATCGCGCGGCTCTACCACACCCACGATTACCCCAGGGGGTGCTACCTTGAACCCCGGGCCCGGCTATATGATTAACGATACGAAGGCGTTCTAATTGGCCTTCGTCTCGGAACGAAGCGCGAAACGCAACACCGGAATGCGCGCGCATTCCTTGCCGATATAAATTTTCAAGGTGACCTTCGCACGATGATACAACCAGGTCAAAAACTGGACCGTACACCAGTGTATTAAAACACAGTTTTATCAGATCGAACGATAACGCCATCCGATTCTTGCCTTCGGCGAAGTTAGCTAAGGTCCCAATCCAGTCGACAACACCCACGCTGTTGAAACCCATTTATACGTTATGTCAGACAAAGTCGCTACACTGTTTTCCCTTTCAATAATCAGTCAGCAATCAGTTCATATAAATTTCAATATGCTGAACACAAAACTGAAAACCGTTTGTCTCCAGCATCCTCTGTTCTTGACAAATTTAACTTTCCAAAAATAAAATTTCCAATTTTGACAATTATTGGTGCTTCAACCGTAATAGCTCTGGGAATCATTTTTACGTGGAACGATTCTGTAAACACGCCCAAGTATGATGATAATCTTTTTTGCATGAAATTATAAACATTTGTGTGTAAGATTCCTGATGGAAGATCAGCGTGTGGCTGGTTCAGTTAGAATTTTATTTTTGATGTTTAGTGTCACTGTTGCCGCAACCGCAGTTTTATTGGCCAGCTGAAATCGGTGTATGCTAATGCAAAATTCTTTGCTACCATTCGAGGAACATATTTGTAATTGACGGGCGACCGTTCTCAGGACTTTTACTTCGGGCTTCGATCGCCATTCGGTAGCGCCGCAACAAAACGCTCTAGTTTCGATAAAAGGACATTGAGCAACCGATAATGACCGCGGCCCCGTTGGTACGCCGCTACCGAGGAACAATCGTATGCGTGCAATTTTCTGTTGTCTCGTTGAGCACCACGTGGACCCATGGTAATAGCCATTGGTCATGGGAAAAAATAATTTCTAGCAAAATTCTTCGTGGCGCTGTTCTATTTCTAAATTAAGCAATATTTCGATTACGATCTTTGCAGGACAGAGCACTTATAATTAATTGACGGTCATCTGTTTTGTTAAAATCATGTTTCTACAATATTTAAATCTCAAATGGATATTTCAAAATAGTACAAAATTGTTGCTTCAATATTATTTGCACAGCGAATACCTTTTATAAAATTCTTTTAGCTTGTAATGTACTACAACCTTGACCCCCCATAACGTCGTGTCATTTATGAATTATAGTGAGACTTTAAAAAACAGTAGAAACTAATTTTATCTCCAACCCCATTGACTAAATCGCTGCTATCTCACTATTTATGCATAGTAGAGACATAAATGCGACACTAAGGGGAAAGTGCTATACTTCGTCTATCAACCGCTAGATGGCAGTACCTCCTCAGCCAATGAGATCGCTGGTACAATATCCTCCACTGCTCCCGGGCGACTCATTGCGTCCTAACTCTCGCGACGTTAAAGAGGTAATTTGTTAAATAAATTCTTACAGATCAGAGCAATATAAATAAACATACAGACGAATTAGAAAGACTATCCTTTATTGTAGATTTATAAAAAATGGTTTATTACTGTACAGTGCATTAATGAAGTCTAATATACTTAAACAGCCTTAATAAAGCGCTCCTCCTGTAGTCTGTAACACTATTAACAATATCATGTATTTTACTTTTGTAACAGATCTTTTGCATTATTCTTTCTCCACTAATTCTGCTTTAGCCTCTTTGTTCTTTATATCGACTACGACCTGTGGATTGAACAATTAATTTTTATTTTATCTCAAGACTGCCTCTACGAGTCACTCACTTTTCCAGGTGATTTGCTCTTCGTTATGAATTCCATTGCTTCGTTTATATTGCACAGTCCAACGGTCATCACGCAGGCGGGTTTAATGAGACCCTCCTCGAAAAACTGCAGAACGTCCTCGCCAGCTTGACTGGTAAAACAAAAACGGTAAAAATGAAATAATAAATCCCTTTATTCATTAAAATAATTTGTCTACCGATATTCCTCGGGTTTCTTTTCCTTATACTCCCTCAAATTGAACCCAGCCACACTGAAACGGTCTGTATCGGTCTCCGTCATGATCGCAGTTGATCCAGCAATTATTAATCGACCTGGAGAACAAAATTATAAATAAAAAAAATTATTCTATACGTTAAAGATGATTTTATTTATACCTTCGCGAGACAGGTGATGTACCACTACTGCAAAGCCGTCGTCTCGCAACAAGTCTGTTATTGTCGCTCCACTCCTATAGATGCTGGTGAAGCTAAAAACACGACACACCTGCTGTCACTATTCATTACCTGATCAAAGCCTCGCGTGAGAATCATTACAATTGCTTAATTATCGATTCTCTGGAAACACACTCACTTACCAGTCCAAGATTTTCTTCAAATGCTCCCCCTCAGCATCAGCAAAGATCTTCGTAATATTCTTCAGAGCTGCCAGCTCCTCTAATTGTTTATACACCTTACTGCTCTTGTATTTCAAGCCTGCGAGGACTGTGCCCTTGTCTCTAGCTAGGTCTGCCCCTTCTTCGGTGGCACAGACCCCTATCACCTGCAGCAGAGGTTGCTCTAACATTCCTCTACCTCTTAAATTAATATATTTTAACGAAATTTTGCCGAGAAATTTTTGAAAAAATTTTCAACACGTATTTTTTGAGAAATACATTTTCTTGAATATCTCCGGTAGCAAACAACGTGAAACGACAATCTTTTTTTTAAATACATGGTTTTTTATTAAGAATCCAATGACATAAGAAGAATGTTGAAAAATTATTTTTTTTTAAAATATGTCAAAAGTCGTATATTCTTTTTCAAATGATTTATTTAAAAATCGTTTTTAAAAAGAGAGTTATTTTCACCCCTTTATCACGAACAATGGGAGATAAAAATAAATGTGCATTAAGTATTTTTTCAAGAATGACTCCCACCCCCATAAATTTCTTCCAAATTATTTTATTTAGGTTTGATAGGTTTCTTGTTAGGGTTTAAAGTCTAACCTGAGCTCTGTAAACATTAGTAGCTATGTCAACAGCAGCCAGACCTATGCTGCTCATCCCCACGTTGATAATGATGAGATCATCCTCCTGTAGGCTAACTTTGCTCTCTAATGCAAGCAATGCAGAGACATAGTCATCAATCAGACTGACAGCTTCAATGGTTCTAATCTCGGATGATAGCTTCCAAATGTCCTGCAATGGTTGCTTGTATTTCATTGCACGAAAAAGGTGATGATCGGTTGAAACAAAGTTGCTTACTTCAACATCAGCTATGCACTGTTCACTGAGACCACCAAAGCAGTTTTTGTTGAGTGCAATCACCTTGTCCCCAACCTTGTATCCATTTTCCATTGCCACCTCTCCAACCTGCACCAATTTGCCAACAAACTCCTGACCAAGTATCAATGGCAAATTTGGTTGAAAGGTGTACGAATTTTTGGCTAGCATCACATCTGATGCACTCAGGGTGCAGTACTGCACGTCTACGACGACCTGACGGTGTAAATCATTTTTTTTTATTTAGCGTTTAGGACTAAATAGGTGAATGATTTTTTATTTTGGTCCACGATTTTTTCTACATTGTTCATTTTTATTTCATGAACTTACTTCGTTCGGTTCTGATATTTTTAGAGGCTCAAAGCAATCTATAACCAAAGGACTGCCAAAGTATTTCAGCACTGCGGCAGAAAATTTTTCTGAAGCCGGATCGCTCTCGCTATCTAGGTTAGGTTTGTTATACTTCGCTGTGGTGCTGAATTTAATCACCCTCGGTCGTATTGGACATTTTCTGAGATGATTTTTACAAAGACTGATTAGAAGTCTTCTACTCAGTGTGGCCGACATTTTTGTTATATACACTTGTGTATTTCTTGAACACTGGAGACACCATTACCGGGGCACTGCCTGAGTAAACTTCGTCGCACAGTGTTACAGATCCGCGCCAAAATTCAAATGTCGATTAAGGTAAAATCGAAATTTTTGTATATCGATCATTTGAATATTTAAACAATAAATTCGACTAGTAATTGATGATCTAACAGCCTTAAAGAATGACTTAATTCCAGTAAAATTGTTCCGAGCACAAGTAGAAAGTTAAATAATGAGTACTCTGTGACACAATTTTGTGTAAATTTAAAAAAAATACTTCTGTAGTCAAAATTTTGTGCAGAAAATTCTGTCTACATATATTTATGTAAGATAAATTAATACTGTCGCTCTTAATTGTTGTATTTTAATATGATTGCAGGAAATAATGTTGCATTTAGCAAATTACAAGATTTTTAAATTTATATTAATTTTTTAATAAATATCATACAGTACTAACACACGAAATCAACAATGATAATAAACAATACAAAATTAGTACAAGTAAATACCTAAGTACTTACCGATCACGAAATCTGTTGCATATCCAAGGCACAATGCATTTTGGATTAAAGAAGATGGACACTGTTTCTGTGAGAATGCCATTAGAGACCTCACACAGAAATTAACTATGAAATAAAAAAGAACATAAACATCTTGAATAAAGAACAAAAATTACAATCACGTCAAAACAATATTTAAAAAATTTTTAACCAATTGATGCAACAAATATTATTAATTCCTGACATCAAAAAAATTTTTGTTTTATGTCATTATAATCTAGGATCTAACACGTGTAAGAAACAATTTCGCAACATGATGCAACCATCAAAATATTGCGCAAAAATTATTTACAAAATCGTAATTACGATTGTTTGTTAACAAGCAAATGACACCAGCTACATAAACATGCGACTCGCTTAAATGAAAATGGAATTGTTACTTGTATACTGTACCGTTTAAAGAAAAGAGTGATTATTAAAATAAAGAATCAGAGCACTATGAATAATCAACACGGTAGGGGTTGAAAATTTCACGATTTATTTCAACCGGAAGTGGTTCGCACGCGAGGATGAAGCATGCTTCCGCGACACGGTTTAAAAGGCAACTGATACGCTCGATTTTTGATTCTTCTGACAAAGTCGGACCTCCCCACCAAGCTGTCGGCCCATTTTATTGCTATGTATTTCTTTGCATGCTACCCCCACCATCATGCTAGGTTATTTTTCAATTTATGTTCATTTAAATTTTAATTGACGTAGTGCTTTCTAAAACCTAAATTTCCGCACCCCTACGATATTTTTCTAACTACAAGAATACATTTTATTTTAATTTTATTTTTGTTAATAGATAATAAAAATGTCATCTATTATTTAAACAATTGTTTAGTGTTTCTTTTTTGGATTTTACCCACCTTTTCTAAATACAAGAACACATTTTATTTTAATTTTATTTTTGCTACTAGGTAATAAAAATGTCATCTATTATTTAAAAAATGGTTTAGTGTTTCTTCTTTGGATTTTACCCACCTGTGGTTGGATTTTACTGAATATAAACAAATGATAACGTTAATTAATGAATTAAATGTACATGCACTAATGAAATGTTTATGTGAAGATTTTTTTTTGGGGGTGGGGTTGGTTGTATGAATAATAACAGCGTAATTAGTTGGAAGTTCATTTCAAATTAATTTTTCCTCGCAGAACTGTAACATTGGTCTGTTAACATTAGTTTATTATTGCATGTGTTATTTTACATAAACTGAAAAAGGAATACATTCGTAAAGTACAAAGCATCTGAATTATATACTCGTTATGTTAATATCATTTTGCAATTGATTCGCCCTTTTCTTCCTGCTATTTTAAGGATCGGTACATGATTATATCTAATAACAGAGAAATATGTTAATAACACGATACGCTTCTAAAGAATCGGTGAAAAAGATTAAGTACAATCCGTAATACACTCGTATAATACAACGAATGAGAGAATGATCGAGCAATCCGCCCTCGCATTGTTCCTCCTCATTATGTTCTTTTTTTTCCATTTATTTATATATTTTTCTTTATTTCATAAATGATTAAAAAATACAAACGGTGAATAATCGTTAACGAAACCAATCGATCACACTGAACGAAGCGATGACGTCGAAGAATCCGGATGAAATCTATTCGTTGACGATTACATATCATTCCATGCGTGTCAAGCAGTATGGCCAGCCGTACCCATCAGCACTATCACGAAACAGTCATGGCGCCACGGAGGAAAATTGTTAATTAATCGTTTAATCCCCTCTTAAAAACGAACGCGGATCGTAGATACTAAATTTCATGACCAGATTAATGTTTAAAAGTATAAGACGGCGACGAGTATGACTAGTATGTTATTAGAATCATTCGTTAGAAAAGTATCAACCCTCGGACGGCACGGCGTGGGTCCATATTGACCCAGAACCACAAATATCCCAATCGATATCCCAATTCTAGAAATTCTAATTTTCGAGCAGCTTAAATGGTCATTTATTGGAACAAGATCAACGTGGATGAGATCAGCGTGGGTCCATTTTGACCCGGAATCACAAATGTCCCAATCATAATCCTAGAAATTACAATTTTTCAGCAGCTTATTCAAATCGTTGACTATTACAAAGAAGATTAATGTGTGGAGTAGATCGGCGTGGGTCAATTCTGACCCGGACCTCGTAGGAGATATGTCCTGAAAATTATTAAAAAAAATTTTGTGGATCTAGCCACTGCTGCCATCAAATTTTCAAAATCATACACCTCGCGAGGGTTATACTTGTTCGAAACTCCTCTTTGTTAGTTCCAATAAAACTAAACACTATTACGCTTAGGATACTTCGATCACACTTTACAGTGACGAAGCAACGGAAAAGCGTCTACGTCAACGAAATACCTTATCGGTTTTAGCTACATTTAACGTTTCGACTGTTTTCGAATTTTTCTGTTTTTGGAAAACATACTGGGCGGGGATGAGAACTATACTGCAATTTCATGATTATCACGGTCTGATGAAAACTCTAGCTACGTTACATAGAATGAACAATACGAACACTTTTGTTCCCACTCTCGGTGACTTTGCACTGTCCAATAGCAATTTTGCGCTTCGACAACCAGGGTGAATTTCAGATTCATTTTTTTTTTCAATTTGCCTCAATCTTTGAGTAATTCGATTTTGAAGAAAAAGTGATTCTCCAACTTTAGGAATTTTTTGTGCTTCAACTGCATTAACTATGGCAATGATTCTTATTTGGAATTATTCTACAGACTCTCCTGAATACACTGGTATATGTTTTTATAACATTATGAACATTTAAACATGTTCAAAAAATTGTTAAAAATCAGCTCAATGTCTGTAACCCACCAATTGAGTTGGACATTTTTTAACATATTTTGAAAATTGAGGGTCCGTGACAAAATCTAATTATACCACGTGATCGAGCACATCTTTTTCCGTATGAAACTATAAAAAACCATAAGGACACAAGTTTCGTTTTAGATTAAAAATATAAAGAATATCGCAAGAACGAAGACAAAATTGGTGCGTTGTAAGCGTTTCTTTAAAAATTGTTTAAAAATGTTTTAACCTTCATGATCTATTAAAAATATATACCACGATAATGATAAGAGTCTGTAGAATTATTCTACATAAGAATCAGCCCCATAGCTGTTATAGTTTTCTCCGGAAAAATTCTCAAAGTTGAAAAAATGGATTTTCTTGAATGCTGAAAATTGGTTGGACAGTGTTTATCAAGAGAAAATGCTAGGTCCGAAGCATTTTTGGTTGGTAATATAGCTGGGTTACAAGAACACATACGTCGACAAGAGTTCGTCTATGAAATTTCCTCGTTACAACATATCAGAACGGTATACTGTGTGCATTCACGTTCGATAATACTGTGAATGTTGTCTTGTGTTTATAATCCTACGCAGAATATCAGGATATTACTGCCCACTGTAGTGTCGTCTCGTGCGCTTATTGGTTGATCAGAAAAAAAGCGCACGAGTCCTCGCGCGTTTGTCTTTTCGTGTGTGTTTACGTGTATCTCTTTCTCTCTCTCCCTCTTTCTTGGTTTAGTATACAAAAGTCTCGATTACAAACGTTAGTACAAAAGTCTTCGATCACAAACGTTAGTACAAAAGTTCGATTATGCGAAAAACTATTGTTACCTTTCCCGTCGCTTAAAATTCAAAAACGTTACGTTTAATTATGTTTAAATCTATGTGTCTGGAATGCTGCGTTTAATATAATACTTCTAATTCAACGTCGATGTTGTTACATCAAAAAGTCATTTGTATCTCGTTCGAATGTATACTCTCTCGCTCTCTCTCTCTCTCTTTCTCTCTGTCTCGCTCTTTCTCTCTCTCGCTCTCTTGTACAATTGGCGACAAAATTATCATTATCATTACTATTTCCCTCGGCTCTTTTTTTGTTGTGCAACAAGATTCAGTTCTATCGATAAACACACAAAACAAAATGGAGATTCTCGAGTGACGTGAACCAAAAGCAATTCGAAGATTGTTTCGTCGAACACATCGTTATTTTCTTTGTTTTCTGTATTGTAGATGAAAGTTTTACAATAAATCAGATCGAACGCCAACAAGCTCGCAATCGATTAGGTCGTTCTCAACGAAATTTCTCGGCCTGACGTCGATGACTCTGATCGAATGATCTTTCTACCCTACACTACCTGTGATAGTCATCGTACACGTGATCAAAAATTTTCGTGGAATACTTTCATTATCGACACACAATACTGGGCCCAGTACAATTTAAAAAAGACAAACAAACATAAATATTCACATTCAACAAAATAAATTAAACTTCACTTTTACACTAAATATACTTTGTACACTTTGGTACATTGGACAACACAAAATATCATCACTAAAATTAGAAGCAATAACAAAAGTTGTAAAACACGAGTATGCCAATGCAAATACTCAAGGAAAATATTTTTGTTACTACTTTTCTATAATTAAACTCACATCACCATTGTTTTGCCATACAATGTACTAAAATGCACAAAGGTCGTTCATTCTAAAAGTTAAACGTTTCGTAAAATGTTTGTTTATAATTATGGGTGTTTACAGTGTAAAAATTGTACTGTATCAACTATATTTTGCCCAGCATTGTATACTGTTCACCCCGATAGCAACAAAATGGATCCTACGAGCGTCCCGCGGACGCCATTAACGTTGAAACGCATCGGATCGATTTGATTAAACATTTCCCAAAACCAATCAATCCGAATTTCATAACAAAACCCGCTCCCCCACAACACGGCAGTTCTGTGAACGTATCTGCAAGCCTTTGCGTGGACGAAAAACTGCACCGTTCACTAGAAAAATCTGCGAAGAATCGACCGAATACAAGAAAACCACAAAAGAAAGCTTCAACCCCAATCGTGTTCAATTCAATCAATTCCAACGTCGTTTTTTCTCATTTCTTTTTTAAATTACAATCTAGATTAAACTTAAATTCTGTCTAGGGACTCGATCGCCTCGCCGTTGGTGGCTATTTTACACTTTTTCTGTGGTTGATTGTACAGGGTCTGCAGGGGTACATGAAGCAGTTCCACGATTTGTATAAAATTAGGCTCTGCAACAGAAAGCAAGTTCAGAACCCGTTAGTCTCGTCACCTTGAAAATATTAACCTAAAAGACCTACAGATGTTAAGCACTTTGCACTAATAGAGTTGGCAACGTTTCCTTTTTAGAGCTGGCAACGTTGTAGTTCTAGAACTGGCAACATATCACTTTCAAAACTGGCAATGTTGCTCTTCTAAAGCTAGCAATGCTGCACTTTTCAAGCTGGCAATATTGCCTTTGTCCCAGTTGGCAACGTTGCATGTCTAAAGCTGGCGATGTTGTCCTTCTAAAGCTAGCAACATTGCCCTTCTAAGGATAGCAAGGTTACGCTTTTAAAGGCGGTAATGTTGCACTTTGAAAGCTGGCAACGTTGCACATCTGTAGGAATCTTATCCCTGAAATGGTATCCTGTGTCCTCAATGAGGTCAAACACTGGGACCCTCCTACAAAATTGACTAAAATCGTCTTGCAATGCTGCTCAGAAAATCAATGTACTTTTGGTAGGGTCAGGCGAGACCCCAGGACACCATAACAGGGTTATGTTTGCTTCATCATCTTGTGTATGCATAGATGGCGTCACTCACCGTTCTCGGCGGTGATGTGTCCGTGTCTAATTAGAAAGTCAAGGGCGACTGGCACTGATGTCGTCTTAAAGTGCGAGGACAATATCCTCTCTAGGCATTCGTTCACTGGAAGCAACTCGAAAGTCTCCACCTCACCGTCGTTGTTGCTGGGCACGAAATCGGGTGGCAGCTCAAGGTCGTAGACGAATTCAGTGTTTGGGAACAGGCCCCTTTCGCTCTCGAAGAACAGCGATACGCAGCCGGCGCTCTTCAGCTTTGCGACGAGGTTATTGGGGATACTGGCTTCTTCCCCGGCCTCTTTAATGGCGGTCTCGTTAATACCATAACCTACGCTTAGACCACCGCTGACCATGTTGTCCCAATAGCCTGGCCAGGTCTGCTTGTTTGGGCTACGTTTTTGCAACCATATTGACAGGCCCTTCACCGGGTCGTTGACGTACCCGTTGATGTCCACGCCGTACTTGCGGATCCCGAATAGACCTAGACAGGTGTCCTTGTTTAGTCTTAATCATACTACAACTGGATAGATCACTGTTATTGTTTACGGGAATATTAGCTACTGGATGTAGGTCATGAATGGATACTTTGGCTACCCCGGACTTAAACCTCCAGACTTAAATCCGAGGACTTAAACCCGCAGTCCTTAACTCCAAGTTTAAGTCCCCAGTCTAACCTGATCTATTCTCGGAGTTAACTCAGGCTATCCCAGCCAAAATAATTAACACGTCATAATGACGGGTTCTACTATTTTTAATTTACGACCATTGAGATTATAAAGATGCATGAAGAATTATTCAACAAATTTCTTTTAAAACACTTTTTTTAATAATATGTACCCAGTGTCTAAAAATTTGGATAGACACATTCTCGTTATTTTTAATAATGTAATGTAGTCACGTTTAGTGCTCCGTGAACTTAGCGTTAATAACCTCGCGCGTAATAACGAGCGGCGACTGAAATTCCACAGAGGCTGCTCAGGAAAACACCCTTGACAACAAATATCAAGGTCAAAATCATCAGAACTGTATTCCCTAAGTAAACATGTACCTAATTCTCTTCCGTTTGATATTATAAACGAAACGCGATTTATTGATTTAGTCCCTACAAGTAGTGAAGAGTGTACTACTAACCTAGATACTTTCTGTGACACAATTTCTGAGGCAAGTTTGAGAGTTAGTCTCTATGAGGGAAAACAAGGATGAAAATGGAAAAAGAACAACCATGGGTGGTTCGAAGAAGATTTGGGCTTACATGTAGCAGATCGGTCCATTTTGAACAGAGGAGGTGTGTTGAACTGTGCGCGCACTTCGTAGCACTCCTCTCTCCAGCCCCGAAGGGTTACAAACTTTCCACCAGCTTGCCATTCCCTCAGAACCTCATCCACACGGGCACTCCTCTCAGAGTAGTCCCGATATGCTGGATTTAGTTGCACATACTCTGGATGCACTTGGAACACCTTCAAAACATACAACCATGAAGATCTCTTCGAAGACCATAGAATTAGGGTTGCGGAGTTACCTGAGGATAATTTAACAATTCCTTTATCACATCTGGACGTACAAGCCCCACTTGCTGTCCATCGACAACGAATGCCCTGCATTCACCTGTATGGAAACCTAAAACATTGAACAGACTATAGGAACCTAAGCCCTGTGGTATGTATTCCAAGTTAGGAAAACATAACTATATACTTTTCCTTTTTTTTTCTCAAACACACAGCGTATTCCGCGTCCATTGCACTAACATTGCAAAACATAAAAATAAATATAATACACAAAAAAGTAATCGGGGTTTTGATGAAAAAAAAAAATTAAACAAGATATTTTTATTAATGTATCGAATAATATACGTATACACGAGTAAACGAAAAATTCATATAATTATTTCGAAAATATAATATTTTCTGTGTTCGACTATATAACGCATGGAATTTCGGTTATTCTATATATTATACAATTAATTACACAAGGTATATTTTCGGCATCTACTTTGACAAATATATGTATACAACCTCAGTCACTCAAAATATTTATTAGGGGAAAAAGTGGGCGATCGGACCTAGGATGGGGACGAAAGTTTGCTCAGAACGAATTTTTATGAATAAAATATTAATTCTCAGAGGGGAATCGGGGTAACTGTGATTGTTTAGTTAATAATACCAGAAAGAATACACAACAGACTCGAAATCAATATCTCAGTAGACAGGTCGCAAAGCAACCCGTGTTCTACGTTCTATTCAGTCTAGTTTTTGAAAGGCGGGGCCAACGGCTAGTTAACGCGCGCTCGAGACAAACAGTTCCACTTACCAGACAGGTAAAAGCAGTTGAACTTGTTGGCGAGCTTTAATACGCGTGACATCGGTTTCTTATCACTATCCGTCATGATGTTTCGCTGTCGTTAGCCAGCTGTGACAAAAAATGCTGGCATAGAGCACAAGAATACGACAGAGCTCAAGCTTCAAGAGCTTTCTGCGTAACGATCTGCCGCACAGCCCGAACTGAGCGCGCTTGATGATTGGTTATGTACTTTTTGATCATTCTACTCGCGTTTCTAACAGATAAGGTGATAAGATAGTCGTGTCGGTTCTTTGTACCGCCGACGAGTTGCAAAATAATTGATCGAGGTCAAAAATACCATTGAAAACTATCGCAGTTTGCGTTGCTAACGGATGGCTCGACGTAATTGTGAATTTATGCAATTGTCAACCGAAACGCGTCCCTTAAATGCCAAAAAATGATTTATTAAGCTATTAGCAAGCTGCGCAGCCTTTGTCAACGATATTTATCAAATAAATAGTAGTAACAGAGAGGAAATGTATTTAGTAACAAACGAGGTTAGAGTGGAGTAATGTTGGTGTTTCCGTCCTTGGATTACATTGATTTAAGGAAATAAGTATTAAGGACTAAAAATTCAATGCTTTATTCATTGTTTTCACTCTAATTATTTAAGTTATTTGCAAAATATAAAGAATTATCAGTTGATTCCAGTCGGGATGTTCGGAAAAGTAGAGTTCCCGGTAGATGGAGCATGGAGCTTAGCGTCCAAGCTACGGTGTACCGTAAGTAAGCACCTTGTGCGACTAATTCAAATTCCTTAGGTTTTTGAGAGAAAATGAAAGTGAGAAAGTCAGTGAAAAAGGCTGCGAGGGTAGCAGAATCCTCAGAATCTGATTCGGAGTACGACAGTTCCGACGAAGAAGTATGTAGCCTAATTAATTCAATACACCAAGTCACAGCGTAAACATTAAGTCCACTCTAACCTCACTCGTTTCACGTGTACAGTTGCGCGAAGCCTTTGCCAGCGGATTACTGAAGCCCGGGCTGAACACAGTCGCCGAGGAAACGAATAAACAACACAAAAATTGCGTGGTAAGTACGATAAGATATATATCAAGTTATTTTATCAACGCAAACACCCTCGTAAAATTGTTGAAATTTTTTTTCAGAATCTTATGAAACAGAAGCTGGACGCGATTAAGTTAACTTTGCCATGGATAGAGAAGTTAGACATGATAAACACACCAGCACCGTTGGCTCCTGAGTTAGCGAAGCAGATGCAAGATCAGGAGGTGAGGCGGTCGAACGAGCTGAAGGGGAACAAGAAATTACCTCAGTACGATCCTGCAGAGGATCCTGTCTTGAATGACTTCAGAAGAGAGACAATGTTCCACAGACAGGCTCAGAGCGCTGTGTTGGATGGTATCCTAAGGCTCAAGAAGCTCGGTATGCTGACAACCAGGCCAGATGACTATTTTGCTGAAATGGCGAAGACGGACACTCACATGCAAAAGGTCAGGGAGAATCTGGCAAGGAAACAGACTATAGCACAAAGGTCAGAGAAGGTCAGGCAAATGAGACAGCAGAGGAAGGTGGCCAAACAGATGCAGGTAGAGGCTACGCTGAAGAAGCACGCGGAGAAGAGGAAAATGTTGGAGGAGGTGAAAAAGTATCGCAAGGGTGTGAGACAGGATCTTGACTTCTTGGACGACAAGAAAAAGCCCCAGCGCAAGGGGATGGACCAGAAGGCTTTAGCTAAGAAAAAAATGAAGGACTCGAAGTATGGTTTCGGTGGCAAAAAACGGGGCAGCAAGAAAAACACAAGAACCAGCTCCGCGGACGTTTCAGAATACAAAAGGCCGTCGAAACCGGGAGATTTGAGGAATAAAGGCGGGAAAGTGAAAGATTTCAAGAGTAAAGGGGGAAGAACGAAGGATTTCAAGAGTAAAGGGGGGAGAACGAAGGATTTCAAGAGTAAAGGGGGGAATATGAATCAGAGAGTCGGGAAACGTCGTAGGGTTCAGATGAAGGCGAAGAAGAGGCGACAATAGTTTGAAACGTTTCAAACCTGTACAGATCGTTTTCTATTAATGACTCACAAAACTTTTGTAAGAAAGCCGTTTCTCTAATAAATATTTTCGTTATCATTACTTACTTTCACCGAAATATTTCCCGATTCCGTTTGCGTGACGTTACGAACAACTGCGAACTGCCGCAACAAAAGAATTTTATCGCACGTGTGACTGCATTCAAGGCTATCGGAGGAGAGTGTGGTTTGCGTTTGTGTATGAATGACTAGCGGGTGATGTGTTTAGGATGCGGCGATATCCAAGATGTGATTCATGAGGTAAGCAATTTATCGTTGCATGGTTAAGATTGATAAAAACAGTTATCAAATGGCGAAATTAAATTTTTATATTTAATATTCCTGGGTATTTTACTTTGAATTCATTTTCAAAAATTTTCGCATGTTCTTTTTGATTAAATTACAATGTTTTTCCTGTTGACCTTGCGATCAAGGTCAAGGTTAAGACCTCGAGTAAAATGTCAACAAACAGTTCATTGAATAAAAAATTTAAGGTACCGCGTAAGAATAAAAGAATTGATATTTTAGAAACATTGAAGAGTATTTAAGAATTTTTTGGATTACAGGAACCTTAAATAAAAATGGCATGGACTTAAATGAGTGACTATATAAAGGGCGCAAGTAACAGTGAGGTTGCAGACGCAGGTAGAATTTTTTGTTTTTATTGAAAAATGAAAGAATAAAGAAGATTGATCCAAAAATACCATCATGGTTACTTATGATTGTGAGTGGGTGTAAGGAACTGTCGAGGGACGCACAGATCATAGTAAGTCCTTCATAACAGCGATACAGCAGGGGTTACTCAACATGTGTCGCCCATTAGATAATCCTCTGCGCCTACACGGCCCGTTACATGCATAGAAATGTGATTACACGCATAATCGCGTTGGTAGCCGTGTGCAGGTTCCCGTCACCATTTTCCTTTTCCTTACACCATAGTCAGCATGTCAGCACAACTACCTTGATCTTAACTATTTCTTTTATAACAGCAACAAAAGCAGCAAAATCATTTCACTAAAACGAAGCAAGAGACTAACTATCTGACTTACATATACCTAGTGAGTCATAAGTGTATGGTTAAACATACTTATCGAGGGAATTACCCACTATGCACTCGAACTATAGATTTTGTAAATAAAAGAAGTTCTAAGAATTGCTTAGTGTAAAAATGAAAGAGGGATAAGATTAGATTAACTGAAGCATTTTTTGTACAATCTTCTTAGAAAGAGAGCTTTATTATTATTATTTTTATATAAACAAATTATAAGAAAAACCAAATTGTAGTCTTGGAAATTTTATTATAACAAAGACCCCTGATTGAAATGATTAAATCAGAATTTTTATATCGTTGATAATTGCATTTTTACTGCGACATATCACTATTTCTATTTTTCTAATTTGGAACCAACGCAAGGTAAACAATTCATTCATAAAAGGTACAATTAAATTATTGATAATTTTACTCACATATGAAGTAACAGGATATTTTATATTTTTTTGTTATATTAAATATTTGTCTTTAAAAATGGAATTTCTCGAGACTCGGAAGGGAAACGATGTTCGGATTTGCGTTCGCGGTTAGGAAGACACAAATATCGGTGGAAATATATTTTGTAACAAAACTCACATTGCCCGCTGCAATGGTTGGGTTTTCTTGGTGGCGCAAAAATCGGGGAGGATTTTCGAAATAATCGTGCACGGTGTGCGTGTATAGTTGTCGAAGCGATAGACCAACGAAGACATCTAGAATGGATGGTCATCAGAATATGGTATAACACGCGTGATTGGGTTTCGAATGTATACCTGTTATTTGGCGAGTGGAAATACCACTGATCGAATTGCATGTATGGCGGCCGGGAGCCCCTATTCGTGTGCAGCCGCACGCGCGCATGTGACCGTGTATATTTTTTACAATAGCCTCGGGTTATTGTATTTAAATCCAGGAGTGATCTCGCATTGTCCTCCGTTCTGTCTGACGCGGACACGAGAGCCCTGGGAATCTGCTCTCCAGGTAACAGCTGTTTTAGAGGGAACCCGTGGACGCGTTTTCCACATTTTTATCCAGCACCGCTCCACCAATTACGTGACCGACAGGGATCGGTGTTGGTCCGTGTACGTGTCCGTCGTTGAACCCCTTCCAAACTCACCTTCACTCCCATCATCACCACTCCAAGCAATTTTGATTTTCGCTTGTAGCCAAACAAACTTCGAGGCCCTCCGAAGTTCACCGGTTCCACGAGAAAAGTGTCTGCTTACCATTAAAAAATTACACGCCCGGAAGTTGCCGCACCTAACAACTCCCGTGTCCCGTAAACGGTCGTTAAAAACTTTCGATCGCCGACGGAAAACGTCGCCGACTGTTTCTCGTCATTCGAGCATGGAAAGCGGCGCCAATTTTCATCGAACGCCGCGGATAAACAAAAATCGATCGGCCGGGCAAGTATCTCAATTTATTCCTTTTTTTTTTTTAATTAAATGGCGCAGAAGAGTCAATTTGGTAAAACGCAACAAATTTTGATGGGCAATTGTGTAGAGGAAAATATATGGTTTCGAGAATATTTATTCGAATACCACAATGTTTGCCTCTGCCACTTTGTTCCATTAAAAAATAAGGGAGATATGTGGGACGTGTAGAAAATTTCTGCTGGGTCATGACAGACCCAGGAGTGTCTCTGGAGTGTCAGCGCTCGTCGCTTTATCACTGGGCGACTGTATTGAGGCTTCTCATTGTATAAAGTTTATCGTCGGGCGTGAAATTTGAAAAATTCGTGGAATTCTGCATCGGCGCCCGTCAAACCATTATCATGCTAAAATCCGCAGATTTCGGTTTCGCTGCACCGTGCATGACTGATCGACGTTTTGCCTGTGCGCGAATCTACGCTTTTCAAACATTAAACGGCGTGAAATGTTTATCATCTTTTTTCCCCATCCCCTGCCAAACAAGACTTTTTCCACAGTGTCCGCGCAACCTCCATTTGCCAAAAAACAATACTTCCGTCGTTGAAAAAAAAGAACATGAGTCCCTCCCGGCTCGCGGAGTAGGTGTTGCTTAACAAATGCTGCACAAATAACATTAATTTATTATCGATTAAATCATTCAGCGTGAGATTAAACTTTTCCATTTGTTCTTCTGTCAATATAGAACACTCAAAATGTTTCTGAGGTCATGAATTGATGGAGTAGGTCTTGTTTAGGTTCAAAGTGGGCCTAAATTCTGCCCAGCCTGGTTCAGGTTGGGTCGTTCTTGTTCTAATAGAGAACGCACAAAATGTTCCTAAGATCATGCATTAGTGGATTGTTTTCCGAATTAGGTCCAACCAGGTTCAGGTTAGATCTGCATGAGGTCCTAATGTTTTCTTGTGTTAACACAAACCACCGGAAAGGTTCGTAAATCCATAAATGAGTGTATTAGGAATGGTTCAGGGACAAATTGACTTCAAATTAGATCCTTGCAGACCCTGATGGGTCCTGAATGATTTATTTCCTATCTTAAAGTTGTTACAATCTAACGCTGTACCTATCTCTAAAATTATACACTAATATCTCGGAAACTAATGGGGAAGGGTGTACCCCTGGGGGGGGGGGGGAATCTCCGAACGGACGGAGCCCCACCGATCGGCACCTAAAAAGAAACTTAAAAACCCTGTATCTTCTAATCTACTGGGCGAGGGGAAACCCCGGACCCTGATGGGTCCTAACGTCAGATTATTAAAAAGGTACTTAAATGATTATAACTCATTTGGCCCACAGTTCAAATCGAAAATCTTGGACCAAGGTTTCCCTTAGTCTCTGTAATTGAGACGAAATGCTACGTTGTCTTCGTGTCAGCGCCGCCATGGAGGTATAGGGTCGCCATGGAAAGGGGACAGGGAGTTTTGTGAAACTGGAAATCGGTGGATCGCCTGTAGGCAATAGCGAAACAAATTTCACCCATTAGCAGCAGGCGAAAGATACATGTCACGCCGCGGTTGTCATCAATACAGATATCTGCGCGCGATATCTGTCCATGCTCCTGCCTGCTGGATTCACTATACCGACCCCCTCCTCCCCATCCGTTCCTCGTCCCCTAACCTACCCGGTCACCTCCACATGGAAAAACCTTCAATTTGCTCGACGGGGGATGCAGGCCCGACTACGCGTACCCTAACTATAATACAAACACGACGTTTCAGGTGGCGCTAACGTTCGAAACCCTGGTGACAAAGGTCGCCGCATTGTCAAACTTCGTCGTGTCCGGCAGCTCCAATTCCGGTTGATCAATAATACTGACAACACCGACCCTCGCCGGTGTCTTCCCATTAGGGCTGTTAGGCGATCTGCCCGCTTTGGTGATTTGCAACTGTCCGAAAATCATTGGGGAATCCTTTTGCAATTCAATGCCGCTGAATCTGAATGTTCGACAATGTTTGGCATTGTTTGAAGGCGTGTGAAAAGTGGGGAAAGAATTAATTTTTTATTTTGATATGTACCCACATATTTCTTTACTCGATTGTTCAGTTGCAACAGTATTGAGAGTTAACGATTTATGCGGGATACAACAATAATTTAGTGGCACAATCTTTTTTTGACACGACGCAATTCCGATCATAGTTACTCCTGTAATTCAGGATAGAATCCAACCTCGATTGTCCGAGCTAATCAATGAAATGTATGTTATGTTTCCAGATGATGGAACAGTTCTCTAACTATAGTATTAAATTTTTAGCGATTAGTATAATGAATCTTCAGGAAAAGAAGGTGCCAAAATTATTAAGAATATTTTTCAATATTTCGTTTCCATAGTGGCGAGATGCAATTTGGGTTTCAGAATATATTTAAACAATTCCTTCGACTTTCCCCAAACATTTGAACAGTGCAGTTTGAAGCAACATACCTTGAAGTGTCTCAGTAAATTTCCCCAGAATTCTCCACCCGTGGCAACCGTGGGAAAATTACACCGAAATACACCATTCGAGGGTTAGCATTTACCGCGAAAGCTATTTTTCGAGACGATGGTCCGTTGAATCGACGTGTACACAGGTATTTCGCCGTTTCCAGACATCTCGGTCTGCGCGGAGCAGGTTATTTTCAAGTAACCGGCTCGCCGGCTCCAGCCGTTTCATCGTCGACGAATGCTGGCAGGATCGTTCATGGATTATTATGAATACTGGGGAGAGGATCTCGAAAAATACCTTAGCGGGCTTGTGTGGCTCGAGCTCAGCTGGCGAAGATACCAATTTCTCGGGTCAAATTGAGCTGAAAGTAAGACGCGAGGCAGTCGCACACTCCTTCCACCTAGTTCAACCCCCAAACTCAAACCTTTTCAACTCCCGAACCTCTTCTTTACCTACCTCCGTCTATTTGATATGTGTTTTGGATAGAGGATCCAGGATCTATGGATATATAGGCTCTCGACCTGGAGCATTGTAAGACTTAGGAACTTAGGGGCCTAAAAACTTGAGGGCCTAGGAATTTGGGGGTGTAGGGACTTAGGGGCCTAAGAGCTTGAGAGCCTAGAAATTCGGAGGTGTAGGAACTTGGAGACCTAGGGACTTAGGGGTGTAGGAACTTAGGGGCCTAAGAACTTGAGGGCCTAGGAATTTGGTGGTGTAGGAACTTAGGGGCCTAAAAACTTGAGGGCCTAGGAATTCGGAGGTGTAGGAACTTGGGAACCTAGGGACTTAGGGGTGTAGGAACTTAGGGGCCTAAAAATTTGAGGGCCTAGGAATTTGGAGGTGTAGGAACTTGGAGACCTAGGGACTTAGGGGTGTAGGAACTTAGGGGCCTAAGAACTTGAGGGCCTAGGAATTTGGTGGTGTAGGAACTTAGGGGCCTAAGAATTTGAGGCCCTATGTGCTTGAGGGTGTACGAACTTGGGGTGCCTATGAATTTGAGGCCCTATCAATTTTGGGGTCTAGTTTGAGAGAAAGTATGGGAGCTACATTCAACCTCGTTCAACATCCATCCCCTACCGTCTAACCATCGCCGTATTTTTTCTGCAGATTGGTAATCCTCGGCGTCGAAAGGGTTGGCCCTGTAACGACTTTTCCAGGAAACATAAAATCGTGCGCTTAGCTGGCAGTCGGCACGTGGCTATGTTAGGCTGCTGGCGAATAATACAGTCGTCCATGGACGGGATAGTTAGCCGTTGGTTACTTCTGCGTACTCGCCGGGGTTCGGTGTGTTCCATAAAGCTCACGAGTAAATCGACTGTGAGCCGTGGAGCAACGTCGGACTCTCATGTTGCACGTACGTGGAAAGTAGGGTCGGAGGAGGGTGGAACGAGCTCTCCCCGGGACGCACAAGGGGTGTGGGGAGAGTGTAAGGGGTAGCCAAGAGGGGAGGCGAGTAGCACGGGTCAGAGGGATGGGAAACCATTATTGAAATGCAGTAAATGGCCGTGAGTTTCAATTGCCCCTGGGTGCTTCCACCATACCGTAGGAAAGAGGCACCCCTTCGCCCCTCCCGGGCCCCCCACCACCGGTACGAGCACCCTGAAACCACCCTTCTGCAGATGGGGAGGGAATTACGAGAATTTGCAATGATTCGCTCTCTCTGTGCCGGCGCACGAAAACACCGACGGGGCATCGACTGATCGGCCTACGGGCTGTTCACCTTCGCCGGATCGGGTTTATCTGAGAATAGAACATAAGTGCTCGTTCTAGCCTCACATTTTCCGAAAATTCCATTTGTTTAATTATTTTTCAAAATATATGGCAAAACTAGTCCTGGAATTTTCATGACCGAATATAAAATTGAGTAACGATTTTTAAATTCTCAACAAATTTGGTTTATACTCTTCATAACTTACTTAATCAATAAAAAAATGTCTGCCAGTGGTACTCATTATATTTAAACAACAGAATAAAATTTCATAACTCCTTATGATGATAGGAAAGCTAGCACTAGCAACAGTCATTATAACAATTTTCATGGACCCGTATAAAATTGAGGAGCCACCATAAAATTATTAAAAAAATTCTCTAGTACTCTTTGAAACCTGCCTAACGAATAAAAAAAATATCTGCCACTGGTGGTTATTACCAAAAGACAACAAAATAGAATTGTACAGCGCAGTCAACGTGAAGCTAACATCAACTGATTCAGAGTCTCCTATAAAATCAAGTAGCGATTATAAATTAATTTAAAAAATCGTTCCGCATTCGCCAAACCTAGCTCAATCACCAGAAAAAGTTCCACCACCGTAACTCCCCGCATTTACTAAAAAGAAAATTCCCAATCATGCTACCAACATCCCACAACATCAGCACATCCGAACGATTCTTACCAACGAAAGGGCCCACGGTGCGTGGCACTGTCAAATATTTACGGTGGCCGAAATGCGCTGGAAATTCCGGTTGTTACGTGCGAACAGGATACTCGCGGGCTGGGCGTTATTCAGATTCAATACCGTGATTATCCCGGGGCTAGGAACATCGCTAATCTTGATATTATTCGAGTGTTTGCACTGTTCGAGCGTCGCTGGGCACAATGCGACGCATACCAATTGCAAATCGTGAGTCCGCCGCAATTACCGACAGCATTATCTCGACTAGTAAGCGTTTTAAATCTCTCCTGGTAACCAACGTGGAAAGAAAAAAAAAATAGAGAGAAACTGTCGAAAGGGTTGGTCTCGTCAGGGTGCGGATCATTTGTAACGTCCGGGACGAGGGACCGAATAATGATGAATTTCCGACGAAAAAGCCACGGCGATAGGGTACGTCCGCGCGTGTAACAGGCCTGTTATCAATTATCGGAGCCGACAAAGGACCAGGAACGATGGGATTTCAGGGCGAAAAACAACGGCGGCAGTGTCATCGATACGCAGTCACGTTCGCGCGACGCGGCGCGGACGCTCCCGGAACAAGGGCCCCGGCAAAACGCGCGATCGTTTAGGTAACACAGTCAGGGAGACAAATGCGATATCGCGTCTCATAGCTATTCCAGAATTTCAATGGACCAGATGATATTCAACGATTCGCAGACGTCGGTAACGAAATTGGCCTCACGTGTCACTGGCATACCAATAGGTGATGTGCGCGCGCGGGGGCCGAGAGAGGGAGGGGAGAGAGAGAATGAAAGAAAGAGAGAGACTGCCGGGCACACGCTTTATTTTCTCTGAATATGTCGTAGTCTATTTTGCGAGCACGTATTTGTCAGCGACCCGAGAACAGGGACCTCCCAACAAGAACCTAGCCGGAGAAACGATGCGCGACATTTTTATTAGGGTCATTCTCATGTGAGCCTACGGGAACTGTAGACCTGAGGTACTGTAAACCTGAAAAATCTAGACTAGGGAACTGTAGGCCTGGGGAATCCTAATCCTGGAACATTCTGGACTTGAGGAACTCTAGATCTGGCGAACTCTAGATCTGAGGCACTGTAAACCTCAAAAATCTAGACTGCGGAATTGTAGACCTGGAATATTCTAGACTTGGGAAACTCTAGATCTGGCAAACTCTAGACCTGAGGTACTGTGAACCTGAAAAATCTAGACTGGGAGAACTGTTGGCCTGGGGAATCCTAATCCTGGAACATTCTAGACTTGAGAAACTCTAGATCTGGCAAACTCTAGACCTGAGAAAGCCAGATATGGAAAATTCTAGACCTGGGGAACTCTAGGCCAGAGTCACCATGAACTCGGGTATTGTTTAAGGTAGCTAACTTACTGTCCCTATTGAGTGCCTGTCTAGGCCCTACCAAGTTGATCGTTGTCCTAATAGTGAACTTCGGACATCGTGGACAAGGCCTGGGGAATCCTAAACCTGGAACATTCTGGACTTGAGAAAATCTAGATCTGGCGAACTCTAGACCTGAGGTACCGTAAAACTGAAGAATCTAGACTGGGGAACTGTAGGCCTGGGGAATCCTAATCCTGGAACATTTTAGGCTTGAGAAACTCTAGATCTGGCGAACTCTAGACCTGAGGCGCTGTAAACCTGAAAAACCTAGACTGGGAGAACTGTAGGCCTGGGGAATCCTAAACCTGGAACATTCTAGACTTGAGAAACTCTAGATCTGGCAAACTCTAGACCTGAGGTATTGCAATCCTGAAGAATCTAGACTGGTAGAATTGTAGGCCTGGGGAATCCTAAACCTGGAAGATTCTAGACTTGAGAAACTTTAGGTCTGGCGAACTCTAGACCTGAGAAAGCCAGATATGGAAAATTCTGATCTTGGCTGATTCTAGACCTGGGGAACTCTAGGCCAGAGTCACCGTGAACTCGGGTATTGTTTAAGGTAGCTAACTTACTGTCCCTATTGAGTGCCTGTCTAGGCCCTACCAAGTTGATCGTTGTCCTAATAGTGAACTTCGGATATCATGGACAAGGCCTGGAGAATCCTAAACCTGGAACATTCTGGACTTGAGAATCTCCAGATCTGGCAAACTCTAGACCTGAGGTACTGTAAACCTGAAAAATCTAGACTGGGGAACTGTAGGCCTGGGGAATCCTAAACCTGGAACATTCTAGACTTGAGAATCTCCAGATCTGGCAAACTCTAGACCTGAGAAAGCCAGATATGGAAAATTCTAATCTTGGCTGATTCTAGACCTGGGGAACTGTAGGCCAGAATCACCGTGAACTCGGGTATTGTTTAAGGTAGCTAACTTACTGTCCCTATTGAGTGCCTGTCTAGGCCCTAGCAAGTTGATCGTTGTCCTAATAGTGAACTTCGGATATCGTGGACAAGGCCTGGGTAATCCTAAACCTGGAACATTCTGGACTTGAGAAACTCTAGATCTGGCAAACTCTAGACCTGAGGTATTGCAATCCTGAAGAATCTAGACTGGTAGAATTGTAGGCCTGGGGAATCCTAAACCAGGAAAATTCTGGACTTGAGAATCTCCAGATCTGGCGAACTCTAGACCTGAGGTACTGTAAACCTGAAGAATCTAGACTAGGGAACTGTAGGCCTGGGGAATCCTAAACCTGGAAGATTCTAGACTTGAGAAACTTTAGGTCTGGCGAACTCTAGACCTGAGAAAGCCAGATATGGAAAATTCTGATCTTGGCTGATTCTAGACCTGGGGAACTCTAGGCCAGAGTCACCGTGAACTCGAGTATTGTTTAAGGTAGCTAACTTACTGTCCCTATTGAGTGCCTGTCTAGGCCCTAGCAAGTTGATCGTTGTCCTAATAGTGAACTCCGCACATCGTGAACAAGTAATCTAGATCGAGTGTTCGTAAGTAGCGGCTTATCGTACTACGCAACAGCCTCTGAGGTAGCTAATTAGATCCCCATAGTCCATCCAGGAACCCCATACTTACCAGACTAGGTCATAACGTTCACAGCAAAATGTTACCAGAACCGTAATGACTGTAACCAATTAACTCCACGCTGTCTCAGATCCCAGTCCTCTGGAACATTCAAAGGGGTTTGGATTAAAACAAGATTCCTATTCTTGGCGGGCTGATAAAGAGTTGGGAAAATTGAGAAATACCCCGCGGGCAATATCCTGCGGGCCTGGGGGTGTCTGTATGAGACTCATCGATTCCGCGGGGCTCGCTGCTGCTCGTCCCAGACAACGTTGATAAAGTTTCACGTCTGCTTCGTTTCCGGCGCGGAATTATCAAACGTAATATCGCCCCCGCGCGTTTTATTCTTGCGGGCGGTAATCAAGTCGCGAGCACGGAGTCAAAGGATGCGCAATAAAAGAAGTCAAATATCAATACGCGGGGATGATGTCTCGAAAGAAATGAACGGTGAGAATGGGGGTATGCACCCCCCCCCCTCGCTCTCTCTCTCTTTCTCTCTCGGGCCAGGGAGAAAATTGTACAGTCGCTAAACGGCCTCGTAGTCACGTCCTGGGAAACTGGCTCTTTGTTAGAGAGGAGTCCTTCCATTAATAAACTCGATATTAATCGTTGCCCGTTTCCGCGCGCCCCTCCGTCCCCCACTCCTCTTCGTTCCCCCAGCCCCGCCATTTTTTTTTGCTGTGGCCCTTCTTATTAGCGCGGTCGGTAAATACTTGAAACGTATCCGAACGGCACGGAGGGAAAAAGGAGACGTTTTCCTAGTTATTAATCGGTTGCTGCGTCCTTCCCCCTCTCCTCCTCTCCCCTCCTCGCAACTACCACCACACTCCCGGATTGTTATACGTGTTTGCTGCGATATCTCATTACACCGGTCCCTCGGAAACATGATCTTTCCTTCATAAATACACGACGAGCCGAAAAATGGAAAATGGAAATGACCATTGCAGCTCGAGGAGGAGGAGGTGGTGGGGGGGTCTCCGAATTGGTTGATTGAATATCAACAATTTCGACGATTAGCCCGAGGACAATGTTCCGCGATTCGTCACTGAGCTTTATTCGGGTCCTCTTTTTTTATCGACGGTCAAACGGGAAGAAAAAGAGCGGCAGCTCCCCGTTTTAAATAATAATAATGATGATGAGAAACCGGTCGGGCGGTGGAGGGATGGGCGAATCGATAAATCTCGCGCAAACGAATCGCGCGCGCCCGGTCACATTGTCCGGCTCCCGGAGCTGAAAGTTTTAATGTCTCGTGAAACATTAAAAGTCGACTAGCATTTTCCGAGCGGGACTTTTCGATATTCGTAAAATATTGCTGTTCTCCCCACCCCATCCCACCCCCCCTCTCGACTGGAATCCACTTTTTGACGCTTTTCATCGGAACGGTCCGAAGGCGCGCTCGTGAGTTCTCGTTTCGTTGGACCGAATGAAAGAATGATCCAGTCGGTGACGTATTTATTTCGCCGCGATATTGGACGTTCTCGGGAATGTTTAAGGATCGAAACGTTTCGAAAGTTCGAATATCACGGCGAAAATTCTGTAGAATTTAAATATCCGGATTTAAAGACTGCACCATTTTAATTGTAGACGCACGTGTCATATAAAATACGCCGGGTGAACGAACAATTTGGATTATTCCGGGCATGGAAGTGTATTTTATTCCGCTAAATCTCCTCGACGTTAATGCTCTTTGACGACCGTAGCGTTTCGGGCTCGATAGAACGACTGAAAAGTGCCAGGAACGCTTCCTTGTTTAAGCTAGCTCGACGCTGCTGATTGAAATCTTTCGGATAATTCCAGAAATAATACTAATTTACTTGACGGGTTCTATTGAATAAATAGTCGTTCATTTCAGCAAGGTTGATATTAAAAATATTCACTAATCATCACCAAACCCTTCTCAAAACGTAGGCAAAATAATGTCCTAATCGTAATAAAAAATATTGCCAAAGTAGTGCAAGTCTCCCATGGTCAGACAAGTGACGTAGATCAACTGTTTATCAGACAAGTGGTACAACTCAACCACTCATACGACAGTGGTACGGATCAGTCAATGGTCAGACAAGTAATGTGTGCATGTTATGAGCAGCCAAGTAGTACGAGTGTACTTATGGCCAGGCAAAGTATACTAGCTTATGCTCACACAGGTCTGACCACACGTCTGACCATGACAAGCTCATACTACTTGCCCGACTATTGGTTGACCTATTCCACTTTGTGTCACATTTTGTTGCCCTTTGATATAAAATAAATTCTCCGAATTAGCACCACGTTTTTATTTATTTATAAATCCAACGACAGAATTGATGAGTATGAAAAGCTGGCATATTTTGCCTGGCCATGGTACACTCGTACTACTTGGCTGCTCATACCATGCAGACACTATTTGTCTGACAATTGGCTGACCAGTACCACTGTCGGATGATTGGTTGAGTTGTACCACTTGGCTACTCATACCATGCACACACTACTTGTCTGACCACTGGCTGACCTGTACCTCTGTCGGATGAGTGGTTGAGTTGTACCACTTGTCTGATCAATAGTTGATCTACTTCACTTGTCTGACCATGGGAGACTTGCACTACTTTGGCAATATTTCTACCACGATTAGGACATTATTTTGCTTACGTTTTGAGAAGGGTTTGGTGATGTTTTGTGAGTATCTTTAATGTCAACCTTGCTGAAATGAACAACTATTTATTCAATAGAACCCGTCAAGTAAATTAGTATTATTTCTGGAATTACCCGAAAGATTTCAATCAGCAGCGTCGATCTAGCTTACATCATTTTGTTGCCCTGTGATATAAAATTAATTCTCCAAATTAGCACGACCTTTTTATTTATTCATATAGCGAACGACAGAATTGATTTGAAACATCAGTCATGTCTCAGACAGGAAGAAAATCAAATTAGAAACGGTTTGATCGCGAATTCGATAAGATAAAATTGTGCCTTGACATTTGGGATAACCTTTTCTTTTTAAGCAATAGAATAACAGGTATTTACGGACTCCGAGTCTACTCTGATCTCGCGTTGAGCCACACGGAAGCGTCACATATACGTGTACAGCGCCGTGGAGTTCAGCCGCAGCAGCATTGATTTTTCTTCAAGCCGTCCTGGATGCATAAAGACAATACCAGATATTTGGTAATTCTACGCCGGAAACACGAGATTGTCGGCAGTTAAAGCACACGTTCCCCGGTTGCAGGCCGGCCTGATGCTCGCCGGTATTATCGATATTGTTGTCTGGATGACCGATCTCCACGCGAGAGCATCGTCCCGTAATCATATTCCGTGTTCCAATTTTTGTCTCGTGTCTTTGATCGACCGAACCAGACATCTGGCAAGAGGAATATCACGTATTCCGTGCTACCTATCCGCGATAATTTAGCTCGTACGACACAGTATTTTCTGTTTAAAATCTGACGCCTGCTGGGAAGAGATGAATATTTTAATATTCCTCTACTGTAACTTAAAGTGGCAATCTGGTTTCCGAGGCCGTTTTAGGAATTTTATTCAGAAAAACTATTGCACCTCCCGCATTGGGATTTTGCATATTTATTTATTGGTATTTGAAATACGTTTGTGATTTTTTTAAAGTGGAACTAATAAACATTACACGAGTTATGTATTTTCTTAATACAATATGTTTTGAGAAATATGGGTCGACGTTGGGTATGATTCCGGTCTTCCTACTGGGCGGAAATTAAAAAATTAAATTGTTTATTAATCAGTATGGATATAGTTATGGTCCGAGTGAAAAGAAATGAAAAATTTTAATTATTTACAAAATGGCAACATTTTTAATTACCGGCTTCTTTTTATATCTCTCGCTTAAGAAAATATCAACTTTTGGATTTTAAACATTTTTGTTTGTGCGATCACAGGGTATGTGCTGAAGATTCTCTCAAAATTTAAATCTCCGAGGTATTCTGCAGCTCTTAAATAAAATTCGGGAAAGGCTGATTTTTGGAAATGTAAAACCAGAACACCCTCTCGAGTTCAGTTTTATGGCCGCAACTAATTCTAATTATTTGTCGTCGTACTTATCGTTTTAATATTTTAAGCGTGAACAGAGAAGAGTGTTGCACGTTTTAATGGGTAATTGTCCACCTGGTTAGTCTCGCCATCCACGGCTCCGATTATTTCTTATTTGTCTCCAATTTCTGTCCGTTTCACTTTTCACCGCACGTACCGAAAAAATTCACCCTCGCACCTCCGGGGCGATGGTCCTTCGGGGACCGTGGCGAGACATTAAGGGGGTTTCGGAGAGGGGATCAAAGTGGACCGCGCGAGCCGAAGAGATAAGGGCTCCCGAAGTTCCCACGAACGGCTCGTGGTGGCCGGGGGTTGATATACGAAATTGTCGTTTTCAGGTCGCGCATGGAAACGCTTCGGAATTCCGGTATGTTGTATAAACTTGGGGGCACGGTGCTTCTCGAGATGTGAATTCGCTCGGAGTACACAGTTTTATTTTACGCTCTTATCGAGGGACGGCCCTTCATGCAGAATTAAGATGAAACTTTTAGACGGTTCTGTTCCCGGAGTGTCTTCGAGCCCGTGGAATTGCACGCTGGGGCCATTTGTGTGTTAGGAATCCGGTGAAATATTTAGGAGGTCCTTATACCTTCGGAAAAAAATATGCACCGTCCAAATTTGAATAATCCCCATCGCCGGAGGGCAGTAAAATATTTCCGACATTTTATTTCCATCGAATAAATTCGAAATTTTCTATCGAAGATTTTCGATTTTTCGATGAAATATCGATGCTACATATTTACTTTCCATTATCTCGCATAGAATGTAGAACCTAGATGACCAGAAGATAGTTTCGTTATTGTGCAGCTTTCGGTAAAGTACACAAGCTTCCGTGACGCCTCCATAATGCGATACAGTTTCCCACTTTTTCGCCTAACTTCGTGCAGGGATCGACGGGGGAGTGTGTTGTGATTGCGGCTTATCAGATAATTTGTGTACGGTGAAATTTTCTATTATTACCGGGCGTGCCTCGCCGACGACGGTGAGATTGCCTTTGGAAACGAACCGTACATCAATTTTTTCCCTGGAAAAAAAAAACTCCAGCCTTCCACGAGGCAACCATCGTTCCAGGTTCCTTGAACCTATTCAACCTCGAATGGATTTCCCTGCGAGCAACGCGATCGTTCCAGCTTTTATGCGAACCATCCTTCCCGGAAGACAAGTCGAGCTTCTTCTGGCTACGGTATATTAAACAAACCATCCCATAATTGTCACTGTACACCAAAATGTTCGGCCGAATGACGTACAAATATTCTCTGTAGAGTGACACAGTCATTGGTGAAACAAGTGGTATACATCAAAGATAACAGTTGCCTTATTAGTGGATGATCTGTACTACTTGTTGGACTAGCAGTTGACATGTACTACTTGTTCGACTCGTGGCGATTCACTCTACTGGGCCGATTAGTGACTGATCTGTACCATTTGTCTGATCAGACACTGACGTACACTTCTTGCCTGAGTAGAGGTTGATATGTACTACTTGGTTGACTAGAGAATGACTTGTACTACTTGTATGAATAGCAGTTGACAGGTACTACTTGTTCGACCAGTGACGATTCACTCTACTTGCCCGATTAGTGACTGATCTATACCACTTGCCTGAGTAGTGGTTGATATGTACTACTGGGTTGACTAGTACTAGATTGACCGGTACTACTTGTACGAATAATGATTGACCTTATTTGATTAGCGACGATTCGCACTGCTTGTCCGACGAATGACCGACCGTGGCCACTTGTACGACCAGTGGCTGACTTATACTACTTGTCCGATCAATAGCTGAGCTATACTAGTCTCCAAGGGGATTTTCCCGTAGACCGCTACCGTCTTCGGACTAGTCTTTCGTGTTCCGTCGAACAGAAGTTGGATCGGATTGATTTTTATGTTTGTAAAAGCGTCCGGTAACATGACAGCTTTTTCGAGTATGAATTTTGAATAGTGTGCGTTTCGAATTCATGCATGCATAATAAATTCGTGTATACCAGTCGTCGGACAGGGATGTGTACATGCGGGCTCCGTGTACGGTAGCGTGTATTTGGTTTTTCCTGGCGCCCACGGTGTCTATCTCTATTCAACGGGTATGTAATTAAAACCGAACACTTTGTTCCGCGATAGTTACTCTATTTCGCGCGCGCGCGCGCCCCGGTCGATGTTACGTAGTTGAGGAAGTTAATGAAAGCAACTTCGTGTGCTCCTGATTTTCAATCCGGCTGTTCCTTTCAATGGAAACATTTTCGCTGTAAATTAAGCACCTGGATATTCGTTCCTCTCCTTCACTTCCCCCAACCCCCCCTCTCTCTCTGTGTTTCTGCCCCTCTCTCTCTCTCTCCTCCCATCAACTCCCGTCTCTCGACTGGTTTAGTCGGGTTTATGAGGCATGTAAACTTTGCGTTTGGCATTTTCGAACGTTCCTCCGGGCGAACTGAAAAACAAATTATCGGGTATCAACGTTGATATTTGAACCTTCGGACCTTTGACCTTCGACCTTTTGGGTCTCGACGCGTTTCGACCTGATTCTTCCTCGTTAATATTTTTTTAATCTTTTTACTTATATTTTTGCGTTCTCATGCATGCAAATCATTGACTTATTACTTAAAATAAATAAAATTACAAAATAAAATTGTAAGAGTGAGTAGAATTTTTTAATCGTCTGTGTGCACGATTGTTCAACAAATTCCGGGAAAATTTTGGATTCCACGTTTTTGGTCGATCGATACTAATTTTTTGTTGCTATATCGTCTGTCTGTTATTGTCATTAATGGTATTAAATCGTGACAGTGAATGTATATCATATTCCCCCACCCTTCCGGCTACGCGCACTCTACATTTTAACATTTGCTTTTGCGATAAACAATGTTCCACCGATTGAAAATTACTGATGGGGAAAATGAAAAATAAAAATTTGTCATTTCCGCCCATTCCTGCTTTCAAGATTTCAATAAAACATTTCCGGTGGCTATGAAAATAATGAAAAAAATATCACGCGCCGCGCGTAGCTGTTCGGCGTTATATTACTTGTTTAAATTATTCGTAGAACGAACACACGCGCGATGAAAGTGGTAATTAATGTACAATGGTGTCTAATTAGCAGGCGTAGGCGACGAATTTAGAAAATGGTGGGGGACACCACGGTGCTGACATCTGTTCACGCATGAGGGCGCGCCATCTGGTCTGCTAAAAAAATAAACTATGCTATAGTGGTTCAGCCCCCTTCGAGTGAATGATGGACCAGTATTAAATTACTCACTGGCCGCATTCCGAGCCAAGATTCATCCTTTCTCTGTCTTATTTCGAGACCTAAATAAATAAAAACTCCTCTCGAACGGTTCCACCGAAAGAAATTTAAATAACTCTCATAATGAGGCTTCTAGGCTTGATTAATTTGTTCTAGGCCAAGTCATGTCAACAACTTCACTATTTATAACTTTACGTGAATAAAAACAGATTGTGATAAAGAACGGATATTATCCCTTAGCACTCGAGTGGTGATTCTGAGACATCACTAAAATTGCTATACATTTATTTAAAATATTGTTTACATTCCTAAATTTGTATTTAATAAATGCAGCCATCTGAGGCATCACTAAAATTGCTATACCATTATTCAAAATATTGTTTACATTAAATTTGTATTTAATAAATTCGGTATTGAACTTTTGAATATTATACGAGGTATTATATCAATTTCATATCTACAAAATGAAAAGAATCATATAGAATGGAAATATTCTTGGTCCGGAAATAATATTTGGTTTTGCAGTTAAAATAGCTTCGACTGCAAAGGGTTATTTATTTGATCTCATGTACACAGTTTGCCCTTCACCACTGCATCGCTCTAAATAAAACAGTCCGCCGTGTTTAAAGGGCTTTCTCGTGTATCCATGAATACATATTTACCCTCGTGTATGTAACTTGTAATCATGGTCGGTTCTTAGTTAGTTCATATGCAAGATTCTGCAGAAGTAGAAGTTTTAATGTTCCCTAGTTTTACACCGTTCCGTTGAGCAACGCCTCGCTGGTTTACGCGGAACATTTCAAACTGTTTTTTCGCATTTGTGTTGAATATCCAGCCGGAATAAAGTTGTTCAACACTTGGAACGCCGGTCGGGTCAAAACGCCACTCTGTAGAATTTTCGTTCTACAATTAGTGACAGCACAACACCACATTATCGCGGAGTCGTTTTCTTCCATCACCCTCGGTTGTTAAGAAATTTAATATTAAAAACCGGGTCGTAGTTTCAACTTCGGCAATTTTTTTACAGCTGGAGGAAACAATGTAGAACATTTTAGACAGCGGAATTTTTTATTTTAATGGAATGTCAGAATATAAAAATTTGTTTGCATACAAGATCAGGTGTGTGAGTACTCACTTTGACAATTAAAGGGTGTCCCGAGGGTAAACTAGGGGGGTTGAGACAGTAGAATTTTGTCTATAGCTGCAGGGAGGAATTTAGAATCTTTCAGGTAGTGTAATTTTTTATTTTCGCTGTAATATCAAAATATAATAATTTTTTTGTATAAAAGAAAATCAGGTGTGTGAGCTCTCACTTTGCCAATTAAACGGTGTCCCGAGGGTAAATTATGGGGGTTGGGACAGTATAATTTTTTCTATAGCTGCAGGGAGGAATTTCTAATTTTTCAGGCAGCGCAATTTTTTATTTTCATTGCAATATCAAAATATAAAAATTTTTTTGTATGAGAGAAGATCAGGTGTGTGAGCACTCACTTTGCCAATTAAACGGTGTCCCGAGGGTAAATTATGGGGGTTGGGACAGTATAATTTTTTCTACAGCTGCAGGGAAGAATTTAAAATTTTTGAGGATGCGCAATTTTTTATTGTCATTGCAATATCAAAATATAACCATTTTTTTGTATAAGAGTAGGTCAGGTGTGTGCGCACTCACTTTGCCAATTAAGGGGTGTCCCGAGGGTAAACTATGGGGGTTGGGACAGTATAATTTTTTCTATAGCTGCAGGGAGGAATTTACAATTTTTCAGGCAGCGCAATTTTTTATTTTCATTGCAATATCAAAATATAACCATTTTTTTGTATAAGAGTAGGTCAGGTGTGTGCGCACTCACTGTGCCAATTAAGGGGTGTCCCGAGGGTAAACTATGGGGGTTGGGACAGTATAATTTTTTCTATGGCTGCAGGGAGGAATTTACAATTTTTCAGGCAGCGCAATTTTTTATTTTCATTGCAATATCAAAATATAACAATTTTTTTGTATAAAAGAAAATCAGGTGTACGAGGACTATGTCAATTAAAGGGTGTCCTGAAACTAAACTGTGTGGATTGAAACGGTGGATGTACTACTAATTAGGGTGTCTAATCTAGTGGTAGTGAATTAGTTTGGGTGACCGTTTGATTAGCTGATTGGAATCGGAGTTATTAGGTGAACGAGACAGGTGTCCCCCAAGCGTGTTACGTTGCGGCAGGACTGCGAAAGATGAAAGGTCGTAACGAGGAGATGTAAAAAGCGGCAAATGGCGTGCGTAAACTTTACATCTGACGGTGACTTTAAAATCGGCTGATATAAAACCACCTGGATAGGCTGAACGCCCGTGGGATCGGTGTAGATCCCAGAGCTGTATCTTACCCCAGGGGTCATCCCAGGTGACTTCACTTTCCTTCTGATACGGCCATGTTAGAAGGATCGGGTATCGTTCCAGACGTTTTCGATCGTGTAGAAAATCAAGCTCTCACGAATTGATTGCTTATGGGGCTTTTCCGAACAGCGCAGAAAATTTACCATATTTAAATCCTGTATTAAAACACATGCTTTTATATTTGACAAATACACAGGGCCGGGCCCCTTACACCTCTCACATATATAATTTTTACAATTTAAAAAAAAAATGGTAGTATTTGGGACAATTTCCAGCGTAATTGTTATTCAAGGTCATTCAAGGTCATAGACAGAAAAATTGATGAATATTATAATTCGATATTACAGTTTTTACATGGTATCTTCAACCGGTTATTTACACAATGCTGTTTATTTATTTTTCTTACCTATGACCTTGATTGACCTTGGATTATTACACTGTCTAAAATCATTATTAAAAAATCAGGTGTTCCTTTATGGACTAGACAAGTACATTTAACAATTCCTAAGCCATCTCGGACAAAATTTTGAATTTGTAAAAAACGAAAAATAGTAATAAAATGTACTCTTCTGTTAATAAGTTTAATGAGTCGAAAATAGTGTAAGATTGTTCTTAAAATGCTGATTATAGTAATTGTTAGGGGCTTCAAGAATATTACGATAGGTTTCGAGAAAGTGTTAATAATTAATGGGGGGGGGGGACGATTAGTGAAAAGGGTTCCGCGGCTGGGTAAGTTTGGTAAGCAGTCTGTCGGCTCATGTGCAAGCAACACTCGGTTTCGAACTCGGCGCCGGGATAATGACACTGCAACGGAGGCGTGCAAGGAAATCCAGAGAGTTAATTAGGAAGTACCACCGGTATCAACCGGCGTGGTCGACCTTACCTCTCAGAGGAGAACTGATGCAAGATGCACGAGTCGAGATCGAGACCGTGCCCGGGCTAGGTCTTACGTACAAAGACCTTAATGTACACACTCGCGCAGACTTTAAAGACGAAAGTTAGTTACATGGACAGTACGGTGAAAGAGGAAGGGGGAGTGGGGGTGGGGGACGGGGGGTGGGGATCGAGTTCCCGAGACTCTGGAAATTTAGATACTCCCCATTGCGTGATCCGAGAAATTTGCGCGATAGCTACCCTCTAAGAGGATTCCCTTCATTTCCGGCTGCTGTCTTTAGCTTAATGAATCGGGTTTAATTGATGAGGTGACGTGTGCAATTATTGATACAGCCCCGAATTTGCGTTCGGGAATTACGGCCGGCGATAACTTAGCCTGCGCGTTCCTTTCGAGGCTCCAGGAAGGAACCGTTTCTTCCGATGATTATGCTCGTCCTCTAAGCTCGCTCGTACGTAAGCGCTCGTCCTCCTATAATTATCCCTAGCCGTGGAAAATTGCTACTAGAAATTCCTTTGGTACTTCGAGGGAATAGAGAATGAAAAATGAAAAATTCTGATTTTTTTCTGCAGTTCGATAGCCGGTAGAGAAACGGATTAATAAATCGTAAGGAAAATTTTGAAATAGAAATTAAATTGTTTAATATATTATTTTAAAAAATGGCTCTTTCTGAAATTTTGTTGTACTGGCAGGACGTCCGTTCGAAAACATGTAGTTGAAAAAAAATTCCACTGCTGTACGCCCTCTAGTTTTCGAGATATCTCAAGAAATGTTTTCCACCCCAAATTTTAAGGGTTGTTTCTATCTATCCAGGGGAACGCATTCATGTTACACGATTGCTTTCAAGTCTACTTTAATGGAACTTACCCGAGAGATAGTTCGTAAAAAAAGTACTGGACACATATTTTTTTAATTCACCATCGTCTACATTGAAGGGGTGGAAAGAGTCCTCAAAATTAGGGGTTGGAAACATTTCCTTAGATATCTCGCAAACTAGAAAGCGTAGAACAGTAGAATTTTTGTTAAATTGTATATTTTCGATTGGGGAATGTACCAGCCCAGGGAAGTATGAGAAAAATTAATTTGTTTAAACAATATATGAAATATAAAAATTCTTCTGATTCGCACTGAATCCCAATTTATTTTTATTTAAACTCGATTGTGTGATGTGTTTCCCGAGTTGGGGAATACGTAGCATTATACATACACGTACATTTGTTAATTAAAGATTGTATTAATGAAATAATTTTGATCGTCATTTTCGTAAAACGATGCTCGTCCAGGATTACGTAAATTCGTAGACCACCCCAGCGGTGAGTAAACGGAATAGTTTCCGAAAATATTTTGACGCTGACAAAAAAAAAATAAAAATAGAAGGAGAGAGAGAGAGAGGGAGGGAGAATGGGAGAAAGATAGAAAGAGATCATCCGTTATACACACGGTCAACATTTCCGAGGTTGAACGAAATCGTAGACCGTATAAAGCCTTCGTGTACCGTCGGTTCGCGGCAATAATCCCCGAATATGGCCGCGCGCGCTCGTTCGAGCGTATGTATGCATATATCCGTGTATGAATATTTACCTGCACGGTGCGCGCGTACGAGCGGGGAAATCGGCTATTTAACATTCGTTAAAATTATAACGTTCAACCCGGTCGCGGATCCGAGCGGTCGTGTAATCGCAATGCCTCCCGTATAAATATATAATCGGCAACCGTTGCGTTCAACGGGGGGGGGGGGGGAGAGGGGGGTATGGCCCACGCACGTGCACGCAATTCATGCGTCAACCCGATATTTCCGTATCGACGGCAATTTACTGACGTACGCGTGTCTGAAATTCAGTGATTGCACGTCGAACTGAATTTTCATTCCCCGTGGAAGGTTTAACCCCTCCCCCACCACCACCACCATCACTACCCACCAGCACCACACCGTAACCCCACCATTGCCACTCATCCGTGACCATATGTCTCGCCCCACCCTTTTCGGCCCCCACTCCTCATCGCCTAGGCAGTCTCATCACTCGACGCGCACACGTATGCAGGTGCAACAATGAAGTGGGCATGTAATTATGTAACGCAATACCTGGGAATTCCACGTAATTCGTGTCTGCAATACTCCGGGCGCCGTTCGCTGAATATCAAATAATTTCGATAAATACTCGACGAACTGTAGTGCCCCCCCCCCCCCTTCTTCCGTCTGATAAGGAGGCAGGGCGGGGCTCTCTCTTGTTTTCTCTCTATCTGTGCGTGCGTGCGCGTGTGCTTCAGCAAGAATTCAATTGTTTCCCGAACACGAGAGGGGCAGGAGAGGAGGAGGAGCACGGCCGTGTAACGAGGCATGCGGATGAAATGTGTGGCTGAGTGGTCGAGAGCAAACATTCGGCGAGCACCGCGGGGAGTCTGCTTCTGTGACTGCGAGCGGAATCGATGAACTTTCATCGGCGGGGCTGCTCGTCAACAAATTCTCTTATTTCCTTCCCTTGAACCGTTTCGTATTTCCACTGACCAGTTTCAAAGGGCGACTGATTGTCGATGGAAACTGCTTGCGAGAAGCATCCCACGATCATTTTTCTGGGAGCCAGGATCTCGATGATGGCCTGATCGATTAACAGGTTGGAAGAATAGCTGAGGATTTATGGGCGAGTGGACATACCAAGTTGTATTTTAGAGGGTCATGGATTTCAGATGATGTAGCATCGGATTCTGTACCATTGGAGTCTTTGGTCTGATCATCTGTTAGGGTATACCTACTGTTAGGAGATTTTGACCTGGTCCAATTACCTGCTAGGTATTGCTACTTTCTGGACCACTGATTCTGGGATTCCTAATTCTAGGACTCTAAGTCTAGGACTCCTAATCTTAGATCTCTTAAGTCTTTGACCCCTACAGCTAAGACTCCTATACTAGGACCTCTAAGGGTAGGATCTCTTACTCTACGACACCTGCTGATTCTAGGACTCTGGTCCAATTACTTGCTAGACATTGCTACTTCCTGCACCACTGATTCTGGGACCCTTAATTCTAGGACTCTAATTCTAGGAGTCCTAATCTTAGGTCTCTTAAGTCTTTAACCCCTACAGCTAAGACTCCTAATACTAGGTCCTCTAAGTGTAGGACCTCTTACTCTACGACACCTGCTGATTCTAGGACTCCTAATCTTAGATCTCTTAAGTCTTTGACCCCTACAGCTAAGACTCCTATACTAGGACCTCTAAGGGTAGGATCTCTTACTCTACGACACCTGCTAATTCTAGGACTCTGGTCTAATTACCTGCTAGGCATTGCTACTTCCTAGACCACTGATTCTGGGACCCTTAATTCTAGGACTCTAATTCTAGGAGTCCTAATCTTAGGTCTCTTGAGTCTTTGACCCCTACAGCTAAGGCTCCTAATACTAGGACCTCTAAGTGTAGGATCTCTTACTCTATGACGCCTGCTGATTCTAGGACTCTTAATTCTAGGACCCCTAATACTAATCTAGAACAAAACTCCTAAGAGATGTCCTTGCACGAGACCAGACATTTGATCAGACCATGGGACCCGTCTGATCATTGTCCGAGCCATTCCCGAGCGTTGACAAGCATCGAGCAAGAGTTATCGATAAAAATAGCTGAGAATTGGATATCGGAGTTCTCGGGAGATCGCATTATGCAGTTAAAATAGATAGATGAACGGCGGCGTTGATATATCATCCGCGTCGATCGATCCCCAGTTCTTCTCCATTTCCTATCCCTCATTCACGAACTCGTGGAACACGGGAACAAAAAGAGGCGGGCGGTGTGTGCGAGGGGCGGTGGTAAACACGCTGCCACACACGTCCCCCCCTCCCCGCCGCCCCTCGTTGCACGCGTCGAAAGGCCGCCGAAAATTGCAGCCGCTTGCTTAATTTGAAAGCTCTTCGCCGAGTTCTTAACGCGTAATTACGCCCTTGTCCTGATTTTCAAATGCGCTGACATTAAGCGTATGCGGGACTCGAAAACGCGGCTCCGTGGTAGTGGCAGTCGTCCGCCCCACCCACTTAACACTCCGCCCACTCTTAACACCCACCGCCCACTTTAACACCTTCCGACGCTTCCCCCTTCCCACACCCCACGGTTTTTGTTTATCGCGGTAGGCTGTGCTGGCAAGTGCGAGTCCGCGGTTACTTGTTTCAGTCGGGGTGGGGTGAGGGGTGGGACGGGGTGGCTCGAGCTGCACCGTTGCATCCCGGTAACCACTTTATCAAAGAGTTCGAGAAGTTGGATCGCACCGGCGCTGCGCGGCGCCCGCCCGCAGACGCCCCGCTTCGAAAGAGACAAAAGCTCCAGGCAGCTGCCGCCGGAGAATATGGCTTAAGGACGATCTATCTGACGGCGGATAAATGGAGTCCATTCATTTAATAAAAATGTAAATTGCTCGGAATAATTTTTATGAGACAGTGGGCCATCGGGCGATCGATTACCGCGATTCCTACGAATTAGATTTACGCCGGCCGAGGAGCATCCCTCTTCTTGTCCGACTCCTGTTTGCCATCCTGTAATTAATCCCTGTGCTCGTAATCGCTTTTTTTCCTCGCCCGGGTCCGAATCGATTGAAATTCCGTTGGAACACCGCATGTCAGCCGAAAACAACAAAGTTCAAGTTCTCTAATCTATTTGCCAAATTTTCCAACAGTCGTATAGATAATCTAGAAAATACGTTTACTCTCTCAGGAATACCAGAACGCGTATTCTGTTACAAGGACCGTCCTTTTCGGTGATTTAGGACAACAACGTGTGAGTATAAATAGCGGAAAGAGGGCTGCGGTTAAAAATTGAAGAAAAGACAGGTGGCAACAGGGCAGATTTATTTTACCCGTGTGTGCAGGTGACAAAACGGGGTCAGCGTGTTTAGCGGGCCGATTTGCCGGCGTTATCTGGCCACTCGACACGGCGCGGCCAGTGACGAACTATTTTCTCGAGGCCGGTGTGCATGGTCGGCAAGAATTTCCATGGAGCTGAATTTTGACCGGTGTGAAGGAGGATATATTCCTTGCATCGTTTATGACGGGTCTCTGATTCCGAGATGAGTGTACGTGGGACGCATAAGATAGGGTCTCACCTCGGCAAATCTGCACGTGACCCTAATACGGGTTACCGCGTCCTCCGGATTCACACGTTCCCATGTGCATCCTAAAGTCTAAACACTTCTGTATGAGCCCCGGCTTTGGTTCACCACAGTCCTCTCGCCCTCCGACCCCTTCCCATACCCACGTCTCCCGTTGTACACACACGAGCGCCCGCGCGCGCGAAAGCAACCGCCTAGCGCCGGCTACAAAGAGCCGTGGACACGTGCACGTGTTTAGCCGTCTGCGTCATCTGTGTAACTGGCGTTTACAGAAACAACTTGATCCACTTTTCTGAACGGAACGACCAGCTGCCGACCAATCTGGGATTTAGACCTCTCTTTCGACGGGACCTCTTGATTTTACTGGTCACTTTTAACCCATTTTCACGGTGACACGGTGCTACGCTTGTCTCTCGTCACAATGGACAACTGGCGACTCGACCGGATTTGGACTGGTTTACCGATGCTGTTGTACACTTCACGGTGAATCTTAAACAGACCAGTGCAACACAGTTCATTACGATAACAGGGACTCCACTGGCGCAAAAACATTTTTAGCACTCGGCAAAAAGAGGAATCAATACTTTACCATGATTCGACTTGACACACCAACTTGGACCCCAATTGGATCTCACTTTGAATCTGTCCAAACCTAATTTGGACTCTATGTGGACCATGGTTTACCTAGGTTGGATCCTATTGGACTCTATTTGGACCCTGGAAGACCTAGCTTGGACACTGTAGATTAAATACGGACCCCACTAGACCTAACGTGAATCCTGCCATGCTTAATTTGGTTGATTTTGATCGTAGCTTGAATCCTGTTGAACGTGCTTGGGTCCATCTGGTCCTAACTTGGATCCACAAGGCTCTAACTTGGATCCATCTGGTCCTAACTTGGATCCATCTGATCCTAGTTTAAATCCATCTGGTCCTAGCTTAAATCCATCTGATCCTAAGTTGGATCCATCTGGTCCTAACTTGGATCTATCTGGTCCCAGCTTGGATCCATCTGGTCCTTACTTGGATCTATCTGGTCCTAACTTGGATCCATCTGGTCCTAACTTGGATCTATCTGGTCCCAGCTTGGATCCATCTGGTCCTTACTTGGATCTATCTGGTCCTAACTTGGATCCATCTGGTCCTAACTTGGATCCATCTGGTCCTAACTTGAATCCGCCTGGTCCTAACTTGGATCCATCTGGTCCTAACTTGGATCCATCTGGTCCTAACTTGGATCCATCTGGTCCTAGCTTAAATCCAGCTGGTCCTAACTTGAATCCGCCTGGTCCTAACTTGGACCCTATTCGGACCCTGGGAGACCTAGCTTGGACACTGCAAATTAAATGTGAACCCTGCTAGAAGTAACGTCGATCCTGTTGTACCTAAATTTGGACCTGGCAGAGACCTAATCCCAACCAAATCCCACATTGGATCCAAACCCCCACTTGTTTGATTCCAAAAACAACAATGTGATTGAGGATAAAGATCCTTGCTGTCATTCGCCAACTCACGCCACCATTCCAACAACTTTAAATCGTCCCCAATCGATACGATTCGTACCTCCACAATTCTGAAGCAATGAAATACCGTGAATTTAAAGGTCGTCCAGGCCGGTGTTGCGAACTCATCCCCCTGTCTTCTAATAATCATCGAGGCGAGACAGAGAGAGTGAGAGAGAGAGAGAGAGAGAGGTTATTGGGTTGATCGATAGCGGCGCGGCCGAGTCACATTAAACATTATGAAGACGGGAGACCGCCTACTTCGAACGACATTAATATCTCATCAAACAACATCTAGATGCCCGGCTGGGGCAGGTATATATATCAGCTCGTGAATCAATATTGAAAGGAATTTCCAGGACGACAAACTAATGTGCCCATTCGTAGAACCCGGTCGGCTAACAAACATCCTCGGAACAAACCCCGCGCGGAGTGTGTTTCAGACGAGCGATTCGACGGGGGCGACGTAATTTCCAACGATAACGTCGTCGCTTTCTCGTCGGCCATTAGACACCACCGGGGGTGACGCTTGCGTCGACGACGAGGTGGTAGTCGCGAACGATAGACGCCCGATCAATTAGATAGCCGAGTAATTTGCTTCTCTCTCCTACCCTTCTCCGTGCTTGTTTGCCACGCGAAACGATCGACGACGAACGACAAGAGGGGTTGGCGGGGGAGGATGGGGGTAGGGGGGTGTGGACGATGGTTAGAGGTTCGTCGATGTGCCCATCCGTCCAGACATTCTACCGGATATATTCTGCTTGTATTCATATAAGCAATGGGATATCGACGCATCCGTTCCACGCCTGAAAGCGGCCGACCGATATTGACTTTCGCTTCAATATTCAGTTTCTTGAATAAAACAACAGTCGCTGGACAACAGTCGCCGGCCAACAGACTCGGCCTGCTCTATATACGTCGGGCCTGGCGGATGCCGCGTCGCCGGCTATATGCCTCCTCTAATCATCTTGTTATAACAACTTTTGTGACGGATCGCTCCGCGGCGCATAGCTACTCGCCAAACTTGTCCCCGTCTTGATGAGGATAGACAACTGACAGGCGGCGACGACGCGACCGGTTATGAAAGTGGATCGAATTCGTTTCCACCTATCCCGATCTCCACCTCCCCCCCACTTCGCCCTTTGTAGAATCGTGAAAAAAACTCTGTATCAAAGGCGATGACTGATCCGCTTGCCAGTCTATTCTCATACCAGTGGCAAGATCGAATCACGCGGTTTCCCCCGGCTCTAGGCGGACCGGCGACTAATTTTCCTGTGGCCTGGACCATGCTAACCATATTATCAGTCCTTATTGTCTCCTAACGCTAACTGACACCTGATCCAGTTTCCTGGGGATCTAGGCAAGCTGGCGTTTAGGAGAATCCGTTGTCCAGACGCTGTAAATCACACCGAGTGTATTAGTGACATATTAGGGTGCGCTCATGTCATTTCTTTCATTGGTTCCTAGTTTTCAAGACATCAGAAAAAATTCTGCGACAGCCTTCCTTCTCGGCAGAATATTGTCCAGCAATTTTTATAGCTTTGTGTTACCTTGCTTTCCTGAATTCTGTACTTTAATTACGACGATGTGGACCTAACCTGGACTCTGTGGTCCTAACTTGGACTCTGTGGTCCTAATTTGGACCCCACAGATATAATGTAGGTCCTGTTGGATCAAACACAGACCTAACCATGGCTCAGTATGCAGTTGTAGACTCTGTGGACCTAACCTGGACTCTGTGGTCCTAACTTGGACTCTGTGGTCCTAACTTGGACTCTGTGGTCCTAACTTGGACTCTGTAGTCCTAACTTGGACTCTGTAGTCCTAACTTGGACTCTGTAGTCCTAACTTGGACTCTGTGGTCCTAACTTGGACTCTGTGGTCCTAACTTGGACCCTACAGACAAAATGTGGGTCCTGTTAGATCAAATGCAGACCTAACCATGGCCCAGTATGCAGTTGCAGACTCTGTGGGCCTAACCTGGACTCTGTAGTCCTAACTTGGACTCTGTAGTCCTAACTTGGACTCTGTAGTCCTAACTTGGACTCTGTAGTCCTAACTTGGACTCTGTAGTCCTAACTTGGACTCTGTAGTCCTAACTTGGACTCTGTGGTCCTAACTTGGACTCTGTGGTCCTAACTTGGACCCTAGAGACATAATGTGGGCCCTGTTGGATCAAACGCAGATCTAACCATGGCCCAGTATGCAGTTGTAGACTCTGTGGACCTAACCTGGACTCTGTGCACCTAACTTGGACTCTTTGACCCTATCTTGGACCCCAGAGACATAATATGGGTCATGTTAGATCAAACGCAGACCTCACCATGGCCCAGTATGCAGTTCTAGACTCTGTGGACCTAACCTGGACTCTGTGGTCCTAACTTGGACCCTACAGGCATAACGTAGGTCCTGCTGGAGCAAACGCAGATCTAACCATGGCCCAGTATGCAGTTGTAAAGTGAGGATCGCCGACCTCTGGTCCCACATTGGACGAAGCTCGGAGCGCTATCAGCTCGAGGCAAAAATAACTGTTCTTCTTAACTTCTCGGACCGCTTTCTCCCGTATCGGTGCGAAGCATCGCGAGGCAAGTTCGGAAGTTGCCGGTAGCTCGTTATCGCAGCTGCTTTTCGCGATCAATGGGGATCGGGTAACGGTGTCTCGCAGGCTCATCAAATTAGAAAGACTGTGGCCGGGTCTCGTGCTTATTCCCATCGCGAAACGAAGCAGCTGCGCTGCCTGGGTACACTTTCCAGGGCCTCGTGACACCGAATCTTTGGAGCTCCCAAGTTTTTCAGTATATATTCGAGCAAGTGGAACATTTGAACAGCCAACCCGGCATTATCTTCCCGCGTTTATTACCCGGTGTTCCTAGCCACCTGCACGCGCAGTTTATTCGTATGTACAGGATCCTCCGTTGTCCTCTTTCGCAGACGTTCACCGCTCTTCGGCGGAGCACCGATAAAATTCTCACGTTATCCTTACGGTTAGCGGCCGTCTGGTATCATCAAATTTCACGTGACCTGGACCCGGTGTACGCATGCACGTAGCCTTCGGCTACTAACTCTGACCGAACACACATCCCCATTAGGATCTAACTCAGACCTAGCCAAGCACGGTTCATGCTCAATTAGAACATAGCTAGGATCTAGCTAGTTTCAGCAGCATTCCAATTAAGACTTAATTCCGATGGTTAGACCTAGCATGCACTCCATTAAGGGCTAACCTAGACCTAGATCACGTGTTACGCGCATTACTCACCGTAAGTATAAACATCTCTTGAAACTACTGATCTTTAACAGGACACTCTGACACAGGACCCTTTGTCATTGCAGTAAAAAAATATGGTAATCATCCAGTTGGGTGTGGCTACCATCCTGTATATTGCCAAGCCTGGAATTGACTACCACAGTCAGATGGATGAAGATACCTCCAGGTAAATAAAAGTGTCCTCAGCTAGGACCAGGTCCAAAACTGTTAGGCATCATTAAATTGCACCTGAGACTCGGATTGAGGTCTGGTTTGATCAACATTACTCCCGACTATGATCAGATTAATTAGAGTCTGTCCTAGGTCGGATCCAAGCTTGGAGATCATGTGTTCTAGGGGTTTCTAGAATTTAAGCGAATAATCGTCAGTGCAACTGCTGGTTTTGGGTGTAACGATATTTTCCAGCAAGGGGAAAAATTCGGAACTATTCGGCAAAGTCATCCAGTAGAACGGTCGGAGGACTTAACATTTCGGAACGAGTTTGTGTTAAGAGATTGGCCCGAGTCTTTTGCACGGTACTGTATATTCTTCCGCGTGTAGGGAGGACGTGGCTTGTATCTCTGACTCCGGTGTGCGGGAACTGTTGCGAAACGTTCCGCGTCTGAGCACGGTAATGCAAGTTTGAGCGCGGGAACTGTGTGCAACCCCTCGGCACACCCCCCCCCCCTGGTTTCGCAAGGCGTAGCTACGCCACCGGTGTACAACCCCCGCGCCCGCGCGCTGCTCGTAGGGACCGTAGTTCGCGAAAGGATCTGTTTTGCCTGTGCGACGCCGGCGCAATAAGAACAATTATGATAATAATTGAATGGTTAACGGTGGCGCGTAGCAAGAAATTCCGGCGAACTTCGCCGACTGTCGCTAATACTTTGGTTATTAGATTGCAGTCAGCGCCGAAGACGACAATGATGTAACTTGTTGCGAGCGCGAAGGGCTCCCGGCTAATGGAAAGTATCGGATCGAGTTGTTTCGACTTTATTCCGCCCCTCGCTTTCCTGCCGGCGCCATTCTATTTAATTAAACACTCCCGGACAATTTTAATACAATCTACGCGAGCGTTATTGTTCGACAATTTTTATTTCATGCTTCCTCCCTATTTTCTGACAGCCCGGGCATAAAATAATGAAAATCGTGCCTGCTTTGAAGAGGTTGTTCCTGGTTTGAATGGGTTGGTCCTGGTTTGGAGGGGTTGCTCCTGGTTTGAAATTGATCAGCATTTTAATTCTCTGTGTAAAGGAACTGCTACAATTTTTTTTTACTATTTCTCTCGACTTTCCAACAGTCTGGGTATATATATTAAAAATAGTCGTGCATGGTTTGAAGAGGTTGCTCCTGGTTTGAAATAGATCAGCACCATAATTTTCTCTGTAATAGAACTCTTACGATTTTCATTATTATTTTTTTCGACTTTCCGACAGTCTGAGTATAAATAAAAAATAATCGTGCATGGTTTGAAGAGGTTTCTCCTGGTTTGAGGGGGTTGTTCCTGGTTTGAAATAGATTACCACTTTAATTTTGCTGTGTAATGGAACTGCTACAATCTTCATTATTATTTTTCTCGACTTTCCGTCATTCTGAGTATAAATTAAAAATACTCGTGTCTGGTTTGAAGAGGTTTCTCCAGGTTTGAGGGGGTTGTTCCTGGTTTGAAATAGATTACCACTTTAATTTTCTGTGTAATGGAACTGCTACAATCTTCATTATTATTTTTCTCGACTTTCCGTCATTCGGAGTATAAATTAAAAATACTCGTGTCTGGTTGGAAGAGGTTTCTCCTGGTTTGAGGGGGTTGTTCCTGGTTTGAAATAGATTACCACTTTAATTTTGCTGTGTAATGGAACTGCTACAATCTTCATTATTACTTTTCTCGACTTTCCGTCATTCTGAGTATAAATTAAAAATACTCGTGTCTGGTTTGAAGGGGTTGCTGTTGGTTTGAGGGGGTTGTTCCTGGATTGAAATAGATTACCACTTTAATTTTGCTGTGTAATGGAACTGCTACAATCTTCATTATTACTTTTCTCGACTTTCCGTCATTCTGAGTATAAATTAAAAATACTCGTGTTTGGTTTGAAGGGGTTTCTCCTGGTTTGAGGGGGTTGTTCCTGGTTTGAAATAGATTACCACTTTAATTTTGCTGTGTAATGGAACTGCTACAATCTTCATTATTACTTTTCTCGACTTTCCGTCATTCTGAGTATAAATTAAAAATACTCGTGTTTGGTTTGAAGGGGTTTCTCCTGGTTTGAGGGGGTTGTTCCTGGTTTGAAATAGATTACCACTTTAATTTTGCTGTGTAATGGAACTGCTACAATCTTCATTATTACTTTTCTCGACTTTCCGTCATTCTGAGTATAAATTAAAAATACTCGTGTTTGGTTTGAAGGGGTTGCTGTTGGTTTGAAGAGGTTGCGCCTGGTTTGAAATAGATCAGCACTATAATTTTCTCTGTAATAGAACTGTTATGATTTTCATTATTATTTTCCTCGACTTTCCGTCAATCTGGGTATAAATTAAAAAATATCATACTTGGTTTGAAGAGGTTGCTCCTAGTTTGAAGTACCTCAGCATTTTAATTTTGCTGTGTAATGGAACTGTTACAATCTTTATTAATCCTCTTAACCATGTGGCAATGTTTGGATAAAAATGTTTAAAATTGTGCCTGGTTTGAAGGAGTTGCTACTGGTTTGAAATAAAAGCATTTTATTTCTCTGTGCAATAGAACTGTTAGCACGGAATGTGGCTGCTATGTACGTTCTGGAATATTTGCAAAAATGTGTAACTTTCAGTCGTCGCATAAGGGATTTGCCAAGGCGACGTAATCGGACACGATTCCCGCCACGAAATTCCTCGGGCGCGATGAAGGGGATTTGCGATTAGCAATGGAAAGTCAAACGGTGAAAAGAGACAGGCTTCCTTTGTGCTCGTGTCCCGAATGCGTGGATTATACAGGCGTATTGGCGCCAGCATGGCATGCGATTGAATGCTGTGCACAATACGATATGTGATCCGCTACCTATCGATATGGATAATCACAGGAGCAACGTGTAATTAATGGACGCGCTTACCATTTGCGTACACGTGATCCTTCACGATGATCTTCAAGGATCTCGACTTACAACGGTAATTGGAAACTTTGGTTCGATCTTGGGACTCTCCTAGGCATTATCATTTACAGATTGGTAACTTGGAAATGAGACTTAAAGATCTGGACCTGGGTGGACTCAAAAATCACATGGCCATTCGCAGGTGTGCGAATATACGATAATTAATTATTGAGAGCAATTACTTAGTGAAATAATGTCCCTTCACTGCCAGTTGTATATTAAATTGCATATCGTCGAGATTATTAATGTAACCCAAAAATCTGATGTATTAGTGTCTACTCCGGAAGATTATTGAAATTAATATTTTATTAAACTGGTAAAGCATGTCGTTAGATTTAATCAGGTCGGACTTAAACGTATTATAGACCCGTTCCCTACAATCAATATTGTTGTAATGTAATGACAACATCTGGACTTGATTGAGACCTAACATAGACCTAAATGCTCCTGAGTAGATTTGCCAGCGTGGGGAAAAAATAACTAACTACGCGCGGGAACGAAATAAAAACAGTATGTATGTTTAAAAATAAAGATAAGTATAAAACAGTCGGTTTAGAGTCCAGAGTCGGTTTAGAGTCTAGAGTCGGTCTAGAGTCTAGAGTCGGTCTAGAATCTAGAGTCGGTCTAGTGTCTAGAGTCGGTCTAGAATCTAGAGTCTACAGTCGGTCTAGAGTCTAGAGTCTACAGTCGGTCTAGAGTCTAGAGTCTACAGTCGGTCTAGAGTCTACAGTCGGTCTAGAGTCTACAGTCGGTCTAGAGTCTACAGTCTACAGTCGGTCTAGAGCCTAGAGTCTAGAATCAGTTTAGAATCTAGAGTCGGTTTAGAGTCTAAAGTCGGTTTAGAGTTTAGAGTCGGGCTAGAGTCTATAGTCTAGAGTCTAGAGTCGGTCTAGTGTCTAGAGTCGGTCTAGTGTCTAGAGTCGGTCTAGAATCTAGAGTCTATAGTCGGTCTAGAGTCTAGAGTCTACAGTCGGTCTAGAGTCTACAGTCGGTCTAGAGTCTACAGTCGGTCTAGAGTCTACAGTCTACAGTCGGTCTAGAGTCTAGAGTCTAGAATCACTTTAGAATCTAGAGTCGGTCTAGAATCTAGAGTCGGTTTAGAGTCTGAAGTCGGTTTAGAGTCTAGAGTCGGTCTAAATTCTAGAGTCCGTCTAAAGTCTAGAGTAGATCTAGAGTCTAGACCATAACCCATATATGAAGCAAAATATGAATTGACTCGGTTAAAATTCTTGCCCGTAATTTGACACGAATAATACAAGTTAGAATTTAAGTGGTACCTAGACTACTGCTTGGACAATCTTGAGAAATCACAAATTGAATCAGAACGTTGTGATATGATCCAATACAATACCACCAGACGATCCTCTCACTACTAAGCGCAAATTAATTTATAAGCGTCGTCAACCCAAATAGAACCTAATAATAATTCCGACCCAGACTGATCCTCTATCGGGCTAGACAGTGACCGTAATGAAATTACGCTGTGTCAATGGTGACACAATTTTCCAGATCTCGATGGGGATTAAGAATTCAGCTGGACGATGATAGCGTATGTGCATTTAGAAAATGCTGTTCCAATAAACGTCGAAAGTAGGTTGCGTCCCTCCCACTGTCCCACTCTAACTCTGTCGCGCGGTATCGAGATCTTGATCTGCTAACTTTTAACGAATCAAGTTTTTTCCAATCGCCGTCAGTTAGAGGACGCTCCCCAGACATGATATTTGTAATCTTCGTCTTTGACGAACGTTCTTCAGTCGTCTAGTAAGAGCGACGCCAATTTACATGCACGCTCATCGCAAAACAACTTACTTCGCCGTTTAACAACTTCGAGAAACTGCGGTCGCAAGTTTCGCGCCGGGGCTCTTCGGAAAACCCGAAGAAAAAAATTTAAAAAAAAATATCGCAACCTCCCTCTCATTTTCGAGCTCGCAAAAATTCTCTACAATCATTTCTTCACACATGGATAGGCTGGTGAAACCACCCTTTAATTACCACCCACGATATTTTGGAAAATATGCGTTATAGAAATTTGATTTTAACTGCCATGGTTTATTTATTTTCCAGATAATTAGAAAATAATTTAATACTGAATATTGGGGTGGTTTATAGCCTCGTATGATTTAAATTGCAATGTCCATGGTTTTATAAATGGGTGGAGGGTTTACAAATTGGTGGGGGTTTCATAAATGGGTGGGGGTTTTATAAATTGGTGGGGGTTTCATAAATTGGTGGGGGTTTCATAAATTGGTGGGGGTTTTATAAATTGGTGGGGGTTTCATAAATGGGTGGGGGTTCTATAAATTGGTGGGGATTTTATAAATTGGTGGGGGTTCAATAAATTGGTGGGGGTTTTATAAATTGGTGGGGGATTTATAAATTTGTGGGGGTTTCATAAATGGGTGGGGGTTCTATAAATTGGTGGAGATTTTATAAATTGGTGGGGGTTTTATAAATTGGTGGGGGTTTTATAAATTGGTAGGGGTTCTATAAATTGGTGGGGGTTCAATAAATTGGTGGGGGTTTTATAAATTGGTGGGGGATTTATAAATTGGTGGGGGTTTCATAAATGGGTGGGGGTTCTATAAATTGGTGGGGGTTTTATAAATGGATGGGGGTTCTATAAATTGGTGGGGGTTTCATAAATGGGTGGGGGTTCTATAAATTGGTGGGGATTTTATAAATTGGTGGGGGTTTCATAAATGGGTGGGGGTTCTATAAATTGGTGGGGCTTTTATAAATTGGTGGGGGTGGTTTGAGACACGAATAATTGAAATGCAATTTAGTGTAGAATATTGTGACCTAAACCGGGCCATAAGAGCGTGGCAGATTAATTAAATACTCAAGTAATGGAAAATATGGAAAATTTCAAAATGAAAAATATGGAAATGGAAAAAACGGATTTTCAAGATCTTAAGGGTGTAATGGGTTAAGTACTGCATCCAGCGGAGAGTAAAATGGAAAAAGAATGGCGCAGGAGGCGGTTCGCCTAACCGAAACAGTGCGATGCATCGGTTTGTCTTTGTTTAGCATAGCAGTCCGGCGGTCGGGCGCCGCGCACCGCGAACGACAGCAACGAGAAAGTAATAACCGCGCGGCGAAATGACAAATTCGCTGCAAATATTGCCGTGGACGTCCTGCGAGTCGTAAATCTTCGTTATAGGTATAATGCGGCCCCGTATAACGATTTCCGGTGCGGCTCGTAAGACGCGAAAGAGTTTCGCAGTTTTGCGGGCTGGCGGAAATGCGAGAAATCCCTTAGCCGCGGGATTCGAAACATTAACGATCCTATAAGCCGTTATTTTAACTGGCCCGCGCGATTCTACACGATGAGAACAAAAGGGACAGGCCACCGGGGCTATCCGGCCGCTTTTAATAATCGCGTTCCGTTCCTGCCGTCTTCTACCTCCCTCCTCTCTTCTCTCCTCCGTGCTTTTACTTCCGGTTATCCCACCGGCGATGAGCTCATCACAATTTTTATGAAACTTCGCGGGTTAGTGTGAGGAGAGTCTAATGTACGGAACACGTTGCCCTTCTTTTATGACCGACTCGGGGTTAAGGGGTGAAAACACCCTTCAAATATGTCCCCTGTAAATCCTTTTAATTGAACTTTCGTGTACCGTAACTTTGAATCAAATTAACGTATCTGCATAAAAATTTTTATATGTATTCCGTAGACATTTGTACATATTGCCACAAAGTTTAAATTTCCGATGTCAACTAGATCCGTTCGAAAAAAATTGCAAAGGCAGATCATGTCTTTTGAAATTATGTGCAAATTTGGTTAAATATTACTTTGAACAAAATTACGATTCCTGCACAGAAATTTTTGGATAAGTTCCTTAGATATTGATAAATATTACCGCAATGTTTAAATTTCCGGTGTCAACTAGATCCGTTCAAAAAAAATTTCAAAGACAGACCATGTCTCTTGAAATTATGTGCAAATTTGGTTAAATATTACTTTGAACAAAATTACGATTCCTGCACAGAAATTATTTGATACGTTCCTTAAAAATTGATAAATAATACCACAAAGTTTAAATTTCTGATGTCAACTAGATCCGTTCGAAAAGAATTACAAAAATAGACCATGTCTCTTGAAATTATATGTGAATTTGGTTAAATATAACATTGAACAAAATTACGATTCCTGCACAGAAATTATTTGATACGTTCCTTAAACATTGATAAATAATACCACAAAGTTTAAATTTCTGATGTCAACTAGATCCGTTCGAAAAAAATTACAAAAACAGATCATGTCTCTTGAAATTATATGTGAATTTGGTTAAATATAACATTGAACAAAATTATTATTCCTGCACAGAAATTTGCCGACACATTCCTTAAACATAGATAAACATTAACCACGTAGCTTAAAATTTGTATGTGTATCAGACCCGTTTAAAAAAAGTCGCACGCCGTTTTTTGAAATTATGTGCGATTTTTATTGAAGAGTACAAATATTTAATTTTGTAAATTTCAGGGCGAGTTCTGTGACTAAAAAAAATGAATTGGAACTGTGAAATAATAATTCAACTTTTAATTCAATTAATTTCTCGTATTATTATCCACTTAAAATACATGCGAAGGGAAAAGGGGATTTAAATGGTTGACACTGTTTAATAAGCTTCAGTAAATGTAAATTTATGCGAAAGTAGAATTACAATAAATTCGATGTCTTGTATAAATTGTTCCAATCAATTATAAATAAAATTGATATACATTAAATTCTACTCGGGGACATATTGAATAAATGAACAAAGAATCCGGTGAAGAGTCAGGTGGTAGCAGGAGAATAATTTTATAGAGTACAGTGGCGGGAAACAGCGGAGAATTTAAACGATATTGCCATCTCATTAAGAAGATGATGGATTACTAATTCCTGCCGCTATTAATATCTCTGCCACGTTGGACGGGATTTCGAGTCGAGTTTACATGTGTTTTTCGAATAATTGTTAATTGTGTCTGCGCTCACCGGGCACAGTGTTTATGTCTAAACGAGGTGGGGGGAGCGGAGTGGGGGGGGGGGCAAGGTGGACGCGTGCAGATGCAGCTTTGGCTTCGTTCAGGATCAAGGATACAAGGATTCGTCGTTCCTGCCCGTCGTCCATTATACACGTTACACTGACAGTCTAATATCGTCCCGGGAGACTGCAGGATTAACTTGAAATTTAATGGGTTTTCGAATTGCCATGGGAGGAGAGTCATTTGCGAGGGAGCGTTGGGGGGTGCAGGGATTTATGGAACCTGGCACCCTCTGACAAAAAGAGACCGGTGCAAAAAACAAAAACTAAAACCTATAAGAATAAATAAATTGACATGACGGACTTAATAGGTTAGCAATGAAGGGGCCAATTAAACCATCGACATTGCTCAGAACGGCAATGCATTATTATACTCTTCAGAGGCGATTTTACAGTCGATAAAAAAACAATTACCATTTTTACTTGGGTCTAGTTTTTCCTTGATGGAACAATTTTTGTAAAATATTTTAAGAGGACGGCATTTGACACTCTGAACATCACTTGGACTCTCTAAACCCAGCTCGGTCACTCTAAATATAAATTGGACCCTCTAGACCTAGTTTGGACTCAGCTTGGACTATCTACACCTAACCTAGAATCTCTAGACCCAGCCTGGACTCCCTAACCTCGATACTCTAGATCTTGCGTGGACTCTCCCGACTTAGCCTGGACTCTCTAGATCTTGCGTGGACTCTCTAGACCTAGCTTGGACGCTCTAGACCTAGCTTGGACTCCCTAAACCTAACCAAGACACTCTAGACCTTGCGTGGACTCTCTAGACCTAGCCTGGACTCTCTAGATTTTGCGTGGACTTTCTATACCTAGCCTGGACTCTCTAGATCTTGCGTGGACTCCCTAGACCTAGCCTGGACTGTCTAGGCTTAGATTCGACTTCGTAGACATAGCTTGGACTCCCTAAACCTAACATCGACACTCTAGATCTTGCGTGGACTCTCTAGATGTTGAGTGGACTCTCTAGACCTAACCTGGACTTTCTAGGCTTAGATTCGACTTCGTAGACCTAGCTTGGACTCCCTAAACCTAACCTCGACATTCTAGATCTTGAGTGGACTCTCTAGACTTAGCCTGGACTCTCTAGATTTTGAGTGGACTTTCCAGACCTAGCCTGGACTCTGTAGATCTTGCGTGGACTCCCTAGACCTAGCCTGGACTCTCTAGGCATAGATTCGACTTCGTAGACCCAGCTTGGACTCTCTAAACCTAGCTTGGACAACTACACACTCAGCTTGGACACTACACATCTAACCTAGAATCTCTAAAATTAGCTGGTACTCCCTAAATCTAACCTCGACACTCTAGATCTTGCGTGGACTCTCTAGATTTAGCCTGGACTCTCTAGATCTTGCGTGGACTCTCTAGATCTAGCCTGGACTCTGTAGGCTTAGTTTCGACTTCGTAGACCTAGCTTCGACTCTCTAAACCCAACCTGTAATTTGTGGACCTAGCTTGGACTGTAGACCTAACCTTCAATTTCTGGACCTAGCTTGGGCTCTGTAGACCCAACCTTCAATTTCTGGACATAGTTTGGACTCTGTAGACCCAACCTTCAATTTCTGGACCTAGTTTGGACTCTGTAGACCTAACCTTCCATTTCTTGACCTAGCTTGGACTCTGTAGACCTAACCTATAATTTCTAGACCTAGTTGGGACTCCCCACTTGGACCCTGTTAGGCCTACCCACAGTGCATGCAAATTTTGTAAAACGATATCAACCGCTTTCCTCCGAATTACAGTGCTAATACTAAGATCGCCTACCTGAACGAATAAAAAGTATTCCGAAACAAAATACCCGGTAACATGTTCGTTAAATTACTGGAAGATGTATGCACAATTCTCGGTGGAAACTATTCCCACGTGCATCGAGTCGTATCAATGCCACCGAACTCGGAGGAAACCATTGATTTTACCCGCCCAATACTACATACCGTGCGGAACAACGATCTCCGAAAATTCGAAAATTCCTCGTTCTTCCCTGGCCATTAAGAGCCTGGTTTGGGAAGGAGGGGAGTGGGGTTTGCTTTGAAAATGTTCAACTTTACTTTCAAATTTATCGGGCCGTTTATCTTGCCGTAATTTAAATATCCATCTCTGTTAGATCGGGAAACACGAAACCGGGTGGAAGTTTTGTATAGAATTTTGCAAGTTTACTCTCGGGCCAGGGGATAGGTGGGGGAGGTTCGGAGGGAGTACATTTTTCATTAGCGTCGGGTACCATTTTTCCCCCGTGGTGGCGGATAATAAATTTACATTTCGAGAAATTTGCATCGCGAACGAAATTGAATAACATTCATTAACCCCGCTGGTCGGTTGTTCGTTTCATTATGAATTACATGGCCCGAGTACCGGAGAATGTTACTGTCGCGAATGAGTCGCCGGGATTTTTTTCCTTCGTTCGATCCCGCTCGCATATGTATTTCGCAGCGACACGCTGACGTTGCATACGTGCCCTACGGAGCGTCTGCGGCGCTATAGTAATATTCTTCCGGGCAGGTAGCTTTTGTAAATGCGCGCGGAAACAAGAAATCAGGAAACACTATAGCGAGCTTGTTAAGGGAAACTTCTTTGGAAGTTCCGCCACCGTTGAACGTCTCTGTAAATTACCGGGCCCGGTCTTCGAGACGTGACTAATAAAAACCGTAATAATAGCAGCTCCATCTCGTTCCTAGAAGTCGGAACTGGTCGTCGACGTAGCCCCGAACAACGTTTCTGTGATTCGTTAAGTTCATCTTACCCAATGCCTTCTCCAGAAATTACTTTCTCACCATAACTCACTACCTGATAATTATTAACATTAAACAAATGGAATTTGACAATATCTTACGAAGAAAAATATAGAATTTTGATCGGTACAGCGTTCTGTATTGATTTTCGAGATATTTCAGTGAATGTTTTCCATCCTTAATTTTTGGGGGTTGCTTTCACCCCTCGAATATTATTAACATTAAAGAAATGGAATTTGGCAATATCTTATGAAGAAGAATATAGAATTTTGGTCGGTAGACGTTCTGTATTGATTTTCGAGATATTTCAGTGAATGTTTTCCATCCTTAATTTTTGGGGGTTGCTTTCACCCCTCGAATGTTATTAACATTAAACAAATGGAATTTGGCAATATCTTATGAAGAAAAATATAGAATTTTGGTCGGTACAGCGTTCTGTATTGATTTCCGAGATATTTCAGTGAATGTTTTCCATCTTTAATTTTTGGGGGTTGCTTTCACCCCTCGAATGTGGGCGACGGCTGATAAAAATATACGAGTGAAATATTTTTCTCGGAAATATATATTATATCAATGTGGTATTCTACTATTTATGGACTGTTCAATTTAATCGTATTGTTGGTATTATTTCCGGGAAATTTGAATGTGTTATTCGAATGGAGGGTTTTCCTTTTGCATCGTTTGTGTGCTCGGATTTCTGATGCAAAACAATAGAATACGATTTTTTTGCTGGACCATCTAGTGCCGGAAATATCCCAAAAAATGTATTTCCAACCCCCGATTTTGAGGGCTGTTTTCACCCCTTCAACGCCGGACGATTGTCGACAAAAAAATAAGTGTCAAACATTTTTCCGAGAGCTATCTCCCATGTAAATTTCATCAAAATCGGTGAGTGCGGTTGGGCTGTGTCCCTTTTGTTACAAATTCTGTATTTTTCCTACGAAGTACCGACGAGATCGTCGAAACTGTCAAATTCTAATTTATTTATAATTGTGTTCTATCTAGCCTCGATTTACCGGTTACAGCAAAACGATACGCGACTTTCTCATAGACGTAGTGTGGAACAAGTCTGAAATCAAAATTTTGGGTTAGGTACACGAAAACGATTTTTTAAAAAATTATGATATCTCTCTGAAAACTGAACTTTTGGAGCTGAAACTTTTTTGAATATTCCCGAAGGTATTGTCAATGCTACACAAAAATTTAGAAAACTGTACGTTCACTGAATTTGTTATTAAAAATTTCTAAAGCGATACCCTCTTGCGAAGGAAACCTACTATCAACAGAAATGATCACATCTCCTCAGGAAATGGTTCTCTGGAGCTGAAACTTTTTCTGTATTTGCTCGAAAGCTCGGTCAAAATACCGCAAAAATTTCGTAAATGTACATCCACCCATTCAGACAAAAGAAATTCTCAAAGGAGCTCGGTGCAGCGAACTACCATCAGAAAATGGGTCTGATTTTTCCAAGTGAATCTCAAAAACAATTTCTCGATGTGATCTGGCAATGGTCGCAAATGCACAGTGCTCGGCTATCGAAGAGTTGCAGATTCGTATCAAGGTTCCGCAAGCTTTGGATACCCTAACAAAGCCATGCGAAGTAAGAAAAGCCATCCGTCTGTAGATACGCCGGCATTCATTTACAAAGGATGACCAGCCTGTACAAATGAAGGACCGTCGGCTCTCGGGCTGGCAGCAACAGCAGAGCGAGCGGCAGCGGCAGCGGAGTACAGATAAAGCTGAAGGGATCGATCCAAAAGCTCCCACCGCCGCCCGCCGCGGTGCCCTGAACACACGCAAGCGCAGCGACGCGGGAACCGTATTTATTATACATGTTTTATGAACGGGCACACGCAAAGTGTGCGCCGCCGCTGCCGCCCGTCCGACGACGACGCCGACAACGCCGACGACGACGTCGCCTCGCAAAAAGCAATTTGTTCCCGCGTGCGTACAGTTTTCTTTGAACGTATGCAGGCCGCCGTGGCGCGCGCGGCCGCTCGTAAGGGGCTCCGCAACGAGATCTTCCAGACCGTTTACGGGCTTTTTAATTGAATTCCCCGCATTTTGTCGTTCAACGTTGAATCCCCGCCTCGCTATTGAATCTCCTTTCTTATTTCGCCGCGGGATTACGTTGCTTCGGGCGCGCCTTATTCCTCGTTCGATGCAAGCTAGCCTCGATGATCCCAGGCCACGTTCACATACAACTTTCTGGCGGGGGCATTTTTCTACCAATTGGGAGACCCCAATTCTTTTTACCTAAAAAGTTTCTATGATCCTTCCCACATATTTACGTACAAAAATTTTGGAGATATCTCAAAAAATACAAAAGTTACAGCACTGTGCCGATTAGCTTGTGAATTCGTTGAAACATGTGCTATTAGAACCTACTTCAGGACGTGCCAATTTTTCTACAAATGGGAGACCCGAATTTTGTTTACCTATTAACTTTCTAGGATCCTCCACACATATTTACGTAGAAAAATTTTTGACATATCTCAAAAAATACAGAAGTTACAGCACTGTGCCGATTAGCTTGTGAATTCGTTGAAACATGTGCTATTAGAACCTACTTCAGGACGTGCCAATTTTTCTACAAATGGGGGACCCGAATTTTGTTTACCTACCCATCTTCTATGGTCCTTCTCACATATTTGCGTATAAAAATTTTTGAGATATCTCAAAAAATACAGAAGTTACAGCACTGTGCCGATTAGCTTGTGAATTCGTTGAAACATGTGCTATTAGAACCTACTTCAGGACGTGCCAATTTTTCTACAAATGGGGGACCCGAATTTTGTTTACCTATTAACTTTCTAGGATCCTCCACACATATTTACGTACAAAAATTTTTGACATATCTCATAAAATACAGAAGTTACAGCACTGTGCCGATTAGCTTGTGAATTCGTTGAAACATGTGCTATCAGAACCTACTTCAGGACGTGCCAATTTTTCTACAAATGGGGGATCCGAATTTTGTTTACCTAGCAATCTTCTATGATCCTTCCCACATATTTGCGTACAAATTTTTTTTGGGTATGTCGAAAATTGCAGAAGTTACAGAACTGTGCCGATTAGCCTGTGAATTCTTTGAAACATGTGCTATCAGAATCTACTTCTGGACGTGCCAATTTTTCTACAAATGGGGGACCCGAATTTTGTTTACCTATTAATTTTCTAGGATCCTCCACATATATTTGCGTACAAAAATTGTTGAGATATCTCAAAAATTATAGAAGTTACAGAGGCGTGCCGATTACCCTGTGCACTAGTCGACAAATATGGCATCAGACTGTAAGGTTGTGCCAATTTTTTTAGGATCAAAAAATCGATTTATCCCTGTTTGCAAGTCTTTAACGAATATCTGAAAAATCTGTAAATGAAAAGTATAATTAGAATCGCATCCAATTAGCAATTTTTACATTTTTACCAAATTGTAGTTTCAGAACCTTTGATTGTCTTTCAACTGGCATAACTTAAAATATATTGATTTTTTTGCAATGAAAATTTGCACAAATTATCCTCAAGAGTCAATATAACTACTCCAAGACGATCCAAGTCATCAAAGGACTTCTTTCATTAAAATAAAATCCACAAAGTCTACCTATTTCCAGATGCTTAAAAATGAATGTTTAATGTAAAATGAATTTTTTGAAAATTGTTAACATTCGTTTTTATTTAGCAGCCAGCTATACGTAGCTTTGAAATAAAGTCTTATAAATTTAGAAGACTTTAGGTATCGTCCGGGGATATTCGTACGCGTCCAAGATGGCAACAAAGTCAGGCCATAAGATATTCCAGGGAGGAAACGCGGATTTTCGCGCGTCGTCCCCGCGAATTTCTCTATTCCACGGGCGATTTGTCCAGAGCAAAGAGCATTTCTCGCATCGGGGTCAGCTTGGCGACTTTTTGAATTTCGTTTGACGTTCGCTATCCGAAAATCGATTTACCACGTCACGAATCCCTTTTCATTAATTCCACATGATCTTCCGGCACTTTATTCCGTCTGATCTTACTCGAAAGCTAGCTTTGACAGACTATCGGAAATTAGTCACCGATGTTTCTATTTGAATTTATGGATTCCAGCATGGCTACATCCATTTCCGTGGCGCTTTTGAATAGATGTTTCACCCATTTGCGACTACTAAAAGCAGCTGATCTATTCAAGCTGAATAAACATACATCTATGATTAATAACTTGTCATCAATTATTTCAAACATCACTATCGGTTAAAAATTGAACAGAGCCCGAAGCCGCTTTTGATACCATGTGTTCCAGCCAATTCACAGGTTAACTGGCACACTGTTGTAACTTCTGCAATTTTCGACATATTCAAAAAAATTTTTCACCCAGATATGTGGAAAGGGGCATAGAAGATTGGTAGGTAAAAAGAATTCGGGTCCCCCAATTGGTAGAAAAATGCACCGGCCGGAAGTCGCGTCTGATATCATGTGTTCCAATCAATTCACAGGTTAATCGGCACAGTGTTGTAATTTCTGCAATTTTCGACATATCCAAAAAAATTTTGTACGCAAATATGTGGGAAGGATCATAGAAGATTGGTAGGTAAAAAGAATTTGGGTCCCCCAGTTGGTAGAAAAATGCACCAGCCCGAAGTCGCATCTGATATCATGTGTTCCAACCAATTCACAGGTTAATCGGCACAGTGTTGTAATTTCTGCAATTTTCGACATATCCAAAAAAATTTTGTACGCAAATATGTGGGAAGGATCATAGAAGATTGGTAGGTAAAAATAATTCGGGTCCCCCATTTGTAGAAAAATTTGCACGTCCTAAACTAGGTTCTGACAGCACATATTTCAACGAATTCACAGGCTAATCGGCACAGTGCTGTAACTTCTGTAATTTTTTAGATGTTCCAAAAATTGTTGTACCTAAATATGTGTGAAGGATCATAGAAAATTGATAAATAAAAATAATCCAGGTTTCTCAATTGGTAAAAAAATGGCACACACCTACTCCCAAACAAACAGTTCTGAGAACACTTTGGACTAGTGTAACACTTGTAATAAAGAAGAAACAGTACTGTAAAAATCGATGTGCTGTATCCTAGAGGCTTTATTTCCGTCTGATCTAGCATGCAGTTATTACCGATTGTCCCGCGGCTTTCGCCGACGATCGCTTGGAATCCCAGGGCCAGCCAGACCGCTAACTTCCGCGCATAAATATTCCGGTCGTATCAAAGGTAAACCGAAGAATTCGATCATCGGTGATATCACGATAAAACACGGTGCCATCTTTTTCGTTTTATTGGAAGGGGCAGGGCGCTGGTGGAGAGGGGAGGATGCAGAAGAAGGGGGAGGGGGGTTGGCTCTCATGCATAGCAGCGCAGAAGTTCCGGCAGCCGGCGGCGGAGAAAAATCGCTAGTCATTCATCTGCCGATGTCGGTACTTTCGGTCAGCTTTAAAACTTCTTTGGTGATAGTTTGTCGAACACCGTGGGAACAAGTGAGGGAAGCCTGCTCGTGCTTCCTCCCTCGATTCCCTGACGACTTCGATTCCTGCCACCCCCCTCCGACCACTCCACCCGTCCTACACACTCTTCGAAAACAAAGCGAACGAATTGTCCAGAAAGTTGCCACCTGTAATCCTCGATTATCACGGCGCAAAACTGCGCGACGAATTATTGTTTCGAGACGAGTCGATGAAATTGTTCTTCTCGATTCAATTCGGGAAAATAGAAGCCAGTTAATCCGGATTGTAGAATGTTCAAATTAAATCGGTCGGATTCAATCGTTCCGCCGTTTCAATGAAGTTGACTTCACTGTTCCAGTGAATGAAACGATTCGAAATGGTTGGAGTGGGAATATAGAACAAGCCTCTATTATACAAACTGACAGCGGTACCTCCTAGGTAAGATAACGAGCTGGATGTTGGCATAATGTGTATTGTTCTAGTAGACCATCGAATAAGGTATTGTTCGCTTAATTTGCTCTTTGAATTTTTGAAAAATATGCACGCGAAACTGGACGGGGTTGGTTCGTGTCACTTATCCGATGGTTTCTCTGATTTCCTCTTTTCTAGAGGAAAATTGGCAGAATTTTCTACTGTATAAACAAAAGGATATATTATCGAATAATTATACTCTACAATTTTTCTATGGAAATATAATTTTTAGTCACTTAAATAAAAAAAATTAAATAAATTTTTTTTGAGTTAGTCGAGTGTTTTTGGAGCTACCTTGTACCTCGACTACTTTGACCTATTTTTTTTAATGCGATAGGAGATGTTATGCAGATTGAATTGTGTATTAAAAAAATGTTTAAATAATTGTAAATTTGCTGTTTCTAAATTTGATCGAACCGTGCGCCGAAACCACAAAATTTATTATAGAAATGTGTATTGTTTGGTTATGTTAAAAATGTTGTTGGTAAGAGATTGAGCGAGTCGTTCCTGTGCCAGGTTCTTAAATTTTGATTAGCAATTGAACGATGGTGCGGTAGGAGGGCCCGGTGGATTGGGGTGGCGGGGTGTTATGTAAATGAAAATAGTAATTGCAAAATACGGGTAGCGAGGAGCGCTCGCGCGGAACTTTCTGTACACGGCGTAGACGGATTTTATAATCGCTCATTGAAATGGATCGGAGCAAGTTCGCCGCTGTCAAGCCTCGCGGTTGCCCTTTTGCGCCCGTTGAATCTAATTACCGGAACGTCAGTTTTACGAACTTTTCCGGGTTTTGCATCTTTCGGAATTATTCCGTGCCTCCCGCGCAGTTAGAACGCTGCTGCCACCACCCCCTCCTCCCCCTCCCTCACCTCCCCAACCCTTCAACAGCCTATAAAGGTAACCCGCGGCTCCGGAGATAATTCATTTAAGTTCGCGCGACGATAATGGACTTCCGGCCCTCTTCTGCAGTCTAGCGGGAACGTTCCGGCAAGGTCAGCCGCATTAATTACGTCTGCAATCAACACACTGTCGCTGATTCCGAATACCTCTTTCACAGGCTGTCTCAGCTGGCTATAAAGTTGGGTCTCGTGCCATCGTTTGTCTCACGTTACACTCCCTCTTTTCATTCGAAACAATTTATATTTCATATCTTTTCCAAGTCGTCAACTTTTGCTGAAATGTATCGAAAAAGTTCCTTCAGTTTATCTAGAAAATTTTGAAGGTCACCTTGAACACTTAAGAGTACTATACTCATTTTGGAGGACGTCGTAGACCATTATTTTGCATTGTAGAAAATCCCGTACACTCGGAATGAAAACTCAAACACTCAAATTTAACAAAATTCGTAGAAATATTCGAGGACTGTCTGAAAAAAATCTGAAGGTCACCTAGAGGTCTTAAAAAATATTAGAATCGTCCTAAAGTGATTTCTGAACCATACTTAGCATTACAGAAAATTTTCAGTCACTCTGAATGGAAGCACAAGTACTCCTACCCCCTATTAAATCATAAAAAATTCTGGGGCGCACTGAAAAAAATCTGAAGGTCACCTTGAGATCTTAAGAAATACTAGAATCGTTCTAAAGGCATGTTTGAACCATACTTAGCATTACAGAAAATTTTCATTCACTCTGAATGGAAGCACAAGTACTCATACCCCCTATTAAATCATAAAAAATTCTGGGGCGCACTGAAAAAAATCTGAAGGTCACCTTGAGGTATTAAAAAATACTAGAATCTTCCTAAAGTCATTTCTGAACCATACTTAGCATTACAGAAAATTTTCAGTCACTCTGAATGGAAGCACAAGTACTCCTATCCCCAAAAAATCATAAAAAATTCTGGGTTGATCTGAAAAAAATCTGAAGGTCACCTTGAGATCTTAAAAAATACTAGAATCGTTCTAAAGTCATGTTTGAACCATACTTAGCATTAAACAAAGATTTTCAGTCACTCTGAATGGAAGCACAAGTACTCCTATCCCCAAAAAATCATGAAAAATTCTGGGTCGAACTGAGAAAAATCTGAAGGTCACCTTGAGGTATTAAAAAATACTAGAATCTTCCTAAAGTCATTTCTGAACCATACTTAGCATTACAGAAAATTTTTCATTTACTCTGAATGGAAGCACATGTACTCCTATCCCCAAAAAATTATAAAAAATTCTGGGTCGATCTAAAAGAAATCTGAAGGTCACCTTGAGGTCTTAAAAAATACTAGAATCGCCCTAAAGCCATTTCTGAATCATATTTAGCATTAAACAAAATTTTTCAGTCACTCAGAATGGAAGCACAAGTACTCCTACCCCCTGAAAAATCCTAAAAAATTCTGGGTCAATCTGAAAAAAATCTGAAGGTCACCTTGAGATCTTAAAAAATACTAGAATCGTCCTAAACTCATTTCTGAACCATACTTTTCATTAAAGACAAATTTTAAGTCACTCTGAATGGAAGCACAAGTACCGACACTCAAGAAAATTCATGAAAAAAATTCTACGTTAATTTAAAAGTTTCTGGAGGTGTCCTTGACGACTTAAAATTCCTAGAATCATCCTGAGGGCCTGCGGGAGTCATATTTTGCCACCTAAAAAATTTCAGAGTAAAAATTCATGGGGCAAGGAATGAAATAGTTTGAAGCGATGGCGTACGTTTTCATGAATATATTTTTTTCTACTTACGTGTCCTGTATCCGGCACACGAATGTTACTGTATTATGGAGCAGTTTGTACAGAGCACAGGACACGTTTCCTAAAAATATGTAGCAGACCGAGCCCTACGTAAGAATACAATTCTCACCCTTGATCGTTGACGTCACGTTAAGCCCAGCCAATGGCTGCGGCCGCCGGAACTGTCACAGGCGTAACACGTGGACAGTTTGTTGATCTGTGCCGACCGGGCTCTCGTTGAATAAACTATTGGTGTCCTCATTGTGGCCAAAAGTGGAAAATCTCTCTCTCTCTCCGGAGGGTCAACAATGATTGAGCTGACGTGGATCACCGGGGCGACGATATTGATCCTCGGTGGATGGGTCTATTCCGACCCGGGGGTTTCAAAGGATCTACGCCGTTCTCGTCTTCCAGCAGATAAGCCCTTCATGTCCTTAGGGCAGTTTAAACCGTTACTTTCATTGAAATTTTATTCTGAATCGCCTTCTGCTTTTTTAAAAATAAAATTTAATGTAACAGTTAAAGAAAGGAGCCAACGGGGTTCCTGTATTTTATTAAACAAATTAGAAGAGCATCATCGTGACTCTTCTGGTAGCTAAATTGAAGTAACTATAATGACTACAGCCACCTGACAGAACCTTTTTAGATTTTGGACACCTATAGTGATTCTATTAAGACCTGTCTTCAGACAAGTGGACTAAAAATTGGATCCCTCAAGGATTATAGAAAGAGGATCATCCCTACTCTTCCGGTAGCTAACTTAGGACCCCTAACTTAACACTAGTGCACTTTAGATCACCTTTACGCCTCCATATTCTAAATCTCATTAGACTATAGAAGTGTTTGAAAAATATTCTCAAAGAAATGATAGGCATGGCCCCAGTTTCATAGAAATCATCAAAAACGTTTACCCCGCGTTAAGTGCAAGCGAGTCCAAATTTACGCGCGTATCGTCTTGTAGCCGAGCGAGTATGGGATCGTTTGATTTCGCCGAATCCCGGAAATATCATTATACACCGAATCCCACGTGAAACGTTTGATCCCGCGCGATAGCGTAGAGCTGGTAAAATGAAGGAAGCAGCTTTGACTGGATCGTCTCTCTCCCAGCCTCCTCGCGGCCGGGCCAATCCAGCTGCGGGGCTGGTAAACCATAAAGCATTAAAAGTAATACATAATTATTCACGGTTCATTTCGTTTTCCCATTTCCTACTCGCGCAGCCGGTCTGTCAGCGGCGGCTTGTCTCGGATAGAGGCTTGTTTCTGCGCTTTGACGGTGCATCTCGTTCCGCTCGCGAACTATCGCGAAAATAACGCGACGGGAATCCGCTCGAGCGGAAACGGCTCGTCATCCCATCGATCCAATCTGCTTTGCCCCCTTCTCACCCGTTTTTTTTTGCGCTGGAACCTAGTCCAGAATCAAAATCAGGTGTACACTTGAGGTAGCTATCCTCTGGTCACTGGTTGCATCTTTAATTTTTTGCCGCCGAGATTCGCAACCGAAAATTCTGAATTAATTCTCTGACGTAGACGCAGATACGTGTATGGTGTGTATAATTTTTTCAGCCCCGCTGTAATCATCCCAGAAGGTAAATTAGGTTGATCAATTTAGTGTGGCGATCTCCTGGAAATTTTTTGCATTTTTCATTTTTTCAACCGAGACTCCCAACCAAAAATTCTGTATTAATTCTCCGAGTTAGATCTAGGTATGTGTGAGGTGTGTGATTTTTTTCAGAATTTTTCATTCGATAAATTTGGAGAACGAGGCGAAAATCGGTAATCCGAATTTTCGCTGTGATCTGGTCAAAAATTGCTTTCCGATGGGGATTAAGTGATTTTGGAGGATGCAGCGGGGGAGGGTCGAATTTGACCCACGTTGCGTTTCTATTGTGAAAATCTGCCAATTAATGAATATTTTAAAGAAGAATCGAATTTGATGGTCCATTGATTCATTTACTAGTTAAAATTCAATTTATTTTGAATTTTTTAATCTGAAGGTCATGTGAAGGTCACAATAACACTCTACATCAACCACTTGCATTTAATTCTAAGTTTTACAGTATGTATCGCAATATAATAACTATCTTTATGATTTTAGAGTACATGCAACGTTGCCCAATAGTTACTAAACTGCCATAAAATGTTTGACCCTTTGTTTCTTTTTAAATGTTCGAAATATGTCAAATGTATCAAACGCGTATATTTCTGCGACTGACAATGTGTCACGCACAAGGCGGGCCACGTGGATCACTTAAACTTTCCCGATATTTATGATCACGTGAAAAAAAAACGGTCTACCGTGTCCTGAACAATTTTTTAATATTTACTTAATACCACGTCATTTTTCTACAGCCATGAAATTCTGAATTGCAACAATTTTTTTTTCACTCGCGCGCATAAATACAACTAATGAACAATATTTTATCTATGCAGAGAGAGAGAGAGAGAGAGAGAGAGAGAGAGAGAGAGCGAGAGGGAGAGAGAGAGAGAGCAAACTTACCCACGGATTGCGAGCACTGATAGATAAGTACTGATAGCAAACAAGCTCCGACATTGTATCGCGCACAGTGACAGCAGCGGTTTGTAGTGAAATCCATCACGACAGGTATCAGTCAAACGCACGTGTCCTCGATGGATTTTTAAATTCATTTGTCTGGAAAATGAAGCCTCGCACGGCAAAAAAGTTATTCCATCATTTCAACTGACTTTCAACAACTTTCCTGTTGAACGATCTATGTACATCGACCCAATTAGTCCACAATATACTGGACACCCGGTATATTTCTCAAAATGTTCGACATCGTCGAACGAAAGCATTTTTCAAAGGCTGACAATGTTAAATACATTTTAAATACCAATCCCTGTACAACATAATGGGTTACCATTATAACAAAAAATATGTGAAGGTTATTCGAAGGTCATTGAAGTTTTAGTGAGAAAAAGACGAATCCCTAAACACTTTTCAGGAGGTTAAGTACAATAATGTACACTTCAATGCGTCTGTTTTATAAGAACGAATATTTTTAAGGTCATTTCAAGGTCATTTATGTTGTGACGAAAGAAATTTTGTTTTGAAACAAGTATGTCTATTATCACACGAGTATCTAAAGATAGTAAGATACTTTGGTAATAGACTGTTTCGTGGTATCACAAATGTTGCATATAATTTAAGGCGTCCATGTTATAAGAACGAACATTTTAAAGGTCATTTGGAGGTCATTTATGTTTTGAAGAAGGAAATGTCGTTTTGAAACAAGTTCGACTATTATCACACGAGTCTCTAAAGATAGTAAGATACTTTGGTAATAGACTGATTCATGGTATCACAAATGTTGCATATAATTTAAAGCGTCCATGTTATAAGAACGAACATTTTAAAGGTCATTTGGAGGTCATTTATGTTGTGACGAAAGAAATGTCGTTTTAAAACAAATTTGTCTATTGTCATACGAGTCTCTAAAGATACTTTGGTGATAGATTGTTTTATAGTATCACAAATGCTGTATATAATTTAAGGCGTCCATATTATAAAAACGAACATTTTAAAGGTCATTTGAAGGTCATTTATGTTGTGACAAAAGAAATGTCGTTTTGAAATAAATTCGTCTATGATCACACGTGTCTCTAAAAATAGCAAGATACTTTGGTGATAAATTGTTTCATGGTATCACAAATGTTGTACTTAATTTCTTGGAAAATGTTCAACAGTAATTTCTCTGGTCAGAATGTGAGGATTCTTGTTAGGAAAATGTTAACAACAAAAGCAACGGCAGGGGTGGGCAAAAGGTGAATGCATCGACGCATCGATGACCCAAATCGGAATTTATTAGAGTACGAGATATAAAGGTTATCAGAGAAAAATGGGGTAGCGTCGGAAGATCGTGTCTAGCCATAAGTAGCGATCCTAGATAGTGGGCGGACCACAGCCAGGCTGCATAAGATATATCCCGTCGACCACCCCCGCGCCGGCCCGCCCCCATCCATGTACACGTATACAACAACCCCCGTGTATATTCCGGAGCTTTTCCTACCCCGCGTGTTTGTACGTAGGAGCAAGCTATATGATGTAGATAGTGAAATGTAGTGCGCCGAGTGCTACACACTCACGCCGACGACGCCGGCATCGAATTATTCGTGTGCAGATAACTCGACTTAACGACATCTCGAAGCGATACTTCAACGCACCAGCCACGGAAAATTGTGCTGATAATGCCCGCATACGTTCCTATTATTTTCCCGCCCGATTTACCACGAGATATTCTATCGAGAACCTTCGAAGGAGGACGCGGATTATCGATGTGCGATCGAAAACTAATTTCTGAACGATTTAAGGACCCTCCAAGGACTCCGAGTCTTTATCACCTATGCAACCTAGGAGGAGCAACTTTAGGAATTTTTTTTTCGAAAATGGGTCGAGTGATTTTTATGAAATTTGGAGGAGAGCTGGGAGGGTCTGACAGTAGTCGTCAGGAATTTTTGTGACCAGAAATTGTGTCTGTGTTGATAACTATGCGACCTTGCATGATATCTCTAAATTGTCGATTGAGGGTGAAATCAATTTTTTTTTCAAAAACTGGATTTGCGAATTTTGTGAAATTTGGGGGATAGTTAGAAGGGTCCTTTGGTGAACCTTGCGAATTTTTCTGACCAAAAATACCGCCTGTGTAAGAAATTGCATGGCATAAAAGTAGACTTCAAAATGCACAAAATGCAGACAGTATCAAAGAGGGGTTTGGACGATGGGACGGACAACTTTTTGAATAATTTTCGTGGAATTTGTAATGCACGTTCCAGGTACGATATGATTTCCGAAAAATTTGGCGATTATAATTCCTGCCGGGTGGTAGAGTCTTCATGGAAGCTAATTAGTGCGGGATCAGGATGTTCATGGTAATTCCGATGATGTTCTAAAATATTCCGTAATTTGAATGCACTCACGGGCGTTCATAGTATTATTGTAACGCATAAAATTTCAGTGGAACATTAATCATATCCCGTAGTTTCCATATTAATTCGTGAACGCCGATGAGGCGTGTTAAGCGCCCCTAGTACAATAAATTCCTAATACAATCGTCGGCGTGTTACATGAACCAGTGAACCGACGAAAGTTCGTTGTACATGCGCAATATTCGCGAATTAGAACGGTTAAATGAGTGCCTCGTCAGCCTTTGCTTGATTATTAACTCGTCCAGAACGAACGCACCGTCTGAAATGAATACAACACCCTAATGTCGATTCGTACAGCAGCATTTACAGTAATTGCACGAAAAATCTTCTTGACACTTGTCTCAACTGCTTCATACAACTGCACCTTTATTTTGAATGGAACAAAAAATTATAGCAACTCATGAAAGCTTCAGGAATCATTCTTGGAGATTTAAACAATTATACATACAAAACTGGGAGAACTGCCTAGGTCTGGGTGAGGTCTGGATGAGGTCTGGATGAGGTCTGGATGAGGTCTGGGTGAGGTCTGGGTGAGGTCTGGGTGAGGTCTGGGTGTGGTCTGGGTGAGGTCTGGGTGTGGTCTGGGTGAGGTCTGGGTTAGGCCTGGGTGACGACTGGGTTAAGTCTAGGTTAACTCTATTACAGTCTAGGCAGGTCTTTTCAGGCCAGATTAGGTCTGGGCGAGGTCTGGGTGAGGTATGGGTGAGGTATGGGTTAACTCTATTACACTCTAGGCAGGTCTTTTCAGGCCAGACTAGGTATGGGCTAGGTCTGGGTAAGGTCTGCTGAGGACTGGGTGAGGTCTGGGTGAGATCTGAGTGAGGTCTGGGTGAGATCTGGGTGAGGTCTGGATGAGGTCTGGGTGAGGTCTGGGTTAACTCTATTACAGTCTAGGCAGGTCTATTCAGGCCTGATTAGGTCTGGGTTAGGTGTGGACTATATTTAATTAGGATTAGTTGGTTCTACTCAGGACTAGTTAGGTCCATTCAGCTCTATTCATACTAGTTTAGGCCTGTCAGGTCTGTGAGGTATGGATTAGGTTCTGTTCAGGATTGAGTTAGGTCTAAGGTTACACTATTAAGGTCTAACGAGGTCAATTCTGGTCTGATTAGGTCTGGGCTATATTTAATTATGATTAGTTGGATCTACTGAGGTCTAATTAGGTCTATTCAGCTCTATTCACACTTGGTTAGGCCTGTTAGGTCTGACAAGCATGGATTTGGTTCTGTGCAGGCTTGAGTTAGGTCTGAGTTTACACTATTGAAGTCTGATGAGGTCAATTCTGCTCAGATTAGGTCTGGGCTATATTTAATTAGGATTTGTTGGATCTACTGAGGTCTGGTTACATTTATTCAGTTCTAGTCAAGACTGAATTACGTCAAATCAGGTGTAGTTAGGTTCGAGTGAGTTTTTCACTATATTAATTTGTCATTGTATTACGGTGTAATAATTAGTACTCTAGCTCTATAAAATGATTTTTACTTCATCGTACACGATCTTTGGTCCCTGGTGAGGCAATCCTGGTCTAGACATAGGCATTAACAATAAAATCGAATGACCACGCTTCAAGAAGTTCCCATTATTTATAACTTGTTTTTGGACCGGGGAGACCTTGGTACAGCGTAGGTCATAATAGTTATCCACCCCACTCTAATCACTCGAGGATCGTAATATGTGGGTGCTTGGTGTGGGGTGAACAGCTATCTCCTAACCGCAGCAGACCTAACCCAGCCTGACTGTGTACGTCAAACTATAATAACCGATACTTCCTTCAAATAGGCGTTTATAAATAATTTTTTGTTAGTCTGCGACATCACATGGATCAGTTCAAAAATTCAACCAAAAATATTTGCTAATATGGAATTTTTTCTCTAAAATGGGCTGTTGGATTTTTATAAAATTTGGCGGATGGTTAGAAGGATCCTTCAGTAGTCGTCACTAATTTTTGTGATCAAAAATTCTGCCTGTATTGGGGATTATGCGTGCTTGCATGATATCTCGAAATTGACGATTGACAGTGAAAATAATTTTTTTTTCGAAAATGGGGTATTGAATTTTTTTGAAATTTGGAGAATACTCATAAGAGTCCTTCAGTGACCCGTATGAATTTTTGTGATCAAAAATCCAAAAATGAAATTGATACACTCCTTTGTGAGCAAAAATGTGAAATTAATTTTTCTTTCGAAAATGGGGTATTGAATTTTTTTGAAATTTTTAGGATACTTATAAGAGTCCTTCAGCGACCCGTATGAATTTTTGTGACCAAAAATCCTGTCTATATTGATAACTGTGCGACCTTGCATGATATCTCGAAATTATCGATTCAGGGTGAAATTAATTTTTTTCTCTAAAATGGGCTGTTGGATTTTTATAAAATTTGGCGGATGGTTAGAAGGATCCTTCAGTAGTCGTCACTAATTTTTGTCATCACAAATTCTGCCTGTATTGGGAATTATGCGGGCTTGCATGATATCTCGAAATTGACGATTGACAGTGAAAATAATTTTTTTTTCGAAAATGGGGTATTGAATTTTTTTGAAATTTGGAGAATACTCATAAGAGTCCTTCAGTGACCCGTATGAATTTTTGTGATCAAAAATCCAAAAATGAAATTGATACACTCCTTTGTGAGCAAAAATGTGAAATTAATTTTTCTTTCGAAAATGGGGTATTGAATTTTTTTGAAATTTTGAGGATACTTATAAGAGTCCTTCAGCGACCCGTATGAATTTTTGTGACCAAAAATCCTGTCTATATTGATAACTGTGCGACCTTGCATGATATCTCGAAATTATCGATTCAGGGTGAAATTAATTTTTTTCTCGAAAATTAGCTGTTGAATTTTTATGAAATTCGATAGACCTGTAGAACAATCCTTCAGTGACCCTTATGAATTTTCGTGACCAAAAATACCGCCTGCATAAAAAACTGCATGACTTAAAAGTATGCCTAAAAATTCATAAAATGCAGGAAGTAGCGAAATGGATTTTAAATGATGGAATGGTACAATTTTCGAATTTTTTTCACAGAATTTCAGATCCACATCTGAAGATGCAATATTAATGTTCCAGTCCCTTACTCCCAAATGAATAAAACGAGATATTATTTGTTTTAAGGATACTTCTAAATATTTCTAATTTGTTTCAGGAATGGTACATATACTAGTTAACCCACGAAACACGATATCTCGGTCAAATTTGTAGGGTTATTTTTATTATATTTTAATGAGGTTGGCATTATGAGGGTAACGAGATTGAGGTTGGTATGAGAGGGTAGAGGTGTGTGTCTGTGTGTGTGTGTCTGTGTGTGTGTGAGTCTAAACGTGAGTGCATAAAGAGAAGTACATGGAGAACATTGTATTACATATTTTATTAAATATATAGTTGTTTATTTACAACAGCGAGTGAGTTATTCAACATAGTTAAACCACCCATTCCTACAACAAAATTAGACCCACACCATCAAAGTCTACAACACCCTCGATAATGTTTTGGGACCCTAGTGGCGGTAATCAATAATTTCGACAAAATTCCTCGGAGCGATATGTTTCGCGTGAAGAATGCGAATAGCGGATGGCGGATTGATGAACTAGTGTGCATTAAATGTGCTCAATGACGCATTGTTGTATCCGCATGAACGGGTACGTAGTAGTTCGAATGGTACGCGCCCGTAATACATGCCGCGCCGCGTCGGCTCGTAAAAGATGTTGTAAAATTTCCAGAAGAAAGTTACGCGTGTGTGTCTAAAAAGCGTTATTAGGTCGACTTTTATGAGGGCGAGTGGCCGTCGCGTCGAACGAGTCGAGCAAGTTCCCGGGCGTTTTTCTTTAAACTTACTTTCGGCGTGCTGGCCTGTGCAAACGTGTTCGCAAACTCGATCGCGAATTCTCAATGCACAGTAGACACATTTAAGAGGAAATTGCCGCGGCGTTCGAGCCTCTTAGCGGGTCTACGTGCCCCGATGAACCGAGCTCTTTCGAAATTATTATCGCCGTGGAGGCACCGGTCGATGATTATCTCCGAATCGAATATTCGAGTCCGCCATAGGAACTCTTGATTAAGATCCGCGAGGAAAAAATAAGTGAAAACTGTTGCAATCAAAATTCTTCCGCTCGACAAAATCTTCCCCTTCATTTTACAATTTTGTTTAAACTACGACGCACTTGTTCGCAATATTTTCCGACGTTAAAGCGATAAGAAAATTCATTTTAAATGAATTTCACTGAAAGCATGTTTATAAATTCAAATATTTGCTACAGTGATATTGTATAAATTTGTTCTCAGAATCGAATAAAAATGTGCCAGCGTTTTCATTAAGTAGAAAGCTCGTTAAACAGCGCTAAACATTTTATTACATCAAGCTTTAAAACATCCGTGTCCGTGTCCCATTCGTAAACAGATCAAAATTACACAAATTTTCTGGAACCGAGTGGGGCAAAATTTATACCAAAATGTTGGTTACAGTTGTTTGCACACAATTTGTGGGAGTGTTACGTCGTTGGAAATGTCTTTGTAAATTCCGTGCTAATTTGCGAACCATACGTAGAAAATATTTATAACTTCGAGAATTCCAAGAATAAAAAATCCAGAATCCATAATTTCGACAGAAATACACATCGTCTATTTTATGTCCAGAATAATTTGTTTAAAATTTTACGTCAAATTACTTGACTCTTTTTTGAGTAATTAGAAGCGTTCATTTACTGCGTGATGTGCAAAAAAGATTTTGAAAAAATTGCAATTGATAAGAATTACATGAAATAAAAAAATGGCACTTTTTAAAACTCGTTTATTTGAGCTCGATATAAAAATGTAAAATATGCGTCTTGTAGACTTATTTTAGTTATACAAATATTGAAAATCTATATTATTTGAAAAACACAAAATAATTCATTATTTCAAATTAAATTATTTGTACATGTTAGTTTTTTAATAAATCGAAAATACATTAGCAATTCTTATATTATTGTAATTTCAAAAGAAAATGTCCAATAAAAAAGTTCAATTGCGAATGTAGTATGTATATTGGTACTCACATCCCTCCTCGAAGAAAGCACGAGAAGTTGCGTCTCGATCTCGGTTTCCGGTGTCGATTTTTCCACTGGATCTGTGACAGAAAGAACAAATTCGATCAATTACAAACAACAACCGTCAAGGGATAAATCCGAGTTAATAGAAAATAAATAATTCAAATTGAATATAAAATCAAACTTCATTTCTACTAAAATTTATAATAATCGACACGATACAAGAGTAAATTATCGCGAGAAAGCAACGCAATTCTAGAATAAATTTAAACTTGTGAATAATTGTAATTTTGTAAATTTCCGTCGCGTGGGACGATGAAGAAATTCCAAGTGGATGGGTGCGCCTCGCAGCAACCTCCACGTGGTGAGACCTGGGTAATCAGTGTGATTCTCGATTTATAATATTTTATTAGGCAAACATATGAAACACCAATTGCTCTATAAAATATTTAAAATCTACGATAATATCGAGCTAATAGCTGCAAAAATAAAATTATGAAAGAATCCACAAAATGTGCGAGCAGTTCCTGGACGTTGTAATCTTTGTCAGAGAAACGGTTGAAATTTGCAGGTTATTTGCGGAGTCGGTTCGAGTCGTTGTTTCCGGTGTTAACGAGTGGAGGAGGGCTTCCCGTTGGAGGGCACCAAAAGTGTTAATTGCTTTCTCGTCACGGAACGAGGGCGACCCTTGGGGGAAGGCGAGAGTCGTCGGAGACGCGACGAAAATTTTTTCGCCGGTAGTTCGTGTGCCAGGAACAATATACTTTTCTTTCGATCCTCGTACGTTCTCACGTTCGACACGTACAACGCCTTCGTACGTACAAGCAATGACATATGTCATTGACGCGCGTTACTACACGGGACCGGCCTAAAGTGGTTCCCACCACTCTCTCGCTCTTTCCCTTTCCTTCTCTCTCTCTCTCGCTCTTTCGCGTGCGCGCGCGCGCTCGTAGAGTCAGCCATCGGGGAAATGTTTAAACGTGTTCTCGCGCACCCTCGCAAAACCGCTCGCGAAATTGCGCCCTGGCTTCCTACGGAGTGTCGTGAAAACCCGGCCACCATTGCCAACCGAGTTGTGCGAAACTTAAAAAGACAATTGCCGCCGGAGCAATATAAATGTTAAAACAACATGTCGACCAACCGTAATTTTCTTTTTAGTGCCTTCATCAACGCCCGACGATAAAAGGCCACGGAAGATATTGTGATACTGTCCGGGGGCATGATAATATCCTCGACTCGGCGCAGACACGCCGCTTTCTGACAGATGAAAAATGGCGCGGGTCAGGCCATTCGGTGACAAACGACTGGTCTAATAGGCGAATAATAATGGTAACCGCCCCGACACTGGACCCGGTTGGACGAGAACTGAATCCACGGTGTTGTCCGATCGTTCTCTGGAATAGATTCCAGTTCTTTTTAATGATAATGGTGTTGTTGTACCTTTGAAAAAGTGACCACATTTTTATCGGAAACGGAAACTATATTTTTGAGCAGTGGGAAAAGTATTTACAACCTGCTTATGCATTTGTAAGAGCCACCAAATTTTTTTTCGAGTCTGGAAAAATTTGTTATCGGTTTAAAAAATATTTTAACTTATCTGTACCTTCGAAGGAGCAGACATATTTTTATTTGACGATGGAAAAAATTTGTAACGCAATCAAAAAATATTTCAACCTCCGTGGTACCTCCAAGAGAACCAGCACATTTTTAGCTGAACCAGAAACTAATTTTTAGGCAGTGGGAAAAGTATCTACAACCTGCTTATGCATTTGTAAGAGCCACCAAATTTTTTTTTGCGTCAGGAAAGAATTTGTAATCAGTTAAAAAAATATTTGTACCTTTCAAGGAACGGTCATATTTTTTTTTGACGCAGAAAAAATTTGTACCCCAATCAAGTAATATTTTTAATTTAATTTAATTTAATTTATAACGCAATCAGAAAATATTTGAACCCCGGTTGCAATCTTCAAGAGAACCATCACATTTTTAGATGAACCAGAAAATCATTTTTGATCAGTGGAAAAAGTATTTACAACCTGTTTATGCATTTGTAAGAGCCACCAAATTTTTGTTTGTGTCAGGAAAACATTTGTAATGGGTTTAGAAAATTTTTGAACTCTACCTGTACCTTCGAAGGAACAGCCATATTTTTATTTGACTAAGGAAAAATTTATAACCGTAATAAAAAAATATTTGAACCCCGGTGGTACTTCCAAGAGAACCGCCACATTTTTATCGGAAACAAAAGCTATATTTTTGAGCAGTGCAGAGCCTCCAAATTTTTGTTTATGTTGTAAGAGGAGACCGCCGCCGTGTTATGTTTTGATGCGATGTCCTTTGATCGCAAACGGTCGTCGTTCGTTCGTTCCGTGGAGTCGGCCAGCCGAACGTCACGCCACGCGACTTTACGCTCAGTTCTTCGGCAGTCGTTATAGCCGAAGCATCGCGTCGCGTGGGTACACCAATGTACTTCTAATAATTACAGTTTGTGTTTATTGTCATCATCGGCGACTTTTCCTACCACTCCGCGCCTCCTATCGTCACCCTATTAACAATAGTTTACGTCAGGAAAAAATTGGTAAACGGTTTAAAAAATATTTGAATTATATCTGTACCTTCAAAGGAACAGCCATATTTTTATTTAATGCAGGAAAATATTTATAACGTAATCAAAAAATATTTGAACCTCGCTGGTACCTCCAAGAGAACCAGCACATATTTAGATGAACCAGAAAATAATTTTTGAACATTGGGAAAAGTATTTACACTCTGTTTATGTCTTTATAAGAGCTACCAAATTTTTGTTTGCGTCAGAAAAGAATTTGTAATCGGTTTAAAAAATATTTGTACCTTTCAAGGAACAGTCATATTTTTTTTTTTGACGCAGGAAAAAATTTGTACCCCAATCAAGTAATATTTTTAATTTAATTTAATTTATAACGCAATCAGAAAATATTTGAACCCCGGTTGCACCTCTAAGAGAACCACCATGTTTATATTTGACTCGGAAAACGATTTAAATATTATTTAAATATTCGAACTCTGTAACTTTAAAGAAGTTACTTTACCTTTAAGAAATTTTTTATTTATCCTCAAACAAAATTTGTAGTTGGTTTAAAAAATATTTGAACCCTAGTTGTGCCTTCAGAAGCACCACCATATTTTTCATTAACCCAGAAATAAATTTTTGATGCTTTAAAGTCACTGGATAAAGTATTTGAAAAAATTTTATAATCACCGGCAAAAATATTAAGCGCTATTTGCGTCATTAAATATGCAGTCGAATGTTTCTTGATCCAGAAATAAAAATGCACTTCCGCATACTCTTTGAGACGAGTTTTTCGACTTGTCAGTAAATGTAGGTAATATTTCGGGGATTTAAAAAATTCCTCATGAAATTTTTTGGCTCGGTTCCAAAGGTCTTTAAAAAGCTAAATATATTTACGAATTCACGGATTGCGCAAACATTGTAAAATTTTGTGTACCGTGTTTGTTAAATTGTTCAATATCTCGTAATTTAATCATACCATCGCCGTTTTATTTGCAAGGTGTACATAAAAAAATCGTGTTCATGGCAAATATACCTAAAAAATCTCCTAGTAAAAAATCGTGTTTAATAACGTACGGGTAAAGTTGTTTTTTCGGTGACTCGTAAAATGTTTATATCATAATTTCGAAAGGATATTAAAAAATCGGTGGTATACATAAACCATTGTGAGGAAAGCATTACTTATCTATAAAATAATTAAAACGCCAGTTCATAAAGGTTTGCCAATTATTCATGGTACACGGTACAACAGTAAAGGATAAAATAACACACACACACACACAGATAAAAATAAAATAGCTGCTGCAGAGGGGTCAATAAATGTATAGAAAAATTCGTTAAATAAACCCTGTATAAGGAACCTCATGCAAATTCAAATTTTTATACACAAAGCATAACACGAAAATTGGATTAAAGCGTTCTTTCAATTTCTGCACGAAAAAAAAACAAAATAATATCGCGTTTATACCAGAACCAATGAATAATAAAGTCCACTCGGTGTTGATATTAACGAATAAATAACTAACCGCCATACAATAAGCAACTAATCACATTGGTTCAGTTCCACAGTCTCCGCAATTACAAAATAAAAGAAACCGAACATTTTTAGAGATCCAGCATTCCCAGTGACAATTAAATTTCTACTTTATACATTTTTATAAGCCTCCACACACGTACACGTACAAAACAGTCGCACAAACGTGCACAATTTCCACAATTCCAAAATAAAAGAACACCGAAAGCTCTGAGAGACCCAGCACTCCCGATGTCAATTATATTTCAGTTTCATATACTTTTATAAATTTTTCTACATACCTGCACACGAGGCAACACCTTCCAGAAATCCAATGACAGTCCAACAAATCCTCTCAAACCCGCGCAAACACTTATACACTCACTTCAACGTACTCAAACAGGGGAGAGTACGATTTCCGTGGCCCCTCGTTTTGAGGTTATGTTTGTGTTCTTGGGATTATTTCAAGAAAAAAATGTATATATAACATGGTGTCAAATTGGCCTGGTTTAGTCGGTAAAGTAGATTTCCTATTTTTTATAAATTTGCAAATATCTCGGTAACTATACGAAATATGGCAAAATATCAAGAGACCTTTTTTGTGGAAAATGAAATTTTATTCGCATAATCTTTGCATTGTAGCTGTCATCCAGAATTTGAAATAGTAATGGAAATCGTACGAGGGGCGACGGAAATCATACTCGTGCCCTCAAACACTTCCACACTCACTTCAACCAGTGATGGTATATGGTCTCGGTTTTTTCGCGCATGCGCGACTAAATGCTGGAACGTATGTACGTCTTATGTTTGTGGGGAACGTAGGGGGGAACTGTTATTGGCGGGAAACCGGACAGAAGAGTGCAAGATATATTTATATATTATATGTACATACACATGAAATTTTAACCCTTTGCACTCGGAACTATTTCAACTAAAAAATCAAACATTTACTCTAACCTAGAATATTTCCATTGTACATAATTTTTTTTCATTATATGCGTACGAAACTGATATTGTACCTCATACAATATTTAAATCTTTAGTAATTTATTACATATGAACAAATTTAATCATGTAAACAATATTCTGAATAATGGTGTAACAATTTGTAGCGACGCCTCAGAGGCGCCATTCGAGTGCTTAGGGTTAATATAACATACGCATGTAAACATTTATATTTTAAAATCGAAAAAAAAATTTGCGAAACTATGCGGGGTGACCAAGGTACCCCATTTTAGCCCAACTTTGTACTTTACTGACGCTAAAATCGAAGCTAAAAACCGAGACCATACACCATCACTGACACCAACCTATTCAAACACTTCCACACTCACTTCAACCTACTCAAACACTTCCACACTCACTTCAACCAACTCAAACACTCAAACTAAAAAATTCCAGGCACTCTCACGGGTCTCGAAGTCACGTTACTGATTGAATGATCATTTTTCCAATGAACCTTGCTCGGTCTTCTATAAGATCGTTTGCAGCCCCCATAAGTAAGACTTCTTCAATCCCGATTTAAATGTCGTCCGCCGCGCCCAGTCCCCGAGCACACGGGCCCGTGGTCTCTCTCTCTCTCTCTCTCTCTCTCTCTCTCGTGCGCCCACAAAGGGAAGCATCGCAACTTATTATTAACATTAAATCCCCCGGCCATCTCACCCCTTCCTCTAGCCGAAGGGGTGGGAGTCGCGGGTGGGTGGGGAGCTTTCACGTGGATACATCCTCGAGTGCGTTCCTTTTCGAAAAACTGCGCCCGCCGGAAAAGGCACTCCGGCCTTTGTTGGGATACGCTACCTTTCCCCGAAGCATTGTGCCGGCGCGATTAGGGTGGGGGGTTCGCCTGTCTGGGGGGGTAGTACGCGTGCGCTCTTCTTGGGGTTGGTCGCCGCGTTGCCTGCCGGCTCTCTACGGCCCGGCGTCATCGGCAGTTATCGGCGGACCGCGAATCTATCCTCGTCTCACGGAACACCGCGTGGCCGACAGTGTCGCCGTGCGAGATGTAACGCGCTTCTTCTTCTTCCTCTTCTTATTCTTCTCTGATCATCCGAAACGAGTCGCGACAGATTGAAGACCAAACCCCCTCCATCCGGTACCGCTAACCCTTTCGTCGAACGTGAAAGAGGACCTAAAGCGTCCTCCGTGTGACAGATAGACACCTTTCGGGTAGCCCCGCCGTGAATCCTTGGAAAGTTGGATAGTAGATCCTTGGATAGCTCGGGGCCGGGCCAGTGCTGTGTGTGTCCCTGTTAATACCAGGATCTTTGTATTTCTTTCGACTCATCTGCTGCAAACCAGGTGGTGACGAGTCCTTGCAGCTCGAAGGAACTACTTTGCACGACTGGGGTTTCGGTCGCTATGCAACAACACCGGGTGATGGGCTCCTCTGGAATTAAGGTAGGAGTGCTTTCTTTTCGCGCGATATCGCGGTTAGGCTGATATTTGTCTTAGCAGAATGCAGGGTGGTCGTGGAAGATTGCGTCGCAGGCGTGCCGCGCTTTGTTTGAAATTTGGCGCAATTAGGATCGCGGGGGCGTGTGGGCCGAAGTGGTAGGATGATCAGGTAGCTAACGGGTTGGTTGTGTTGGATGGTTCGTTTTGTTTTTATTTTTTTTTTTGGTGAGCGAGTGGGTGGATGCGGAGTCGTTTAGCAACAGGGTTGCTTGTCCCATCCTTCGAATTTGAAGGACCTGGGACCTAGACATAAATTAGACATAAGTGGGCCGAAGTGGTAGGATGATCAGGTAGCTAACTGGTTGGTTGTGTTGGCTGGTTCGTTGTGTTTTTATTTTTTTTTTGGTGAGCGAGTTGGTGGATGTGGAGTCGTTTAGCAACAGGGTTGCTTATCCCATCCTTCGAATTTGATGGACCTGGGACCTAGACATAAATTAGACATAAGTGGGCCGAAGTGGTAGGATGATCAGGTAGCTAACGGGTTGGTTGTGTTGGATGGTTCGTTGTGTTTTTATTTTTTTTCGGTGAGCGAGTGGGTGGATGCGGAGTCGTTTAGCAACAGGGTTGCTTGTCCCATCCTTCGAATTTGAAGGACCTGGGACCTAGACATAAATTAGACATAAGTGGGCCGATGTGGTAGGATGATCAGGTAGCTAACTGGTTGGTTGTGTTGGCTGGTTTGTGTTTTTATTTTTTTTTTGTGAGCGAGTGGGTGGATGTAGACTCGTTTAGCAACAGGGTTTTGCTTGTCCTATCCTTCGAATCTAATGGACCTAGACATAAATGATCATCGGAGATTGATGTCTCTAGAGTACCTGGACTCTAACTTATTGAGTAGCTAAATGTCAGGCCAGGTACACGTTGATTTGAATTTGTACTGTTAGAGTGACAATGTAGCTAAGCAACCGGCAATATCATTGTCTATTCATTTTTAAAATGAGGTTGGGTAGGATGGAACCAAAGGGTAGCTAAATCTAGAGTGCTCCAACAACAGGACAGGACCCAATTGTGTTAGCTTCTTTGTTACAATCTGGTGGACCTAGGTCTTGGATAAAATGATCGTCAGAGATTGATACCCAGTGTACCTCGGCTGAGAAGGTAGCTAAATGGCAGGTGGACATTCTCTGAAGTTTGACCAATCCTAAGATACGTGGTCTCTGCGATTGTCTAGCCAAGTGACAGGTGTGTTGATTCTTTGAAATTTCAATTTCTGAGGATGTTAAATCAGATTAGCAAAAAGTTAGCTAAATCTAGAGTCAATTTTGAAATTCTGCAATTTTCTCCATTGCAACCTGGTGGGCCTAACATCTATGTGCAATGATTATCATCAGTCAATTGTATAATTACGGGGATGAGAAGCTAGCTAGCAAGTCGATAGTCAATTGTCTCTACCAATTTTCACAAACACACAACCAGGTTTCCTTCCTCAGAATTGACCGTACTTATAATCTAAATTGTCTCTGTGATCCGATATCAATAGCAATCACGAGTCAGTTCATTGTCCAGATCGACAACTCGCGGCGATTAGGATAGCGCGATATATGCCAAGCGACTGGACTGTCAGGAATGAAAGAGGCAGTTGTACCAGGGAGTAGCTTAATTGTCTCTTTTTATTTTCAAGAGGTCTCGGTTGCTGTGTAGCAGATGGAGACTAGATCCTCGAGCATTCTTAATCACGTCGCTTAATCTCAGCGGCGGAATGACTTTAACCTTCGCGGCGACCCTTGAACCCGCCTCAGCCGCGCGCGCTATTGTTTACGCGGCCAATCTAAGCAAATTGAATGTCCAATTGGGACTCTCTCTCTCTCTCCTAGTCTCTTCTACATTCTCTATTTCTCTCGCTTTCGGTCTCTCTTTCTCTCGCTGCCTCTCTCACTCTGCTAGCTGTAGAGAAACTTTTTCTCTCTCGAGGGTACTGCGCCACGCGGCTTCCCTTTCGACGGGAGCCTATTCGTGGAACGGCTCGGTGTAATCTCGCGGAAAAGGCCTTCCCATTGTGCGTTTATTATCGCGGGAGCGCCTTTCATGAGATTGCATCGGGCTCCGTTTTTGCCCGCAAACACTCGCGCTCGGAACACACCGTACCAGCAAACTCGACCTTGTTTTCGAGCTGTTCCGCGGATTCTGAGCTCGTTTGCGATCCCCCGCGTACCCGCGGATCCCCCGGACCTCCTGGACGCCATTTCGTGTTTTCGCAAATCAGTTTTTGTTCGTAAACGTTTGATCCGATGTGCACTGTTTCGGACCGCTTCGTTCAAAAACAGTGGTTTGTGCATGATTAGATTAAATTGATGCTAGATGAGATCTCTGTGTCCCATGATCCGAGTGATCGACGGTGTCACAGACTCTTCCGAAACATCAATTAGTTTGGATATTATGACATAAACCTGATCCAGGGTTTCGGTTAGCTTCATTAACAATTTTTAGGGTCCCAAGAGCCAGAATTGTATTGGTGTTCAGATGCTGTCGGTGTTTATGTAAGCGAACTATAATGAACTTTGTTTAGTATGAAATTGTGATTAGAGTGGTTGTAGGTAGCGATGACGTGGTGGAAGTGAAGGAAAAGTGTTATGTAGGTCATCTATAGTGTCACAGGCAGGTCTAAACATCAACTGGCCTGGGTGCAATAACCTAGCCTAGCCGTGAGTCTACCTTTGATTCTAGGAACATGTCTGACACCTTAATAGACCTGTCAAATTTTCATCACTGCCCTAAATTATCCAATCAACTAGGTCCTAATTACTGACGAAGTATATACTGTCTTCAGAAATTAAATACGAGGTTTTAGCAAGGTTCAGGTTTCAGCAAGGTTCAAATCTCTGCTAGGTTTAGGTCTCAGCAAGGTTCAAGTCTCAGTAAGGTGCAAATTTTAGCAAGGCTTAGGGCTCACCAAGACCTAGGTGACAACAAGGTTTATATCTCAGCAATGTTTATATCACAGCAAGGTTCAAGTCTCAGCAAGGTTCAAGTCTCAGCAAGGTTTAGGTCTCAGCAAGGTTTAGGTCTCAGCAAGGTTTAGGTTTCAGCAAGGTTTAGGTCTCAGCAAGGTTTCGGTCTCCGCAAGGTTTAGGTCTTAGCAAGGTTTAGGTCTCGGCAAGATTTAGCTCTCGTAAGGTTTAGGTCTCAGCAAGGGTTAGGTCTCTGCAAGATTTGTATCTCGACACGATTTATATCTCAACAATTTTGAAGTCTCAGCGAGGCTTAGGTCTCAGCAAGGTTTAGGTCTCTGCAACATTTATATCTCAGCAATTTAGAAGTCTCAGCAAGGCTTAGGTCTCAGCAAGGCTTAGGTCTCAGCAAGGCTTAGGTCTCAGGAAGGTTTAGGTCTCAGTAAGGTTTAGGTCTCTGCACAATTTATATCTCAGCAATTTTGAAATCCTAGCAGGGCTTAGGTCTCAGCAAGGTTTAGGTCTCTGCAAAGTTTAGGTCTCTGCAACATTTATATCTCAGCAATTTTGATGTCTCAGTAAAGTTTAGGTCTCTGCAACATTTATATCTCAGCAAAGTTTAGGTCTCTGCAAAATTTATATCTCAGCAATTTTGAAATCTCAGCAGGGCTTAGGTCTCAGCAAGGTTTAGGTCTCTGCAACATTTAGCTCTCTGCAACATTTAGCTCTCTGCAACATTTATATCTAAGCTTTTTTGATGTCTCAGCAAAGTTTAGGTCTCTGCAAAATTTATATCTCAGCAATTTTGAAATCTCAGCAGGGCTTAGGTCTCAGCAAGGTTTAGGCCTCTGCAACATTTATATCTCAGCAATTTTGATGTCTCAGCAAAGTTTAGGTCTCTGCAACATTTATATCTCAGCAATTTTGATGTCTCAGCAAAGTTTAGGTCTCTGCAACATTTATATCTCAGCAATTTTGATGTCTCAGCAAAGTTTAGGTCTCTGCAAAAATTATATCTCAGCAATTTTGAAATCTCAGTAAAGCTTAGGTCTCAGCAAGGTTTAGGTCTCTGCGACATTTATATCTCAGCAAGGTTTAGGTCTCAGCAAGGTTTAGGTCTCAGCAAAGTTTAGGTCTCTGCAACATTTATATCTCAGCAATTTTGATGTCTCAGCAAAGTTCTCTGCAAAAATTATATCTCAGCAATTTTGAAATCTCAGCAATGCTTAGGTCTTTGCAAGGTTTAGGTCTCAGTAAGATTTACATCTCGGCAACATTTAGATATCAGCAATGTTTATATCTCGACAATGTTTATATCTCGGCAATGTTTTTATCTCAGCAAGGTTCAATTTTAGGCAAAGACTTAGATCTCAGCAAGGTTTAGGTCTCGGCACGGTTCAGGCTTAAGTAAACTTCAGATCTTAGCAAAACTGAGTTCTCGAAGATTGACTACAATAATTTCAAGTCTGCAGATTAAAGTGATGACTGTTCAAAGTCTGGTTCAGGTCTCCCCCAGTAATTTTTCCACAAGGTTTCCCAGCTTGTAAATTTTATGATACCTCTCAGCACGGTTGTAGACAATGATAAGCCTCGATTACATTCGCGGCGTCGGGTCTTGGGAACATTGGGGGGGAGCCTATTTCATCGGTGTCTTTCGCAGAGTAAAGTCTGCGCACGAGCCCGCGAATCAATTAGGGGAATTTCGGGTGACAGCATAGTCGCAACACACACGATCGCCGTCGTCGTCGTCGTCGGTCTCGTCAACTAGTCGCCTCGAAGAGACCGGCTTGTAAACGTGAAATAGCATTGTTCTCGGCGGAGCGCTAATTATGAAGGTTAATATTTGCGAGCGTTCTAGCGGACTACCCGGTAAACGCTAATGTTTCGACCATGTTTCTGGTTTACACGGGTGCCGCGTGTGCAGTCGAACGAAGCATAGTTTGCGAAATATAGCCGAGTTTGTGGCATCGGTATGGCTGATATTACAGTCGGTAATGTACTGGCCATCCCGTACTGGCGCGCCGGGTATTTCTCAAAACTTTGAAGCGGTTCGCGGTTATAGTTGAATTGCTTCATTAGATCTTACTTCTACAAAACTAACGCGATGCGTTCCCGATTTCTTACGGCATCTTTAACCCTTTGCGCTCCGAAGTATTTTAACTTCATAACCAAACTTTTTTTTTTCGATCAAGAATATTTCCATTCTATATGATTTTTATCATTTTGAAGAAATGGAACTGATATAATACTCCACAGAATACTTAAATGTTTGGTAACGAATTTATTGAATATCAATTTAATAATGTAAAGAATATTTTGAATAATGGTATAGTAATTTTTAGTGGTTCCTCAGAGTCACCACTCGAGTGCTAAGGGTTAATCATATTCCTACCGACATTTCAAGTATACCTATTCCTACCGCGACCGGTCAAATGACCGGTCTTTAGCACAACTTCTATTTTTTAATATAGAATGAAGATAATAGCCAATTTGACAGTATAAAAATATAGTTTCTTTTATTCAGAAGTATATAATGTACATTTTATTCGTTTTCACCGCATTTTTTACAAATAGATTTCTCGATTGTACATTTTCCACATACGTACTTTTTACATCTTACACAGATTTTGTTAGTTTTATTGTCTTTGCTATATCTTATTTGGCATAGTTTCCGTTCACGAGAACCTGTACTTGTATTTGTAACGGGTGTTGGTTGATCTTCTTTGCCTAGCTGTAGCTCTTTTTGATATTCAATGGCAAGTTCTTCTGCCAATTGAAATAAAAATTCTTGTCTCGAAATTTTTTCTCCCGTGGTTTCTTTATATAAAACCCATGCATTTATCCCGGCTAAGTCTAGGATATTGAAAAATACCTGTAAAGGCCATCTCCGACATTTAGATTTTACCGTGTAATTTCTGGCCATTTGGTTGGTCACATCTACACCAATATAGGCGAGCGAGAACTGTAAACACTTGGAAGTGCCGTAAAGCAGTCCCTGGAAGGCACTTTTCGGCTAAAATCATGCCACAACTGCATTACCTTTCGTTTGTAACGACTTTATAGTTTCGGGATTGAGTCTTTGAGAGAATACTATTACAGAAAGATATAAATCGTTCTACCGGTCAAATGACCGGTCGTGGTAGGTAATACAGACTACAAATTTTTCTGAGAAAATAAAGTATAAAAAAAGAAGTGAATATTGAAAAATGCATTATACGTATATTTGAGGAAAAGTCGTGAAGTTGAACACTAGGTTTACGGAGCACTAAAATTGATTATTTTACATTGCTTTATAAAAATAATAAAATTGTATTTACTTAGATCTTCAGTGATTTTTATTGTAATATCTACAAAAAAAATAAATCTATTTAATAATTCCTCACGAATGCCTCATTACAGTCTTAATAATCGTAAATTAAAAATTTTTGAATTCGCCATTTTGACGGGCCCCCGTAAATCTGCCTCCTAGAAGTTAGCCCCCCACTTGTTGAAATAAATAATTTCAACAGTTGTGCTGAGTTGTGCTAGGTTTGTGCCACATTGTTCTCGAGTATTATAACAATAATATAAACAATAAGCCTAAAAATTGAGAAAAACACTTTTTTTTAGTAGCCCCCCACTTTTCGTTTTTTTCGTTTAGTGTTAACACTAGAACTACTTGACAAGTCATAATGACTGGTTTCTAAATTTTTCTTTTACAAATATTGAAATTATAAAAATGTTTTCCGGAGTAATGTTTTAGTCAACTTCTCTATTAGAGTACATATTTAAACGAAAGTTGTACGGAAGTTGAATAAATGAATTCTTGTCGTTATTAGAAGGCAATATACACCAGTCGCGTTTAGCGCTCGGTAGTTCTAGTGTTAAAGGCGATTCAATTACGTTGTATGTAGGAAATTCTAATCGAAATTTTAAAAACAGTCATTTGACCGGTCGTGGTAGGAATAGTGTTAAGCACGGAGTCGAGGATGTCAAACGATGTCACGGTAAAATGGTAAAAATTGCGAAATAATAAAAAAATTACAAGAATTATTTATCCGTACATTTCGACTTGCAGCGACGAGCGTAAATTCTCATCCAGTTTAATCGTCGACCGACTAGTTTCCTGTTTTTCATTTTCTATTCTGCAAAATTCACTCGACACGCAACAAGTAACACGAAATTATATAGAACTTCCGTAATAACGTCCGAACATACACGTTTCCCTTGCGCGGGGTGTTTAAGAAGGACGCTTAATGAGCAATCCGCGATGAATATTAATAAATGCTAATGTTTTTCAAGGACTAATTTCACCAGGCTACGATCACCGTTCACGCTACATCGAGCGCCGACCAACCAAGAGAGCCGAGCGCTCTTTTCACGGGACGAAAATTACTTGAAAACTTGAATTCTCAACGAAAGTTCGTTCCGTCGACCGGAAGCGCTCCCCCCCACCGACCCCGTTCGCTCCCACCCACGCGACACACTCGTTCCCCTCTATTTCGTTTCTAATTAACGTCTCACTTCGTGTCTCTCCCGCGCACGATTTTAGAAGCCCCGGGGGAAAAAAAGCGAAGAACGAGCCGAGAAACACGTGGGACGACGTCTGTTTGACAAAACCGAGACAGGCCACGTCCGGATCCACTACGAAGCGAAGAAAACCACATTCGTTAACCGAAAATCAATTTTTTTTTGACGCCTCGAAAAAAGCTGGGGGTCTACCTCTTCAAGAGGATGCTATACTTGGGAATTTTTAATTAGTGAACGGCTTGACATAAATTTTTTCAATTTCGTACACATTTAGACTGAACTTCGAGGAATGTGTAGAAAAAATTTCGACTCAGAAAATTAATTTTTTAATAAAATATTATAATATCTGTCAGAGTCACGCGCTTATGAAAACGCTCTCACGTAAAAATTTTTTGGCAAATAAACGGATAGAGGTAAATTTTTCTTAATTTTTCTAAGCTTGTGCAATACCTTGGAGAATGTACTGAAAAAATTTCAGCTCGTAATACTTATTTTTGAGCAAGTTATTGGAGTATTTATGACATCACTCTTTTCTTGAAAATATTAAAAATATGCCTGCAAGGAAAGTACCTATTATATGTCATCCTTTACAACATAATGACGATATTTGTTATTTTTAATTCTTAACGACCACTTCACAATTATTTCAAAAAAAATGAAACTGGTTTATTCTCGTTCGTTGAGAGCTTGCAGCCCTTTGTTGGAAGGCGGTGGGATTTTAAGTGCGTGGCGTTATTAAGTAACATTTTAGAGAAGACGCGCGGGGACTTTTTAATTTCTTTGAGAAGAAAAGCGATAGGCGATTCTCATCGTTTAGCGACTTTTATTCGACATTAATTGCGGACCAGGTCGGGCCGGGCTGCTGAACCGAACATTAATTGAAAAGTGTTTTGTTCGACGTCCGCGTGTTTTAAACGGGGGCCGATATTTTAATTGAAACCGAAAAAGTTGCCTGCATTCCGCGCCCCCAGGTATTAATTGGCTGGCTTTACCTCATTCGTTTTGATCGTAGACCTGGCGCATTTCCGACAGAGATTTATCTACATCCAATGAATGCGCATTAATACAAAGCGTTTCCTACATAATGAAGTTATTTCATTCTGTTTGCGGATAGAGTTCGCTGAATGCCGCTCCGTCGAAGAAAAGAATTCTACTTTTCTGGATTTTACTGGAGTGTATGTATGGATATGTATAAAATATTATCGCGCACTCGACAGTGAACATTTTTTACTTTATCTTTCGCCTCCGCTTCCGTATAATTTGCCAGGTATTTTATAAATATTAAAATTTAATAATATTGGATCGAGTTTTCAATATTTGCTTTAACAATGACCCAAATGAAAAGTCGTGAATTCCCGGTGAATGAGTTTCAGCGCTTTGAATTGTAATTTTATGAAAATGGTACCATTCTCCTTTCTAAATAGAATATTATAGAACTGCTACGGAAAATCATTTCGGTTTAATTTGTGATGCGGACTGTAGCGAACACTGAAGGTAGCATCAATTCGAAAAATTAGGCATTATTTGTGAATATTTTAAAATATAATGGATGAACCTAGGAATTTTAAACTTTGTGACTATATTAAGCAATCTTTAGAGAGTCCTCAAAAATTTTTTAAGTATCAATAGGAAATTTATACTGATCACAACAACCCCTTAAAAAATCGCTGTGCATCCTAATCGCCGGAAAACGATGCGAAATTTACTAATTCTTAAAAACAGAACGCACACATTTATCAATTCTAAATTTTGCAGCTGTATTAAGCAGTCCTTGCAGATTTTTAAACAATTTTTCATATGCCAATAGAAAAATCACATGGACCAAAACACCCTCTTTAAAAAATACCCCATTTTTACGATCGCAAAGTAATGCGAAATTTGTGAATAATTTTTTTAAACAAAACTGACAGACGTATCAATTTTAAATTTCATAGTTGTATTAAGCAGTCCTTGGAGAGTTTCAAACATTTTTTCATACGCCAATAGAAAATTCACCTGGACCAACACACCCCCTTTAAAGAATACCCTATTTTATCGCTCTCAGACTAATCCGAACATTGTGAATAATTTTTTTTAACAAAACTAATAGACCTATCAATTCTAAACTTCATGGTTGTATTAAGCAGTCCTTGGAGAGTTTCAAACAATTTTTCATACACCAATAAAAAAATCACCTGTACCAACACACCCTCTTTAAAAAATACCCTATTTTATCGCTCTCAAACTAATCCGAACTTTGTGAATTAAATAAATAAAAAATTAACGGACGTATCGATTTTAAATTTCATAGTTGTATTAAGCAGTCTCTACAGAGTCTCAAACAATTTTTTATACGCCAATAGAAAAATCACCTGGAGTAACACACCCTCTTTAAAAAATACCCTATTTTATCGCTCTCAAACTAATCCGAATTTTTCGATTTTTTTTTAAACACAACTAACAGACGTATCAATTCAAAACTTCATAGTTGTATTAAGCAGTCTCTAGAGAATCCCATACAATTTTTCATACGCCAATAGAAAAATCACCTGGACCAACACACCCCCTTTAAAAAATACTCTATTTTATCGCTCTCAAACTAATCCGAATTTTTCGATTTTTTTTTAAACAAAACTAACAGACGTATTAATTCAAAACTTCATAGTTGTATTAAGCAGTCTCTAGAGAATCCCATACAATTTTTCATACGCCAATAGAAAAATCACCTGGACCAACACACCCCCTTTAAAAAATACTCTATTTTATCGCTCTCAAACTAATTCGAATCGTTCTAATTTTTAAAAATAGAACTTCTATGTGTATCAATTTTAAACTTGATACCTTTTTCCGCTAACCTTCAGTGAACCCAAAACCATTTTTTACATCCACAAACACCGACTGTACTCAAATTTATGATCCTTCAAATAGAACACCTTCCGCAAAACTCCTGTCGGCAACGTCCACTAAATCAAGTCTCGATGTTCGCAGCAAATCTTTCACGCGTTTCGGTGGAGTTCTGCCGAAAATCTCGAGTTCTACGAGAACGAGAGGGAGATCAAATCCCTGGCTCGACAACAGCAATCAAGCAAGAACGCAAATAGTTCACCGGGGTTATCCGGTTGAAAGTCCGCAAATTTAAGGGCACGGGACCGCGCGGCGTCGAATAAAGCTGGCCATCCAGTAGCTATTGGCGTAGCACGCGGAGGATTGCGATTGCTGGGGCGCCTGCATCGAGCAACCGAGCAGGCAGACAGGCCAGCAAGGAAGCAAGGTTGCCGCGCGGGCAGACATTGACCCCCGAGACTCGAGAGCGGGTGTTTTGGAGGAAGGTTGTCGAAGAGAACGGTGGGACGCAGCAGGAGGGCCGGTGTGGGGGGTTAGAAAGGAAAGAAGAGAGTTCAGAGGCATCCAACCCTTTCTGTTCCTCGCGAAATTTCCCTCTTCCTTTCTTTGCCCTTGCAAGCCTCTTTTCTGCTGCTGTACTAGACCACTCCAGGTCCTATCCTCTTTCTCCCTCTCTCCTTCTCCCTTCTCCTCTTCACCCCTTCAACCTCCCTCGCTCTCTTTCTCTCCCTTCGTCTTCTTTCGGCGTTTTGCTCCCCGTTACACACCTTCTCATCCCAGGACCGGCTCTAGCCGCCCCGACGTATCCATATTTAGCGATTCACCCTCTTTCATTAAGGACGTTAATGATGGTTACTGGCGTCGTTACGAGTCCGCCTAGTCGCGAGAGAAACCGCTCGCCGGTTAATTTAGCCGTGGCTTACTGTGCACGCCCCGGCATGTTGATGTTATTAAAGTTACGGGAGCGGAGGTGTGTTCAATTAGCAGTCGATATGTTGGATCAACACGTGTCGGGACGGTTTGTTCGCGCGGAATTTAATGGAGATTGTCGGCGCAGCGGAGATAAATTTCGAACGTGTCTGTCGGCTCCGCCAGAAACTGCTCCGCACTTTGGCAATTCCTTGGAATTTCGTCTTCGGTATATCTCGCATTCAATTAGGTATTCACTGAAAAATGTTGCTATACTTCTGAAGTTCAGAATAAATATATTACGAAAGTAGAGGAAATAGGCAATAAATACTCGCAAACCGCATGTTAAAATGTTTCTCCATTCTCTCAGAAAAAAATCCTAAATATACTCTACAGTATCGTGTCATCAGATTTTGAATTTTTATTTATTGCTCCCGCAATTTTCAACTAAAAATTTTGAAAAAATTGTGGAACGCGTATCATGGTAATATCTATGTATCAGAATTTTTTCAAAATTTTGTATGTAATTTTTTAGGAAAAATCGAGTTTAGATCGAAAATTCGATTTTTCGGGGTAGCTACCCCATAGATTGAGGTACGGCATTGAAACTTTGCAGAAATAATACCACGGTGATAGGTTATCGAATGTCGTATCGGTGGTTTAATTAAAAAGTCCAGTACTGTAGTAAGTATATTCCGCAGTTCAGAACAAAAGCGGGGGTTGTATTGTTTCGTATTTTCGATAAAATTCACCGTAAGTGGCACCTCTCCCGTTGTATTTCAGCGACCCTCTGATATTCCGTGGCACCTGCGCGTTCAACATATATCGGGGACAGGATTTGACTACATTATTTTGGTATCCGGATCTCGATCCCCCTTCAATCCCTGGCCTCATCTCTCGCCGCAGATTTCTTTCGCCGGCAATTTTCTGCATAATATCCCTCCGCCGCGGCAGTCGCAGGGTCAATGTCTGGCTGGGTGTGTGCGTCGGTCTCGGTTTTCCCCGGCAGATATAGAGAAGAGAGACACGCCGGGCCAGCGCAGAGAGTTAGGTGGATCTTTCGCGGTGCCGGGCGCAAGGTGTTGGGTTTCTCACAACGTGTTCTGGCGAGAGACACAACGATACGTGTGCTCGGCCTCTCCCAGCATCGCGGAAACCAGAAAAACGACGGGCCAGGTTTACCCAGAGGGATAGTGTGACGATGGAATAAAACCATCGCTGTGAAACGAATTCCGCAGTATGCTCCCCGGATCACAATGAAACGGTCCCAAAATTGAATAACCCTATAAGATGATTCGAAATGCCCCAGGATGAAATTAAACGGCCCACGAACCATTCCATAGGTCATTTATAGACTGCGGATCCTTATGCGAAATAAAAATTTTCCGTGTCATTTATTAAAAATGGAATGAACATAAAAATTGATTACTTCTCTTAATAATTTTAATGTGTCCAAAATAATGTACCGTCAGTCTTAAATTCTTCTGATGCTTGTATTCTTTTTTATTTCACCTACTCAATTTTGTCATAAAATCCGCAGTGTAGTAATTTATAAACTTATAACGATGTCGCTCTTGAACTTCACAGTGATTTTTTTCAAGGTTTTCGATTTTTCATAACCACGATTTTTAACCTAAAAATTTGAATTAATTTGGGTATATTTATTTGGGTGTATGACATCTGTTAAGTTTTTTTCAGAATTTTCGCATGTGACTAAATAGGGTAAATCGGTCGGAAACTGATTTTTCTATTTTACCCCATAACTACCCTACTGGTCGAGATTTAGGGTTAACATTTTACAAAACATGTATTTTCTCGATGTCCTATCGAATGGCTCATACGTCGTTTAATTCTACTGTACATCTAACATTGACTCCACAATTACGGCTATCTAAAATCGTACAAACTCTTATTGTGTACCAAACTAGCAAGTTTAAAGTCATTAAGGTAGCCTTTAGCGTGTCCCAAGCCTGTCACGATGCAGAATCCAACATTATTTTAATTTTCCCTAGCATCCCTTCAATTTTCTGGTGTTCCTTGATCGGTTCTGGATCAACGGGCAATCGGAGTACAGTAACCCCGCGATCTAAGTCCAACGGAACATTGCGATCTATGTCCGTTGGCCTACTCCTTCCACTGTGGGGTACCCCCGGAAGTGCCGTGACGCTCGAGCTGCCTCGGTCGCCGAGCAGTGTAAACATGCCGCGTAATCTGATCCTGGGTCGGGTATATCGGTGTGAATCACTACTAATCCAATTACAAAACTTCTTTCTTTTTTATTATTTTTTCACGGAACTTTCACTAACATATTCGTGGCATTTTTCTAATGAAAATGATACCAAATATGATATAATTCCGACGATATTTACTTGTGTAATGAACGATGGAAGTTTTTTATTGGCATCACATTGTACGGACACGCGAGCCTTTGAACTGTGCCGGCGGCCGCGATTCTTGTCGTCTCTTTCTTTCCTATACGCTGTCCTTCTTTACGTCCAAAACTTTCATCGTTCATTACACAAGTGAATATCATCGGAATTATATCATATTTGGTATCATTTTCATTAGAAAAATGCCACGAATATATTGGTAAAATTTCATTAAAAATAAGTAAAAAATAAAGAAGTTTTATTATTGCACTAGTATTGTCTCATCGATACGCTATTTTTTGTTGCGCCTTCGGCCGCGCGGTCCATGTTTGCTTGCTGTCCTTTTCTACGTTCGGCGCGGACGACGCGGTCACAAAAGAATAGTGTCCCTTCACGATCTAAGTCCCGGCAGAGAACAGAAGGAGGACTTATATCGCGGGGTTACTGTAATATACTATTGTCCCCGGTAGAATCTTTTATAACTCCATGGCCAAGGGGTAGGCAAGGGATATGACAGAAAATTCTTGACAGGATCGTTGGTTCGCTTCAAAGTGAGAACGGCGCGCGCGCGCGCACATACACTGAGGCCCCCGTTCTGTGCGAATCTAAGGAAAGCTAAAAGTAGCTGCGATGAGAGGGCTTCCGAGCCGCGAGATTCTTGTGTCGATCAGTCGACCGGAATTCGAGAGCAAGAACATTTTTCGTCCCCGTTCTTTGTGCGCAGTATTTTCGAGCTAGGTAGAGCAGAGCACAGGGGGGGACTCGCGATTCGCGCGGCAACGTCTTTCTACCAGGAACGAACGAATGAACGAACCAACTATACCCCCTCTGCTCCTCCTTTCTCCTAGAACGCATTCCTCGCGAGCTGAAATCCTCAACTGTTGCTCTCGCTCGCGTCCCCTGGTTCGATCGGCTTCCGTTCACGTGGAAAACGGAGACTCGCTGCGAAAACCCTATTACCCGGGCACGGCGCAAGCAAAACCGGTATTTGAAACCAGCATCCATGGACCATCGATTAATTCTTCTTTCTAACGGCCGATCGATTACCGGGTGCTCAGCGCGGAAAGTAAATTTTTGCTGCTCGTTCTCTCTCTCTCTCTCTCTCTCTCTCTCTCTCTAGCGATTCGAGCGCGTACACTGTTTTTGAAAACCGGAGACCCGATTCGTTGCTGAATGAACAGCTTTGAATTCGCGAAAAAAATATTTTTCCACTGGAACTGCTCGAAAGGATTTCAACGATCCAAAATGGCCGCCGCATTCGCGAATATAGACGAGTTTGTCGTGGAACAAGATTAAAGCTGAACCAACGAGCCATGGGACTAACTGGGCATTAGTCAAACTAGGCATCGACCTAACTAAGCATCCATCAAACAAAATTAGACCCTATTGGGCATACACTTAACTAGATATAGACATTACAAATACTCAACTAGGCATAGACCTAACTAGGCATAGTTCTAACTAGGCATGGTTCTAATTAGGCATCGTTCTAACTAGGCATGGTTCTAACTAGGCATCGTTCTAACTGTGCATCGTTCTAACTAGGCATGGCTACAGCTAGGCATATACCTAACCAGGCATTAATCTGACTAGGCGCATACCTAACCAGGCATAGATGTATGTAAGCACGTAATTAAGTAGTCATAGTTCTAACTAGGCATATATCTAACCAAGCATATACAAAACCACGCATAGCTCTATCTAGGCATAGACCTAACTAGGCATAGTTCTAACTAGGCATAGTTCTAACTAGGCATAGCTCTAACTAGGCGTGTACCTAACCAGGCGTGGATCTAACTAGGCATATACCTAACTAGGCATAGTTGTAGCTAGGCGTGTACCTAACCAGGCGGGTATCTAACTAGGCGTGGATCTAACTAGGCATATATCTAACCAGACATGGATATAACTAGGTATAGTTCTAACTAGGCGTGTACCTAACCAGGCGTGGATCTAACTAGGCATATACCTAAACAGACATGGATGTAACTAGGCATAGTTCTAACTAGGCATAGTTCTAACTAGGCATAGTTCTAACTAGGCATAGTTCTAACTAGGCATAGTTCTAACTAGGCATAGTTCTAACTAGGCATATCTCTAACTAGACGTGTACCTAACCAGGCGGGATCTAACTAGGCGTGTACCTAACCAGGCGTGGATCTAACGAGGCATATACCTAACTAGATATGGATGTAACTAGGCATAGTTCTAACTAGGCATAGCTCTAACTAGGCGTGTACCTAACCAGGCGTGGATCTAACTAGGCATATACCTAACCAGGCATGGATGTAACTACACATATACCTAACTAAGGATATACCTAATCAGGCATAGTTCTATCTAGCTATAGACCCAATTAGGCCCAGCTCTGTTAGACCAAACTCAAGACAGTCCTAATTTCAAAATTGTAGAAGCCCGGAAACAATTGTAGAGAATAGGGCATGATTTATATAATGTTTTCAAGCCTCGGTTGTCAACCACGTTTTTCTATTTGTACAGCAACTATCGTCGCAGGGACTCATCTTTTCAATACTGTCTGCCCTAAAAATACCCACCTCGAAACGACGGAATAATGAAACTGGTCGACGAGAGTTTTATCGTCCCCCAATTAGATCACTTAGAATCCTGAACGATCATTTTTCGCCAGGAATCTCCGCAGCGCTTTATAAGCGGTCTGATCCTAGATTAGAGTTAATTTTGAAACGGCGGACCGACCGATCGACCGGCCGTAAGTGGATTTTTCTTGGGCGTCGGAGATGAGTGTGATTACGTATTTAGCCGGTCGGATGGGATTTAACCGTGTAACGAGCAGTATAAATGCAGCAACATATGCATCCATCGATCGATGGGAAAATGTCAATTCGAGTTTTCTCGAACCGAAGGCGAAACGATATATATATATCGTTATTTACCGTTTGAAGCTTCCAATAAAATATTCCAGTAACGACTGGCTGCCAGACGTTCTTCCGAATATAGACTCTTGTGGGCCAGTTTATGGGTATCAAAATGCAATCCGTTGATGGCTCTAGCAGGTCCATAATCAATCCTCCCATTAGACGTTTTATTCGTTCAATGCTGAATCGAGACTGTCTTAAACGAGACCTGGAGTTAAAATAAAAGGGGGGAATGTAGTCCATGGATTTTACGCATTTATGGGAAAAAATGGGTGGTAGATGCAATTCAAACCAACCGAGAGATTAAAACAATTTAACTAAATCTGCTTTCCAGATTTGTTATTTTGTAATTATTAAAATTATCAAGATTGTTCCACTGGGAATGATTATACACGCTGCTTTATTAAAGTACAGTAACCCCGCGATCTAAGTCCTTTTTCGGTTCTCTGCCGGGACTTAGATCGTGAAGGGGCACTATTCTTTTGTGACCGCGTCGACCGCGCCGAACGTAGAAAAGGACAGCATGCAAACATGGACCGCACGGCTGAAGGCGCAACAAAAAATAGCGCATCGGTGAGACAATACTAGTGCAATAATAAAACTTCTTTATTTTTTACTTATTTTTAATGAAATTTTACCAATATATTCGTGACATTTTTCTAATGAAAATGATTCGAAATATGATATAATTCCGATGATATTTACTTGTGTAATAAACAATGAAAGTTTTGGACGTAAAGAAGGACAGCGTATAGGAAAGAAAGAGACGACAAGAGTTACATTGTACGCCTGTCCGTACAATGTAACGCCAATAAAAAACTTCCATCGTTCATTACACAAGTAAATATCATCGGAATTATATCATATTTGGTATCATTTTCATTAGAAAAATGCCACGAATATGTCGGTGAAAGTTCCATGAAAAAATAATACAAAATAAAGAAGTTTTGTAATTGGATTAGTAGTGATTCACACCGATATACCCCACCCAGGATCAGATTACGTTTAATGTTTACATTGCTCGGCGATCGAGGCACCTCGAGCTTCACGGTCCTTCCGGGGGTAGCCCGCAGTGGAAGGAGTAGGCCAAGGGACATAGATCGCAATGTTCCGTTGGACATAGATCGTGGGGTTACTGTATACAGTATCATAAACACCGCACAAAATCTAAATAAATTCTATCGTGCCATATTTATAAGGCAACGCATATTAGTCAGCTTTAACACGTTAAGCGCTGCGGCAGTCCCTGGGGACTGACGGTACCGAATTTACAGAAAAATATACAGGGTGTCTCGCAGCGTGACGATCTCAAACAACTCGTAAATTACTTGTTGTACGTAAAAATGTGTCGCACAAAACTTGCATGGTTTCCTGGAAGACATACATTGCTCTAGTCTGTTCTTTATTACTTTGCTTTTTTATCGAGATACGAAGGTCACCTTCAAGTTTATTAAATAAAATGTCTAATACTTTTTCTCAAATTCGGATAAATTATGAAATTCTGCATAGAAGCCGCTATAAATGCATCCGCAGTCACTGAGTCGAAGAATTGAGAGTTTGTAACGTCGCGGGTAGTACACTGGTACGAATTTGTAGGTTATTTCTCATGGTTCTTTTCGGTTTCATCGATGCGGGGCACAATGCCGACCATAATGCTCTTTCAGCGTACACTCGCCCCCCTGCATATTTCATAGGGCCCCGGACGAGCAACGAGAACGAGAATCAGCCTGATTACTCGTATCCTCTCTGTCCTAGGTGAAATAGCCGTATCCGTCATACGCCATAAATTCGCCTCGATCCACCTGCCTAATCTGTAAATTCGAAATGAATTATTCGCCGTCGTTTGTATGCGTTTCGCGGATGCACACATACGAACGTGGCCGCACGACGAGAGCTCAGTCGCGTGAGTCGACGATCAGGGGTGAGGGAAGAGGGGGGAGACGCCACACACACACACAAACACACGCAGGCACGCGGTTTGTTCACCCGTGAACCTTGGGCGATTCCGGGGTTGACCTTTTGACCCACAATTGGTCATCGAAATGCCACTGTAATCGGTCATTGTTAGCGAACAATCGGTTCTCCCACCCCCGACCGTCGCACCCTGCACGCAGGAAGCAAACGCTGTTCTGCCGGCTCGGGTGTAGGAGGACATCTCGAAAATTGAATTGGAAGTCGCGATTATCGATTCGGTCACACGACATACTCGGTAACTCTACCAACCCCCCCCCCCCCCGAGCCCCCACCCCAGACACACTCGGAATCCACGTGCCCAACTACCACGAACGAGACCGGGTTCATCGCACGTGTCTCTTTGAGGCTCCTTTCCGGAAACGTGTGATTAATTTTGTACGCGTCACGGTCGAACAGTGGGATCGTGTAATTAATTTTCATCGAGCAACGGACTACACACTTGGTTAACCTGTTTCCGCTTTTCCTACGGTTATGGAGGGATCGGTGACGCGTCGATATCAATGGTACACGCCAGACAAGGTTGTTGTTCGCGTTCGACACTCGAAGCTCATCGTAATTCCTCTCGCTTTGCGTGCTGGGTCCTCTTTCGAGATCATTTGCGAACGAATCGGGGTGTATTGTTACTGTACAAGTTGTGGGGTTCTTCAGAGAGTTCTTTCGCAATAAGCTTCATTGTTGATATATAATTATACCTACTGGTAAGTAGTATGGACAATCCTAGCCACGAAATTCGTCATAGTCTAGAACCCATTAGATCTAGATCGAACCAAGGGTATACCTGATCGGGTTAGGATCGATTGGGTTATGCCTGGCTCGGTTAGGTTTGACTGGATTACGTTTGACTGTGTCTAGGTTAGGTGTCGCTTGTGCCTGGGTTACGGTGGTTATGCCTCACTAGGTTAGGTTGACTAGGCTGGGTATGTTAGACTTGAGTGGCTAGCAAATTATTGGGTTAGGCCCGACTGGACCATAAATGACTGGATTTGGTCGGACCAGTTCACAAATGGCTGGATCAGGTCGGACCAGTTCACAAATGGCTGGATCAGGTCGGACCAGTTCACAAATGGCTGGATCAGGTAGGACCAGTTCACAAATGGCTGGATCAGGTCGGACCAGTTCACAAATGGCTGGATCAGGTCTTATTTAATCATGCCAGGCTGGGTTATGTCTCATTTGATCATGCCGGGCTGGATTATGTCTCATTTGATCATGCCTGACTGACTAAAGTTTGGTTTGATCATGCCTGACTCTGTCATTCATGCCTGAGTTAGGTCTGGCTAGGTAACGACCGACTGGGTTAGGTCTGTCTGACGTTATGACTATTTTGGTTAAACCTGTAAAACGCCAACGCGATCTTGCTTAGGTCAGGATGGCGCCAGTACTTATTTGGTTTGGTCTGTATGATGTTGGGACGATTTTGATTAGGTTAGGCCATGTCAGGCTTGTCTTGGTTAGACCCGGGCGATGTCAGGTCTGTTTTGGGTCAGGCCTTTTTTTTTTTAAATGTGGCGCATTCGCCTATGGATACCCTCCCCTCGCCTGTAGAATTGCATTGCAGTAGTTAGTTGCATACCAACTAAACCCCACATTCTGTCGTGCCCAGGGCGCCCTGGGCCCATTCCGGTTTCGCAATTGCATCTCTTCCGGAATGGATCCGCCCTCTCACGCACACACGGGAGGGGAGAGAAGCTCCCCTCCGTCCAACCTATTTGCGACCCGGTGACGGTATCGTGCCCCCCCCCCCTTCCCTGGGACCGTCCGTTGGACAATTGGGTAACAGGCCCTCTTGTCCGACGGCCCCCGTCTACGTGCTTCCTCCCCGGTGGGCGTGGTTACACCGGTGCAACCACGCCCACTAACCCCCTCCAATAACCCCCTCCCACTTTCGCTCCTGGATATTGGGCCAGGCCTGTGATCAGAGCAGGTCTATCTAAATGTGTGTTAGGTTAGTGTCAAATTTAACATACTTATTTCCATCCGCGACATATTCGGAACAGACCGTGGCAAAAATAGGCGACACGTTCATCTGAATTCAATAATCCTCGTGCTGTCTAATGCACCTACGACTGACTACCTCAGACACCATTTCCTCTCAGCTTCCATTTCGTCTGTCCAAATTCCTCTCGGTTTTAAACGCGACCTGAATATTCCTCTCTCGTCGTTTTCGATGGAATGGGATCACCAGAGCCAGGAAAATCTAACAAAGACCGCCGGCAATCAAATCGGATATCGGTGTACACGAGATTCGTGGGTAGCCTTGTGGGGACGGTCTCGCGGTCGGTAATGAATGCAAGTAATAACGTCGCTTTAATCTGAGCCTAATGACTAGAACTATGACTGGGATTAGTCGTTAACTTAGCCATAAACGTTTCCTTCTGGACCGTGTCCCGGTCCGGTGTATGGGTACAAAATGTCGCCGGGGCTCGTTGCCCAAAGTGTAAAATACGGTCGCGAACGGAATACCTTGTTCACGGTCTGGCCTTCTCTCGTCCTTGAGCCGCTCCCCTCCCGGACAAGCGTTCCCCGGAATGGGATTTGTATGTACGCGAGCCTCGTATGAATTCGATATAAACAAATCACGGCCGTCCTGGGAATTTCACTTCTGCGAATCAGTTTCTACTGAATTCCGCCGACTTTACGAGGGACCGTAAAACGTGTTCTTCCGCGTGCCGTTGAATGGATTCGCTTGCACCCGCTGATATCTAAATGAAAAACGTCTCAGACCGAGAAGTGCCTCCTAGAATCTCCCTCTTATCATCAACGATCCCAACCCCGCAGCCATTTAATCACGTGCGCAATTTAGCGGGGGGTGCACCGATTTCTCCAAGATTCGATTTCGAATTTTTTATCCCGGGAATCACGCGACGGTTTTTTTTCAAACTTTACAGACTCGTCCATATGGATGCTGGCCGTGTTCATGAATTTTTATAAATCGCTGCCATCAAAACTGCGGTAATTATTCACAAAAAAAGCATTTTTGAAGGGATTTTCTTAATCAGCCGGGCTCCTCGATGAATAATTATCGCAGCTTTGACGGTAACGACGTATTTAAATTCATGGATGTGCTCTGGATGTGTATAAATATGTCTGCGAAGTTTCATGGAGATTGGTTGTTTAAGTTAGTGGTAAAAAATTCCAATAGTTAACGCTTAACGTGGACCCCAAAATAAGGAGCTACTTTGTTGTGACTGAAACCTGGACAATAAAAATTTATGAAAATTACAAAAGGTTGATACTTTCATTCATTCTCGTCCAATAGTACTATAACGTAGAGGCCTCTCTTTATTTTCAGACATTGGGAGAATCATGTGAAACAACAGCCTAAATCGTCGTGCTATTTTCTAGGCCTATGTCCTCATGCTCTCATGTACCGTTTCGCACAACTCACGAATCCTAGTCAGTTTTTTATTAACGAACCTTCACGTTAACTATGATGTGATAAGGAAACCATAAAAATTTTTGCAAATTGCAAAAACCTGATACCTTTTTTGACCACGCACTAACTTTCGGTTTAGAGGATCCTCCATCGCTATTAGTATTCAAAAATCGTTTGTGGAAATTGACTGATCGTTTTTTCTTGTACTGTGCTTAGCTGTGGGTTAGAGTATTTAGGTGCTGATCTTTTTCCTCTCGTCTCGATTATCGTGACACGGCCCGGTTAACTGCGCGCGTACGAGAGCGAGCAGATGCTCTCTGCCGAGTCGTCGACGGCTGAAAATTGCAAGCTTCTGTAAAAGATTCGCGGAAACACGGGATCGCGGGGACGACTGAACCCCGGAAGTCTGGCGGAATAATATCACCGGCGAAAATGATTATCTCGGGCCAGGGATGAGCGTGCACGTTCCAGCGAGTCGTGCATTATCCGTCTCGTCTCGTCTCGGCCACCGTGGCTGGCGAGTTTGTTAAATTTTTTAATTCCATCGACGGGGCTCGACTGGAAACCGTGCACGGGACGTCCCGCCCCCATTAATCATTCACGTGTCCGCCGTGCGTAGAGATCATACCTCGCGATTGGCGTATACAGGGTGGGACAGAATTCCTGCTAAGGAAACGGCTGTCACACGAAAAAAAGTCAATCAAACCCGCTGAGCACTATTTCCACGGGAACATAAATTTAACGCTCACGGTGATCGATCAAATTAAATTTACTCGGCATGAAAACCCTCTTTTTATTAAGATAAAATTTCTGTAAATTGTTATTAAGTGTAAGATAGCCTTTTTGGAATCCTTTTCACTCTGTGGAGACCCTACATAAATTTATTTCGGTCTATACTGATCATAAATTCTAATTTTTAGCGAAGCTTCAAATTTATACCGACAGATGGCGCTGTCGTCGACACCATTCTCGCTAGTACTCGCTTGAACGACCTTGAAACGTAAATTGATTTACAAACAGGTAGCTATTTCACTTTCCATCGCCATGAATAAACAATTGCAGGGCCTGCCATAGTTGATTGAAAATTAAAGATACTCGATGCTTTCTCAGAAAATGCATTTTTAAACAACTGTCTCGAGTAATTTCAGTTTCCATTAATACTTTACCCAGCTCAAATGCATGTAAATCAATAGGGGTCACCGAGCCCGGTGCATTTTTTAAGCGGATTGAATTTTTTAAAAAGCTGTTTACACGGACGAATACGCCATTAAAACATTCATGAGTCGCGCATGCAAACTCCCGGCTACAATTAATAGTTCCGGAAATAAACGACCGGATATGCAACCGCAACTTTCCATGCTGTTTTCGCCGTCTGAGTTTGAACGATGATCGCTGGTAAAACGGCACACAAGTGGACAATATTGTTCACTCAACACTTTCTGAAAAATTAGATTCTGTTGGTTGAAACGCTGTGTCAATAAAACGACCGCTGATACCATTTTTATTTCCATTGTTTTTGGAAAAATTGACGGACCTATTTCGGATGATTAGGTGCACGAAAATAAGACGGTGTAATATTGAATATCGTCGCGGGAAGTACGGTCCTTTGGAAAAATCGAGCGTAGAATTCCGCGCGACGTCTGCCAATATTTCGTCGGGGCTCACAAGTGTCAGCGGTATTGCGGAGCACATTTTGCAGTGTGTCTAGAGTTATGTCTGTATCTGCCAGTGGCGTGCGCGATGCCATAAATTCTGCGGATCTGTAACCGTTGTTTGATACAGTTTCGGTTCGATGGAGCGCCACTAGAAACGAACAAAAAAAAAAAAAAATAGCAAACAAAAAAGAGGAAAGACAAAAAAAAAACAGAAAAATTGTCGCGACGCATTAAATCCAACGATCGAGCACGGAAGCGGCTGGCACTTCACATGAATTCTCGCGAAAAAGTAATTTCGCACCGCAAAACCGTTTTATCATTTTCACTGCGGGGATACCTAAACGTCGGATCATCGAGCCACACGTTACGGCGAATAAAACATTTCCCGAATTTCTATTCCTCTCGTCGAATACGATAATTTTTCAATGACTCGTATTTTTAATCAACGGAGCATCACGTAACCCGGGTCCTATCAGAATGTTACAAAAAATACGGACAAAAACAACACCTCCGCTCCCTATCGGATTCCAATATATTCATTACACGAGTATACACAAAATTGCCATTTTTGCAATGCGCGATACGTTTTGCATCAGTGTTCTTTGCGGTTTTGTTTCATCGAAACTGAGTCACCTAAGTGGATTTACAATCCTCCGTAATCGAACTTCAACGTATTTGAACGAAATCCTCAATTTTTACAATATTTAGAATGCCCATAAAGTGTCCTGAAACTTCAATGTTTTCGTTTGACAAGGTTTGACCAAGTTTGACCAAGTTTGATCAGGTTTGATCAAGTTTGATCAAGTTTGACCAAGTTTGAGAACTTGATTTTGAGTTAACCCGCTACCTAGCCTAAACAAACGTAGCTATACCTTGATCAGAGTGTAACGGATTAAGGCCTGATCCAGACCTGAATTCACAGGGCCTCAAACATCAGACCTTCTCAAACCGGTTCTGTCTATTAATTTCATAAAGGAATCCTCAATTTTTACAATATTTAGAATGCCCACAAAGTGTCTTGGAACTTCAGTGTTTTCGTTTGACAAGGTTTGACCAAGTTTGAGCACTTAATCTTGAGTTAACCCGCGACCTAGCCTAAACAAACGTAGCTATACCTTGACCAGAGTGTCGCTGATTGAGGCCTGACCCAGACCTGAATTCACAGGGCCTCAAACTCGACTCAACATCAAACCTTGTCAAACCTGTTCTGTCTATTAATTGCCGAAAGGAACCTTCAAATTTTACAATATTTAGAATGCCCACAAAGTGTCTTGAAACTTCAGTGTTTTCGTTTGACAAGGTTTGACCAAGTTTGAGAACTTGATTTTGAGTTAACCCGCGACCTAGCCTAAACAAACGTAGCTATACCTTGACCAGAGTGTCGCTGATTGAGGCCTGAGCCAGACCTGAATTCACAGGGCCTCAAACACGACTCAACATCAAACCTTATCAAACCTGTTCTGTCTATTAATTTCATAAATTAATCCTCAATTTTTACAATATTTAGAATGGCCACAAAGTGTCCTGGAACTTCAATGTTTTCGTTTGACAAGGTTTGACCATGTTTGAGACCTGACCCAGACCTGAATTCACAGGTCCTCATACACGGCCTGAAACAAGCTCAAACCTTGTCAAACCTGTTGTGTCTATAACCTTATCATGCTCATGATTAATTTCAGAGCGGTTTCCGAGAACGTAAAAAATCGGGTAGAATTAAAACGACCAACAATTTTAACATTTAAACGGTCTCCTGTATTTCAGAGGATCATTCAGCTCATTTGATGCGAGCGTAACCGCAGTATCGATTTCCGTGGACGAGCAGGGGTGCACGCCCCCGCCTCAAGAAACGGAATACAAAAATATGTGCTTAAGTCCTCAATCGGTTCGTCTACGTCGCGATTTACATGAGAAGACAAAAACTTGCTTTCGAGGCAACGTCCCTAACCGCCTCTCCTTGTTTCGCACACACTCCGCGCGAGACTGTAGAGTGCGAACGCGGCGGGAGGAAAAGCTGGCTCAGCGGGACTCTGCCCCGCGCTACTTTGCATTTTACAATGGCAAAGATATTATGTAAAGCGTCTGCGAGCACGCGCGGACGCAACCCTCACGAGTACGAGGACACACACAGACACAAGCCACCGCCTCGTCACAAAATTTCATTGCCTTTCCCTGCACGCGCCAAAGAATCGTTTGAAACAATAGCCTGATTGTCTTTTTGTCAGCCGGGCTTAGGTCCTGATCTTCTTTTCCGCGTTCCTACGGCGACCATGATTTCCACCGTCGCTTCTTAGCTGATCCTGAGAGCCCGCTATAATACGATGGGGAATACATAAAAAATTTTCTAAATTATAAAATGTTTATATGTTCGTTCACTACGCACTAGATTACGGCTTAGGGGATCGTCTTTCTCAACAGGCACTAAAACATCGTTAGAAACGGCAGTCTATAATAGCCATATCGTCATCATCGCGTGTGCTAGGCCCCAGGTCCTCACGATACCCCACCGTGTTTCTCCTCAGCCAATGATCTTCACCTAAGTTTTTCTATCGATCGGGTGAGCCAACTATGATGAGATAATGACCAGAGAAATATTTTTCCAACAGTGATGATTTTTACGATTTCGTCAACTGTTATTTAATCACACCGGTGCATCGTTTATGTCTCGGTTAGGTGCCTTAACTACTTCGCCTGGGAACTATATCATAGACGCGCGTTATCTCGACGTGCGTGGCGCGTCTTTCCAGCGCAAGTGGTTAAAGGCGTCCGTGGAATCCAAGCTCGATCTAAACTGTCCGCCATAGAAACAAATGAACGCTTCAGTCGTTGCAGTCTTCAGCAGAGAAAAAGCGCGCCCGGAGATAAGGTTAAAAATTGTAATAGTTGCCAATTACCCGAGCCCGTAGTTGTTTTTAACACATTCCCGGTGTTGAACTGCAGCCGGCGTATGCAGCGGAGCGGACGCCAGCCACGGCGTCGTCCTTGTGTAGTTGCGCATTTAGAATGGTCTCTTTCGCCGTTTTTCCCTGGTATCACTTATCTGCTGTAACGCTTTTAGCCCCGGCGTGTATATGTGTGTGCGTGTCTCCGTGTATAAAGTGTCTGCAGGCTTGTATCCTCTAACCTGGCGTGTACATTGTTGCATATGGAAATGTACACATGACGCCGGGGATGCGCTTCTTACGTGCCACACGAGAGCGCCCGCGCGTCCACACGGACACTCTCGAGCGTTTAAATTTCCTTTTTCCTGGTTGTTTCGCTGCCGAGTGTCTCTCGCACAATGTTTTCCCCAGTTTTAGGTGAACGTTGGGAGGAGAGGTATAACGAATGGCTACGGCGCCGCACCGGGAGCTACACGGTTCTCTGCTCGCTCTCTGTCCTTTATTTCTCGAAACCCGGTAGCCATAGCGTTTTAGAAATTAGTAAATTACTACCGTTTGATTGCCCTTTCGCGCTCCAGATCGCCCTTTGTGTGCCGTGAAAACAGCTGCAGTATCAAAAAACGACACCGACCGATCTGTAATCACCTAGTTTCTCAACTGTGGTGGACCATAGTCGGCCTCCTAGCGCTATCGTGCCTCTGTGCACTCACTCAAAATACTGGGGCATGTGGGCACTCGAAATCCTAGTCAGGCATAGTCGGGCCTAGCCGGGCCTAGTCGGACCTAGTCGGTCTTAGTCGGTCTTAGTCGGTCCTAGTCGGTCCTAGTCGAGCCTAGTCGGGCCTAGTCGGGCCTAGTCGGTCTTAGTCGGTCTTAGTCGGTCTTAGTCGGTCCTAGTCGAGCCTAGTCGGGCCTAGTCAGGCCTAGTCAGGCCTAGTCGGGCCTAGTCGGGCCTAGTCGGGCCTAGACGGGCTTAGTCGGGCCAAGTCGGGCCAGGTCGGAAAATGTATTTTTCGGAACGGGTAGGGATCCCGAATGTTCAGAAAGATCGGGTATCCAATGATAGGGTTTCCTAAGCTGCAATCTGATGGTGTCAAGTTTGAGGACCCCAAAGATTTATAATCAGGTGACTACGACATTTATTTGTGACCTTTCAATTTAATTTTGCATTTCAACTTTTCGGGTGCACTGACATCGCAAACTTTAGGTATCTCGCCCGACTACAATTTTGTGTACCCGAATTTTATAAACTCGAATGTTAAGTCTCGAGAACACCAATAGCAAAATTCTCGACTAAATAATTTTTGCCAGGCGTAGTAGGAGTACAGTAATTTTTTCCGGAACTATGGGACGAGCGGATGCATGCGAAAAATTGCCGCGTTAATTTGAGAGCATCTTGTGTGCGGACCGGTAACAATTCCGCAGCAGAAGCAACGGCGCCGAGTTTTTGATGCGAAGTTGCAGTCGCTTTAATTGCTTGTGTCCCGCCGCGAGCTGCAGCCTCGGAATGAAGGGCTAATGACAGGATGCGGTCGGGGCCAATTACTTAACCTGTTATTTACCCCCGGGGTCTAAACCAATTTTATCAGCAGTCGTCTCGCTCGCTCAGCCGCGATTCGCAATCGCAAACATGCCCGGCTAGGCGATAGCAGAGCGGGTCCCGGTGTCTCGAGCATGCACTCTTCTCAGCCTTGTATATCGATTCCACCGCGTCGCGACGCCTCGCGGCGTCGTTACGCTCTCTGCTTCTTGTGTGTATCGTGGCCGTACGCGTGTACCACGTTATGTTCAACCAGGCCACCGGGTTATCTGTGCGGGCCCGTTTTAACGTGGAACATTGTCTTTGGTGAATTGCATTCCGTAGATACTGTCAGTTGTCGCTGTCCGTTGCTCGTGTCGCGGACTATCGCCGGTTATATCGAGCACATTATGCCGTACACACAGGCTCGCGAAAGCGTCGACGGTATCGTCGCGACCCCCTAACATGTTCTCCACCCCACTGATGAATCTCGATGAAAAATCCGATCGGCCGTCGACAACTTCCTGGACTTCTTCTGCGGTACACCCTTTTCAGATAGCAGAATGGTCCTCATTTTATTTGAATGTTGCCCCTATCTGATTGCCACAGCCTATTCAATGTACACGACGGGAGACCTAACCTGGATACACCCTAACCACAGGCCTCGGGTGGTATCGACTCGAGGAATACCCTAAAAATAATACTTAGGGGATCGAGGTGATGTTGAGATGGACGTGGTACATAGCTGATGATATGGAATTGAGTTTGGTATTAGTAGAAATCTGGGAAATATACTTTAGAATTGTCTTATGGGGGCCTAATGGTGATTCAGGTTTCCTGGTGTTAGGTTTGATTTAGTTTGACGACCTAGGTTTGGTTTAATCTAGGTCTAACATACGAATACCTAACTAGAATCCCATCTAGAGACCTTACTTTAGGAGACATTTTCCCTAGGTTTGACCATGTTTGACGAACTGGCTTTAACTTAATCTAGGTCCAACCCAAATAAATCTAACCAGAATCATTTCTAGTACAGACGACGTACGCTATCTATTGTTAACTAGGTTAAAAACCTATTTTCAGAAGACCCCCTTCAGGTTTGGCCAAGTTTGACGACCTAGGTTTGACTTAATCTAGGTCCAACCCAAACAAATCTAACCAGAATCATTTCTAGTACAGACGACGTACCCCATCTATTGTTAACTAGGTTAAAAACCTATTTTCAGAAGACCCCCTTCAGGTTTGGCCAAGTTTGACGACCTAGGTTTGACTTAATCTAGGTCCAACTCAAATGTATCTCACCAGAATCATTTCTAGTACAGACGACTTACCCCATCTATTGTTAATCAGGTTTAATACTATTTTTAGAAGACCCCCTTCAGGTTTGGCCAAGTTTGACGACCTAGGTTTGACTTAATCTAGGTCCAACACAAACAAATCTAACTAGAATCATTTCTAGTACAGACGTACGCCATCTATTGTTAACCAGATTAAATACTATTTTCAGAAGACCCCCTTCAGGTTTGGCCAAGTTTGACGACCTAGGTTTAGCTTAATCTAGGTCTATTCTAAAACGATCTGACTGGACCAACTTCCAGGAATAATATAAGAGGACTGATCTTATCGATGATCTAACCAGGATATTGAATCCCAACTGTAAGACACTTTCTCCAGGTTTGACCAGGTTTGAAGTCCTAATTTTCGTCAAATCGATGTCTAACGTAACAAAACCTTAACTTTATCTTAATCAGAGTGTAACAGACACAGATCTGATCCAGTTCTCACCTCACCAGACCCCAACTTGACCTCAAACACGACTCAACTCAAGATCAAACCTCGTCCAACTAATTTCATCTATCTCAAAAATTACAAATTGTGTTCCTAGCCCAGACCAGAGTCCAACCGAATGTAGTATGACCCAGCCGCAGTCTCACAGGACCCAAGCTGACGTCAAACACGATTCAACTCAAGATCAAACCTCGTCCAACTTATTTCATCTATCTGAAAAATTAAAAATTGCATTCCTAATGCAGATCAGAGTCCAATTGACACTGTAGTAGGACCCAGACGCAACCTCACAAGACCGAAGCTGACATCAAACACGATTCAACTCAAGATCAAACCTCGTCCAACCTATTCAATCTATCTCAAAAATTACAAATTGTATTCCTAACGCAGATCACAGTCCAACCGACTGTAGTATGACCCAGCCGCAACCTGACAAGACTCAAGCTAACGTCAAACACGGTTTAGCTCAAGATTAAACCTCGTCCAACCTATTCAATCAATCTCAAATATTACAAATTGTATTCCTAACCCAGGCCAGAGTCTAACCGACTGTAGCATGACCCAGTCGCAAGCTCACAAGACCCAAGCTGACGTCAAACACGACTCAACTCAGGATCAAACCTCGTCCAACCTATTTCATCTATCTCAAAAATTACAAATTGTATTCCTAACCCAGACTAGAGACCAACCGACTGTAGTACGGCCCAGCCGCAAGCTCACAAGACCCAAGCTGACATCAAACACGATTCAACTCAAGATCAAACCTCGACCAACCTATTCAATCAATCTCAAATATTACAAATTGTATTCCTAAATCAGGCCAGAGTCTAACCGACTGTAGCATGATCCAGCCGCAAGCTCACAAGACCCAAGCTGACGTCAAACACGACTCAACACAAGATCAAACCTCGTCCAACCTATTCAATCTATCTCAAAAATTACAAATTGTTTTCCTAACCCAGACCAGAGTCTAGCCGACTGTAGTATGACTCATCCGCAGCCTTACAAGACTCAAGTTGACGTCAAACACGTCTCCACCCAATGTCAAACCTCGTCCAACTTATTTCATCTATCTCAAAAATTACAAATTCTATTCCCAGCAACCCCAGGCAGTCCCCCACCGTGAGAAAAAGTGTCCTCAAGCTTGCCCCAGACTACTGTCTCCTACTCCACATCCTGAACTCAAACTAGGTGGTCCGGCAGACCTTCCCGAGCAGCGGAACTGGGTGACAGCCGGACAGTGGGTATCAAAAGCTTTGCGGCCGTACCGTCGCGATTCCGTCCCGTTCACCTTAAAACCCGGTTTCACTCGAGCAGAACAACTTGCTGTCGCCCGCCATCAGCCGAGAGGGAACGACTCGTCTCGCACACTCGCTCAAACATGCATAGAATTTTTCCCGGCGCGCCGGGGCCGGATGATTCAATGCATCCGTGAATGCATCCTCCGCCACGGAAGATATGTGTGTCACTCGGTTGTTTGGTGGGTGGGGGGGGGGGGGGGAAAGGATAAAGAGGAGGAGGAGGACGTTTGCTGCTGGTGTATGTTTGTGTGTGTGTCCGTGTCGGGAACGAAACAGTTCTGCTCGCAGATTTGTCATCGTAAATCGTCGCTCGAGATAATCCCCCGGGACTGGTAGGGAGTGGAAAAAGAGGTGTGGAGGGGGAAGGGTGTACGACCAGCCTTTTTCCTCTTCGTCTCCTGGCGGGACACATTTCACAATTAGCCGGTATTACGTCGACAGGATTAAAGGCGGACGCGAAAAGTTCGAGCTGCCCGGATTAACCGTGTATATCTCGTATTCTTGACGCCGGGAAGAGGCGACGGTTATTTATGTGGCAGGCCCTAATTAAGTCTGGCCTGTAATCGCTGTAATCCACTTTGGCCCCCGATGGGGATTCGGGTGGTGGTGGGTCGGAACGTTCCGATTCTTAAGTACGGTTCGGCTGACCCAGTGCTCTCTTCGCAATAACAATATGTGCCTGTGGACGTGTTACAACCGGCTGCCTGATTCTCTTGCTCATCATCCTTTTCTCGCTCGTTCGATCTCCGTCGCACTGGGCGCGGCTGTGTATGCCGTGCAGAGATATCGGGGGTGGGCTTTGTCTTCATTGCAATATTCAGCAGCGGGGAGTTTGTAATGATATTAGGAACTTGGATAATCCGTTAGTTCGTTATCATCCTCTTCTCTTTGCCCTCTATCTGTCCCGGTCTCTTCCTGTTTTGGATTTCGTTGCGACCGTGCTCGCCTCCATCCTACAATCCTGATTTTCCAGCTCGCGTTACCCGGTTTTGTTCTTCGGGCCGCTTCATACGGTGCGCTCGAAATTCCGGATTCTGTTTTCAGCCTCTGCTACACTCTGTGCAGGCACAAAGAGACTGGGAATGATTTTGTGGTGATTCGGAATTTAGTAGTTATTGGTGGATGCCGTCTACCACTGTGCCTAACACAAAGAGCCATTATTCATCTGTAATTCGAGACCTCTAACGTTAGAAAACTCCTACACGTTCCTAAATCGATCCAAAGTTACTTCCTAAAATTGCATCATTTCCCTCTTAATTGTCGGGCGATATTTTTAAATTTTTTGAAATCATATGGAATTTTTTTTGAAACTTGAATGACTCTATCGCAATGTGAACACTTTTACCTTTAATTTGAGTCCTCAAATGTATACAAATTTTTATGGGAATGCATTCTAAAATCGAACCAAAGTTACTTCCTAAAATTGCATCATTTCCCTCTTAATTGTCGGGCGAGATTTTTAAATTTTTTGAAGTGATATGGAATTTTTTTTTTTAAACCTGAATGAATCTATCACAATGTGAACTCTTTTACCTTTAATTTGAGCCCTCAAATGTATAAAAATTCCTACGGGAATGCATTCTAAAGTCGATGCAATTTGACCCCCTAAAATTGCATCATTTCCCTCTTAATTGTCGGGCGAGATTTTTAAATTTTTTGAAGTGATATGGAATTTTTTTTTTAAACCTGAATGAATCTATCACAATGTGAACTCTTTTACCTTTAATTTGAGCCCTCAAATGTATTAAAATTCCTACGGGAATGCATTCTAAAATCGATCCAAAGTTACCCCTTAAAATTGCTTCATTTGCCTCTTAACTGTCGGTCTATATTTTTAAATTTTTTCAAATGATATGGAATTTTCGTTGAAACCTGAATGACTCTATCGTAATGTGAATATTTTTACCTTCAATTTGAGACCACAAATGTATAAAAATTCCTATGGAAATGCATTCTAAAATCGATGCAAAGTTACCCCATAAAAGTGCATCATTTCTCTCTAAACTGTCGGATGAGATTTTTAAATTTTTTGAAGTGATATGGAATTTTCTTTTAGACCTGAATGACTCTATCACAATGTGAGATCTTTTGCCTTTAATTTGAGCCCTCAAATGTATAAAAATTCCTACCATTTCCCATATAACTGTCGGGCAAGATTTTAAAATTTTTTGAAGTGATATCGAATTTTTTTTTAAGCCTGAATAACTCTATCGTAATGTGAACTCTTTTACCTTTAATTTGAGCCCTCAAATATATAAAAATTCCTACGGGAATGCATTCTAAAATCGACATGAAGTAACCCCCTTAAATCGCTTCATTTTCCTCCGATGAAGCCGGCGGGATTTTAAAATTTTTCGACGTTACACCGAGTACCCTCCGAAACCTCAATGGCCCTGTCACGAAGCGCAATCCTGCAGCTTCAATTTGAGCCGTCAAACGTTCAAAAATTCCTGCGATAATGCATTCCAGCTTCGACCTGAAGTAACCCCTTAAAATAGTTTGCCTTTCCTCTGATCGACGGCTGAGATTTTTAAATTTTTGGACGCAATATCGAATTTTCATTTAAACGTCGATGACCCTATCACGAAGCGCAGTCCTTCAGCTACAATTTGAGCCCTCAAACGTTCAAAAATTCCTACGATAATGCATTCCTGTTTCGACCTGAAGTAACCCCTTACAATTCTTTGCCTTTCCTCTGATTTACGGTTGAGATTTTTAAATTTCTGGACGTGATATCGAATTTTCATTTAAATGCGAATGACCCTATAACGAAGCGCAATCCCGCAGCTTTAATTTAAACCCACGAACGTATCGAAATTGCTACAGGACAGCATACTAGAATTGACTCAAAAAATCTTCACAAAATCGTATCAAATTTTTTCCAGCTACCGCATGGATTTTAAAAATTTTCCTTTTATGTTTTCGTATTTACTTTTGAACCTATACCGAAGGTACAGTCCCCCAGCTTAAATTTAAGCAATCAAGAACGATCGAAAAATATTTGAAAAAATTTCTGTGCGAAGATTCGAGAGTTTATAGAATTTTTGTGAGTGTCTGGGAATTCTTCTATTTTGTTCAGGTGTTCCGAACTTGGTCCCCTGATTTCCGTCCGGGTTTTGCATAAACGCTACCTCCGCGCGAAACGTTTCAATATCGCAGCAAGTTGTAGAACTAATATTCTCCGGTGTGTGTGAACAGAGTTGGACCAGGCCGGAGAGGAGCTCACATATTTACTGTGACACAATTTTGGTAAATAGAAACGATGGAATACGTAATCGGAGGATCACGAAGTTCCTCTCGTACCTGGGATCGATTCGGGTCCCCTCAAATTGCGCGGAAGTATTTCGGTCACTCGGAGATTATGTCGCCTTTCATTTTCGCCCGTGCACAATCTTTTTTAATCATCTCGTTTCCCAATGCGATCTTCGTATACAGTAAATAGCTTTTTCAATCAAATTAATATTTCGTCAAAATAATTTAATTCAAATGCAACTTGTCAATAGAAAATTACTTTGACTTACATAAAATACAAGTTAAATACTGAGATTAATACTAAACCTACCACGGTCGAAATGACCGGTTTTCTATTTTATAATTATTTAAATTTGAAATACGATTTCATAGGAAATGACTGAATTAACTTCACGATTTAAGCACATATTGTAATGGAAACGGTACAAAGTTTAAAGAAATTCAATATTTTCATTTCTTTAAGGCGTTTTATTTTTTATGTTTTGTGATTGGTAGGTTTAGTGTTAAAATATGAAAAGTCAACGTAAACCCCAAATATTTTAAATTAACGATGCGAGAATAAAATTGATTGAAGCAGAGGTTGTTGATTGAATGTTTTTCTATGGTAGAATATGTGGTTTCGAACATTATGCATGCAAGAGACTGTCTTCCGTTCATACTGACAGGACCGATTCCTCTGTTTGGTTCTTGTGCAAAATTTCAACCCCGTGCCTTGCCCAGGAGCGTAGCTACAGGGAAAAATCGAATTTTCTGTTTTTAGCCCATTTATTCGCTAAATTGAACTTCTAAATTCTGAAAAAAATCTGTCATCAGTCTACTGTCTATATACATACTGCGTAATTTTATTAAATTTTTAGATTGAACATTCTAGCAGCAAATAAAAAAACAAAATTTAAAGCATTAAAAAAATCATATTTATCAGTGGAGTTTGTATGAATTTTTTGAATACTAGTCCAGTTCCCCATTCGAAAGCCTCCTAAGAGAAGCCATACTGTGCAAAATTTCAACCCCGTACCTTGCCCCAGGAGCGTAGCTACTGGGAAAAATCGAATTTTCAGTTTTTAGTCCATTTATCCGCTAAATTGAAGTTCTAAATTTTGAAAAAAATCTGTCATCAGTCTACTGTCTATATACATACTGCGTGATTTTTTCAGATTTTTGGGTTGAAAATTCTGGCAGCAAATAATTAAACAAAATTTAAAACTTCGAAAAAATCAGTCTTCGGTTCATACTGACAGGACCGATTCCTCTGTTTGGCCGCCCCCATTTTGTTCAACTCGCGATCTTTCCCTGTAACGACATTCTTCGTGCACATTCCTGATCTCCCCCTTTATGCTCGCGTTTTGGAATGCGGGTTTTGCTCGAAAAGGAAGGGTTCACCATTCTCACCAAAGAATGTGGCTTATAACTAGCAGTGGCACGCGCTTAGCTGGGATTGAAGACGCGTTTGCATGAAAGCTGCCATTTACTCGGCTGTGCATCTAAGAAAGCGTGCGTCGAACTCGCGGAGGCTAGCAAAATATCGTTCATTTAAAGCTGGCTGCCCAAAGGGGTCACGTTCTATTTTTCATATTTCCCGTTCTGCACGACACACTCCTCGAAACTTCGAAATCCGTGCTGCAGAAAGATAATTAAATTAATACAATATATTCTCCAACATCCCCCAGCTACACCAATATTATTACAAATTTTTTCACAAAGCAATAATTAATGTTTTATTCATTCTTGTATGAAGGAAATATCTGAATACAAAAATTGCAGGAATTATTAAGGTACAAATGATTTTGTTGCAGCGAGACGGCGTTTGCTAAAAATATAAAATTATATCTACATATTCTGTACGGTTTTCCGCATCCCGTAGAATTTTTACAGATTTTTCCACGGAGTAGTAACTCTTGTATTATTTATTATAGTCAATGCAGAAAATCTTGACACAAGAATTCTAGTAATCTCTATGGTATAATTAATTGTATTGCAACACGTAGCCACTTGCAAAATAAAAAATTAAAATTACACCTAATTAATCACCAGTGTTTCCTGCATCCGCTAGAATTATTACATATTTTTCCACGGAGAAGTAACTGTTGTATTATTTATTATAGTCAATGTAGAAAATCTTTACACAAGAATTCTAGTAATCACTATGGTATAATTAATTTTATTGCAACGCGAGGCCACTTGCAAAAAAAATAAAATTACACCTAATTATTCACCAGTGTTTCCTGCATCCGCTAGAATTATTACAAATTTTTCCGCGAAGAAGTAACTGTTGTATTATTTATTATAGTCAATGTAGAAAATCTTTACACAAGAATTCTAGTAATCACTATGGTATAATTAATTTTATTGCAACGCGAGGCCACTTGTAAAAAAAATAAAATTACACCTAATTATTTACCAGTGTTTCCTGCATCCGCTAGAATTATTACAAACTTTTCCACCGAGCCATTGTTTAGTTATTTTCATTGAAACGGAAAATCTGTATGTATAATCATTCGAGGTGGAAATGATTCCATAGCAGTCGACGTTCTCTTTAGATAATTAGCCTCCCATGGCAACCGGATGCTCATTAAGACGAAAGGAAGTTATTTTCCGCGACGAAAATAAGTCGGAAGCCGTCGGGGTGATACTTTGCAGGGCTTTGTTGGCTCGCGCGTTGTTCTACAACTCTATCAATTTTGTTTTCCCCGGACGGAAGGGGAATTTTATCACTCGCCGTCTCCTGTCGGATTCCGATTAGGTGCACGGTGACTATCGATCCTGCGCGAAAGTCACTCTTCGAAAGCATGAGCAGCGACGAGCGTTGCGGGGGTTGTGCGGAGGGGAGGGATCGCGAATTTTCATTCCGCGCCACGTCAGAAGTCGACGCTCGGAATTTACGTGGCACGCTTTCGCGAACTTGCGCGCAAGTGACCGACGCGACGCGACGCACGCGTGTGCACCGACAACATGAACTAGTTAAAGTACTATTTCCGCGGACCGATGACATTAAAACTCGAGGAACACACGGCGGGAGGGACGCCAGGACTTCCCCTTGATCCTTCGTGCGTCACGCGAGCACACACGAGCCGTGTTACTACCGGGTTTTACACCGTATGCAAATGACCGTACTTAACCGTACGTAGTACTACTCAAAATTAGGTGGAAATTGGTGTAAGGCTTGATTCGAAACGCTTTTGCTACCACAATTCACCTTTGGGTTGGTTTGTGTGGGTTTATGTTGGTTTGGGTTGCTTTGTGTAGGTTTATGTTGGTTTGTACTGCTGTTGGTCCTTGTATGTGGATGTTGTTTCAGTTCATGAACGTTTCTGTTGCAATTGGGTATAGTATGTTGACGTAGAAGACGTGGTTGTGTTTATGTGTGGCTGAATGTTATGTTGTTTTAGTTCCAGAATGTTTGTGTTGCAATTGATCGTTGTATGTTGACGTTGGAGGTGTGGTTGGATTTGTGTATGACTCAGTATTGTGTTGTTTCAGTTCTAGGACGTTTGTGTCATCGTTGGAGGTGTGGTTGGGTTTGTGTGTGCCTCATTATTATGTTGTTTCAGTTCCAGGACGTTTGTGTTATCGCTGGTTGTTGTATGTTGACGTTGGAGGTGTGGTTGGGTTTGTGTATGACTCAGTATTGTGTTGTTTCAGTTCTAGGACGTTTGTGTTATCGGTGGTGGTGTGGTAGGGTTTGTGTATGGCTCAGTATTCTGTTGTTTCAGTTCTAGGACGTTTGTGTTATCGCTGGTTGTTGTATGTTGACGTTTGAGGTGTGGTTGGGTTTGTGTGTGCCTCAGTATTATGTTGATTCAGTTCTAGGACGTTTGTGTTATCGTTGGTTGTTGTATGTTGACGTTGGAGGTGTGGTTGGATTTGTGTATGACTCAGTATTGTGTTGTTTCAGTTCTAGGACGTTTGTGTCATCGTTGGAGGTGTGGTTGGGTTTGTGTGTGGCTCAGTATTGTATTGTTTCAGTTCTAGGCCGTTTGTGTTATCGTTGGAGGTGTGGTAGGGTTTGTGTGTGCTTCAGTATTCTGTTGTTTCAGTTCTAGGACGTTTGTGTTATCGTTGGTTGATATATGTTAATGTTCGATGTGTGGTTGTGTTCTGTGCGGCTGAGAATTGTGTTGTTGTAGTTCTAGGACGTTTGTGTTGCTGTCTGTTGACGTTGGAGGAGGTGTGAGAATGTTGGACTAGGTTTGACAAGAAATTTCTTTGGATACAAATTCTTATGTATCATTCTAGAGATCATAAACGTTCACCCTACAATACAGAACTGAGGTATGAGGCGGTTTGACTATTTTTATGGTGGTTTGACAATATTTGAGGATATTTGGCTACATTTGAGGTGGTTTGATCATCCATTTGGGAAAATATCTGACCAATACTTCGAGCAAATTGTATCTAGCTGTGATGTTTGACTTCAAACACATGCACCGTGTTTGTACTGGTTTGAGAGGGGCCGGAGGACTTTCCTTGATCCTTCGTGCGTCACGCGAGCACACACGAGCCGTGTTGCAACTGGTTTTTACACCATATGCAAATAACCAGGCGCAGCCTCAACTTTTAATTGTACGCGGACTGTTTTCCCCCGTTCGAGCGTCGTTTAACGGGACACGGTGCCGCTCTAATGAAATGCAAATTGTCGTGAATACTAACTTCGCAAGAATGAGATAAAGTAAATAGCATCGGGTCTCCCCTCGCCGCGATATCGACGAACGTGTGTGCATCCCGTCGTTCGATACGCGAGCGAACGGAATCGTTGTTTTAATGCGATTCGTTCAATGAATCTCACGGTTTACCTATTTTTCTAAACAGCTCCCGGCTGTAATTGGATACCCAACCCGCCGGCTAATCCTTTTGCAAGCACCGAGACGAGCTCTTTGTTTCAAAGTCTGAGCCAGTGTGGAGCTGGCTTCGAAAAATTTGCATTGTGCACTGCTTGCCTTTTGTTCGAACAGTTCAAAATAAATTTCTGCTAGTTATACAACTAGGTCTGAAATTCAGATTATAATTAGGTTCTGAAACTGTACCATATAGAGGCACAATGGGATCAAATTTCAAGCCCCAAGCTTCATCAGGACGGTAGTTACGGCGAAAAATTTGATTTCTGGATATCCGGAGATTTTATCGGATCTGTCCGAGGGAAAATTTTAGAACAAATGGGATACGTTGCTGGGACAGAGATATGCGTTACAGAATTTTTTCAGTTTTTTCGGATGAATATTCCAGTCGTGAAAAATGAAAAACAAAAACTCAATAATGAGACCTAGGGTATTCCCTGATGATCCTTGACACGAGATTTCACAAACCGATATCGTAATCAGAGAATTATAATTGTCTAGATGGTAGTTAACCAAACGAGTAGCAAAAACCAAATTGCAGACCACATGGGGGATGAAGTGGGGGTGGTAGGGGGTTCTGACGGTTTAAACGACGAAACTTGGACTCGCTAGAAGGTTGCCCCGAAATGTCTTCTGCTGCGGGGGGTAATCGATGTGCATACTTTCGGGGCGAGTATTTCCGCGTATTTCCGCTTAATTTCCAAGCACTCTCGGCAACCCCCGATCGCTCGCTTCCGGAATCTCGAAAACCGTCGGCCAGGAATGTCGTACATATATATACACACAGCGAGCCTTAAAGTGGAGAGAGCGCCTGGAGGTAGGTGGTATTCGTAGGCATCAACGGTTCCCGCCCCGCTACCCGCCCCTATAACCTTTCCCTGCCATTCCGGTTCCGCGAAACTTCCCTCGTAAAATCACTACGAAGATTTCATTAAGCGAACGTTTACTCGTCATCTGTTCCGAGATAATGAACCTTTCTTGGTGACAAGTTAGCGCGGAAGAGGCAAACGAAAGAAGAAACAGAGAGAGAGAGAGAGAGAGAGTAAGAGAGAGAGATGAAACGAAAGAGGTGGCGGTAGAGGGGGGAGATATGCAACGAAAAGAGACTGAAGGGATAACAAGAATCCCCGACAAAATGAGAGAATTTATCGTCGGTGTTGCGAGGCTAGGAATCACTGCGGGCTCCACGGTAACCACAGACTTCCCTCGCGCCAGGAAATTCATAAAACTTCCGGCGAGATCCGCCGAGTCGAGACGTCGCGTTGTCAACTACTGTCAGACTGCTTGACGAAAAATAGGAAGTGTAACTAGCACAATAAGCTCGCCGAGACGGCGAATTCTCGACGGCTGGCTGGCTGGCTGGCTGGCCTTGGAAAAGGTCACCTTCAACAATAGAATTTTCTATTCGCCCGTCTCTAAAGCTATATGTTAAATAGTTGATGGAAAAGTGAAGAATATCGAGAATGTAGTCGTTTGTAACTAGGTCGGTCTGTAGAGGGTGGAAATCTAAAATGCCTTTCCACTAAATTAAACCGGTAATACTCCATTCGATAGCATACTGAGAGAAGCCATACCGTGCAAAATTTCAACACCGTACCTTGCCCAGGAGCGTAGCTACAGGGAAAAATCGAATTTTCTGTTTTTAGCCGATTTACCCGCACAATTGAAGTTCTAAATTCTGAAAAAAATCTGTCATCAGTCTACTATCTATATACATACTGCATAATTTTTTCAGATTTTTGGGTTGAAAATTCTAGCAGCAAATAATAAAATAAAAATTAAAATTTCGAAAAAATTATATTTTTCAGTGAAGCTTGTATGAATTTTTTGAAGACTAGTCCAGTTCCCCATTTGATAGCCTCCTAAAAGAAGCCATATTGTGCAAAATTTGAACCCCGTACCTTGCCCAGGAGCGTACCTTCAGGGAAAAATCAAATTTTCCGTTTCTAGTCCATTTTTCCTACTAAATCGAATCCTAAACTTCCGAAAAAAATCTAACACATATTCCTTACTAATACCCACACAGTGTAATTTCTTCAGATTTTTAAGTTGAATATCCTAGCTTCAAAAAATTGATAACTGCCAAAAAGTCGAATAAATTAAATTTTTTAGTGAAACTTGTAAGAATTTTTTCAAGATCCTTCGATGTTCATTTCGAATCGAGTTTCTTGTGTTGAGAAAGAAGCCAGAGCGCAGCGTTGCCAGAACGTCATTTTTCCCGGTGCATGGGCGAAAGAGTCGTCGGCATTTAACTGCGTTGTAACCGGTGGATTTAATCTCCGCTGACGGGGTGCGGCTCATTAGATGCGATTAGTCTGCGAGCAGACACGGTCCTTTATGTCCACACGTACATGCTCGCGCAAGTACACCTAGACGCGCGAATAACCTGCGCAAACTGCGATCCTATCCCCATCAGGATTCAAGCGTCGCGTCCCATGGTGTACACGTGCACGTATTTGGCCGCCTGTAAATCTGTATCGTCCGCCTCCTAAATGGCGATTCCGTCTGCGTCCGTGTTCGTTCGTGTGCGGTGCTCAAACAGAGAGAAAGCTCGTCTTGCGGGCACAGTCAGCAACCCTGGGCGACAATGAGGATGCGCTTTTAATAAATCGCCACCTTCCACGCTCGATTTCCACTCGGATCCTCATTTTTCGACGACGATCTCTCCTGCTGCGTGCCCAGACCAAGTTTAATGTCCCGGGATTAATGGGGCGCAAGTGCGTGGCTGGTTCGACAGGAGGGGGACGATTTCTTCCCGTTGATGACGCTATTGTCTGATCACAAAGGCCAGAACCACTGAAACGTGAGTTTCAAAGAATTACTCTCTTCTTCGCTCCTAGTAAAATAATAGAAATTTTATTCACCTCTCCGGGATACAAAACTATACAGGGTGTCCCACATAAATGGGAACACCTAAATATCTGTCGTATTTACAGTCCTATCAGAAAACTTCAGAGGACAATGTGACACTATTGCAGGGGGCAAATGATAGACAATAAAAAACTGAATTTAGTGGATACCACCTTTTTGACCTTGAAATGACCTTGAGCAAGAATAATCATGTTAGAGCGGATAAAATGTGGACGTTTAAAACTCACATGTTTCAGCAAAGATTACGCGTTCTTTACGGCGGGTTGACCTTTATATATCATAATAAATGTTCGAAATGTTGACCATCCTCATTTATGCAATATTGTAATCTTGCATTAAATGATCTGTAGGCATTGTCGATTTCCTGAGACGTAATTGAAGCACATGCTGCAGTAATTATTACGATTTTTAGAACTTACACTACCGGTATTTTTAAATTGTTTTACCACGACGGATAATGCGTGTAACGAAGGACAAATACGATTCACAAATTTTTCACGATACTGCTTGCCTCGAAGATTGGTGGCTTTCGCCATAAATGAAAACCATATCGATTCGTTCCTGTACAGTATAACGCATTGTTATCACTTTCACGTTTCGAATTCGAATAACGCAGAAGGAACAACGTACTTATTCTAACCGATTAACCTTCTGTTAACGATCTCAATGATACATACTCTAACATAAACATACGCTGTTTACTATGAAAAATATTTCAAACATTTTTGTGGTCTGTAAAGGTCAACCCGACGTAAACAACGCGTAATCTTTGCTGAAACACGTAAATTTTAAATTTCCACATTTGATCCGGTCTAACATGATTATTCTTGCTCAAGGTTATTCCAAGGTCAAAAAGGTGGTATCCACTAAATTCAGTTTTTTATTGTCTATCATGCTATCGTAAAAAAATATACTATTCCATTTAAAAAAACATCGGTGACCTTGAAATTTCATTAAAAAAACACGACATAAAAAATGTTTTTCTTTACCATTATATTTGCCCCCTGCAATAGTGTCATTTTGTCCTCTGAAGTTTTCTGATAGGACTGCAAATACGACAGATATTTTGGTGTTCCCATTTATGTGGGACACCCTGTATAAATAATAGAAAAACACGGTAGAAAAATTTCTCTATAATTTTCTCAAAATTGGTCCAATACATTCGAAATAATTGGGGCGCGCACAGTGGCTCAGTGGATATAGCGCGCAACTACAAATACTGTGGTCATGAGTTCAAATCCCACCGCTGTCACCAATGGAAATATTCTTCTATGTGATATTATACTGCGTCGTGGGCCATGGTGGTTCGGAACCCATCGTAATAAACAGTGGGTCCTGAAAAGTAGGTGATAGTGGAGAGCGGACAAAGTTGAAGGAGGGGGAGAGTGGAAGGGAGGGGGAGAATGGTAAAATGGATTTGAAACCTTGAGGGGACCAAATATCAGTTCCTATCCTAATATTCTTCGAAATAAATTATTTTCCAGTAATTTATATTGTGCTTCCGCTTAATAGAAAATTCACTCGTAATCATATGTCCACCGATGAATGATGTCAGGGTCTTAACCCCACTTTTGAGTTAGAGTGCTGACTTTCCAGGGTCTTTTGTTATTGTCAATGGAATATCCTCCACCTGGTAGGTGCTACGTGGAAATTGTAGTCGGATAGGTTCGCCCGGATCCGAATCCGTAGGAGAATATTGAAATAATTTATGTCGGTCAATTTCTCTCGCTACGACCCTGGCCTGAATCTTTCATGCGGTCGTTCCGGCCGAGAATGCAATCGCTGCACCAGCTGAATTTTAAATAATGAAGTTCAGATTACATCCGCAAAGGGAGTTAAGTCCTTTAATAAACCGGAAGGAGTGGAGTCCTCGGCATAATTCATTTCGTACACTTTGATGCTTTCAAACTTCATATCGCGTTACCAACCCTCCCGACGAGGACACTCGAGAGCCACTGGCTTCGTTCCTTCGCCCCCGTTGTCGCGATTCCGTTTTTAAACAACAAAAATGTTATTCGACGCCCCCTCGACTCCACTAGTCCGACCCTTACACAGATATCAGTATCACGAACAGCGAAACACATTTTTTCAAAAAACAAACTCTGTCGCTGATAACAGAAATTGTCATTCTAAAAAAAAAAAAAATACAAAAAACAGGAAAACGTTGCTAAATTAAACACAGTGAACATATACAGTCGAGGACAATATTAAGTGGACAGTATTGGAGAATTAATAACTTTTTTCACATTGGATCAAACGACTTGAGATTTTTTTTTAATATGGTAGAAGCATTTTCACTAAGGAAAACAAAATTTTCAAAAAATTGCTGTTGGTCAGAATTGTGAAGAAAAAAATAAAATTTAGATTTTTCAACTTTTTTATTGGAGTCTGTAACGAAATTTTAATCAATGCATTTTGGTAGACCCACGCCAATTATGTACTACACGATAAATGTCGAAAAATCAATAGTGGGTTTTACATTGTATTTTTAACGTGCTTTTGTTCACGCAATAACAATTTATTTGCGTGATAGGACAATGGAGGATTAGACAGTAATTTTTCAGATAGAAATTCGCCTTGAAGGACTCGTCCTATTCCTCCTCGACCTAATCGGACCGAGTTCCGACTGCCTTAAGCCTCGTTTCCGGGCCGCTAATGACAAACGTCTCCCTGATTTCCGTGGGTTCGCCTTCCAGAGCCTGTTAATCGGTAGATACGTGATTTAATCCATGGGGCTGGCAAAGGAACGAGCGATATCGAAATCGCTTAAAACGCGATTCGAACTTCTCCCGGCCGGTCTGGATAAATTCTTGAATAATTCGAAAGTTGTTTCAATAGCTGCCGATTCACGGCGCGCCGAACTTCTCTCGGCAGCTAATGGTCGATCTTAATTCTCCATCTGCTTGAAGGGGGTGTTAAACGCCCCGAAACTTGCTACACACACACACACACACACCCTAACCCCTCAACACCGGCTTTAATTAGGGTTAGTTACGACCTCCTGCTTCGAAAAAGTGCTACAGTAACCTGGGTGCTTCTACTTCCTTCCGGAACTTCATAAGTAATTAAAAGGGACCGTTTGTTTGATCAACATCTTGAAAAATGTCTGCACAGACTTCACAGTAATTAGAATTTGGTGTAATGCTTAATTTGAGACAGTTTTGTGAAACACTGTTTCTGTTTGCGACGGTTTGTGCTGGTTTGGGTTGGTTTGAGTTGCTGTTGGTCGTCGTGTGTTGATGTTGGAGATGTTGTTGTGTTCTGTGAAGGCGACTGTTGTGTTGTTTCAGTTCAAAGATGTTTTATATTTATGTTGGTTGTTGTATGACAACGTTGGAGGAAGTGTAAGTACGTTGGGCTAGATTTGAAGATCATTTTGACCGAATACAAATTTTGTAGCGCAGCAAAGCGATTTGAGACAGTTTTTCCAAACACAGTTTCTGTTTGCGACGGTTTGTGCTGGTTTGTGTTGGTTTGAATTGTTGTTGGTCGTCGTCTTTTGATGTTGGAGACGTTGTTGTGTTCTGTGAAGGCGACTGTTGTGTTGTTTCAGTTCAAAGATGTTCTATATTTATGTTGGTTGTTGTATGACAACGTTGGAGGAAGTGTAAGTACGTTGGGCCAGGTTTGAAGATCATTTTGATCGAATACAAATTTTGTAGCGCAGCAAAGCGATTTGAGACAGTTTTGCCAAACACAGTTTCTGTTTGCGAAGGTTTGTGCTGGTTTGTGTTGGTTTGAATTGTTGTTGGTCGTCGTCTTTTGATATTGGAGACGTTGTTGTGTTCTGTGAAGGCGACTGTTGTGTTGTTTCAGTTCAAAGATGTTTTATATTTATGTTGGTTGTTGTATGACAACGTTGGAGGAAGTGTAAGTACGTTGGGCTAGGTTTGAAGATCATTTTGATCGAATACAAATTTTGTAGCACAGCAAAGCGATTTGAGACAGTTTTGTGAAACACAGTTTCTGTTTGCGACGGTTTGTGCTGGTTCGTGTTGGTTTGAATTGTTGTTGGTCGTCGTGCGTTGATGTTGGAGACGTTGTTGTGTTCTGTGAAGGCGACTGTTGTGTTGTTTCAGTTCAGTGATGTTTTATATTTATGTTGGTTGTTGTATGACAACGTTGGAGGAAATGTAAGTACTTTGGGCCAGGTTTTAAGATCATTTTGATCGAATACAAATTTTGTAGCGCAGCAAAGCGATTTGAGACAATATTGCCAAACACAGTTTCTGTTTGCGACCGTTTGTGCTGGTTTGAGTTAGTTTGAGTTGCTGTTGGTCGTCGTATGTTGATGTTGGAGACGTTGTTGTGTTCTGCGAAGGCGACTGTTGTGTTGGTTCAGTTCAAAGATGTTTTATATTCCTGTTGGTTGTTGTATGACAACGTTGGAGGAAGTGTAAGTACGTTGGGCTAGGTTTGAAGATCATTTTGATCGAATACAAATTTTGTAGCGTAGCAAAACGCAACAACAATTGCAGCAGTGTTTGAGCGAAATAATTAGATACCGAAGAACAGTCGTTTAAGACGGTTTGAGCACATCTGACGTGGTTTGACCATGTTTGAACGACCCCGAGCAGCGCAGGGATCGTTGAAAATTTTATTTAGCCGAGCTGTTTCACCCATATACCTAAATTTTCATTAAAAATTGACATCGGGCAACTTCTTAAGGTGCTATTACTTTCCAACTACTCGAACTTCTTGGAAGTTGAGCGGCAAGGTGGTGTGCTTTCCTGTTATCCGACCAGAATGGACCATCACGGGAATAACTTTTTCCATTGTCGAAGGTGCGACCGGGAGGTACAATGAAGGGTCACCGTGCAGCCCCCGTCGATCGTCAAGATCGTAGAACGGCGTCGGTGGAACAATGGCGTGGGGCCGAGGAATCAGCGCCGGATTAGCTCGGGCCGGTTCTCTCCCGGTCGTGGAAGTTCGAGGGGTCGGTCGGGCACGAAGGAAAGACTTAATCGACACTTCATTGATTCGCGTAAACGTGCCCGGGGCTTCTGAATAGAAATCGCGCGTCGACCGCGGCGCGTTTGTACCAAGGGCACTCGTGAAGGTAATTACTCGCTATTAATGAGCAGCGTTACCGGGCGCAATCGATAGTACGTCAAACAAGTCGGAAGTTCGGGGCCGGCATAAGCGGAAGTTAAGTCGCCGACACAGAAGGGGGTCGGGTCGAGGAGGGGGGGTGGGTTTGGGTGGGGGATTCAGGAGCGTAGCCTGGAATCAAATGAACCGAGACTTACCCCGGCCCGTTGTCCCTTCATCCTCGCTAATTCCGGCTGGCATTGAATCGCTCGAGGAAATCTGATCCTCCCGGAGGAGAGCGAGATTTAGATTGTCGTACTGGTCCGGTCCTTCCCCCCCTCTCTCTCTCTCTTTCTCTCGATACGAGACGGCAGCTAGGTATTAGACAAGTTGTTTGATGATCCGGTAAATTCGGACGGCAATATCCCCCTTGTAATTTGAACTTCCGCTGCCGGACGGCCCTTCCCTGGACCCCCAGTTTGATCCTGCGATCCTCCAAGTGTGTGAAAGTGACCGAAAGTGTGTCTACCTTTACATTTTGTAGCCCTGACTTCAAGAACTAGGATACTTCCAATGCCACCATTTCTTTATTACATTTCACTCTCTGAGATAGTGTTAGGGCGCGTAAAAAATTTTCTACAGAGGACAATCATAATTCTAAAAATCTGAAAAAATTACGCAGTCTATATATAGATGCCAGGCACATGCCAGATTTTTTTCGAAGCTTTAGGATTCGATTTAGTAGGAAAAATGGACTGGAAACTGAAAATTCGATTTTTCCCTGTAGCTACGCTTCTGGGTAAGATACGGGGTTGAAATTTTGCACAGTTTGGCTTCTCTTAGGAGGCTATCGAATAGGGAACTGGACTAGTCTTAAAAAAATTTGTACATGCTTCACTGATAAATATGATTTTTTTGATGTTTTAAATTTTGTTTTTTCATTTGCTGCTAGAATTTTCAACCCAAAAATCTGAAAAAATCACGCAGTATGTATATAGACAGTAGACTGATGACAGATTTTTTTCAGAATTAAAAATTTCAATTTAGTGGACAAATGGGGTAAAAACAGAAAATTCGATTTTAGCCTGTAGCTACGCTCCTGGGCAAGGTACGGGGTTGAAATTTTGCACAGTATGGCTTCTCTTAGGAGGCTTTCAAATGGGGAACTGGACTATTCTTGAAAAAATTGATACAATTTTCACTGATAAATCTGATTTTTCGATGTTTTAAATTTTGTTGTATTATTTACTGCTAGGATATTCAATCCAAAAATTTTAAAAAATTACGCTGTATGTATATAGACAGTAGGCTGATGTCAGATTTTTTTCAGAATTTAAAATTTCCATTTAGTGGAAAAATGGGGTAAAAACTGAAAATTCGGTTTTTGCCTTTAATCGTACTGCTAGCGAAGATACTGCGCAGAGATTTCGTACATTATGTTTCCTTTTGATGTGATTATTGAAAATAATATTAGTTTGGAAACGGTAAACATATTTTGGAAATTAGCCCTATATCTTGGGGGGAAGAAACTGGGCGGCTATGAGGACCAACTGAATTATTATCCACTTTGGCGATTTCCTTTGCGAGATCAGGGGAAACAGGCGGGTAATCTACGTCGCGATCAGAAAGAAGTTTTCCAGGGAGATTTCTATCAGCCAGAGTAGCCTAAAAACCCTTAGCGGCATCGGTCGATCGTTCCCCGCAAAGACAAAATGGATAATTCTCTTCCACATCTAGCAACCGGATCTCTTCAATCTGTATTCAAGCCAATATACTTAGTGTCACGTCCGACGGATCTCCGGGAAGGTTGGTTCGTTCCGTTCCCGGGTAAGGGAATTTCTTTCTTTTCGACGACGGATCCCGTTTCCAATGAAGAATCCCCTCGTCTCATGAAAAATCACCTTTAGAAAACCGACGGTGTTTCATTGTCGAATTTTCCGAGGCTCATAAAAAATTCCAATATTTGCTTTTCGCCCCTCTCTCCTCCCCCCCGGTCCTCTTCCGGCGTGATATAAAATGGCGTGAACGATCTCTCGGTCTCTTCTCTCGATAACGTTTCCCATTTGAAATTATATCTTCATTCCCGGCTACCGTCAGCTACGATTAATTCTTCGCGACAGGTACCGCGCCGATCCGACCCCGACGAATTTATGCGATAAAAGATATACTGGAATGACCGGTGATACGTTATCGACCGTTTTAATTCCGGCTCTTTAACCCTGTGAAATATTGTGTTTTAAATCCCAGTTTAGACACGAACTTTTAGATGATATATAAAAGCACCTGTGCACGTTACTACCTTCGGGCGCCGCTCTTATAACGCGTAAAAGCCTTCTTTAATGTCGACGTCATTTTTTTTTTTTCGAGATTTTGCAAAATAATGGCCGGATAGCTTCTCCGGCCTCTGCATTGCGCTTACACGCTTGAACGATCGCTGTATGCGATGCCAGACCGTGCAGTATGCATCTGCGAAAAATACTTAGAAATATTACTCAAGTTTGCAATTTTTTTGCGGTTAAATAAGAAACGAAAGTCGAAATTGTTTATTAGGATCTTCTTGTGTGGATCTTGTGGAGTGAGGAGATATTTTTATATTTTACAAAATGGCGCCGCTGCAGTTACAACAATAGCCATACTTTTTAAACGTACATTTTCACAATTGTTTACAGAAATTTTATTATTTTTATTGTGTGGGCTTGAAATTTGACATGGATACTCTCCAATGTGTGTTCTAAAGCATCGCGAAGGATTTTTGTAAAAATATTAATTTTTAGGACAAACGGCGAACATTGGAATTAACCGTTCAATTTTTCATCTGGACATTCGGGTATGAAAGTATCGATTGCAAAAAAACTGTTTGACATATCGTAAAAATATTTTGTCAGTCTCTAGAATATAGATGGGAGGAGATCCGTGTAAAATTTCAAGTTAATTGATAGACGAATGTGAAAGTTATGCGCCAAATTATACAAATGGTCGATCCAAGGGTGGGGTTAAACTGTACTTTGGAGGACCAATTTTTTAAAACATTTTTTATGCAGTCTTATAGATTTCGACGAGAAAACACCGAAAATGAAACTCTTATTTCCAGGAGTTCACTGGTTCAGAAGTTATACGCTTGTAAAGTTGAGCACTTTTAACCAACCCCAAACCAACTTGGACTACAACAGTCCTCCCTCTACCACCCAACGAATATCCAATATGGCGACGCTCTAACCTGTCAAAAATGCTTAAAATTGCTCATGTTTACACGTGTATAATTTTTCAACCAGTAAGCTCCGGTAACCAAAACTTGAATTTCGTGTACCAAACCATACACGTCTATCATTTTCTCGTAAAAATCTGTAGCATCACATACAGAAAACCTGAAAATTTTTGGTCCTCTAAAGTACAGTTCAGCTAAGCGTAGGACCCAGCGATAGTCGCGCCGTCGCGGTTCAGTAAACTACAAAATAATTTTCTGGTTCTCCGAGGTTTCCGGTTATCGATTTTTTTCGGATTTGATGAACATCCTCGCAGTGGTACAGTTATAGCATTTGATAAATAGACGTCGTAGTGAGCGTCGTAAACCGGTGGATGACGCCAGGAGACGCCATCATCCGGGATTTGAACCCGGTGATTCAAGCCTGTTGTGCCGCCGCGACAGCATCGAGTACTTTCACCGTGGAACAGGCAACTGACGTTCGCGCTGCTTACGATGATGTGGAGAGGGTGGTGGTAGCCTTCAATATGGTCGCTTTCAATTTTCTCCATATAGGTCCTAATGAAGAGATGACCCACGGGGGGTGGGGCTGCGGGGCCAGCATAAAGGAAGTCCTTGACACAGACATACCTTTCTTCTCCACTCTGTCAACCCCTGAAGGGAAAGGCAATTTCCAACGCGCGCGCGGATTTATTGGATCGTTCGATGAATGGGGGAAAACGATTTTTCGAGCTAATTGAATCCCTCCCGCCGCGGGACGAGTTAATTTTCGAATAAATTCACCTGCCCATTCACAAACCAATTCACTCATTCTTTCAGAGGCTGAAGAGTGAGTGAGAGAGAAAAAGAGAGCAAAAACTAATGCGCCCGTCGATCTGCTTCGGAATTCCTTCGCGGAATTCCCATATAATATTCACTGGGGTCGCGAGTTATTTTATATTCGCAGCGACTCCTCTCTTTGTGGCCCTGTCTTCTTAGCGAGAACGAACTTTGGCAAAGTGCGGCTGCGTGGCATAAAGGGAGCAGGAATCCTGTGCTAGGGGCTGGTTTGACGGTGACGCCGTGGGGAGGGGCGAGACCAGGTATATTAGATAAGTTCTGTCGCGTGAAGTAGTGCGGTCGAGAAACTGCCTACAGCCCCACTCCCTCCCCTCCTGTAGCATAGAGGGGCTGGCTCCGAAACTGGCTACCCTTGCCGGAGAGCTTTCTTCGCTCTCGTCACCCTGCCACGAGAGATCGCCTGCCCCCCGGTCCTTCATTAAGGGCTAAATGGGGAAAATTGAAAGCTCTGTCCGTTCCTGCCTCGTCGACGGATTCGATATTACTGCGTTCAAGGGGCAGCTCGATCCGACCCCCCAAAAAATCGATATCTTTCTGTTTTTGAATCGGTAGCAGCACATGTTGACAATATATGTATACTCGACCCGTGTATTATGATACGCTTCTCGGCGACCGAGGCCTCTCGAGCTTCACGGAAGGAGGGATTGTTTTGCGACAATTATCGTAGAGAAGTTTACGACAATTACCGTAGAGAAGTTTATGACGATTAACGATGAAATACTGTACCCTCACAGTTTCGAGGAGAGATGCAAAATGGTTACGCAACGAGGCACATAGCATTTTTTAAAGAATTGCAAAGAACAGCTTGTGTTTGGCGACTGCAATACATAACAGAACACAGGGTATATTTACGTGATCTCAGAGGACCGTGTTACATCGAAACTGTGTCCTCAGAAAACTGTGTAAAATGAGATTTCAGCGATCGATTTCCAGCTGGCGAGTCGCGCGAATTTAACCGTGCACACTCGGGCCACTGTAAAGACCAAAAATAAAATGGAAGCCTGTAAAGAGTTCCCAGTCGATCAGGTGAAAAATCATTTTTCAGTGGGAACAGCATCGTATATTCAAACGTTCAAAGGACAGTGTCAACAAGTACACAGGCGACAACACAATAAATCGCTTTCGCCCAGCAATACCACCACCGTTAATTTCGGCCGCAACTTTATGGGCTCAATTAACTATCCGATTTCAACTGGCCGGGGCCGCGCATGAACAAATCGCCGGCTGAATAAAAACGGAATTTAAAATGCACGCCGTTGTTTTTTCGCCGTATGTGTCTCTCTCTCTGTGTGTGTGTTTGTTTGTATGTTTGAACGTGTGCGTTGTGCACAGCGGATTTCAACGAGCCCCGATAGTTATTTAATCGGCCAATGCCGATATAACAGTCCATTGCTTACAGAATTTTCCTTCTTCCGTTCCAGACGGCAGCGGACCGGCATCGAAAATTGCGGAAACGTTCGGAAACGACCGGTAATGGGTCGTATGGGGGGAGCCCGCGATTATCGGGATTTATGTGGCCGGGTGCGTTTTGTCCTTCGGAAATCTCAGACTCGGCTACGGCCCCATCTGGGCTACATGTTATACCGTATGCTGTCGGATAAGTTACCACGCCCTTGCTGGGTTTGAGTTAGGTGCCGACTAATCCGAACACTGCGTCTGAGATCTACGCGGACTTTTTTTTAACCTCGCCAGTCAATATCTAACTTTCTCTTATGTGTTTCATAAACTTAATCAAATTGCAAATATGCTCGGAAACGAGTCAAAGAGACTGTAATTAAGTAGCTAAATATACAAACAAGTGTCCCGTATGCCGCAGCCTATCTCAAACCTAACCGAACCTAGCCAAACATAATCAAACCTAGGCTAGGACACAACGAAACCAAACCAAATAGTACAGGACCTAATACGCGGTGTTTTGTATTTGAGGAGGACTATTTTCTGATAGATTGGGTAATTAAATATATAGAGAAATGTCCTCTGGTCGTACCCTATCGCAAACCTAACCTAACATATTCAAACCTAGGCCAGGACCCAACGAAACCAAACAAAACCAAACACTACAGAACCCAACACGCAATGTTTTGTATTTGGGGAAGACTATTTTCTGATGGATTGGGTCTAGTACATTCTAGTACATTCTAGTACATTCTAATACATTCCAGTATATTCTAGTATATTTTAGTACATTTTGCTATATTCTAGTATATTCCAGTACATTCTACTACATTCTAGTACATTATAGTATATTCTAGTATATTCCAGTATATTCATGTATATTCTAGTCTATTCTACTATATTCAAGTCTATTCTGGTATATTCTAGTATATTCTAGTATATTCTAGTACATTCTAGAAGATTCTGGAATATTCTAGTATATTCTGGTATATTCTGGTATATTCTAGTATATTCTAGTATATTCTGGTATAATCTAGTATATTCTAGTATATTGTAGTATATTCTAGTATATTCTAATATATTCTGGTATATTCTAGTATATCTTAGTATATTCTACTATATTCAAGTATATTCTGGTATATTCTAGTATATTCTGGTATATTCTAGTATATTCTGGTATATTCTGGTATATTCTGGTATATTCTAGTATATTCTAGTATATTCTAGTATATTTTACTATATTCAAGTATATTCTGGTATATTCTAGTATATTCTGGTATATTCTACTATATTCAAGTATATTCTGGTATATTCTAGTATATTCTACTATATTCAAGTATATTCTGGTATATTCTAGTATATTCTAGTACATTCTAGAAGATTCTGTAATATTCTAGTATATTCTAAACTAAACCCAACGGAACCCAACACGCAGTGTTTTGTACTTCGGGAGGACTATTTTCTGATGGATTGGGTGGCTAAATATTTAGAAGTGTGTCTTCCAGGCTCTGCTACGGAACCCAATCAATCCTAGACCTAACCCCACCTATTTAATCTTGTGTTACGAACCAACTAGACCAAACGTAACAAGCCCCTAATTCCGTATGCTTGGAGAGTCCCATTTTCTGGTAGATTACGCTCCTGAATAAAAGTTGAAAATCCGGAAGGTGCACACTGGTCGAACTATTAAAAGGTGTAAAGCCGAAGTTGACCTGGGCTTGCCAGTTGTCGTCGCTGTTAGGTGGATTGTTTCGTTAGGTGGGAAGCGTTGGTCGGCTGAAGGGGTAGCCAAGAAGCCCCGTTGACAGCAGCCGAGCGTTCGCGCCGCTTTAACGGCGAGATAATAAAAAGCAGACGTTGCTCAGGCGAAGTAGCTCGGGCCAGAAACTTCTTACGAGTGCTTCGGCTCGACGAGCACGTTAACCAGCGTGCTCGAAAGTAGCGCTCAGCCAACTCGGTTGGTCTGTCGCAACGACAGCCTATGGAGAATTAACAAGGCGCGCTCGAGAGTGCAAGTGGTTGCACTTTGCGCCTTCAGGGGCTCACGGGCCGTCCTTCACCTTAGTCCACGAGCTTTTACCGACCACCACGGCCGAGCGCAGACGATTTTTCGATCGGTCCCTCGACGTTCAAACACTAGATGCGCGATTAACTAATTGCATTCCCTCCACGAAGCCATTCTTTCAACGACAGGGGCCGTCGTGTGGAAATTTTTTTTCGTACTTGAAGTGATCCATATTTTACTGTATCTTAGCCCATTCTACTATATTCTAGTATATTCTACTATATCCAAGTACATTTTGATATATTCTAGTATATTCTAGTATATTTTAGTACATTCTACTCCATTCTAGTACATTATAGTATATTCTAGCATATTCTACTACATTTTAGTACATTGTAGTATATTTTAGTATATTGTAGTATATTCTACCATATTTAAGTACATTTTGGTACAGTGTAGTATATTTTAGTATATTTTAGTACATTCTACTCTATTCAAGTACATTATGGTATATTATAGTATATTCTAGTATATTTTGGTACATTTTGGTATATTCTAGTAGATTTTAGCACATTTTACTATATTGAAGTACATTTTGGTATATTCCAGTATATTCTAGTATATTTTAATACATTCTACTACATTCTAGTACAGTATAGTATATTCTAGCACATTCTAGCACATTCTAGTACATTTTAGTACATTCTAGTATATTCTAGTATATTTTAGTATATTGTAGTATATTCTACCATATGTAAGTACATTTTGATACAGTGTAGTATATTTTAGTATATTTTAGTACATTCTACTATATTCAAGTACATTTTGGTATATTCTAGTATATTCTAGTATATTTTGGTACATTTTGGCATATTCTAGTATATTCTAGTAGATTTTAGCACATTTTACTATATGAAGTACATTTTGGTATATTCTAGTATATTCTAGTATATTTTAGTACATTCTACTATATTCAAGTACAGTTTTGTATATTCTTGTATATTCAAGTATATTCGAGTATATTCTTCTATATTCTAGTACAGTCGTGTATATTCCAGTATATTATACGGTCTTCTTTTATATTATCATGTATATTCGGTTATTTAATTTGAAACAGCGGAAAAAGTCCGTTTTCAGAAATATTGCAAAGTTGAAACATTACACATAGATAATTGAACATTTGGGCAATACTGTGGTACAATTTTCTGGCACGATAATTAATTATTAATGAAGTTACGCGGCCAAAAAATAGTCAACCATTAAATTTATCGATACTGAAATCATTATTTAAAATATCGTTACTAACCGATTATAATTGCTAGACTGAGGGTCTGTATGCAATTAAAAATTGTCCACGTCAATTGCAGGAAAGAGAGGTTAAATGAAAATGCATTTCCTCTTTTAATTATTTGAACAGGTCCGAAATAATGTAACATTATTCAATTCATCAAATGTGTTTGCGGTCATATGTTTATATGACATAATTTTGTCATAATAGAATATATTATGAAATTATTAATATAATATTTAATATCGTATAAATTATTTCTGTAGTTACACGTTATTTAATATTTTCAGTTTTCCTTGTTCGCGTTAACAACCATCTCAATGAAGTCATACGTACATATATGAAAAACAAATTTTAATTAAAAAAAATGCTATTCTACTAAAAAAAAATCACTTTTATTGATCTAGGAGGCAAACACTATTCAACCCGATTTTCCAGTCATTTTAAATAATCTATTAAAAAAATGTTTCCAACAAAACTTAATCGGTATCTAGACACCTACAAAATGCAATATATAAAATTTCAAAAAAAAAATTATTTCCAACCAAAAGTCAAGGTCACATTGAGTTTTTCAACATTAATATTAATATTCTATCTCAGAATATTGTAGCAGACTTTAACGGCAAATCCAACGACCTACGATATTACGTCATTGAACCTATAAAATAACGTTAGAATAATTTTGTCGGTATCTCGGTCTCCGAATCCCCTACCGCGCGGCGCTCACTATCAAGAACTCTCATTCCGTTCTTCAGAGCCGCGGCTCACTTTGGCAGAATTGCCCGGTCGTGGTGCCGGTGGAAGGAACATTAAATATCGCAGAAAGTCGCTGGGAACGTTTTCCCTGGGAAGCGGCAAAAAACCTCGGGAGAAAGGAAAATACCATTTTGCCAACCTAAACGTTTCCCGTCCGCGAGACGAGCACTCGAACGCGGGAACAAAGAGAGATTTCAGACAATTTCCGTAGTAGGCGAAGTGGCAGCGGCGCGGCGAGCGGTCCTCGTCGGAAGGACAGTCGGAAACGGCAGCGAATCCTCAAGAGTTTGTCGTTGCGGTGTTTAAAATATTTCAGGGCTCGCCAATGAGAAACGAGAGATAACGTAACACGGCCGCTCCATTTTTTTTATCGCCTAAAATTATTTTAGCGATATTTCAAGGTTTAAGGTTATAGTATAGAAGGTCGTCGAATTCGTCTCGATATCACCTGGAATATTATAAAATCAAAAATATTGACATTCACAAGATCGAAATGGGTAATTATTACGTTTAGGGGAGGCTGTTCCGATGACCTTCATATGTTGTCACGGACATTCTGAACAACTTTTGTCATTACGTCTACCCGGTGCTCGGTTTTAGTTTTCAAGATATTCGCAAAAATCTTTAGTCAAATTTATTCTTCATATACTTCATTTGGTAATTAATAGCCCTCTCCGCCCCTCCCACCACAACTGGAAAAGTGCACGAATACGGAAAATTCAATTTAGTACTAACAATAGTTTTTTGCAATTATCTCGGAAACTGAGTCCGAGCACCGAGTAGATGTAATGACAAAAGTTGTTCAGAATGTTGTCCTTGACAAAATATGTCAAGGCGAAGGTCATCGGAGCTGCCTCCCCTAAACGTAATAATTACCATGAAATGATCCATTTTCTTTGTGAAAAGAAAATTTTTCTATGAAATTTTTTATATTGAAATTTGTAGAGAAGTGAGTACTGATCAACTTTTGCTGGAAACATTTTTCTGCTGGGAATTGGAAATGTTTGGAAAATGGTGCCAATAGTGCTAAATGGATTGGGGAAAGGACTATTTGTGGAAAAAATTAAAAATATATGTTTGTATTTGATTTGTTTTCAGCGAAACTGCCATTAATGTAATTAATATAAATAAAGAAAATTCGAAAATAAACAATGAATGAAAACTGTGAAAATACAGCTGTAGTATTTAGGGTGTATTCCTAATTATCTATTAGTTCTAACTATTTTTTTAAAACCCTAGTCATAGTTTACATTAAATTATTATTCCTGTATTTCTGCATGGATTAAATACTGCTGAGGAACAGATTAAATAATAAGAGAACACGCTTATCGATCTATAAATAAAATATTACTTCAAACTTGTCATTTCATACTCTACATATATAGCGTCTTTTAAATAACTGCTTGAACTTTGAATTTCGGAATTTCTGAATTTTGTCTTCGGAGTGACGTCCTCGCACACATAATTCCCTGAAATGGCTAATACTTTGGATCTTGAAGTTTCAAAGGGTTATCGATTGAGGTATAAAAAAATTTCTTTTGGAACCACGAAGCTTCAAAAATTGCATTTTGGCCACGAGAAACGTGTTTCCAGGCCACTGTGCAGCGGAGTCGCCACGCGTTCCATGAAGGGAGGAATTAAATGCGGTGAGCGGTTCGCATCTACCCTCGTTTTTCAAGCTCTCTTTCTCTCTTCTTCTCCCTTTCCGTTCCTTTTTCACGTCGCCCTTTTCCCTCCAGCAGCGGACGGCTCGTATTTAGAAAATTGCTGGCTCGGCTGCTCGAGTAATCGAGTGTTATTTTAAGAGTGAGAGCAATTAACGCTCTCACTAGTTACCCGTGCTCCGGCGAGGGCCGGTAACTCTTCCCTGGGGATGGCGAATATTTTTAACTGGCCGCCACGGCCGCGTAGAACGAGATACTAGAGAATTCCTAGAGAATCCTGTTGCGAGCCTGCTAGTACTAGAGAGGATCCTTCTTTTTACCACGATGCGAGAAGGAAGGAAACAGAGAAAGAGAGGGAGAGAGAGAGAAAGAAAGGGAACTGAACAATTTCCAACGGCGTTTCTTCCCTTTTGCCCGGGGATTTACGGCGTGTTTCGGGATGGACCAGGCTCTCTGTCCGGAGGCTGAAAATTTATGTCACCTACGTACCATACCTACCCGGCTATTGCTTCTGGACCCAGCGATTCCATTTTTACCCCCACCGACAGAGACACCCAGGACCGGGCGTTATCTCGCGAGCTGGAGACGCGCGCGCTTGCTCGCTGGTTAAACGCAGCGAACGAAACTCGTCATGAATATTTACGCCGACCGTCTCACTCGCGTCCTGCCGCCGTGGAATATTTCTCAGCTCCAATTTAGATAGCCTCCTTCGCCAACTTTCTGGCCGCTCTTAATGGTACTCCGCTTCGCACCTAACCCAACCTAAACCAGACCTAACGTACAGGTATCAGACCTAATCATTATATTGTATTTATATTGGGAATAATTTTATCTTGTCGTAATTAACCAGATTTATGTTCTGGGAGTCTAGGGGAAACTGAAAATCGTGAGTAGATAAATTTTGATTAGGTAATTTAGATTATATGTTAGTTCCTGTTAGGTCTGGGACATTAGGTCTAGGATATTAGGTCCGGGACATTAGGTCCGGGACATTAGGTTCGGGACATTAGGTTCGGGACATTAGGTCCGGGACATTAGGTCCGGGACATAAGGTCCGGGACATTAGGTCCGGGACATTAGGTCTGAGGCATTAGGACTAGGACATTAGGTCTGGCGTATTAGGTCTGGGACATTCGGTCCGGGACATTAGGTCCGGAACATTAGGTCCGGGACATTAGGTCCGGGACATTAGGTCTGAGGCATTAGGTCCGGGACATTAGGTCCGGGCATTAGGTCCGGGACATTAGGTCTGAGGCATTAGGTCCGGGACATTAGGTCCGGGACATTCGGGCTAGGACATTAGGTCCGGGACATTAGGACTAGGACATTAGGTCCGGGACATTAGGTCTGGGTTAGGTCCAGACTTATAGCCGATTGGATAAGGTCCTGAGACGTTAGGTTTAAGCGAATTAAGTCGTGCGAGATTAGAGTTCTACCAGATTAGGTACTGGGACGTTAGAATTCACTCAAAATAAGTCCCAAGACGCTAGGTGAAAGCCAGTTAGGTCCTGGGACTTTAGGGTTCGATCAGATTGAACTGTGAGACATTATAACCGGTCAGGTTATGTTGAGAGACGTTACCTTCTCACAGATCAGGCCCTGAGGAATTAGGGTTCGGTTAGGTAGGTTCCTGAGTTGTCAGGTTTGGCCAGATTCAGTTGTGAGGTACTGGGTTCAATAAGGATAGAGCCTGGCATATTAGAGTCCGAACCATGTTAGGCCCTTGTTAAAATTCGATGAGGTTATGTATGGATTAGGTTAGGTGATCGCATCATTGGTCGACTCTAGTCGAGGATGTGGTACCTTGGGGTGGTTCGTTTTGCATAATTATTCTCGTAAGGCAATGGATTGCGCGTTTACAAGTATTAAAAGTCCCTGAAGAAGTTTCTTTCTGAAACCATCGGGTCTATTAAAAGTTCTCTGGGGAAACTTTCCCGAGCAATTCGCATTGAATTTTCCCCTTACGTATAATTCGTTCACGCTAATTGCCCTCGCGCAGCAGCAGCAGCAGCAGCAGCACCGCCATCGCCGCGTCAGAAATAACATTCGGGTAATCTAAATTCTAATTTCGAGGTAATTAGTGTGTAGCTTGCAGGGAGCCCATCGTCGTCGTCTTCGCTGCCAGACGCATTATTACGTTACTCGTATATCTTGCGAATGTCATATCGTTTAACTCCGGCGACGTACAACCTGATACCAGAAGCGGGTACCGCGGCTATGCCGGTTGGTGGAGCACTCGAAAACGATAACAAGCGAACGACTCCCCCCGCGTCGCGTCCGTTCGATATATCGATTATTCGCGGGAAAGCGAATATTCGCCCGTTTATAAAGGCCCCGAATATTTTCCGAGACTGAATTAATTAAATCCCTCGGCCCGATCGCGTCTTCCTCGCTCGGGGTTTCAATCGACTGACATCCCACTAATTTTCTGATAAATTCCTGGTCGCGTTGCGTTCCTCTTTCCCTCCCCCTAATCGATGTTAATGACGCGCGCCTCCGTGCATTCTCCACCAGAGTGCATAACGATAATCGTTCCCGGCCAGCTGGGAAAATAGTCCCGCGACAGCTCGAACCATTTGAATAATGAAGCCCGCGAAACAAGGAGTAAATAAAATCCTCAGGATGTCAATTTCACCAGTTCTGGCCCGCGATATCTTGGCTACGAGCCATTAGGGCTTCTGGGTAAAGGGAAGAATTAAATCCTCCTCTATTCCAAACGTACTTCGATAGGGAACAATTTTCACGTAATTATTTACAGTTGTGGAGGCAACTCGAGAATTTTCCGTGCGCTTCAAATATGATGTCGAGGTTGTGAAAATTATGGAGGTGCTGGGAGATGGGTTTAACTGCGTTTTGGAGAACTCTTTTTTTTCAAGTTTTTTTTAATACAATCTTATAGATTTCGACGAGAAGACACCGAAAATGAAAATCTTATTGCGCGGAATTCATTGGTTAAAAATTTATAGGCGTATGAAATTGAACACCTTTAGGCCTTTTTGACAGGTTAAAGCGCCGCCATATTGATATATTTGCTAGGTGATACACATAAAATGGGCTAAATACTTCCGAACAGATCCGTTAGATGGCAGCACAAACACATACGTAATAATAACACATTTACTAAATCAAAATTCGAAACATACCATGGTCGGGTCGGCCTTCTCGGCTCCGACGACGACCTAACCCCAAACCATCTTGCACTGTACCTTCTTTTTGAAATCCTAACAACCATACACACATTTTCGGAATGTCTTCATCGATATCTACAGGATCACATAAAACAAAGTTAAGAACACGGAGTTCTCCAAAATGCAGTCGAGCCGGGTAATGTACAATTTAGAAAAATTAAGGGATGTTTTTGGTCGACGTTTCTCTGTGCTTAGAAACAGATTTCGGACCGCGGTGGGTCGCTGGAAATAATTTGATGCAGTCCCCTCGTTTTACTGCACCGCGTGCGGTGAAACGCGGCGGAAAAGCGGGGAAATCGCGATCATTTTCGGGCGGGGGTTGCGGTGTTGGACGTTCGGAAAACGCGTGGGCACGGACTGGAGGTCGGCCACGCGACATTAGACAGGAATGCATGCGTCCGCCGTTCCTGTTTGCGAACCGTTTGCTTAATTAAGCCTGGCTAGGAAGGTTTGCTCTGTCGGCTGGAAACCGTCCGATAGACGTTATCACGGCCACTCGTTCTTTGGATTAGCGGAATTAAATGCAAGCCGCGGAACTTTCGGCAACGTGTACTCGCCGGGAACGATTCTCCCTGGAATCGCGTGGATTTAATCGGACAGGTTATGGGGCCTGAGATTCTAATTTTCGAAACCGGTTCGGTCGATCCGAGTACGGAAAATTCTTGGTCCAAGTTACAAATTTGGTGCTATTCCCTGTTATCTGAATGTAAGCGGCGGGGGCTAGTCGTGTGGCTGTTCACACGTAGACTCTGTTCGACTCGTTCACAGATACTCGGCGATGTTATTTATCTAGATGGTGGATCCGGGTAGCTGAAAGTTAGCATTGGAGGTACTAAGTGCGTTGAAGTTGTTAAAACTTGTAATGTAAAATAATGCGTCTCACAATGCAAACACAAAATCTAATTAACAGATGCGGTGCAAGCTTTTTGATGGCCTGAAATCCCATCAGATAACTTAGGGTAGCCAAAAGTTAGCACCGGAGGGTCTCAAGGGCGTTGAAGTTGTGGAGTCATGTCTGTAGATCGATATAACAAAAAGTATCATACAATATAACTGTATACAATAATTAATAGATAATAGATAATTTTTAGTTGAGCTAGACCCCACCAGCTAGCTTATGGTAGCTAAAAGTTAGCACCGGAAGTTTCAAGGACGTTGAAGTTGTGGAGCCACGTCTGTAGAGCAATTTAAAAGACAGTATCACACAATATTATTGTAAAAAAAATAATAAATAGATCTAAGAACAATTTTTAGTTGATCTAGACCCCACTAGCTAGCTTAGGGTAGCTAAAAGTTAGCACCGGGAGTTTCAAGGTCGTTGAAGTTGTGGAGCCACGTCTGTAGAGCAATTTAACAGACAGTATCACACAATATTATTGTAAAAAATAATTAATAGATCTGAGAACAAGTTTTAGTTGAGCTAGACCCCACCAGCTAGCTTAGGGTAGCTAAAAGTTAGCACCAAAAGTCCAAAATGCGTTGGCGTTGTGGAGTAATGTCTTTAGAGCAATTTAAAAGAGATTATCCTGTAATGTAACTCTGAAATACATGTAAAAGATGTAACAAAAATTGTGAGTTGAACTAGATCCCATTGGTTATCTGGGGGTAGCTAAAGTGGAGTACGGCGTGTCCGAAAAACTAAGCCACCGCTGCGTTGTTTTGCGCGGCCTTGTAGTTATAAAGCGAGTGGAAATGGAATTAATAGAACAGGTATCTTCATTCGGCGAGCCTTTCATCCGCCGCAAGCTCCGATTCGAAAAAGTCCGGGATACCTTTTCATTAAAGGGCGCCTCGCAAACCCGGATTCTCCGTGTGCCGTGCGTGGAACGCAATTGCGCGCGCTGTTGAAACGGATAGACGCGGTTATGCGCGACAGTAAATTTTAATTGTACGCCTGCAACTCCGGTACGATGGCGAGTGTGTTCAGTTGTCGGGCTATGATCTCGGTATCCCAATTCTCTGCCGTTGGCAGACCCATATTGCCGCGTCGTATATCTACACATACCCGCACACGAACGCGTACACGTGCACACAGTCACGTGTACCTGTGTGCCGTTTAGTTGTCGCCTGGACACCAGGACAGATTAGTTTGCAAACAATTTCATTTCTGTCCCTGTGGACCAAGCCGCGGCAAGAACGTAATGGCGGACCGGTTAGGGTCGCCGTTTAATTCTAGAAAAAGTGCTTTTATTATTTTTTCATATAACTTGTACCAATTGGAATTTCTTAAAATCTTCTCTGCGTGCAATTTAGTAAATCAATGCTTCCAATTCTCAAGAAAAAGCCATTCGTTACAATTTTAAACAAATTATTCTGATTTAAAGGGCGGTCGAATACTTTCGTGAGCTACTGTATTTCATCGTTTTCCTGTTAGCGTTGTTCCAATCGCATTTGTGTTCACGAGACTTTCCTAGCTGTCTGCTTTTTAAATTGTTTGCAACATTCTTCTCGTAGACCACTGGTGTGTGTAAACAAATTGTATTGGACACATTGCAGGACTGTCTTAGATTGTAAAACGACATTACTTCCTTCCCTAGACCCCTATCCTCTATATGTCACCCAGTACTTATACCCATCACTACTTGCCAACTGTACAAATCCTTTCAAAATTAATGATCATTTTCAACAAATTGATCATTACGTTCCAAGCGCAGCATAGTGGTTAGAAAGTGTCGAAAGTCGAGAAATGATGATTAGTCTAGTGTGCTGCAGTCATGCGAAAGTAGCCCGTCGATTATGACCTCCAGGCTCTCTCTCTCTCCCTCTCTCTACCATCTCTTTTTTTACGAATCGCCGTGTTGGACATCCCTATGAGGAAGCTAATAAAAAAGTTCCGCTCGCCGGGAAAGTTAGACGTGGGCTGAATGAATCGGGAATGGAAACGGATCCGGAAATGGTCCGAAGTATTCATCCATGATGCGCGCGGGGTTGAACCTACGACGACCAGCGCGGCTCTCTCTCTCTCTCTCTCTCTCTCTCTCTCTCTCTCTATCTCTCTTTGTGTTTGCTCCTAAGAGAATTGACTTGGGCAGCAGACTAATGTCTAAAGTACTATTTGCTCGCCCCGTTATCGTACAGGGTGTATCAAAATTATATGCCACGACTACCATAGCAGAGTTTTATACCTCAAATTTGACCTTCACCCTTTCTTCAAGGTCAACATATTTTTTTATTGCATCTTATAGTACTCATCGCATGGAACAAAAGTCTCAAAGACACCATGGGTCTCGAGTCAACCATTCTCTTAAAAAACAACTTTAAAGTTTTGTAACTTGTTTTCAATCGAGTAAGAATTCATTTGCATTCTTTTAACGCATTGCTCCATGTTAAAACCTTGTTGAATGCAAGGTCCATAATATTAAGTATCTTCCGCAAGATCAAAACTGAACCGAACACAACATTAAACCTACCGACATTTTGATTAGAATGTATACGTTGAATAAAAGTCGACGGACCATTGCCCCGCTGCAAAAACCGGTTCTCTTCAGATCACCGAAGTAAAACAGCATTGGGCGCGGTCAGTACCAGGATGGGTGACCGCCCGGGTATACGCCGCGTATTGTCGCAAAAAATTAGTTCGGAACCCCCACCTTAATAAACAAGTATTACGAAGTAAAACAGCATTGGGCGCGGCCAGTACTAGGATGGGTGACCGCCCGGGGGTATACGCCGCGTATTGTTCGCAAAAAATTAGTTCGGAACCCCCACCTTAATAAACAAGTAGATGTCCCACAAAGAAAAGTAGGCTCTGAAATAACCTAAAAATTAATGCGATAGTGAGAGTGGAAGAAGGGGGGAGAGTGGTAGAATGGATTTGAAACTCTGAGGGGACTAAATATCATTACCATTTCCAGCGGAAGCATCTTCAAAAATATTGACACAAATGCGCAAGGATTGTTCGACTGCTTCAAAAATTTACACACATCTTTTTCGCGCCGAGTCTCGCAAATTAGGGGAGTAAGACCAAACAGAAAAAATATTTCTGACCCCTGCAGTTGGGGACCAACCCATTGCAGATGATGCTGGGGGGGGGGGGCGCTACGGTACGCAAAAATCGCTGGGAGCTCGGGCTTGATTTATGGTGATGGCGCGTGTTGCTGGGGACGATTGTGTTCGGCCTCGTGCCCGCTAAGACGAGAAGCGGCAATTTATCGTCCTGCGACAAAGGGATACGCAGAAGTGGGTTGTTTGTTGATCGAACAGCCAGAGATTTACCGCTGTAATATGTTTGTTTGAATTCTCCGGCGCATCCGATCATCTTCTTCCCCCTCCCGAGCGACGACTATAGTTCTTCCGGGGAAACCGGGGATTCGTGCCGGCACAAAAATTATAGCCACTCCTTCAGCCGTATTTATGCACTTTATCAAAGTAATAACGGATCGTTAGAGGCTGCGGATTCGTGGCTCTACGACTCTCCGGGATCTGCACGCGAGTTTTATGCGCGGAGATCCGCGATAGACCACGCGGAAACGGATTTTAATGGAAACGGGCGCGTTCGCTTGGCCCGGGTCTTGTGTTTGTTTTGGCAAATGATTGTTGATAATATTTCTGGGGGGGAAATAAAAGCCTGTCGGGACTCGTTATCGAGGGGATCGCATTTTTTAAAGTCGCCTTTCTTGAAACTGACACTGACATTTGTTTGCGGGAGTATTGCCACCTGGCGAGGCAGAAATCTATTTTATGCTGGGACTTATCTTGATTTGTCTCTTGGTAGCTAAAAGTTTGCACTGAAGGTCCAGACTAGTATTTATCCCCACCACTATCTAATAGAAGTCACTTTGATTGGCCAGACAATCTGCATTTGATTTGGGTTAGTTCACTGCTTATTTTACACTTACATAAAATATTATATATTTCCTATTGCTGATGAACAATTTTTGTTACATTCACTTTTGGATCTATTCCTATTTTTGAACTACTCAAAATTATTTTCTATTAATTTATTTTGTACTGGGACTTCTCTTGATTTACCTTCAGGTCTGGGTTAGGTTACTGCTTATTTTACACTTACATAAAATATTACATATTTTCTACAGCTGAAGAACAATTTTTCTTACATCTATTTTTGGCTCTATTCCTATTTTTGAATTACTCAAAATTATTTTCTATTAATTTATTTTGTACTGGGACTTCTCTTGATTTACCTTCAGGTCTGTGTTAGGTTACTGCTTATTTTACACTTACATAAAATATTATATATTTTCTACTGCTGAAGAACAATTTTTTTTACATCCCCTTTTGGCTCTATTCCTATTTTTGAACTACTCAAAAATATTTTCTATTAATTTATTTTGTACTGGGACTTCTTCTGATTTACCTTCAGGTCTGGGTTAGGTTACTGCTTACTTTACACTTACATAAAATATTATATATTTTCTACTGCTGAAGAACAATTTTTTTTACATCCACTTTTGGCTCTATTCCTATTTTGGAACTGCTAAAAATTATTTTCTATTAATTTATTTTAGCCTTGAACTTATCTTGATTCGCCTGTTAGGTCAGGGTAGCTAAAAGTTAGCAGTGAAGGTCCTAACTGTTATCCCCACCACTGCCTAGTAGAAATCACCCCGATTAGGCAGACAATCTGAATTTGATCAGAGCTAGGTCAATGTTTATCCTACAGCCTCAAAAAATATTATATATTCCCTATTATCTCTTTTTTCCTATTTATAAACTACACAAACTGTTTCATAACAACAGGACTATTCCAGTAGACATTCTCTACAGTCTCGTCAACAGTCTCAAGAAAATTGATTTCTTCTTTCGAAGTATCGGAAGGTATATTACCTGTCCAATACACAATAATATATTGAAGGCTCTCTTCCCTTCGATTCATACTTTTCCACCACACACACACACTCCCACACATGCGCGCGTATCATGCAGCTTCTTGATGTCGCCTGGGTAACCGATACGAAACAACGGGGACATTTTTCCCAGGGTCCTCTGCTACCGTGGTCGCATTCAAATTGCACTTTGGGGACACACAAAGTGAATCTTGCTGTATACGTCCGACGACTGTCAACGGTCGCGTGAGCTTTTCAATGTTCCCGATTAAACTGAACTCGGTCCGTGTAACCTCTACGCTCTCTCGCCCCCCCCCCCCCTCCCTCCCTTCTCCGCCAACGGTGCAACAGTTGTATCGGTAGACAAGCGTCGCGTACTGTCCGTAGTCACGTCAAAGTTTCTCCGCTAGAAGTTTCCCTCGGACTTTCGGCACGTTGGAGCGATGGAGGGGGATGGGGGTGGGGGGTAGAAGTTAAGGGAAAAGCTTCCACACGTTCGACCGATCCTGAAAACGTTGTCGACGTTCCGCTTGCCCCAGGTGCACGGGGCCCAGGTAACTCTCGCAGGACCGGACTTTGTTCAAGACTGTCACGTGCCTCGGACCAGGATCAATGCATTATTTTAGAAGTGTCTCCGGTACGTGGTGATCGCCGGCAACGATCCACTTGCTGACGCGTTTCTTCCGATATTTTATCACTTACTCGATTTTTCGGTGCTCGTAGTATACGCTCCGTTCTCTCTTAACTCTTTGGGGCACGCTGGGATTAAAAGTGTCCCACCTTTTTGATGCCCCGTAATGCATGGCGGGACATGTTTAGTCCCACCTCGAAATATTGCAATAGTTGCATGCGCACAGGTTTATATTTCGTTTTGTTTACGTAAAGCAGTTGGTAATATCTTCAACAAATGTTACAAATGTATTCACTTGTGTCGGCAACATTCAACATGCCAATACAGGTTCATCAATTGTTGCAAGCGGAAGATTTATTGCGACAATCTTTTTTTTCCTGGTTTTAGGTGAAAAATTGTAGAAGTAAGTTAATTTTTATAAAAATTAGTTCCATATAAGCAACTGAAAAGCTTTATAATAAAAACAGAAGCTTAAATTTGTGGTGGTGGACTATTTGAATCCCACCCTATGACAACAAATTTAATTAAACTATTAGTATTTCTTTTATGTTTTTACATTATGTGATACCTTTATTAATAAAAATATACCAATTTTGTTTCATTTAAAACGCAATAAAATTTCTATGCAACATGGGTCTATTTTATTATCTGAAATCCTGTGCCGCAAAGAGTTAACACTAGGTTTACAGAGCACTAAAATTCATTATTTTACATTGCTTTATAAAAATAATAAAATTGTATTTACTTAGTTCTTCAGCGCTTTTTTTTTGTAATATGTACACAAAAAGTAAGTCTATTTAATAATTTCTCAAGAATGCCTCCTTACACTCTTAATAATCGTAAATTAAAAATTTTTGAATCCGTCATTTTGACGGGCTCCGTAAATCTACTGTTAACACGGTTTCGATATTGCACGATTTCTATAGAACACTGTTCATTTAATTGCACCGAATTGTAAGGATACCGTGTTGTCAGCATACCGTAATACTTTGTTGTGTGCACACCGTGTACCGAAACTGTATTTTCCCAGTACCGTGTTAAAGAGGAGTGACTATACATTTGGGTCCAACATTGCCCAGCCAGAGCTAAAACCACTTATCTCTCATTTTTACCCCTTCGGAACGTTTCCCCACGACGCAACTATCACCACAAATACATCAACCTCTCTTTCCCCGGGTCCAAAGGAATGATAATGCAGTGATAACACGTAGGAATAACTCCTGCACGTGGTCGTCAATGATCACGGGATTCCTGTTAAATTTCCCCGGCAGCGATACGCCAAACTAGAAATCCTGCTACCCTCCCACAAGCCCCCTCGCCCGACGCCGTTTCGCTCGCCACACACAAACATTCGCGGTAATGCAAATCGGCTGCAAGGTTCGCTTCCCCTTTGGGAAAGGACGCGAACCCTTTATTCCTCGGCGGAAAATCGGAGAAAGGAGTTTTACTTAAAGGCGGATACACACACACACACATGTACACAAAGAGGTAGCTATCGTAGAGTGTATAAGTACACGGTGCACAGACACATACGCGCGGTACACAACGGAGCAGAATATTTCTCCGAGGCTCACGTACCAGCCTGTTATCTCGTTCCTCCGCAGAATATTACTGGTATCGTCCCGGCGAGTCGCCTTTTTCCTTCTGCCCCATCCCCCTGCCCCCCGCGCCATGCTGCTCCAATTACCTTCACTCGGCCGACCCTTTCCCCCCTCCGCCCCTCCCCTGAATGGCGGCGGTGTAGTCTCTCTTTCTCTCTCTCTCTCTGCTTCCTCCTCCTTCGCCTTCTACCACGGCAAATCCGACGCTGTCCGGACGAAATTCATCAAGTCTCGAGCGTCGGCCGACGGCCGTGGCTCTACGTCCCTCCCCGGCCCACCCCCGAGGAGGGTTTGCATTCCTCAGCTTTTACAGGAAACACGGCAGCACACGTAGCGTGCATAAAAGCAGCCGTCGCCCCGTAGGCCGAAGCGAGAAACACGCGTTCACGTACCGCAGAGGGGTTGAACGGCGAAGGGCGACGGGGCGAAGGGACAGAACCTAGCAGAAGGGGTGCGAGGGGTGAAAGTAGTGCGGTTTCGTGTCTGTCGTGTTGAACGGCTTCCGTTGTGCACGCGACGCACGAGATTCCGAAACTGCGGGTCAGCTGGCGTTTCGCGCGACAGCGAAGCGCGATGTTTCTTTTGCCAACACCCCCCATCACTCTTCCGCCCCCCAACTGTCTTTTTACGCACTACCCTTGATTGTACACCGCATTGCCAAGTGTTTCCAGGATTAGGGGTGTCCTGACCTGGTTGATGGAAATATTTTTTTTTTCACCGGTGAGCGATTTGCGAGGGGTCTAGATTTCGGGACACCTCCGATTGGACGCGTTCCTTTTGGTCTCCGTGCCGATTGGACTCCGTGTCGATTGGACTCCGGAACGGTTGGACCTAACCCAGATTTAACCATATATTTCACAATAAAATATCACCATATGTAGAATTCGAAAAGCAATGATTATAAAATTTACGGCATCCAAATGTCACGAATTCAAACGGCACGGCGTCCAAATATCACAAATCCAAACGGCATGGCGTCCAAACGACGAGTCCAATCGGCACGGCGTCCGAAAGGAACGCGTCCAATCGGAACGCGGCCAATCGGATGACGTCCAATCGGGACGCGGCCAATCGGATGGCGTCCAATCGGATGGCGTCCAATCGGATGGCGTCCAATCGGATGGCGTCCAATCGGATGGCGTCCAATCGGGACGCGGCCAATCGGATGGCGTCCAATCGGGACGCGGCCAATCGGATGGCGTCCAATCGGGACGCGGCCAATCGAATGGCGTCCAAGTGGGACACCCCCGTCAAACACTGTGAGTATGTGCTATTGGGTTTGTACAAACAAAGTTTGCTCAAACCTGGTTTGCACCAACCTCCGAATCATAGCGTTTCCGAAACCCCCTTTACGAATCTGAGGACAGTGTAGTGTCTCCTGAGTATGGAGCCTCCCTGAGAGCGAGAATGACGTCAAACAGTGTGTGAACACAGGCTTATAGTGTTTGCACAAACCTTGCGATCGCTTTTAAATTCACCTTTATAAACGTGAAGCCAGTCTGGTATCCTGGGCGTAGAAACTGTCTGGGACCACGAATCGCGTTAGAAAGTGTCTTCACGTATCACGAAGTTTGTGCAAACTAGGTTTGAGGGGGTTTGAAGCCCCAGGCAGAGAGGAAGAGGTAGCGATGGTATTGATGGTTCAAGTTTTGCGATAGGTGCAACGGCTACCTATTATCTGGGGAATTATTAGACCGATTGAATCGAACTAGGCTTCGCAGAGTGCAGAGTGCAAGTGTTCCCTGTACGTGTTGCGCGTGCACGCAACCATTCGCTCGTGCATCACGCAGCCCGCTCGCGTTTTCGCTTCCGCAGCTTTTGAAAGGCTCCGGCTACATGGATGGAAAAAGAGCGGAAGGGGCCATTTAAGCTGAGCGCTCCTCGGCACCCGACTGTGTAACACAAAGGCGACGTTTCATTTCCCTGACTCACGGGGACTGTGGTCTCGCTCAGACTTAATGGCGCAAATAGACGTTCGACCGAACCCATCCTCCCCTGAATCTCGGACTTTCCCAGCGAAAGAATTTGACAACTGTAGAAACATGTGGGATATGTCTATCGATGAGACTTTCAGGAAAAATTGTGTCCGTTTAGCTGGAGTTCAATTGGGGGACGATCTATTACGACTTCATTAACACCGGCTATGGAGGAGCTGTTTCGGATAGTAATGAGCGCGGATGGATACTGAGCAACTCATTTATTAGTAGAGATCGCTCGTGTGCAGGTGCTGTATTAACGACGAAGTCGATGCCGTCGATTGCAATGGTCGCACAAATCAAGTCCGGCGGATTTCGATGTTTGCAGGCGACGTGCATTTTCTGGAGTATAGTCACCGATCAAATTAATGCACCTATCTTTATATTGTGATCGTATGTGGATCGTGAAAGTAGGCACCTAACACTTGAGAGCCTAACACTCATAACCAATGAGACCTAACCGTAGACCTAACCCAGATCTGACGTGAGTGCCTGACCACAGAGACCTTCCATCGAGGACCTAACATGGGAGGCCCAACATGGGAGGCCTAGCATGGGAGGTCCAACATGGGAGGTGCAACATGGGAGGCCCAACATGGGATGCCCAACATGGGAGACCTAACAGGGGATGCCTAACATTGGGGGGGGGGCCTAACAGGGGAGGTTTAAGATGGGAGGCCCAACATGGGAGACCTAACAGGGGATGCCTAACATGGGGGGCCTAACAGGGGATGCCTAACATGGGGGGGCCTAACAGGGGAGGTTTAAGATGGGAGGCCCAACATGGGAGACCTAACAGGGGATGCCTAACATGGGGGGCCTAACAGGGGATGTCTAACATGGGGGGCCTAACAGGGGATGTTTAAGATGGGAGCCCCAACATGGGAGATCTAACAGGAGAGGCCTGACATGGGAGGCGTGTCAGGGGAGGCCTGACAGGGGAGGCCTAGCGGGGGAGGTCTAAGATGGGAGGCCTAACAGGAGAGGCCTGACATGGGAGGCCTGACAGGGGAGGCGTAGCGGGGGAGGTCTAAGATGGGAGGCCCAACCGTTGGAGTGCCTGGGGAAGTCGGGCTAGTATTTGTGTCCCCATCTGTGACACTCTAGCATTTTCGAACCCAACCTCAAGAATCCACCTAACGTCTCAATCTCGAACAGAATCCCTACACCCTGACCAGGAAAGTTCTCGCCACCAGTCTCAGCCTTATTATGTGACGGTCTGACTATGAACGACCTAACCGTCATACACCTAACATAGTCATTCATATCGCAGCACAAGGGGGAGTCCTAAAGTGCTCATCTCCCTCCAGCCTTATAAGTGGTAGACTATTGGTCAGGCATCCGCAGAAGACCCAACCTAATTAGTAGAATTATACCCAGGAGAGTGTGGTAATAGGTACAATCCTCCATAATAGTGGACTATCACGGGCGACAGTTCCAGCTACTCATTCTCCTCCACCATTGCTCATCTTCTTTTTCAGGTGGACCTTGCCTGGCTGCTCTCTTGTGCGAGCGTGAAAGTGCTTACTTTTCCACCCTCGTTTTCCCTCTCTCCTCCCGTTTCTCGTCCCGTATTTTTCTTCCCTTCTTCTTCGACGCAACGGCGAAATTTCTGCTACCCGCTTTTCATAGTTACAGCCTGAATTTTTTACTCTCTCCCCACCCCTGTACTATCGCGTTCCCTTCGCTCTTTTTTTTCCCTCTTCTTTTTCTCTCGTTGCTCCTCTTGCCGTTCCTCTTGCTGTATTTTTGATGCGTTGTTTTTTCGCACGCCAGGTGTTTAGCTTTCCGTTCTCCCTCTTCCACCAGGAGCCGTCTTCCTTTTTCCCCGGTTCCCCGAGACAAACCGTGGCCCGGCTTCGTCAATAATTTTCAATGCTCCTTTCCCTCTTCGCAGCTTCACCCTCCATGCTTCTTCGATCCACTATTCCTGTTCTCCGGGCTCGTCAATTCTACACCAAGGCCTTATACATATTCACTCTTCGCATGGAAATTTTCGTAGAACCAGCCACACCCACTGATCATTCAAGCATTTAGCACCTGCACCTGCTGCAAGGACTTAGCAAGGACTTAGTGAGACTATCTAGTCAGCTTTGTGATGTATTCGTTAATAAGCCTATGTAGTTAGCTGCGTAGTCAAATTACATTGCTACCTAGCTTTCTGGTGGACTCGTCAGCAAAGCTACTTAGCTAGCTACTTACCTAGCTATACAGATAGCTACCTGCGTAGTCAACTACATTGCTACCTAACTTTCTGGTGGACTCATCAGCAAAGCTACTTAGCTAGCTACTTACCTAGCTATACAGATAGCTACCTGCGTAGTCAACTACATTGTTACTTAGCTTTCTGGTGGACTCATCAGCAAAGTTACTTAGCTAGCTACTTACCTAGCTATACAGATAGCTACCTACTTGGCAACCCAGCTGATGAAATGCCCAGCCTATTGATAGCCTACTTAGATAGCTACTGGGTCCGATATTTTGATAATTAGTTAGCTAGCTGCTCAGTTTACAGGTGGACTGCTTAGGTAGCTACTGGGTCCGATATTTTGATGATTAGTTAGCTAGCTGCCCAATTTATGAGTGGCCTACTTAGGTAGAAACTGAGTCTAACATTTTGATAAATAGCTAGCTACCTAATTGTCTGCTGCACTCATCAATAAGTCTGTATTTTAACTACCCACCTAGCAACATGATTTGCCACCCTGTTAGCTACCTAGTTTATTGATGGGGTCGTTGGTAGGTCTACTTAGCTACCTGCTCAGTCCATGTTGAGTTGGGTATGTTCGGTCCCCTAAGTCCTCGGAGCTCGCCAATTCAACGTCCCTTTACATCTTCATTGTCCTCTTTCTCACGCAGCTACTCTCAGTAGCGCCTTCAACGGCGACCGTCACAAAGAAATTTTATAGAACCAGCCTTGCCCACTGCTCATTAAAGCAATTAGCACCTGTACCTGGCACAGTGGCCTGGCTCATCTCTCTCTCTCCCTCGTTCATTTCTGCCATCCCTATCCTCTTTTGCTCTCCCAGCTGCTGGACGCGTGTTAGCCGCGACGCACAGTCTGCTGCAAGGAATTAAGAGAGTTAGTTACCTTTGCTAGCTCTGGACCACTCCCATTTTTGACATCGAAATTGTTAGGTGATTTCTGACCAAATTATGCGTGTAGGGGCCAATCATTTCAATTCTATCTTTGGTAATTAGAAATTAATTCGTGTTCAGTTTTACGTCAAGTTATATTGAAGATGAACACTACCAAAGTATCAAATGATGACGACGATAGACTGTGACTTACATTCGGCCCAATAACTGCCGCGATTATGCGAATATTTGCATGGAGTTTTTTTTAAAACACTCACAAAGAATGAGGCTATCGACCCCGTAATGTACAAATCATGGCTTCAACAATTAAATATTGCTGCATCTTAAATTAAGAAACATTGCAATAACCTGAGACGTAGGTGCAACTTCGATCACCTCGTCACGTGACATACATAAAACGGATGGTTGAATTTGGTAAAAAATTTTTGCATACACTCTCCAATATCTGCATAATAAGCCCCACAAAAAATAAATTTGTTTACTCGCAGTGATCGTCAGAAAAAAATTCTATTATCCGTACACTCAAACGAGCACTTGGTTACGTACAGTCTCCTAACTTTCACAATGATGCGACTATTTGCATGAATTTTTTTGTAAAACATCCACGAAGAACGAGACTCTCCACTCCAGTAATAAAAGCTACCAATCTTTGCGTTCCGATGTTGCTGCAGGCCCTTCAGTCATACGGTAGCAGTACGACTACCAGAATATGCAAAACTATAAAACTCGGGAAGTACCGTCTAGCCCCCTTAAGGGGACTTTTTAACCCCATAAAGAGCACAGAGTCTCTCCAGATTATCGTGTCAGGATGCGCCATCTGGTGACATCAGGCTGGCAGCATGTAGCAGCCGCATGTCTGCGCCGAACACCGTGCACGCGGTCGTGGAAGTCTTTCGTCGTGAACAGGCTCGCAATGTTGAACTTGTAACATTAGACACGACCCAGTACGCAGATCATTGCATGCAGCAGGTTGCAAAACGTCCTGCGACGTCGCTCCACGGAACAAGTCTCCGCGGAGGACCCTCTTTTGAAATGAAAACGAACTTGGCCACCAACGAGCCTCGGTCTTTTTAAATACCTCCGTCATGGTGTCATGTTTAACACGAATTACCGGAGTTGGGATACTTTCGCGGCCCACTCCTTCTCGGTTGGAACTCGGATAATTAATTTCTTCCCCCAGCGGCGGGCTGTGCCGAAAGTTCGCGGAACGGCCCCGGCAATGTGTGTGCGAGAGAGGAAAATATAAAGAACTCCTCTCCACGTCGATTATCGATCCCGTTTCCGGTTAATCGGATTGTTTCTGTAACGCGGGCTCCCCCGGAACTCGCAGCCACCGCCGCCGCCACTTTAAGTAGATATTTTTACAGGATTGTTCGCCGCAATTTGATCAGCTTAAATGGCATAATCGTCTCGGAATCGCACGGTTGATAGGGTTAAATCGAGCCGCCACTCTGCCCCGCCCTTTTCCAAGCGTAATAAAATTCCGTGATCGATGGAAAATAGAATACACCGACTAGTGTCAATCGATCCTCTCTCGCGCAGCTTCGATATCCACCTAGTCGATCGAGTCGTAAAGTCGCAAAGCCGATCAGCAGACACACCGTTTCTGCCAGCTGTGCTTCGGCTCGGGATCCTTTGCGAATATGTTATCACAAAAATTTATTTCGTCGTTGTGTGTTCTCGCGGTGTTTGAAACAACCTTGTCTTCTTTTTGCAGAACTGCTATGGGTCCCTGTGCACTCGGGCTTTGTACTAGGACTGTTAAATGCGGCGCTCGAGGAACCAGGTATGTCATTCCTTGTATTCATAGTTGTTGGCTATCTACTTTGTTCAGGGGGGAAACTTTGGGGGATGGAGGAATTGGGAAACAGGGTGGCGGGAGGGTGGGTGAGTACCTCTCTTTCTCTCTGCGGCCATGACTTAGGGAGACTAGTCAGCTAGCTATTTAGCTGCCAAGCTTTAGGATGGGCTAGCAGGAAGTCCATCTTACTGGGTAGATACCTAGCAATTTAGTTTTCCACCCACTGGCTTATTGATGGATTCATCGGTGGCCCTGTATAGATAGCTACCTTGCTACATAGTTACCTAATTTCCTGATGGAGTCATCAGTCACACCATTGAGATGGCTACTTGTCCAGCTGTTTAGATAGCTATCTACTCAGCTAGCTACTGTGCTACCTTGTTCGTTAGCTAACTACTTAGCTACCCACTTAGCTACTCGGATCGATGGCAGCATTCTTAGGTATTTACTCAGTCGCACACTCTGATAAAAACTTAGCTATCCAACTTTTTGATGGACTCATTAATCAAGCTGCGTTGCTGGTTACATACCTAGTAACTTAGTTTGCTACTGTTATCGCTACCCAGCTTATTTATGGTTTCATTGGTAAGCCTGCTTAGTTAGCTATCATGCTACATAGTTACCTAATTTTCTGGTGGAGTCATCAGTCAGACCATTTAGATGGCTACTTGTTCAGCTGTTTAGATGGCTATCTATTCAGCTATCTACTGTGCTACCTTGTTCATCAGCTACCTTCTTAACTACTCACTTCGTTAGCTACCCATTTAGTTAGCTACCCACTTGGTTAGCTACCCAGTTAGTGAGCTACCCACTTAGTTAACTACCCACTTAGTTAGCTATCCTCTTAGTTAGCTACCCTCTTAGTTAGCTACCCACTTAGTTAGCTACCCACTTACCTAGCTAACCAGTTAGTGAACTACCCACATAGTTACCTACCCACTTACTTATCTAACCAGTTAATGAGCTACCCACTTACTTATCTAAGCAGTTAGTGAGCTACCCACTTACTTATCTAACCAGTCAGTGAGCTACCCACTTAGTTACCTACCCACTTACTTATCTAACCAGTTAGTGAGCTACCCACTTAGTTAGCTACCCACTTAGTTAGCTACCCACTTACTTAGCTAACCAGTTAGTGAGCTACCCACTTACTTATCTAACCAGTTAGTGAGCTACCTACTTAGTTAGCTACCCACTTACTTATCTAACCAGTTAGTGAGCTACCCACTTAGTTAGCTACCCACTTAGTTAGCCACCCACTTAGTTAACTACCCATTTATTTAGATACTCACTTACTTAGCTACCCGCTTACTTAGCTACCGACTTACCTAGCTAACCAGTTAGTGAACTACCCACATAGTTACCTACCCACTTACTTATCTAACCAGTTAATGAGCTACCCACTTACTTATCTAAGCAGTTAGTGAGCTACCCACTTACTTATCTAACCAGTCAGTGAGCTACCCACTTAGTTACCTACCCACTTACTTATCTAACCAGTTAGTGAGCTACCCACTTAGTTAGCTACCCACTTAGTTAGCTACCCACTTACTTAGCTAACCAGTTAGTGAGCTACCCACTTACTTATCTAACCAGTTAGTGAGCTACCTACTTAGTTAGCTACCCACTTACTTATCTAACCAGTTAGTGAGCTACCCACTTAGTTAGCTACCCACTTAGTTAGCCACCCACTTAGTTAACTACCCATTTATTTAGATACTCACTTACTTAGCTACCCGCTTACTTAGCTACCGACTTACTTAGCTACCGACTTACTTAGCGACCCACATACTTAGCTACCCACTTAGTTAGCTACCCATTTATTTAGATATTCACTTACTTAGCTACCCACTTACTCAGCTACCCACTTTGTTAGCTACCCACTTAGTTAGCCACCCACTTAGCTACTCAGCTCGTTGATGGCCTTCTTAGGTATTTACTCAGTCTCTGCTAAAAATGTAGCTGCCCAATCTTTTGGTGGACTCATCAGCAAACTACATTGTTGGCTACCTGCCTAGCAACTTAATTTGCCACTGTATTAGCTACGTAGCTTATTTATAGCTTCATCAGTAAGCCTACCTAGCTAGTTATTGAGCCCCCTACTTTGTTACCCGGTTAGATAACTACCTTTCCGGTAACAATAGCCCCATCCAGCTACCTTATTATCTAGTTCCCTATTCGAGTATCAATCTATTCAGTTAATTACCTAGTTACGTAACCATTTATCCAACTAGCTGTTCAGTTATTTACGCAGCCATCTATCCACGTTGCCGCCTAGTTAGTCACCCAGTTAACCACCTAGCAAACTGAGCGTCGACAATTTTAAGAATCACTATCGGGAAAGGAGGGTAGCAATGAATAGGAGGGCCAGAGTCCATTCACCGAGCAACCTCTAAAAAGTTCCATCCAATTTCCCAGGGTTTTACAGTTCCCATCGACTCTTTAAGCCGGAGGTTCCCTGAGGAAGAACGATCAGCCCGTCCTGCCAAATATCGGTCGGTCGCCGGGTAATAAAAACGTCCGGAAGAACCGGTCGAGTCCCGTGGTGGTGGTGGATGGGAAGGGTTTGAAATTCGTAAGCGTGTAGTTATTACCAGCGGACCACGTCCCAACGGGAGCGGGTCGAAAGAACGTGCTTTGTGTCGGCTGTCTCCTCTTGTCAGTTTCAACGCTGGCGTCGCGCGTCACACAGAGAGATATACATATAATGGATTCGCCTTTGTGTCTGCACCGTGGCCGTGGTCATTTTTGCCGTGTCTCAGCGACACAGCAGTCTCGAGAGCGGTGTCAGGGGCTGTTTTATCTGACGGTTGCGCGTTTCGCGACCCGGAGCCCGACCCAAACCCGAGTCCGAACAGTCGCGACGCGCGATCGCAAAAAGGCGCGATTGATTTGCCAATCGGCGCCCCCTTACGGCCCCTATCGCGGTACATTCGTGTCCCGAGCTATTGTCAGCCAATTGTAAAAGAATCGTTCCCGGGGCCAGCCCTTGCCAGCTACGGAGGATCTGCTTTCTTTTGCATTCGGTGAATGGGGGAGAGCACGCCAGGCTTCCCCGAGGTTTCTTTTGCACCCTGCCGGCGTCTTTATCATCCCTCCGGCTCCGGTGGATGTTGCCTCTCCCTCTAACTGCCCCCAAACGTTCCTTTCACTTCTTCCAACCACTCACCCCCTCGTTTCGTCTCCCCCTCCTCCTCCGCGTACTTTCCTTCCTCGCTTTTGTCGTTGCTCGTATTTTTTCCTCTCCGTCGCTCCGTCAGCGCGTCGACGACCCTTCGATATCGGAACCTGATACGATCCACCACGGTAATGGCGAATTATTAAGCGTTCGCGCCGTTCTCGTTTGTCGCTGCGGCGTCAATGGATATTTTTTAACGCCTGCTTGATCGCGCCGTTACCCCCTCCCCCCACCTCCTCTATCCACCGAGGAAAGAAATTCCCGCTCCCGAATATTTCACTTGGAAATTCTTATTGGCAATTCTAACGCGTACCATTGTCTCCCGGCGGCACTGTAACAAGGCACAGCGAACGATCACGCCTGCGAGGATGTAGCGTCATCCTTTGTGCACATTTTAAGGAAAAATTCATGCAAATATTTGCAGAATTGACAAAGTTATAGGACTGAGTGTGACAACGTGTACAGTCGAGCGAATACGGAAGATGATATAAAAATATTCGTTGCAAAAAGAATTATCAATGTATCGCTAATCTTTTTTGCAATTGTTTATAGTATGTATGTGAGAGTATTTATATCAAATTTCGAGCGAGTCGGATGAAAAATTTAAGAGTTATGGACCAAAACATTGGGAAGGTTCGTTTTAGAGTAACGTACTGTGATCAGACTATGGCGCCACGATTTTGGAAAATAAACAATTTTTTCCTGACTATGAAAAGGTCCACATAACAAGGTCTCGACGAAAATTTTCCGATTCAGTCTTCCCTGTTCTCCCAAAAAAAGGTTAAAGGTTGTTCAAGGGGTTCGATTGTAAAACACTACCTGTGAAGGTCATACGTACGATTTTTTGGTTCAAAAACTACAAAGTTGATTTTTTTGAAATTTTTACCACAATTTACATCATCTTCAAGGCACGCATACGAAATTTTTTTTCATAAAAAAATATCCAGCTGAAATTTATATACATACGCTTATGTGATACCTCAAATCGAAACACTAAATGTGAAGGTCATACGTACGATTTTTTCCTTCAAAAACTACAAAGCTGATCTGTTTGAAATTTTTACCACAATTTACGTCATACTCAAGGCACACATGCGAATTTTTTCATCAAAAAATATCCAGCAGAAGTTAATATACATACGCTTATATGGGACCTCAAATCAAAAGGAATCACAAGGCACTGCAGCTGAATTATTCCCAGCCAGTCTTCTCCCAGGGTTAGGTTAGATCTAGTCCACGTTAATCCCGCGACGGGTCTCGAAAAATGGATTTCGATAGCAGAACCAGATCTGGATTGCATATTTAACTATCCTGGGATTCAATGTTTGACGACTCGAATTGTCGCGTCTGGAGTATCGATTCCAGGTATTCCCCACGTTCGCTTTGTGTTTGATATAATCTCTAGAAACTTCGCAGTGCCTGTACGTGTGTCGTAGATCTTAGTAGGTACAGCTTTTAAGAACCAATTCAACTGATATGTAGCCGCGCGTTCTAACGTTTGCTTAGATATTAGCTTCATGAATCCGCCAATAAGTTTCGCGGGCGATGGGTCCGTCGTTTCTCGAGGTCTCCTCTTCTACGTGGTCTTTTCTTCGCCGTAAAGCTCCCTGCTCGGGATTGCCTCGGTCCCGGGCAGCCGTCTAATTAGATTTCTATCCAATTACCCGTTTCGGTGTCCCAGAAACAGGAACGATCGTGGAAAGTGGTTGAAATTAGCGTGTCACCGGAGCGTGTGGCAGGCCTCGTCGACTGGAAAACCCGTGGCTGGTGATCATCGGTGGTCTGACATGAGCTTATGGCGGCATTGAATTATGAAAAGATCTAAAAAGGAGAAGGAAGCGTTTCGTCCTAGGCCCGCTAGAGGACTCATCAGTAAGGCTATCTAGCGGACCCGTGCCTTAGACGCGGGATGTCGTAAGGACAGTTTAGGACGATATACAGGGTGTCCCACATAAATGGGAACACCTAAATATCTGTTGTATTTACAGTCCTATTAGAAAACTTCAGAGGACAAAGTGACACTATTACAGTTGGCAAATATAATGGTAAAGAAAAAATTTTTTTATCGCGTTTTCTTAATGAAATTTCAAGGTCACCGATGTTTTTTTAAAATGGAATAGTATATTTTGTTTACGATAGCATGATACACAATAAAAAACTGGATTTAGTGGATACCACCTTTTTGACCTTGAAATGACCTTGAGCAAGAATAATCATGTCGGAGCGGATAAAATGTGGAAGTTTAAAATTTACGTGTTTCAGCAAAGATTACGCGTTGTTTACGTCGGGTTGACCTTTACATATCATAATGAATGTTCGAAATGTTGACCATCCTCATTTATGCAATATTGCAATCTTGCATTAAATGATCTGTTGGCATTGCCCATTACCTGACAACGCGTAATCTTTGCTGAAACACGTAAGTTTTAAACTTTCACATTTTATCCCCCCCAACATGATTATTCTTGCTCAAGGTCATTTCAAGGTCAAAAAGGTGGTATCCACTAAATTCATTTCTTTTTAAATTGTGTATCATGCATCGGTGACCTTGAAATTTCATTACAAAACACGACATAAAAAATTTTTTTCTTTACCATTATATTTGCCCCCTGCAATAGTGTCACTTTGTCCTCTGAAGTTTTCTGATAGGACTGTAAATACGACAGATATTTAGGTGTTCCCATTTATGTGGGACACCCTTCATATTCAAACAGAGGAAGATTCAGGTAGTAGCGGGAAAGGTATTGTCGTACTGTCCCTCTGTTGACAAGCATAGGAAGTAGCTGCAACAAGCTAACAGGATCGTCGGAGTCCGATGCCCTCGAATCGAGCCCAATAAGATACGTGGTTTCGGGGTTTTGTGGGGGACTAGGTGGGCCTGGTTTTGATCGCCATACCTCGGGGAAACTTAATTCACGGACTGGTTTAATGGAATACTTTGAATTTATCGCCGCTGAATAAAATATGAACAGAACGCTCTCCCGTAGTATCATACATCGTGAATAATTCCGCGAGTATTCCGACTGCGCGCAAGAGCAACCTCATCGCTCGCTTGCTATTCGATTTATTTTCACGCGCCGGCGAAAGAAAGCGAGAGCAGTTCCCGGCTATTTTACACCGGGTCCGTGGCCGTTGAATTGAAAAAGATGCTCGGTACCTGGTTCATCCCGTGGCTAGTTCTCCCCCCAGAAAAAAAAAATTCGTTTCTAATTCCTATGAATAATTCACTGGACCGCGCGGTTCTACATAATTTCGGGAATCAAAAGAAAGACAAATTGGAGAACGCATTTCACGTGGCATTGATAACCCTGCTAGAGAGAGAGAGAGGAAGAGCAGAGGATATTCGGAGGCTGGAAGCACTCCGAACCGTATTCCAATTTCCTGACAGCCGGCATTAGGGGTATTTCATCCGCGGAACCGGGCACGTAAAACAAAATGAAAAATCGAATCTCGATTAAACCATCCTCGACGGGATCGGCACGGCGCGCGGCGTCTCGCACGAGGATGGTGTACATCCATGCCGCGCCGCTTCACTCATCGTTCACATTTCCTCCCCGAATCCTTCTTATTCGCGGCATTATCATAATGCCATCGGCCGCTACGTGACAGGAAAGACGTATTATCGTGACTCGCTTTAGATTTCCGATCCTTCTACCGGGCTTATCTTCCTTGCTTTAAAACGGATGCGAATTAGCGTCCCACCCTCCCACTGTCTCGTTCTTTCTGGGATGACAATGCTGACTACCTCGGCGAAAAGCAACCCAGGTGTATTGTGACTGGAACCAGCGAAAAGCAATTGCTCGAGGAATACTCGATGATGAGGATCTGCTTCAACGTGTCCTCGTGTCTTCCCAAGCATACGAGGATGCTGTTAGCGTACGACGATCGTAATCCGATTGCATCGACTCCTGAATCGCAATCTATCTTTGCGAAACATTGCTGGACAGTAATGTTTACTGTTGCAGATGTTGTTAATATCTTTGACTCTCGAAATAACTTAACTTTGCTAGCTGATGGAAGATTCGTCGGTACGTTGATGGCTTGATACTTCTTACCCAGCTACCTGGGGGGACGACACAATTAGCTACCTAGCTCCTTAGATAGATACCTAGCCACCTAGATTGTTACACAATTAGTGACTTAGCTACCAAGATTGTTACACAATTAGTGACTTAGCTACAAAGAGAACTACACAATTAGTGACTTAGCTACATAGAGAACTACACAATTAGGTACCTAGTTGCCTAGCTACCTAGATGGTTACACGATTAGATACCTAGCTACCCAGCAGCCTAGATTGCTACACAATTAGCTACCTAGCTACTTAGATTACTACATAATTAGCTACTTAGCTACTTAGATTACTACACAATTAGCTACCTAGCTCCTTAGATTACTACAGTATTAGCTACCTAGCTACCTAGACTTACACAATTAGTGACTTAGCTACCAAGATTGTTTCACAATTAGTGACTTAGCTACCAAGATTGTTACACAATTAGTGACTTAGCTACCTAGATTTTTACACAATTAATGACTTAGCTACATAGAGGGCTACGCAATTAGATACCTAGTTACCCAGCAGCCTAGATTGCTACACAATTAGCTACCTAGCTACTTAGATTACTACACAATTAGCTACTTAGCTCCTTAGATTACTACAGTATTAGCTACCTGGCTACCTAGACTGTTACACAATTAGTGACTTAGCTACCAAGATTGTTACACAATTAGTGACTTAGCTACCAAGATTGTTTCACAATTAGTGACTTAGCTACCAAGATTGTTACACAATTAGTGACTTAGCTACATAGAGGGCTACACAATTAGGTACCTAGTTGCCTGGCTACCTAGATGGTTACACGATTAGATACCTAGCTATCCAGCAGCCTAGATTGCTGCATAATTAGCTACCTAGCTAATTAGATACCCCCACAATTAGATACCTAGCTACCCAGTAGCCTAGATTGCCACACAATTAGCTACCTAGTTACTTAGATTACTACACTATTAGCTACCTAGGTACTTAGGTTGTTACACAATTAGTTACTTACCTATATAGAGAGCTACACAACTAGATACCGAGTTGCCTATCTACGTAGATTGCTACACAATTAGCCAGCTATCTTTCCGCACACTCGTTCTTTGAGATCACCTAGTCAGCTATTGAGTTAGCTACCTCTGCAGCCATCTACAGCCCAGTTGGATACCTGGCTTCCTGATAAATTTACCAATGAGACTGCTACTCTAACAACTCATCTACCTATCTAAATAATTGACAGAACCCGCACCGCATTGCTACGTAGCGGCACCGCCGTACCTCGATATTAATCCGCTTGCATCGACCCCTAGATCTCAACCTATCTTCCTGAAACGTTACAGTATATCTCATCATGGTCTACCATAGTAGCATCCGTCAATATTTTCCACGCCCGTTCACAAAATTCCTGAGCATCGATCCAGGAATCACCGTGCCCCAAATCAGCGGTATTTTCGCGGCACGAGCAAGTTCCACGGTCGGCGGCTGCTCGGATGAGGTTAAAGTGAGGCAGCTTCGTTAGCCCACATAAAACAGACCGCATCAATAAGCCCACCGTACGACCTAGAACCGTGAAAGCAACCGGCCAACATTCCCGGTCCATTCATTCGACTCCCGCCGGGTCCTTAGGCGCGTCTGGGCAAAAATAACTTCTCCTATCGCGGCATACATTCCGTTCGAACGTTACACGCGTTACATCAATGTAGCACTACGGGGAAAGGAGAGGCAGAGGGGGTGTGAGTCGGTGGTGTGGCGCGGTGGGCTTACATCGGTACTTGCAAGAATTTTCAAAGAGTTTCCTCTCGGTAACGTCTAAACGTGTTGAATTCCTGTCGGCGGTTCCCACAGGAACGGGAACGGAAGCGGATAGTTGGCGGGATGCCAGACGACACCCTCCCACACCACCGACTTTCTTTCTCGCTCAGTCATTCGCGCACGTGAGCGTCGAACGCATACAAATGAACGGGAACACAGAGGAGATAGAGGCGGAGGATGGGCAGGGACGCGCGACGGCCTCTCGTCCTATCCGCCAGGGCCAAGTAATAATCCTAACTCGCGGGTTAGCCGGGCTTAATTAGAACAGGGGCCGGTGGCCCGCCGGTTATAGTCGCGTCTACACTATTCGATACCAGGCCGGGGCCACCTCGCTTCATTTTCCTGCCTTCCACCCGAGGACCAACGGAAGAACAAACGAGCCTGATAACGACCGCGCTCGCCCTCGCAACTGATATCCGGACGCGCCGCGTCGGTATTATTACGCTGGTTACTCTACCGAAGCGTTGATGATGGACATCATTAAGGACGTCATGGAAACTATCGCCCGGTCACGCCGCGTTTCCACCAAATCTATGGCTTCTTCCGACTCGCGTTGCCCTGATTCCGCTCGGCGAATGCAGCCACACTTTTTACTGATTATTGTAGATACATTGAGGACTGACTGGGAAAAAATTACTTGTCGGTACTTGGACATTAACTATTGAAAAAAAATCTTTTTCTCTTCTCCTTCGTGGGTCTGCAGAGTAACGAGTCCATGGGGTACATGAATCGTCTTGTACCTCTGTTTGTACTGCACAGATTGGTACGAAAAAATCACTGTGTATGCGTTGAATATACAGGGTGTCCCACATAAATGGGAACGTAAAAATAATGGTAAAGAAAAAAATTTTTTATGCCGTGTTTTTTAATGAAATTTCAAGGTCACCGATGTTTTTTTTTAATGGAATAGCATATTTTTTTTACGATAGTATGATAGACAATAAAAAAAACTGAATTTAGTGGATACCACCTTTTTGACCTTGAAATGACCTTGAGCAAGAATAATCATGTCGGAGCGGATAAAATGTGGAAGTTTAAAATTTACGTGTTTCAGCAAACATTACGCGTTGTTTACGTCGGGTTGACCTTTAGAAACCACAATAAATGTTTGAAATATTTTTCCTAGTAAACAGCGTATGTTTATGTTAGAGTATGTATCATTGAGTTCGTGAACAGAAGGTTAATCGGTTAGAATAAGTACGTTGTTCCTTCTGCATTATTCGAATTCGAAACGTGAAAGTGATAACAATGCGTTATACTGTACAGGAACGAATCGATATGGTTTTCACTTATGGCGAAAGCCACCAATCTTTGAGGCATACAGTACATTTGTATCGTGAAAAATTTGTGAATCGTATTTGTCCTTCGTTACACGCATTTTCCGTTGTGGTAAAACAATTTAAAAATACCGGTAGTGTAAGTTCTAAAAATTGTAATAATTACTGCAGCATGTGCTCCAATTACGTCTCATTTAATGCAAGATTGCAATATTGCATAAATGGGGATGGTTAACATTTCGAAGATTTATTATGATATGTAAAGGTCAACCCGCCGTAAACAACGCGTAATCTTTGCTGAAACACGTAAGTTCTAAATTTCCACATTTTATCCGCTCCAACATGATTATTCTAGCTCAAGGTCATTTCAAGGTCAAAAAGGTGGTTTCCACTAAATTCAGTATTTTATTGTCTATCATGCTATCGTTAAAAAGAATATACTATTCCATGAAAAAAAACATCGGTGACCTTGAAATTTCATTAAAAAACACGACATAAAAAATTTGTTTCTTTACCATTATATTTGCCCCCTGGAATAGTGTCACTTTGTCCCCTGAAGTATTCTGATAGGACTGTTAATACGACAGATATTTTTAGGTATTCTCATTTACGTGGGACACCCTGTATGTTAAAGTATTTCCAAAATTTCAAAAATATTTGCTTGGCAGTTTCTTTAAAAAGAATTCCAATAATCACGTTATTCTTAGACGCAAGTGTGAACAGCACTTTTAACGAAAATAAAATTAAATAATTCAAAAGAAGCCTGATGGAATTAAAATGTGCTCCACCAAGAATGGCCACAGTATACAATAATACATGGTTCTAAGTTTAGCATATCTTGAGATCACAATCGAAAATTTAATGCACCATTCTTTAATAAAATAATACAATTCTATTTTTCGCTGGTATAACTGACGAAATTCGTGCAAAGTTAAGCAGTTTCTCCTGACCAAGAGGACTTCTACGTCATTTAACGGTTTGAAAATATCTTGAAGGAATAAAGCGACCGCGCAGCTGCAGGAATGTGTGTCGGAGGGATGATTCCTTAAGATGGTTGCCGGCTGCTTGAAGTATTAAATATTTCCCCGTCTTACCTCACGACAGAGCTCGTTAAATGAGTGATCTCGCGTCCCGTCCGGTGGACGCACGCGTGCAGACGCAGCAAGAACTTGTTCAGGCTTATTGAATAAAAAGAAGGCGCGTCACGTTAAATTTCCAGCGCCGGCGGGTCTCCCTCTCATTTTTGCGAAGTGTTTTTCTCGCGACGTCGGCCGACGTAGCCGCGCGCTTCTCCCGTGAAATATTAATCTGCCGGCGGAAGAGTGGCGGAGTAGGACTAACAGGGATTCATGTAATATTTAATTATGTCAGAAGGCAAGCCGAGAGAGCGCTGACGGTCTCGAGATTTTTTCCGAAATTTTTCTTCCTACCTTCTCGAGCCCAGCAACAAAATAGTTTTATTCAAATTCATGTAACTTTATGAAAAAAAATCGGATGACAGTCTACCTAGGCTCATTTTGAAGGGTAAAGTCTGCGCTTTTAATCCATGTACGGGTTATTTTTTTATCCCTAGTGTACGCCAAGGTACAGTCGGAAATGTAGAAACAGTTGTTTTTTGAAAATTTTCCAAATTCAGAGGTCCATAAAAGGATGAAAAAATTTTTTCACGGCTAGATCATATGTGGATTTGAAGATTCAAGTTTTAGCTTTGCAACGAGACCAAAAAGATTGCCCTAAGATTTTTTTCTACCGTTTTATAGCGGTTTGAATGAAAAATGCGCCTCCCCTACATAGAGAACGCGTGGATCAATGCAACTTGAGTGATGATCGATATCTAGCCTACTGTAACTTTATGAAAAAAAATCGGAGGACAGTCTACCTAGGCTCATTTTAAAGGGTAAAGTCTACGCTTTTAATGCGTGTACGGTTTTTTTCTTAACCCTAGTGTACGACAGGGTATAGTCGAAAATGTGGAAACAGTCGTTTTTTGAAAATTTTCCAAATTCAGAGGTCCATAAAAGGATGAAAAAATTTTTTTCACGGCTAGATCATATGTGGATTTGAAGATTCAAGTTTTAGCTTTGCAACGAGACCAAAAAGATTGCCCTAAGATTTTTTTCTACCGTTTTATAGCGGTTTGAATGAAAAATGCGCCTCCCCTACATGGAGAACGCGTGGATCAATGCAACTTGAGTGATGATCGATATCTAGCCTACTGTAACTTTATGAAAAAAAATCGGAGGACAGTCTACCTAGGCTCATTTTAAAGGGTAAAGTCTACGCTTTTAATGCATGTACGGGTTTTTTTCTTAGCCCTACTGTACGACAGGGTATAGTCGAAAATGTGGAAACAGTCGTTTTTTGGAAATTTTCCAAATTCAGAGGTTTGTACAGAGTTCATAAAACTTTTCTCGCTACTAATACTAACGCGGAAATCAAGATTGAAGTCTCCGCTTTCCAACGAGACCAAAAACATTTATCTACGATTTTTTGTTGTCATTTTATCGGACTTGAAATGGACTAAATCAACTTAGATTACATCACACTTCGCTACACTTTTTAATTAAAAATACAATAAATCGTTGCCAAACAATCGTAGATCAATTTTGGAGGTTTCATATTAAAGGGGATACATTAAAGCAAATCTCGAAACAAATTTCTCGTCTTCGACAATTCGGAATTTTCTTCATCGAACCAGGTCGTGACTATTTGACGACCAACCGAGTCCGAATCTTTCTCCAGGGAAGTGGATACTTCCTAAGTGATTAGGTATCGTGAATCGGGACCTGGTGCCGTCTTTTTTCCCCCAATTGGCATCGCCAGAGTTACAGCATATTCATGAAGATTAACAGAAAGCTTTAGCTGCGGTTTCAGTGAAATCGGAAGCAGATTGGGCTTTCGGTAAACGTTTGACTATCCTGGGTCACGCGCTCGGCTTCCACCCTCTCCTCCCTCTGCCCAACCCCACGTTCCTCGTTCGTACCTTCTCTCATAGTAATTGCAGATAGGTACGGGTTAAGTACCATACCCATGGACCGGTGCGCTTGAAACCGGGGACCTCCATTAGCCGCGATAGAGAGCCCGTGTTAAGAGTGTTAATGCGACTCCCGGGGCTCGTCGGTTCGCTGCTTCCAGTTAGGGTCGATTTCGGACGCAAACTGTTCTTCCGATTAGCGTGCGCGAATTTCTGCCTCGCCTTAACGACGTGTCTTCTTCACGGATTTCCTGCTCGTACATTCTGACCGCACTTGTTGACGACAGACTTTGCCATAATTCCTGTCCCATTTTGTAGACTCCATGATGTTTCAGGTGGATCGAGGTTAGGTCCACATCAGTATTATTCCAGGCTTATGCTCTACCAGGATCACTACTGGTCACGGATTGGATTTTCAATAGTCACAGGTTTGGTCCTCACTGATTTTTAGTCAGGTCTAGTTCCGGGTCACTGACCACAGGTTAGGTTGATGATCAAGTCACTCACCACACGGTATGTAGATGGTCAAGTCACTGACCACACGTTACGTAGATGATCAAGTCACTGACCACACGTCACGTAGATGATCAAGTCACTGACCACACGTCACGTAGATGACCATGTCACCGACCACAGGTTAGGTACATGGTCAAGTCACTGACCACAGGTTAGGTAGATGGTCAAGTCACTGACCACAGGTTAGGTAGATGGTCAAGTCACTGACCACAGGTTAGGTAGATGGTCAAGTCACTGACCACAGGTTAGGTAGATGGTCAAGTCACTGACCACACGTTACGTAGATGATCAAGTCTCTGACCACACGTCACGTAGATGACCATGTCACCGACCACAGGTTAGGTACATGGTCAAGTCACTGACCACAGGTTAGGTAGATGGTCAAGTCACTGACCACAGGTTAGGTAGATGGTCAAGTCACTGACCACAGGTTAAGTAGATGGTCAAGTCACTGACCACAGGTTAGGTAGCTCATCAAGTCACTGACCACACGTCACGTAGACGATCAAGTCACTGACTACACGTAATGTAGACGATCAAGTCACTGACCACACGTAATGTAGATTATTAAGTCACTGGCCACACGTTATGTAGATGATCAAGTCACTGACCACAGGTGAGGCAGATAATCAAGTCACTGACCATACGTTACGTAGATGATCAAGTCACTGACCACAGGTGAGGCAGATGATGAAGTCACTGACCTCACGTTATGTGGATGAGGAAGTCACTGACCACAGGTTACGTAGATGATCAAGTTATTGTCCACAGGCTGGGTGTTGGATGATAATAGACCAGTATTTTAATGGTAATTGATCCCAGACAGGTCTCTAATGATCACATGCTATGTTTTTAATGATCGCAAGTGAGGTTTCCAACGGACACAGATGAACTATTGATTATTTGCACGTACCAAAGGACGACTAGCATTGTACTGTTCCAGCGTGATCATTTACGGACTCATCCCCTTCAAAATCAGCTCTCGAGACACCCAGCCACTTTGTATCGGTCTTGTCCTAAGGGACTGTGATTCCGACTGGCCGCCTCAGTGTTATTGCGGAGAGGATTCGTCGAAAATCCGGAGTACCGTCAGACAAAAGAAAAGTCCCACTGGAAAGGATCGAATGAAATCCCCCTCGAAAGTGGTCGGCAACACAAAAAAAAGCGAGCCTCGGTGACATTAAGTCCCCCGGACCGGAAAGATTAAACACTCCATGTCAAACACAGAATTCCATCGATCGCCCCGCAGCGGGGGCAAGGAAATTCCTGTAGGAAAACAGCCGCGCAGTTTCAAGGCGGGATCGTTTTCGTTGGATGGATCGATCCCGGGGATATCCTGGAGGGACGCTGCAGGATCCTGGATAACCAGAACAGTGGCGACCTCTTCCTCCAGGAGAAGAATTCCTCCAGGCGGAATGATAGACAGTGCTTAATCGATATTCAAGTGATCGGGACGAGGTGTACGCGTCCGCGCCAGCCGATTATTTGGATTAGCCGAGCGTGTTCCGCGAGTGGTTTCATCTTGAACTTCGGTTACTTCCCCCCCCCCCCCCGGTGTGGAAAAGTTCGCGAACCGCTTGCCGCCCAAGCGCGCGCGCGCGCAACTCGGTGGCCGCGAGCACCGTCCGAGAGTATCAAAAGAGGAAGTTAGTCTATACTTACGGAATATTGCTTTTAACGCTGCCAGCCTCCCACCACCGTAAATGTCGGGGCGGAGTTAGCAACTTGTACGACCGAATCCAGTTCATACCGGTAAATTATTCAGCCTTTTCAACGGACTTCCGCCTCCTTCGCGCATTGTTTCAACCTTTTTCTAAAACTCCTGCTGGGTAGCCAAGTGTCTTCCAGCTCTGGTAGACTTCCCGGTGTCCTCGAATTTTCAGCATGCTTTCCAGATGGATTCTGAGTACTGTCGTTAGATTGATTGTCGTTTAGACCATGTTTTGGTTGAGCATAACCCATTCTTGTTTTGGGGTTAGCTGATGGTTTGAGCGATGTGAGCTAGGTTTGCCCTGGGTCTGGGTTGGCAGAAATTATTCAATACATCTAGATGACTACACAATTAGCTACCCAGCTGTCTAGAAGGCTACACAAGTAGCTACCTAGCTATTTGGATACTCATCTGTAAGAATATCTAGTTAGCCATTGAACGAGCTACTTGTTTAGCCACCCAGATTGCTACCCAGACTACTAGCTAATATAGCTAGTAACATGTACATACATGATTGTCGAAGTAAGTCGTGGAATGTACGTTACCAAAGATCCAGTCACATATGTCCCCACGCTTCCTCATTGCTACGCAGCGTCATTCCCATACTTCCATCGTAATCTGATTGCATCGACCGCTAAACCTCGACGTATCACCCCGAAACTTTACAGTCTGTCTCAGCAAGGTCTACCGTAGTAGCATCTGTCAATATTTTTGGCGCACATCTTTGAATTTCTCTATAATTTTTGGATCGGGGTTAGCCGATGGTTTGAGAGGTGTGGACCAGGTCTGCCCTGGGTCTGGGTTAGCAGAAATTATTCAATATTTCTAAATGACTAGCCAATTAGCTACCCAACTATCTAGAGGGCTACACAATTAGCTACCCAGCTATCTAGAGGGCTATACAATTGGTTGCCCAGTTATCTAGAGGGCTACACAATTAGCTACCTAGCTGATTAATAGACTCATCCGTAAGAACATCCAGTTAGCTATTGAGCGAGTCCATACCTGTTTAGCTACCCAGTTTGCTACCCAGCCTACTAGCTATGTACATGGCCGTCGATGTAATTCGTGGAATGCATGCTACCAAAGATCCAGTCACATATGTCCTCACGCTTCCCCATTGCTACGCAGCGTCATTCCCATACTTCCATCGTAATCTGATTGCATCGACCGCTAAACCTCGACGTATCATCCTGAAACTTTACAGTCTATCTCAGCAAGGTCTATCGTAGTAGCATCTGTCAATATTTTTGGCGCACATCCTAGAATTTCACTATAATTTTTGGATGGGGGATAGCCGATGGTTTAAGAGGTGTTGCGTAGGCTAGGTCTGCCCTGGGTCTGGGTTAGGATGAATTATTCATTATTCTTAAACAACTAACTTTTTTTTGTACGCACTTGGTGTGTTAGCGTCTCAGCTTTTCCTACACAATCACAGAGGTTTAGATACTTATGCCCCAGAGCATTTAATCTGGGGGTACTTAGGATCCTAATTCAGATGATTCAAAGCATCCGGTTAGGCTTGAATCTAAAATAGAGTCTTGATCACTACCCGACAGAGTACTATTCCTGCTATGTACATCTAATTAACGATCATGCTCCGAGAACGTTGGTCAGACACCCTGAAGTAGACAGGCGATCTTAGCCGTGGTTTTCGTAGACCATTAGGTAGAAATGAATTAGGAACGTCTGCGGGAAAGTAGAAGACGTTTCATTGAGAACAATTCGTCCTCCATTTCCTAGGTTGCTCGGCCACTCTGGCCACGTCGCTTTAGCCTCTCTCGATGGCCGTGTCGTCTCTCTTCTATTTCTGGCTTTCGGTCAGCGTCAGATCCCGCGGGATTCCCGTCGCCATCGTCCGTGTTCCCTCCCGGTCGGACGCTTTACCTTTCCTTCTTTGCCCGCTATCTTCATTTCCATCATGGTATTTCCTAGCGGTATCTTTCCTAGCTCTATCGAGTCGCCGACACCTTTCTGCCTTTTATCCCTCCACTCCTCACCCCACCACCTCCCCCACCCCGTTTGCTTTCTTTCTTCTCGCGGCGCAGCGGTGGTGGCCGTTGGTTGAATCAAACGACGCTACCGGATTCCTTTTTCCGACGAGATTTGCATTTGACGCTAACGATGTTTCCTTCCCACCCCCCACCCTTCCGCCCCGGTCGCATCGGGTGCCCGCTCGGAAGGCGAAGTAATTCTGCCAGTGAATTATTCCCGGTCTACTTTGAGTGCACGTGACGCCTGGGCGCGGTCCGTGTCACCTGAGCGAATCAAAAGTTCCCTCCGAGCCTATGAATATTAAGTCCGCGAAGAGGATATTAAAACAAACGCTGTCCGCGTGTTGTCTAGCCCCGAACGCCTTCCACGTCTCGCGGCGACGCTCTGGGACACACAGCGACTCCGGTAACAAAAAAAAAAAAAAATCATAATCATTACGGGCAGCTTGAAATTGCAATTTCTGTGGGATCATTGCAAAGGGAGGACACTCATCTTCAAGTCCATTGTGATTAGAACTGCTGAAAAAAATTTTTTCAATTTACAGTAGTTATATTTACTATAATAGTTAAATTGAAAAAATTTTTTTCTGTCATTTGAATTAGAATTGATTTTTTGACTGAATTATCATCGAAAAATTTGAGCATCTTTAGGGCCCTGTAACTTTGCGTAAAAAAATCGTACGGTATTCTAGCTAGGCTCATTTTGAAAAGTGTAGTTTGTAATTTTATACCTCCATATTGTATATTTTTAGAATGTCCTTACGCGAGGATACACACAGAAACGTGAAAATGGTCGTCTTTTTGAAAGATTACGAATTCAAATGTTTGTAGAGTGATGAAGAAATTTTTTCTCGGGATTAAAACTAGTATGGATTTGATGAATAAAGTTTTAGCTTTGCAACGAGACCAAAAACACTTGGCCACGATTTCTTGTTGCTGTTTTATCACGATTTGAATGAAAAGTGCGCCACCAACGCTAGACTAACTAACGGATCACTGTATCCTCAGAGATTGTCGATGTTCAAACTACTGTAACTTTGTGAAAAATAACCAGAGCGCAGTTTACTCGAGCTCATTTTAAATGGCATAGTATGTGCTTTTGATGTGCGTAAGGCTATTTTTCTTAGCCGCACCGTGCCCGAAGGTACAACTGGAATTGTGCGAACAGCCGTTTTTTGGAAATTGTCCAACTTCAGAGGTCCGTACAAAGATGAAAAAATTTTTTTTTGGATTAAATCTGATTTGGATTTACAGATTGAACTGTTCACTTTCAACGAAGACGAAAAAAAATTGATCTACGATTTTTTTTCACTGTTTTATCAGAGTTTGGATGAAAAATGCACCATCAGCTCATGTCAGCACACTTTTCATTAAAAATTCGATAAAACGGTGAAAAAAATCATAGACCAATTTTAGATATAGCATTTTAAAAGTAATATTTCCCTTTATAATATCACATTAAAATAAATCTGAAAAAAAATTGTTTGAACTTCTTAGAGACGTTTGAATTTGCAAAATTTCAGAAAAGAAGGAACTTGATTTTCTCCCTCTGTTTTATCATAACAAGGGGTTGCTTGTAAAAATGACTTTAAGGGTGTAAAAGTAGAGACTTCGCCCTTGAAAACAATCACAGTGTGAACCCTGTACGATATTTTCACAACGAATTACAGATCGTCAATTTCTGTAGCTTTAGCCGAAGACCCTTATCCGTAAACATTGTTAGTTGATAATCAGGCAACAATTGAAGGTTCGCAGGAGCATCCTATTCCTAATTTTGTATTTGCTGTACCAGCAATTTGGACTACAGCGGCACCGCGTCGATGCAGTCGCGTACGAGCGTCCGCGATCTTTTGATTACCTCAGCCAGACTATTTGTTTCCGGTTCAACGGCCCGGGAAATGGGTTCAAGATACAAAACGAGAACCGCCGGGGTGCGGGATCCCTTCGGAGGCCCTTATCAAGATTAAAATCGCTGAAATATCTTTCCGCAAATCGAGCCACTCCTTTTTATTTCGAGTCTCTCAGTGTTTTCTGCGGCTTTAGATTTTCGGCCAGCATCGGATCCCTCGGGGACGAACCACCACGAGCTATACGCTCCACCCCCCCCCCCTACCCCGTATCCTCTATTTTTCACCTTGCAGCTTCATTTCGATACACATTTCCACGAAGGGCGAGAGCAACAGAGAAAGGGTGTCCAACCGATGGCCGAATTTTGCTCTTCGACATTCTCTCGCCTAGATAAATTCCTGAGTAAAGAAAGCTCCCACGGAAAAAATATATACAGGGTGGTCCACGCAATTTGTGCACCCTCAGAAACTACCAAAGTTTGAATTGTATGAAAAAACTTTTTTTAGAAAAGTTGTATGGTTTTATGATTTTCTTTTTGTAAGTGGAGGCGTTTCGGACATTTGAAGGTCAACATTGTTGATTTAAATGGAATGCTATATTTTTTCTGCCAAAATAATGAAAAGCGTTAAATTTTGAGTAAAAAAGTAGTGATGTTTATTAGCCGTAAGACTAATAGTTAACGAATGAATTTCATTGATAATGACTTTGATGTTGTTGTGAGTAATGCTGATATTGGTCACATGTTATTGTTTTTGGTTGTGAAAGTTCGAAGCCACGATCTAAGGTATAAATAACACGATCACACCTTTTCTGCAGTTCCCTGCAGGGTTTCACCTTGAATGACCTTGAGTCATAGGTAATTGAACTCATCTTAAAATGCATTATTTGATGGTGGGTAAAAAAACATATCATTTCAATTAAAAGAATAAATTTGACCTTCACCTCACCTTGGAGTGTTCACCGGGAAAAACAAAAGTTCCACCACATTATGTCCCCTCTCGGTACTTAACAACTTTCATCCGAAATGTTTTTGCGTATAATCAATATTTTTGGAGATATTTGTCTCTAACGTTTTATAATTTCCACCCGGTATACAGGGTGTCCCAGCTAATTTTACCACCTTGAATATCTCGCTTAGTATTAGTAATAGAAAAAAAAAACGTTACAGGACAATATTAACCTAGCCGAAGGAGCAATATAATGATTCCGAAAAAACTTTTTCCAAGGTCATTTTTTTCTAGATATCAAGGTCATCAATCTTTTTTTAATGGAATTATATAATTTTTTTATCGCGATGTAATAGTAGAGGTGAAGACCTCTTCAATGGCATGTTATACAATGACCTTCGTGTGACCTTGGGTATGAAAAATCCAAAAAGCACTACAGGTATTATCAGTGATTAATTTACTACACTAATTGGTTTGATTGAACTACTTGTATTTCAATAAATGTTCGAAATGGTGACTACTGTTTTCAATACAACAATGCATTGAAAACAATGATCACCATTTCGTACATTTGAAGGTCATTGAAGAGGCCTTCACCCCTACTATTACATCGCGATAAAAAAAATATAGTTCCATTAAAAAAAATTGATGACCTTGATATCTAGAAACAAATGACCTTGAAAAAAGTTTTTTCCGAATCATTATATTGCCCCTTTGGTTAGGTTAATATTGTCATATAAGGTTTTTTTTCTAATACTAACACTAAGCGAGATATTCAAGGTGGTCAAGTTAGCTGGGACACCCTGTATATCGAGAGACAGAGAGAGATAGAGATCGAGAGCATCGTCGGAGCTGCCCGGCGAAGAAAGACTGACGTTTTCGGGCGCTCATTCCCATTCCGTTTCCCGCTTCAGCCTCTGGCCGGCTACTCGGTATCGCTTTAGCCCCGGCTCGTCTTTTCTCTTCCATTTCTAGCTTTCGGTCAGCGTCAGATCCCGCGGGAGACCAGGTACTCGTGGTCCGTCGAAGGATCCTCCCACCCCTGTTACCTTTTTCTTCGTCTCGATGTCTCCGACTTCGGGTTCTTTCGATTCCCACCTATCCTTTCTTCCTGCTCTCTTTTTCCTCGTCCTACCTCCGCCTTCTACTCTTCTTCTTCTTCCTCTTCTACTTCGTTTCCCCATACTTCAGAGGATAACGCGAGACGACGACGATGGCATTCCCAGGTCCTAGACCCGTTCGTTCGAGTTCGTCGAAATCCTTAAGGACGTCGTTGACCTCCTTTCCTCGACGCTTCTGCAGCTCTCCCGTTTTCAGGCTACAACCCTCCTACAAGCCCTCTCTTCTACACCGTCCGTGCACCCCACCCCCCCGACCGCTACCACCCCTTTAACCCTCCCACTTCTTCCAACCCCCTTCAACCATCTCCGACACTTACCCCCGGGCTTGCTCCTCTTAACCGGACTGTGCAGATTCAATCTCGGGTATAGCGGATCCTGTCGTCGTGGCTGCTGCTGCTGCTGCTGCCTTCTTCGTCGTACAGATCTGGACTTCGTTTCCCGTCTAGGCGAGGGCCCTATCAACATATCCCCAATGTTATCTCCTGATTCGTCGCGGGAACGAGTGCACTGCCAAGCACGATTTAGGTGATAGCGTTCCTCTCTAGCTGGACTGGCGAGGTTCCTTAACCCTTTTCGGACTTAGTTCTTTCCGCCACGGTGGCGGAAACACACCTGGATCCGTGGGAAATGTTGCTTGGGGCTTGGGGGTGAGTGGTGGGTTACCTGAAATTGCTGAGAGTTCGGCTGAGGATGATAGAAAATTGGAGGAACGGGGTTGGGATTTGTCTGATTGTGTTGGGAAGGATTGATGGAGTGGGGGAAAACACCGGAACTAATTATGTTGGTGGGGGGAAGGATACTAGGAAATGTCGGGGGGAAAGAGAAATTAATCTGGCCGGCAGTAAAGAGTGTCAAATATATGATACAATGATAAGAGAATGTTGGTTTTGCGAAGAGGACTTGAAAGTTCTAATCATGTCAGAGTACGGTTGAACTGCGTTTTGGGGAACTCTTTTTTCTCAAGTTTTTAAAATAAAATCCTTTATATTTCTACGAGAAAACACCGAAAATGAAAATCTTATTGTGAGGAATTCACTGGTTCAAAAGTTATACGCGTACAAAGTTGAACACTTTTAAGCCTTTTTGACAGGTTAAAGCGCCGCCATATTGATATATTTAATTTATTTAACCGGTTAAAGCGCCGCCATATTTAATTTTGCCCCCCTCATATTTTAATTTCTGAATTAACTTTCCTCAAATTAAATTTCTTCGGTTATGAAACGAATTGAACAATTTGAAAGAACGAATCAGCGTTGCCGGTTATGGTATCAGGTGATATTTGACGGGAAATGTTTGTCCACAGACTGTCGGCAATAAAAACGTTAAATTCAATGAAGGTGTCAATCCGAAATAAGCAATGTTGCAGCCGTGACGCACGGCCCCATGAACGTTTATTTGCTTGAGGTGGACGAGCCCGTGTCGAACGGTAATGGCCGTAACGAATGATTTCGGTGCCCGTCGTGGTGAGATGACTTATGGGACTTATTCATTAAATAGATTCCATTGGTGTCGAATCGAATCCCTGTTTACGACGTTTACTGCGGAATCGGTTTGTTTAGTTAAATTACCCGTCGCTGATAACGCTCTCGATGACGGAGTGGTTGCGGAAGATAAATGCTCGCCGCAATCCTCGAATTCGATAAGATAATTGTAACGGTCTAGCTCCCCGGGCGGCAATCGCTACCAACAACCTTTCTGCTACCGTAGAGTTGCTGTGTATTAGTCATAAATGCCCGCAAAATTCGAGCCAGTATCTGTACAACGCTCGTGCATCACTGTATATCGGTAAACGATGGGTAAAACTGTCACGGCAACCCGCGTTACGCTAATTCTATTCATAGTTGCCGAAATCACCGCTAGAGCGCTAACGCGACAAACCTTTTTCTCGCTAGTGTTCGTTCTGGCTCTACCTTAAATAATAGGCAGCATCCAAACTGCAACATAAATTTTTGTGGTATATACAATTATAGTTTTTCTGTTTATATTATATTTGTTATTATCCCGGGGTGACGTCCTTTATTTATTGTTTTTTTAAATATTATTCTGGGATTGTGATTTTATTTCTATTGTTTTGGTATTGTCAAAAATCAAAGTCAACGAATGGAACGAATTGAAAAGTTACAGTTTAAAATTCTATGAAATTTTATATAAAATTATTTTCTATCTTTTTCATATGTAAAGTCTGATCCAGCTGCCATAGTAATTTTACCAGAAACTGTTCTTCTTTTTCCCATCGAATTTTGATGAAATCCGGTCCCCCAATCTGTGCTGTGCCAGTTTCATAAATCCTTATCACTGGCACCTCGAGGCGGCAACCGTTTGACTCGAAGTATGCAATACATGTTAATCCTCGAATTTCTGCCTGATGAGACAGAAGATACAAAATATCCACCGAAGAATGTAGTTCGCCTAAAATAACTGCATAGGGGGCTACCTTCGAGGAATTCGCAATTTGTTAGTCCTGATAACATTTTCATTGTCGAATCCTTTTAGCCGATTCGTAGCGCATACAAATCTTTGCCGGTTGTGCTTTAGCATGCCTCGAAGGGGCAGTAAGCAACTGCTGCGGTCTCATTGCAGTTCCATTTGACCTTGATACGACCTTCGAGATGAAAACTCATTTTCGTGTTTTTAAAAATTGTAGGACGTTCCGTGTCGTTGTATTTGTGTTGTAAAGCGCATTTGTTCAAAATATGATAATAGACATGCAGTACATTGTTTTTTTTTCATTTAAATTGTAAAGCAAAAATAAGTGAAATATTGATTTGGGATATTTTGTGCAACTATCTTTGAGAATTTTGGCTATGAAGATCAATTGTGCTCTTCCTGTCTGCTCTGTGTATTATTCTTGCAGTGGGGAAATAGCTAATATTTAATTTTCAATGTTGTAGCTGCTGTGGCCCCTGCCTCCGGTGCCCGGGTCAATCTTGACCAAGTTTATTTTTCTATTTTTTTATACCACGGTGATTAAATTTAATTGAAATGTAATTGTTATCAGTTGAAGGAGCATTAAATTTTCTACGAAATCATAGTGTTAAGGATTTAATTAAAATATTTGCAGGAACACGAGTATTTTATATTAGGCCAAGCTGTTGTTTGAGGCCGAACACCATTCCCGTTTCCAAGGCGATTCTTTCGCGGTGATACAGAGCAACGCTTGTCATTAATTAGTTAATTTCCTGATATTGATTCCGGCATTCCCGACAGACGGAATTCCTTTGTTCCCCGTACGTAGACCCATGGAAACGAGGGTGGAGATACGTTGGTGAATGGATTCTATAGTGGTTTGAACGTGTATTTTCCTGCCATTTAGTGTTGAAATAGCTAGGATAGCGGAGCCGATAAAGAGACCGCCATGTTGGGAAGCATTAATTAACATATCCGAACAAGACGTCAAGTCAGGTGTACGCGAAACTCCCGGATTCCGGCGAGCTTTAAGCGCATTTCGAGAATAAAGGTCATTAATCCTGATTTGCGTTTCCAAACCGAGAAACGTCTGGCCCGCAAAATACAAGAGCAATAACCGTGTTCCTCCTCGAATCTGTTTCCTAAAGGAGCGACAACGAATAAATAAAAATGGGGCGGGGGGACACAACAAAATCAGAACGGACAGAGAAATTCGAACGGTGGCGCATCGGCTTCGGTAATATAAAAAAAAAAAGAACATGGACGGCCTCGCACTCCGTGGCGCTTCAAAAAGAGAATACTCTCCGGCAACAGTGAAAACTGAATGAAATTTTTCTCCCTTTGAAGTCGCCCGATTGCTTTGTTTCTATTTCTGGCGATTGCGCTCCGGGAATAAAGGATGCAGTGCTCGCGAATTCTTTTCAAAAATTGTGCTATTCCCTTTCTCGAACGCTACCGGCTAACGCACAAAACGCTCTCCAATTATCTCGTAATTCCTAGAGAGCCACTGTTTGTCTAGGAAGCTTCAAAGGAATTTCGCGTACCGTGGGTATTTTGTCCAGCGGTTGAGAACCACTGACCTGGCGGTTCGGAAGGCCGGTGTGAACGGGAAACCATTTTCTAGGTATTAGAACTGTTCTGAAAAGTGTGCAAGAATTTTTAGTGCGAAATTGTTTGTTAAAAATGGTTGATAGTGAGAAGTTGACAACCACTGAGCTGATGTAAAATAATAATCATACACAGGATTCTGAAATGTTCTTCAATCTGTATATTTTCTTAGAAAATCGTTTGAGTAAGCCTCTGATTATACAATCGTCTGACTAGGAGGCTTCTGGTTGAGAATCACTGGACTGACGTTATTCGACCAGCCGACTAAACGATCTCCAATTATTTGTAAATTTATGGAGTCATAAGGGGATCTATATCCAGTAACTGTTTTGCTCTAGGATCGTACAGATAAAAGACTGAACGTCGAGAAGTTGAGAACCACTGATCTGACGTCACAATATCACCACAGGCCAATGAATTTTCAGCTATTTTCAGCGCACAGATTTATCTGGAATATTATTACAAGAAAGTGTCAAGTGTGGAACCCTGTATTTAGGCAGATTAACATCAAATAGTTGAGAACCACTGATCTGACGTCACAATATCACCACAGACCAATGAATTCTCAGCTATTTCCATTGCACAGATTTATCTGGAATATTATTGCAAGAAAGTGTCAACTGTAGAACCCTTATTTAGGCAGATTGACATCGAGAAGTTGAGGACCACTGACCTGACGTCACAATATCAACCCAGACCAAAGGATTCTCAGCTATTTCCTTTGCACAAATTTATCTGGAATATTATTACAAGAAAATGTCAACTGTAGAACCCTTATTCAGGCAGATTAACATCAAGTAGTTGAGAACCACTGAAGCGACGTCACATGACCAGTCTACTAAACGATCTCCAAACATTTTTCAGTTTATAGATTCAGTAAGAGAACAGTGTAGAATTAATTTTCATAATAGAATCGTGAGCCACAGAAAGTGTATTTGGAAGGGTTGGGAGCCACTGGCGTGATGTATCACAAATCGTTCCTGCCGGCAGCCATTCGCGCTGTCATTACACCGAATCCACGGCACAATCGTCCCCTTTAACGACCGGAATTTCTTCGGGAGTAATTAAACGAATTATCAGTCTAGAACGTCGCCACCAGCCGCCATTAGACGTTCCACGAAATTCCTAGCCGGCGTGAAAAGTGGGGTGCTAGGAATTCTTGTCGCGGGCGGCCTGCTGGCACCGCCGCCATCACCACCTCTGACAAAGCCCTGACCATTTCTTCGTGGTTCTTTCCGCCTCATCGAGGACTCCCGTGACTCCGCGCGTCGTCGTCGTCGTCGTCGTCGCAAGACGAAAATACGGTTCGTTACGTCCGACCATGGCCCGGGGAAAAAAACAACTGGCGAAACTATTGTCACAATTGTCACCGAATCGCGTGAGGGGTGAAAATTGAGAAATAGAGGGGGGAGGCCTACCAGCGAGAGGAGACGGTGACAAATTGGAGTGACATTGTTGACGAGTGAAGAACGGTTGCACAAGGCTGCTCCGAACGAAACCGAGACAAAATCGTGGGCCTCCTTCTATTCTCGCGACGAAAGTCGGGTAGACGCGATGTTACGCTTATCCGTCTTCGTTTCTTTCGGCGACGCTGCATTTGCATCGTTACCACCGCACAAAAACGATACCCGGATTCTTTTGCATCTCCACGAATTCCTTTGGGTGCTGGGGAATCATGGTCAGATCTATGGACAGACATTTTCAGATTTGTTTGGAGGTTGAGAACCACTGCCCTGAGCTCGGAAATTGTTTTCACAAATATGCCCTGAAATCTATCCAGTGCATTGATTTATCTAGAATAATATTTTGTGGCAGTTTTCTCTATAGAACCCTCTCTTTAGGGAAGTTAGCATTGAGTAGTTGAGAACCACTGAACTGACGTCACAAAACCAGCCCATTAAATAGTCTACAACTGTTTCCCAATTCATAGATTCACGAGAGGGTCCACTTCAGATGAATTTTAGCTGCAGAATCGTGGGCCAACGATAAAGAACATCAGGCAGTTGAGAACCACTGAACTGACATCACAAAACTAACCCATTAAATAGTCCCCAAGTGTTTCCCAATTCGTAGATTCATGAGGGAGTTCGCTTCAGATGAATTTTCACTACAGAATCGTGGGCCAACGAAAAAGAACATCAGGCAGTTGAGAACCACTGAACTGACGTCACAAAACTAACCCATTAAATAGTCTACAACTGTTTCCCAATTCGTAGATTCACGAGGGTGCTAGCTTCAGATTAATTTCCGCTGCAGATTCGTGGGCCAACGAAAAAGAACATCAGACAGTTGAGAACCACTGAACTGACATCGCATGAAAATCAATTCACTTAGAAATCTCCAACTGTCTACAGTGTATTGATTTATCTGGAAAAATATTTTAGGTGGGATACATTGAAGATATCATAAGTTTCAACTGCAGAATTCTTCTATATGTAGGAAAACCAGTATTGACCAGTTGAGGACCACTGAACTGACGTCACAAAATCAACCCTTCAAACAATCCATAACAGTTCCCGACGCATTAGTTTGTCTAGAAAATTATTTTAACTACAGATTCCTATCCTAATATTATCAGAGGGGTAAAATTAAGGGTTGCTACCTCTAATTGTTATGTTTGGTAGAAAGAGAATTCAATTAAAGGATACGGGGAAAAAGATTGAAGAAATATCAGAATTGGCGTGGGTGGACAGCCCAATAATCCCAATCGTCGAAGCGATCGTCTAATCGCTAGACGATCGTCTGTTCGTTCATCGTCATTACCTGGAAAGTGGCAGGGAAATCCCTGCCCGATCGAGATAACATTAATTAACCGGCCCCGGGGAAAAGTGTCTTAATTACGACGTCGTTGTCGCGCACTATTCATCCGGTTGCCAATAGACTCGATGATACATAGTCGGCGGGAAAGTGTTCTCTCGCTCCTGCGCGCGCAACAGTATAGCCATGGCGATAGTAGCCCCCGCGCGCAAGCAACATAAATATCGCGCTAATTCTACGCCGCGAAATAAATCCTGCTCGTAACGTGGGCACACGTTGACCCACATTTGTGCCACCGCCCACTGTGCACCACCTCTGAGAGTTCGCGCGGACATTTGTCTTGCAGCTGGGCTCGTGTACCTGCACACGTTAATACGAGGCTCACGTTTGCTTTTGCCGGCTGCTTTTTGTGCGGATGAAGGATGTGCAGGAAGGACGAAATGATTCTTCAATCTGGCAAAAGGATGGACGTTGCGATCCTTTTTTAAAGTTAGCACTGATGGATCGACTACACGCGGACACAAACAACACAAATCAAGTAGAATTAGGTGTGCTAGGGTCGGGCGTTATAGGGCCAGAAATTTTATGGTGGGGCATCCAATGGTCAGGTCTCCCAGGTCAGGAACTTTCAAGGGTCAGGTCCCGATAAGGACGGCTAGGCTTGGGTCAGGTCTCTAGGCCTGGGCTAGGTGTGGGCCAGGTCTCTAGGCTTGGGTCAGGTCTTTAGGTCTGGGCCAGGTCTCTAGGTCTGGGTTAGGTCTCTAGGTCTGGGTCAGGTCACTATGACTGGGTTGGGTCTCTAGGTCTGGGTTGGGTCTCTAGGTCTGGGTTGGGTCTCTAGGTCTGGGTTAGGTCTCTATATCTGAGCTAGGTCTCTAGGTCTGGGCCAGGTCTCCTAGGTCTGGGACAGGTCTCCTAGGTCTGGGCCAGGTCTCCTACGCCTGGGCTAGGTCTCTACGTCTGGGTCAGGTCTCTACGTCTGGGTCAGGTCTCTACGTCTGGGTCAGGTCTTTAGGTCTGGGTCAGGTCTTTAGGTCTGGGTCAGGTCTTTAGGTCCGGGTCAGGTCTCTAGGTCTGGGTTAGGTATCTAAGTCTGGATTAGGTCTCTAAGTCTCTAGAAGTAAAAACCCTAGCTATAGACCTCCTAGCGTCGGACATGTTAGGATCAGGCCCCCAGGATCAGGTATTCTAGGGGTAGAACCCATGTAGTCATTCGGAAGTGGGTTAGACATCCAAGGGTTTATTATGCTTGATACTGCAGGATCAATAGAAATCTGACTAAGGACTTGGAGAGCAATAAATAGTTAGGTACTTCAGAGTTAGGTTTGACTACATCAGTTTGCGGACCTAGCATGATACCTCCAGGTCAAACCCCAGTCTGATTCAGACCTGGCCATCCTACTTCAGTGGGTCGCCATAGTTTTGCTCCGATGAAAAGTAGACAAGCATGATTTATAACAGTGGATGGGCCAACGCTAGTCACAAATTGTTACCGGGGCGAAAATCCATTCTCTGTTCGGAGTTTCGAGCGGCGAGGACAGGGGGCCTGTGCACGTGTCGCGGCACAATTCTTGCGAAATGACATTTTGGAATGAATGCGTGTAAACGAGTGCAACGCTGGCCCGTAATTCGTGCGTGGGATAAAATTTCTCGCCGCTTGTCCCTCGGTTTTGTTAATGCGAGTCCCATCTCCTGCACGCGCGTTCGCGCACGGTGGCTCGCGTTCGTGTTGGTTATCGATAGTGTCGGATTTCCTCGTGGATGACCGGCTACGTGCCGGCACGCATGCAGATTAACGGAGAAACCTTTCCGCGCTGCGAGGCACCGTAATTGATACCATGTTTATGGAGCCTTTTTATTTTGCTAATTCGCCGGGCCGCGCAACACGAGGAACTATTACGCCGTTTTGCATACGATCTGGGTCACGAGCGTGCCACGCTTGATGCTGTTTCATGAGCCATAAGTTGAATATCTTTGTAATTATTCCCTTGGGAAAATCTTGCTGGGTACACTGAAACGCTATAATGTTTTATCAAGACAAATTATTGCTCTTGAGATATTGTCTAGGGCCATTAGCTGGCTCAGTTTTTATACTCTTAGGTCTAGATTACTGCAGACTTAAATTGCAGTTAGGTTTCAACTTGGTTGGGCTATATTTGTCTAGGTTTGAGTATGTGTGAAGCTGAGTTGATTTAGATCTGGGTTAAATTTGAGCTGGAACCAAAATTAGGTGTGCTAGATCTGGACTGATCTGACTTGATTTAGGCATTAGGTGTGAGATTAGGTTTAAACTTGGTTGGGCTATGTTTGTCTAGGTTTGAGTAGGTGTGAAGCTGAGTTGAGTTATGTTTGGGTTAGGCCTGAGCTGGAACCAAGATTGGGTATGATAGATCTGGACTGATCTGGTTTGATTGAGGCATTAGGTATGAAATTAAGTTTGAACTTGGTTGGGCTGTGTTTGAATTAGGTTTGTGTAGGTTTGTGTAGATTTGAGGCAGTTTGAGTTGGGTCTACAACAATTTTTGAGTCCGTATAAGCTAGGCCTATATGTAATCTAAATACCTGATAGGTTTGAGCTAGATCTATTCATCTTGAACGAGGTTAGATGTAAGTTGGATCTGGTTGGATCCAAATATGATTTCGACGATTTTAAAGTCAGGTCTGTGATGGAGCATCAGTTGAACAGTTTCTCCGATCATTAGGGGCATCGACTAGATTTATGAAGTCTGCGAAGCCGTTTCGGCAGTAACAGAGAACAGTTTCGCGTAATGAAAATAAAGTGTACGATGCAGCAAAGTGTCTCGTATATCGTTGGACGCGGAACGATCGACGGAAGCGTGCATATCGAGCTCTGCGACCAGCAGCGTCACGGGGCCGCATATCGGGGAAAATGAAATTGTTGGCAGTTATCGGGGCGAGCTAGTAGCCATAATAATCGATCTCCGTGCAGCCAGCCCTCGTAGAATCGAATTCGAGCTGGTAGCTCGAACGTTCCGATTCGGAGAGGCAAAAACAATGACACACGGGGCATTGTGCCAGTACCGTCTGCCCATATGTGTGTAACAACTTCTGCAGGAAAAAAACTTCCCCTCGTTCATCGCGATCGATCGCCGCGACAGAGACAAGATTATTATATTAACCACAAACGCAATTTTGGTAAAATAATCTCTTCAAACAGGCCATTTTCTCACGCTGAGACGTAACTCGGTCCATGTTAGGCTAGGCGGTGGAAAGTTGTACATTGATCCTTAATAGACCCAAAGAGTGGACACAAAATTGAACCCAGGTGGAATTAGATAAACCCAGATAGACTTAAATGGATTCAGATAAATCTAGATAGAGTCAAACATATCTGGACAGACTTAAACAAACGTAGATAGTAGATCCAGACAAACCAAGACAAACCAAGACAAACTTAGACAGACCCATAGAGGCCTAGATAGAATCAGATGGCTACAAGTTAGACATTAATAAATTTAGATAGACTCAAACAATCCTAAATATACTCAGACAAACCTAGATAGACCCAGATAGATACAAGTTGAACCGACATAAAATTAGATAGACCCAGACGGACTTGAATAGATCCAGACAAACCTAGACAGACTCAAACAAATCTGGGCAGACCTAAACAAACCTAAACAGACCATGACAAATCTAGACAAACCAAGACAGACCAAGACAAACCAAGGCAAACCCAAACAAACCAAGACAAACCTAGGCAAACCAAGACAAACCAAGGCAAACCAAAACAAACCAAAACAAACCAAGACAAACCAAGACAGACCAAGACAAACCAAGACAGACCAAGACAAACCTAGGCAAACCAAGACAGACCAAGGCAAACCAAAACAAACCAAGACAAACCAATACATACCGAGACAAACCAAGACAAATCAAGACAAACCAAGACAGACCAAGACAAACCAAGACAAATTCATAGAGACCTATACAAACATAAACAGACCTAGATACATTAAAGTTAGACCCAAGTTAGGCTCAGACAGACACACCTGGATCCAGATAGACCCATTCAAGCGCGGACAGATCAGAGTTAGACCCGGCCGGACGAAATTAAACGTAGCCAGAAGTGAGGGAACGATTCAGGAGCGGCAATTTCCAGCAGCAATTCGTCGAGTAGACTGGAATTCTCCAAAAACACGTCCTCGGTTGAAGCTCAGGGGATCGATCGCGCCGCGAGAGAGGAACAAAAGAAGCAAGAGCAAAGACGGAAGGACAGAACCGAGGGAAAAGCGAATCTCCGTGCTCGTCCAGGCGTCGACAAAACCCAAGCTTTCGAGTAGATCCGCGTCGACGAGGAAACTAAGATCAACCTCTCACCTAGCGAAACGACAAAGAAGCCACACGATGACGCCTTCGCCGTCGAGTGGTCTTTCACGTGGCCTGCGGAAAAATGGTGAACGCAACCGGGTAAAGACGATCCCGGGGTTCATCCAGGAAAGAGACGGCCTAAGTGTAGAACTGTCGAAAGAGGCTGACCCACATGAAGGGAACGGTTGCGTCTCGGGGATGTATCGATGCACAACGGTGTACCTAAGTGTAGATCGCGACGATCGTCGAGAGGGGACAGAGACACGGGTGTAGGGCTCTTGCCACGTTCACTCCGGGATCGTTCTCTGGGAGCTGATAGGCTTACAAAAAGCTATTGTTACGTCGACTTTAAGTTTTCACGCCGGCGACGCCCACAACGGCAGCCAGCGAACGAGCGAGCGCGACACGCTCTTTTCTCGAGCTGCGACGTGACGTGAATGCAGCCCTTTGTGCCGAACTTTGACGGATCAATCCAGAGCCCGCCGCGGTCGTCGACGTTTAGCCGTCGCGTCGTTCCGGCCACGAGCCTGTCCCTACCCACTTGCGATAAGGAGAACAAATTGCCACAGACTCGCGCCGTTCCGTGATAGAGAGCTTCAAGAGCTTCAGAGTTTCCGGAGCCGTGCAGATACACGCTACAGTAATTCCTCGATCTAAGTCCTTCTTCGGGACTTAGATCGCGAAGGGACACTATTCTTTTGTGACCGCGTCGACCGTGCCGAACGTAGAAAAGGACAGCTTGCAAACACGGACCGCGCGGCCGAAGGCGCAACAAAAAATAGCGTATCGGTGAGACAATACTAGTACAATAATAAAACTTCTTTATTTTTTACTTATTTTTAATGAAATTTTACCAATATATTCGTGGCATTTTTCTAATGAAAATGATACCAAATATGATATAATTCCGGTGATATTTACTTGTGTAATAAACGATGAAAGTTTCGGACGTAAAGAAGAACAGCGCATAGGAAAGAAAGAGACGACAAGAGTCGCGGCAACCGGCACAGTTCAAAGGCTCGCGTGTCCGTACAATGTAATGCCAATAGAAAACTTCCATCGTTCATTACACAAGTAAATATCATCGGAATTATATTATATTTGGTATCATTTTCATTAGAAAAATGCCACGAATATGTTGGTGAAAGTTCCATGAAAAAATAATAAAAAATAAAGAAGTTTTGTAATTGGATTAGTAGTGATTCACACCGATATACCCGACCCAGGATCAGATTACGCGGCATGTTTACACTGCTCGGCGACCGAGGCACCTCGAGCTCCGCAGTGGAAGGAGTAGGCCAAGGGACATAGATCGCAACGTTCCGTTGGACTTAGATCGAGGAATTACTGTACTTTCGGCGTCTAACGTGAGCATGGATTTTTGGGACTGGTTTCCAAGCTTTTATTTGAATTACACCTAGCTGGACTTCGTTTGGACCAACAGTTCTCGATAGGAAGAGACCTGCAGATGTAAACTCTGATGTTAATCTTGTTAAAAAAATCGTACGGCCCTGAGTCTGCGCTTGTTTTAAAGCTAAGAGTCTCTACTCTTGCGCCCCATCATTTGTTGTCTGCGAAAAAATTGTCTCGTGATATAGTGAGTGGGGAAGTGAGGACACTAAATTTTCGAAAAATTTTCGTTCTTGTTTGGTCCGTTACAACTTTGTGAAAAAAAATCGGAGGGTGATCTGGCTTTGCTTATTTTAACGGGTGATATCTGCGCTTTTAATGTGTGGAGGGTTTTTTTGTTAGGATTAGTGTACTCGAAAATACAGGCGGAAAAGTGCAAGGAGTTATTTTTTATACATTTTTCGAATTGAAATGTCTGTATCGGGATCAAAAAATTTTTTTCAGCGTTAAATCTGATGAGGATTTGGAGATTAAAGTCTTCGCTTTCCAACGAGTCGAAAAAAATTGGTCTACGATTTTTTGTTGCCAATTTATGTCGTTTCGAATGAAAAGAGTGTCACCAGCGGTGGACTAACTCACGCATCACTATAACTCAAATAATTGTGGATATTTAAACTAGTGTAACTTCGTGAAAAAAAATCGGAGCATAGTGTACCTAGGCTCTTTTGAAAGGGTAAAGTCTGCAATTTTTACACACTTAAGGGCTTGTCTGCAGCCCTAGTGTAGCCTGACGTACAGACGAAAATGTGAAAACAGTAGGTTTTTGGAAATGTTTCAACTTCAGAGGTCCCTGTGTCAATTAAAAAATTTTTCTCGGAACTAAAACTCATACTGATTTGAAGACCGATGTCTTCGCTTTCCAACAAGTCAAAAAAAATTGATCTACGATTTTTTGTTGCCAATTTATGTCATTTCGAATGAAAAGTGTTGGAAAAGGATGACTATCTCCAACGAGAACTTCTTGATATTGAAACTATTACAACATCGTGAAAAAAAATCGGAGCACAATGCACCTGGACTTATTTCAAAGCTTGAAACCTCTACTTTCGCATACCGTTGTTCAATTTTTGCAAAAAAAATTTTTAATAATCCTGCGGGTGGGAAACTTAAGACACCACTTTCCCTAATTAAATGAATCGGATTTGTTCGTCTCGACTTTAACGCGATTGAAAATCGACGAAAAGCAACAGGAGTCGAATAATTTGCAACAGTTGCAAAATGTATTGCCGTCAATGGATTTACCTCAGTAATTTTTAATTTCGCCCTTCGCTCCTCGAATTCGTGACTTTTAATACCCTTTTATTTCCATGTTAAACACAATTCCGCTCATCCGTTCGAATCGACGTTCAACGAAATATTCGGTAATCCTTGGGGTGCAGTCAAGGGGGAGGGGAGGGTTCGAACGCATAAGTACATTTTTAATTCACGATAAGCCGTAAACAGCGTGCGCGTTTTGCGCCCATTAATGAGGCTCTCTGGCCGGATAATAATAAACAAAGAATATCAGAGGGGGGGTTCGATTAATTTTTAAGCGGCCCGACGAATTCATAATTAGTTCGCGTCTGCTAGTAATGATACCGGGAATTATTGAGTGGCCCGGATAACGTATAACAAATTTCGAAGTATTTTGCCGGTTATTACCGGAGCTACGATTATTCGAACCCGTTCCACCCGACGTTTCGTCCCGCAGGTGTGGAGGGGGGAGGGAGGGGCGGGGGCCCCGGGAACTAATTAATTAGCCGTTTCGATTGCCGACGCGTGACGAGCGTGCCGGGTCTAATTTTTCCGACGCGTTAAACTCGAAGCGACGCTGTCGGCACCCCCCCCCCCTCCCAGGCCGTCGACTTGGTTTTAATTTCCAATCTGTCCCGCTGAACGAAGATCAACGAGACGTCCGCGCGTCTATTTTAGGCGTCCCTGACATAGCGTTCTCGCCTACGAGACCACGAAATATGAGGACGAAAGTATAATGAGGTTTTTCCCTTTTTTTTTTCCTGACGTTGCGCGGCTCGTGTTTTGAAATACGCTTCTCGGCTGTATCTACGGCAGAACGATCGCCAGGTCCTTTCTCGTCGGCGAGCGACAAGGAATTTGGATATTTCCGTTTCAATTTCGTCCGAGACCCTCGATCAATCTCCTCGCTCTGGCGATACTTCGACTCACAGCCAAAGGAACTCTAGACGCAAAAAGGCGAACACCTCTGGGGAAAGCGTTCCTCGATACATCACCGAACGAGTATTCCGACGGTGGGAAGTCGGAAAACTAATTAACTGCGACAACCAAACTGGCAGGAGATCTCTTTCGTTCGTATCAACGATTTACATCGGTTCCTGCCACTTGGTGACGATTTCCCGAAAATTGGATATTTGTGTTTTCAATTTTGTACGCGCTATGGCGCGAGAAAATTGTTTGGGAAAAAATTCTGTATGGGTTTGAAAGTAGAGGCTTCAGGCTTCGAAATGAGATAAAGTATATGTTCCTGCGATCTTTTTTAAGAAAGTTATTACGGTTCAAACGTGGTCGAGAATTTGTCGAAAATAGGGAATTTAGTGTCCTGAGTTCCCTACTAGTTATGGCGCGAGAAAAAATTTTATGAAAAAATTTCTTACTAAGTTTGAAAGTAGAGGCTTCAAGCTTTAAAATGAGATAAACTATATGATCCTGCGATTTTTTTTAGAGAAAGTTATAACAATTCAAACATTGTCGAGAATTCGTCGAAAATAGGGAAATTAGTGTCCTGAGTTCCCTACTAGTTATGGCGCGAGAAAATTTTTTAGGAAAAAGTTTCTTACTAGGTTTGAAAGTAGAGGCTTCAGGCTTTAAAATGAGATAAACTATATGATCCTACGATTTTTTTAAAGGAAGTTATAACGGTTCAAACATAGTCGAGAATTTGTCGAAAATAGGGAATTTAGTGTCCTGAGTTCCCTACTAGTTATGGCGCGAGAAAATTTTTTAGGAAAAAGTTTCTTACTAGGTTTGAAAGTAGAGGCTTCAGGCTTTAAAATAAATTCAGGTGCATTGTGCTCGGATTTTATTTCACCAAGTTATAATAGTTTCAATATCACCCACTTCTAATTGAAGATAGTAATCCTTTTCCAAAGAAGTTTGACCTTGAATGACCTTCAGTCATAGGTAACTGAACTCATCCTAAAACGCAGTATTTAAAAGTGGATAGAAAAACATATAACTCCAATTAAAATAGGGAAACTTGACCTTCACCTGACCTTGTCCGCCTCAGTACAGAACAACATTTATCTGAAACATTTTGCGTATAATCAATATTTTTGGATATTCGTCTGTGTAACGCTTCATAATTTCCAAGCCTCTATAAACGTCGGCTCTCGGAGAGCAAATATCGCAATAATTTTCCTGGAACACGTGTATTAACGGGGCAGGTTCGGCCCCCTATCTCGGCCATGCTCTATCGAGATTCACCCCCGATAGTGACAACGCTCGTTGCCCTCTCATCTCTCGGCGTTCCGCCTACGATCGATTATATCACGCACGTTATACCGTGTATATAAAACCGCAAGCAGCCCTCCTCGTGCCTCCTTCACCGCGCAGCCCTGGCAGAGACTTCGTGACGAGGAGCTATTCCTGGAGTATTTTAGGGTTACAAGTTCCGCCGTAGATTGTGGAGATAGGCCCCCGCGGGCTTATTTATGGATCGAATTCGCGAGATTTCCGGGAAAGCTCGTTTTCCTTCCCCACAGCTATGTGTGCAGTCCCCTCATCGCCGTACCGGGCTCATCGGCTTTGATATCGCTGCTTTGATGAAATATTATCGGTAATCTGCCGGATGTGTTCTTTGCCGCTCCGATTCCAACTCGGCTCAAATCCTATCCACTTTCTTCTCGCTCTTGTTCCTTACAAACTGTTCCTACCAATGTCCGAACATCGTTTCTGTCATCAATCTGTTTACACCCGGCGCTGTTTGCCTCGTAATATATGTTAGATGAAAAGATGTGCGAGATCCAAGGTATAGGGGTGGGACTCAAACGAGAGAGCAACACTGTTTTCGTCCGAGACGACGTGGCTATTTTTAATGATCACTGTACATTGGGAGCAAGAATCTCTTGCTGATCTGGTAGCTAGGTGGTCAGTCAATCGAATTTTTCTTGAAAATGTCAGCCTTTCAATAATTAATTTAACTGTCCTCTAGTTTGCAATGGGTTAGTGGTATTTTCTGTTTTAGTATATCTAAGTTGTCCAGTCAATCGAATTTTTCTTGAAAATGTCAGCCTTTCAATAATTAATTTAACTGTCCTCTAGTTTGCAATGGGATAGTGGTATTTTCTGTTTTAGTATACCTAGGTTGTCCAGTCAATCGAATATTTCTTGAAAATAACAAACTTTCAATAATTAATTTAACTGTTCCCTAGTTTTCAATGGAATAGTGGTATTTTCTGTTTTAGTATAAAATAGTTGTCCGATCAATCGAATTTTTCTTCAAAATATCATCCTTTCAATAATTAATTTAACTGTCCTGTAGTTTCTAATGGAATAGTGGTATTTTCTGTTTTAGTATACCTAGGTTGTCCAATCAGTCGAATTTTTCTTGAAAATAACAAACTTTTAATAATTAATTTAACTGTCCCCAATTTTCTAACGGAACACTGGTATTTTCGGTTTTAGTATACCTTGCTTGTCCAATCAGTTGGATTTTTCTTGAAAATACCACCCTTTCAATAATTAATTTAACTGTCCTCTAGTTTCCAATGGAGTAGTGGTATTTTCTGTTTTAGTATATTTAGGTTGTCCAATCAGTCGAATTTTTCATGAAAATAACACCCTTTCAATAATTAATTCAACTGTCCCCAATTTTCTGAGAGAGCAGTGGTATTTTCTGATTTGAGTCCATTTTGAAAAAAAGTAATTCGAATTTAAAAGGGCGTTCGAATATTTTCTTGAGTCACTGTATATCTCAGTAGCCACTTTAGCAATTGAGCCCTGTAACAGCTGTACCCATATGTGATCAGTCAACCTAGTCGGTTGTCCTAATCGATCTCGTTAGTAGAGTCCACCTGCCCGAAGTCTGGCATCTGATCGTCCGCTCTTGCAGATGAAATATTTTTATTAAATACTTAAATAATAAATCGTTTTATTAACACCAAATCTACCGATGCTTAAAAGTAACTGGCATATGTTGTCTCATAAAAATGACAAAATTAAATTTATTTTGACTTTGTGCGGTTCGAATTATAATATATGGTCTGCTAAATATATTTACTAAATCATTTGCCAGGGAACCAACTTTATAATTTCAATAATTATGAAATAAAAAATGTGGAACTAGTAATTTCGAACCATATTAAATTTATTTGGACTTTGGGCGATTCGCATTATAATATATGCTCTGCTGAATATATTTACTAAATCATTTTCCACGGAACCATCTTTATAATTTCAATAATTATGAAATCAAAATTCTGGAACTAGTCATTTCGAACCATAGTAAATTTATTTGGACTTTGTGCGATTCGTATTATAATATATGCTCTGCTAAATACATTTACTAAATCATTTGCCAGGGAACCAACTTTATAATTTCAATAATTATGAATAAAAAATGTGGAACTAGTAATTTCGAACCATATTAAATTTATTTGGACTTTGTGCGATTCGTATTATAATATATGCTCTGCTGAAAATATTTACTAAATCATTTTCCACGGAACCATCTTTATAATTTCAATAATTATGAAATCAAAATTCTGGAACTAGTCATTTTGAACCATATTAAATCTATTTGGACTTTGTGCGGTTCAAATTATAATATATGCTTTGCTAAATATATTTACTAAATCATTTGCCACGGAACCATTTTTACAATTTCAATAATTGTGAAATCAAAAATCAGTTTAGTGTTAAGTTTGAGGATCCGAGGTCAAAGATGGTGGTTTTTGAGTGAAGAAAGAGGTTTATGGTTACCAATGCGTACGACAAGGGAAGCTGTCCGCTCGGCCATTCTGGTTCAGAGGTTAACTACAACGCACGTCCGGCCACGGCAACCCTCGTAACATCGACCTTTTACCCATTCGCGGTCACGATGCGTCGTTTCTGTCTACTGTATCGTATCAACCGACAAACCAATCAGGTTCCCACAATGGGGACAACGCTATAGTAACCGGGACGTTTCCTTCTGATTTCACCGACACCGGGCTTTTTGGCCCCGAGTTTTATACGGGCGCCATCGCTTCCGCCATTGGGATTGTCGAGTCAGTATGGCGGGGCATCGATAAGCTAACTTGGGTTAGGATGTTATTCGAACAGAGTTTTAATTTTAGAGACATGTTTTCAGAATGGGCTGTTCGAAATGAGAATGGAGGCGTTGTTAGGGTCCGTGCCTAACTTTGATCCACCCACACCTGGACCTCATAATCTTCATAGATCAACACAGATCCGAAAACCTAACCTCAATTTTACTTCATAATTTTCATAGATCAAAACAGATCCGAAAACCTAACCTCAACTAGTCCATAATCTTCATAGATCAACACAGATCCGAAAACCTAACCTCAATTTTACTCCATAATTTTCATAGATCAAAACAGATCCGAAAACCTAACCTCAACTAGTCCATAATCTTCATAGATCAACACAGATCCGAAAACCTAACCTCAACTGACCCATAATCTTTATAGAACAAACACAGATTCGAAAACCTAACCTCAACTGGCCCATAATCTTCATAGATCAACACAGATCCGAAAACCTAACCTCAATTTTACTCCATAATTTTCATAGATCAAAACAGATCCGAAAACCTAACCTCAACTAGTCCATAATCTTCATAGATCAACACAGAGCCGAAAACCTAACCTCAACTGGCCCATTATCTTCATAGATCAACACAGACCCGAAAACCTAACCTCAATTTTACTCCATAATTTTCATAGATCAACACAGATCCGAAAACCTAACCTCAACTGGCCCATAATCTTTATAGAACAAATACAGATCCGAAAACCTAACCTCAACTGGCCCACAATCTTTATAGATCAACACAGATCCGAAAACCTAACCTCAACTGGACCAGTGTGAATTACCGTACCACTCCCCTTAACAAAAGCCAATGGGATTCAGCAACGCCCATGGTTTCCTCATAAGAAGATTATGATAACAAGATCAGGTGGAATAAGTAATACTCGGAATTCTGGGAGAGTTTTAACTACATTTCTGCAACGTAGGTCACTTATCCTCATTTGTACCGAGAAACCTCTAAACACAAAATACAGAACAATAATCGCACCAACCTGAAGTCCTAAACCGTTCCAATAAAACAACAAAATATTGCATTTCAGAAAATTGATATAAAAATATTTGTATCCTGATGAGCTCACCAGGTGATATACTTTATAAAATAAGTCTGACCCGCATACTCTGGTCTGGCTGAACGTTGTAGAATGCAATGATGTTCCAAAAATTCCAACCTCATATACCGCGAGTTTTAGACTCTTCATATGTTCCTTGCAAAAAGAACACTAACCCCTTGCCAACCAAAAACGATTCACGGGTTTCAATATCCTCCACTGACCTCCACTAAACTGGTCGATATGCTCGAGGGATACTGCTGTCCTCCACAAAAAAATAAATTAACAACGCTCCAAAATGGGGTCGAGACGCGACAAAAAATTGTTCAATCATACGACAGCTCTGCCATTTGATCCATATTTTTATTTCTAATATTACACATCCCCTGATAGGGGGTGGTTTCACCCTTCTACACAAAATTGATATCCAGATTTTAGACAAGCACAGTTCTGCTTTAAAAATGTCTTTCCTAATTTTTGACCGTTAATGAAAAATTTCCGAAGCATCATTTAAGTGTCTCAAAAAATCCCGTCTTTACAAAATCATTACCAGCGAGGTACTAGGTTATAAAAAAAATTCTGTGTCCCCAATCACTTTGAGAACAAAGGTTTCCAACCCTCATTTAATTGTCCCAAAAAATCCCACCCCAGCAAAGTACTAGGTTAAAAAAAATTCTGTCCCCAATCACTTTGACAAAAAAACTTTGGAACCCTCATTTAAGTGTCCCAGAAAATCTCATCTTTATAAAATCATTCCCAGCGAAGTACTAGGCTATAAAAAAAAATTCTGTGAACCCTAATGACTTCTATAAAAAAAAAAAAGCTTTCCAACCCTCATTTAAGTGTTCCAAAAAATCCCGTCTTTACAAAATCATTTCCAGCAAGGTGCTAGGCTATAAAAAAATTCTGTGAACCATAATCACTTCGACGAAAAGCTTCCCAACCCTCATTTAAGTGTCCCAAAAAATCCCACCCCAGCAAGCTATGTACACGGTTATAAAAAAAATTCTGTCCCCAATCAAAAAAGCTTCCGAACCCTCATTTAAGTGTCCCAAAAAATCTCATCTTTACAAAATCATTCCCAGCAAGGAACTATGCTATAAAAAGGAAATTCTGTGAACCCTAATGACTTCGATAAAAAAAGCTTCCCAACCCTCATTTAACTGTCCCAAAAAATTCCGTCTTTACAAAATTATCCCCAGCAAGTTGCTAGGTTATAAAAAATATTCTAAAAATCCAAACTTTATAAAATCAGTCCTAGCGAGGTGCTAAGCTACACAATGACATCTACAAAAAATCATTCCAAGCCCCATTTAAGTGTCTGAAAGAATCCCCAATTTTACAAAATCGTTCCCAGCGAAGTTCAAGGTTATAAAAAAAATGTTTCGCGTCCGGAGGATATTCCTTTACCATTTCCCGAGTAGGAGGAGTATTTTCAAGTTCCCAGATTCCCCGTGTCCCGCATAGATAGGAAGTAATCACTGCAAGCAGTCGTCGGCTTCAAACAATAAGTGCCATTAGGGTGTGGAGGGGTGCTCATTGATGCGAGGACTCCAGCCATTGGTCCAGGTTTGTCCCGGTCTTTCTGAATGGCTCGGTCAGCGCGGTAAATGACGTCGGCATCGATTTGCCATTTGTCTCGGCCTCGTCGGGCAACATTATTTCCTAGGGACCCGGCCCTTCGTCTTACGTCGACGCCATTTGCCGGGAATTTGGCGCACGTCGTGACGCGTGCTGGTATGCAACTGCCGGACGTTTCTCTGGCACAAAGGTGACCGTCCCGGGGGCTGTATAAGTAAGGCTCAAGGAAACGTCCGCATTCCTGACACCTGACGGCGCGTTCAATGGAAGTTGTGTGCCGGTCCCCCCTCCCTATCATCCCCTCCTGCGATACGTTACACCTGGCCGCGCTGTAAGGGGGGCAAACCGGCGTCCCTCGCATTAGCTTGAATGGACACGCTCTGATTCTTACCGCTGCCCTCGTGCGGCTGCTTCGATTTCTGATTGTTCCCTTTTTTTTTTGCGTTCCGAGGAATTCTAGCTCACGTATTCATGGCTGCCGTTGTTTGCTCATGTTCAATGACGGTTTACAACGCCCGGATCGCTCCGTTTAAGAGAACAACGGTACTCAAACCACCAGTCAAGGTCCACCCGGCCAGTTTATTGTTGGGGAAGTTTCAGTACAGCTACGCAACATTCACTCGGCGATCAATGACGATTGACCTGTTGTAAGACCAGACCCACGTAGTCGGATCGGATGGTTTCACTCGATTTTATTCAACGATTCAGTGGAGGTCCTTGGTCGAATGACAGGTGTTGGATTCCGGGAAAAATACGGGGGGACTATTTCTGAATGCTGGAGAGATTGGGGAATCGTCTTTTGATCTTGGTTAGAAAGGATTTCTGTGGAATGAGGAGGTGAAGCAATAGTTGCCTGTGGGAGCTTGGGCAACTTTGGGAATTTTTTCGAGCGAAACTGGGCTACCGATTTGAATGAAATTTTCAGGGTAATTTAACTCAACATAGAGGTAACTAACGATATTTTTGTTGACTGCGAGAGAAATTTTAGTATGACAACAAAAATGTTTGAAAAAAGTCCCCTCAGGATAATGCACGGGATAGATCGCCTGCAAAGGGTGTGTCTTCAGGAATTTTTTTGAGCGAAACTGGGCTACCGATTTGAATGAAATTTTCAGGGTAGTTTCCTTCAACATAGAGGTAACAAAAGACATTTTTGTCGACGCGAAGAAATATTTAGTGCGACAACAAAAATGTTTGAGAAAGGACCCTTCAGGATAAAATGTGGGATAGGTCGTCTACAAGGGGTGTATCTTCGGGAATTTTTTGGAGCGAAACTGGGCTACCGATTTGAATGAAATTTTCAGGGTAGTTTCCTTCAACATAGAGGTAACAAAAGATATTTTTGTTGACAGCGAGACAAATTTTAGTATGTCAACAAAAATGTTTGAAAAAATGCCCTTCAGGATAATACGTGGGATAGGTCGTCTACAAGGGGTGTGTCTTCTGGAATTTCTTGGAGCGACACTGGGCTACCGATTTGAATGAAATTTTCAGGGTAGTTTCCCTCAACGTAGAGGCAACAAAAGATACTTTTATTGGCGGCGAAGAAATATTTAGTGCGACAACAAAAATGTTTGAGAAAGTACTCTTCAGGATAATGCATGGTATAGATGACAATATAGATAGACAAGGGGTGTGTTTTCGGAAATTTTTTGGAGCGAAACTGTGCAACCAATTTGAATGAGATTTTCAGGTTACTTTACCTCAACATAGAAGTAACAAAAGATATTTTTGTCGACAGCGAAAAAATATTCAGAACGACAACAAAAATATTTGGAAACAAACCGTTCAGAATAACACATGGGGTAGGACACCTAGAATGGTGCGGATGTTTGGGGAATATTTTTTTCGAAAACCGTGCCAGCAATTTCCATGAACTTTTTAGCGTACCTTACTACAACATACAAGTAACAAACTAAATTTTTGTTCGACAGAGAAAAAATATTTAGTAAGAAAAATAATAATTTCCAAAGGACCCTTCAAGAGTCCTACCCTACATCTTATCTTCTAGAATTTTCTTTTCGAAAACTGCGCATCTAATGTTTACGAAATTTTCTGAGTATACGAAGAAACCATTTAAGTAACAGAAACAATTTTCTCAGCCTGAAAGGACCGTCCATTGCGTAGATAAAAATGATAATTGATCGTAACGTAACGGAGTGTCCGCGAGGAGTCGGCCACTTAAAAAAGGCAATTTGATTAACGATCGCGAACAAGGCTTGTTCCGCGACAGTGGAATTGCTCAATCGTATTGCCAGACGAGCACTCGAGAGAGGGTTATCAATATGCAAAAGGGTCTTGGTTGAAGTTTCCTTGAAAAGGGAGCAGGCAGATCGTTGATGCGATGTCGGAGGCGAAGGCGTGGGGTTGTATATGGGGAAAAACTTGAGCAAAGGCCTTGTTATCATGGTCGTTACCGCGATAATATCGCTGTTCCGCGTACAGTAACACAGCGGGACGATATTTGCCAAGTAAGCTGCATGCAACATAGTCGCCGGTTACGTGGTTACACAATGGTGACCTGGGTGTAAACCCACTAACGAGAATGCACCCCGTCACCTGGCTGAAGTTTACTTTGCTGCTGCGCCCTTGGTCTGTGTAAGCAGCGAATAATGAAGGATAACTGTTATTTGATTCAGTCTCGAAATCCGTCGCTGCTCGATCCCGGCGAAATCTCGAATTGGAAACGCTGTCGCTGAAAGCACAATACAGAAACTCCATTGCCGGTCGTTATTTTCTTTGTTTGCGAGTGCCAACAATAATTTTGCCACCTAGAACCAACTCGAACACGATATAAATCCTCAAGTAACACGATTAATAATTTTAGTAATTATCCAGGTTTGTACAAACTTAATCAAACGTTGCGCAAACCTAGTCAAACACCACCTGCCCGACCTCTGGGATCAATGTCCTTGATTCTTGACGATTGTGTAATGTAATCAATAATTTCTTGAGCATCGATGCATGTGCAAACCTAGTGAAACGTTCCGCAAACCTCGTCAAACATGGGCAAACACGGTCAAACATCAGAACAAGCTTTCAAACGGTACAGTAAATGCAGTTTTGTCTGCACGTTTGCAACTAAAGTTGTCCAGGACATTGACCTTGCCAGGCTGCGCCAAGCGATCGAAATTGCGTCCTCACCGCGCAGTCTAATTACCATATCGGTTTCAGATGTCCGTGGTCGCGAATGATAATCACGGTTCGGATGAACCTATGCGTGACCCAGGTCCCACGGAGGCGGGTGCGTTGCTTGATGGAGATCGTGTATTAATCTGAGAACTTCGCGGCTGGTCACACTTTCCGGCAACGTAAACAGAAGGTGAATTCCAGTCCCGCCGCTTATCGTGTGTCCACAGAACGGGACAAATATAAACAGCTTGCAATAATATCCAGTTCCTGCTGGGGGAGGTTTAATGAATACATCGATAGTATGATACAGGTTGCCGAAAAATGTTGTATATCCTAGAAATGAGCAGTTCCTGAGGTTATTTCAAGTCACGTGGAATAACCTGGAGCCAATAAATGTCCTGGAAGCATTCAACTAGAATCCTTATTGTCCGCATGCCAGCACCAGAAAGAACCAGGTGCTAGTAGATGTCCTGTGAATGCTTGGGCAACTTTGAGAATTTTTTGCAGCGAAACTGGCCCACTGATTTGAATGAAATTTTCAGGGTAGTTTACCTCAACGTAGAGGCAACGAAAGATATTTTTGTCGACGGCGAAGAAATATTTTGTGCGACAACAAAAATGTTTCAGAAAGGACTCTTCAGTATAATACATGGGATAGGTCGTCTACAAGGGGTGTGTCTTCTGGAATTTTTTGGAGCGAAACTGGACTACCGATTTGAATGGAATTTTCAGGGTAGTTTCCCTCAATATGCAGATAACTAAAGATATTTTTGTTGACAGCGTGACAAATTTTAGTATGTCAACAAAAATGTTTCAAAAAATGCCCTTCAGGATATTACGTGGAATAGGTCGTCTACAAGGGGTGTGTCTTCTGGAATTTTTTGGAGCGAAACTGGGCATCCAATTTGAATGAAATTTTCAGGGTGGTTTACCTCAACGTAGAGGCAACAAAAAATATTTTTGTCGATGGCGAAGAAATATTTTGTGCGACAACAAAAATGTTTGAAAAAAAGGCCTTCAGGATAATGCGTGGGATAGGTTGTCTACAAGGGGGTGTCTTCTGGAATTTTTTGGAGCGAAACTGAGCTACCTATTTGAATGAAATTTTCAGGGTGGTTTACCTCAACGTAGAGGCAACTAAAGATATTTTTGTTGACAGCGAGACAAATGTTAGTATGTCACCAAAATTGTTTGCAAAAACGACCTTCACGCTAATGCGTGGGATAGGTCGTCTACAAGGGGTGTGTCTTCGGGAATTTTTTGGAGCGAAACTGGACTACCGATTTGAATGGAATTTTCAGGGTAGTTTACCTCAATATGCAGATAACTAAAGATATTTTTGTTGACAGTATGACAAATTTTAGTATGTCAACAAAAATGTTTCAAAAAATGCCCTTCAGGATATTACGTGGAATAGGTCGTCTACAAGGGGTGTGTCTTCTGGAATTTTTTGGAGCGAAACTGGGCATCCAATTTGAATGAAATTTTCAGGGTGGTTTACCTCAACGTAGAGGCAACAAAAAATATTTTTGTCGATGGCGAAGAAATATTTTGTGCGACAACAAAAATGTTTGAAAAAAAGGCCTTCAGGATAATGCGTGGGATAGGTTGTCTACAAGGGGGTGTCTTCTGGAATTTTTTGGAGCGAAACTGAGCTACCGATTTGAATGAAATTTTCAGGGTAGTTTACCTCAACGTAGAGGCAACTAAAGATATTTTTGTTGACAGCGAGACAAATTTTAGTATGTCACCAAAATTGTTTGCAAAAACGACCTTCACGCTAATGCGTGGGATAGGTCGTCTACAAGGGGTGTGTCTTCTGGAATTTTTTGGAGCGAAACTGGACTACCGATTTGAATGGAATTTTCAGGGTAGTTTACCTCAACATAAAGGCAACAAAAGTTATTTTTGTCGACGGCCAAGAAATATTTTGTGCGACAACAAAAATGTTTGAAAAAAAGGGCCTTCAGGATAATGCGTGGGATAGGTCGTCTACAAGGTGTGTGACTTCTGGAATTTTTTGGAGCGAAACTGGGCTACCGATTTGAATGAAATTTTCAGGGTAGTTTACCCCAACCTAGAGGTAACAGAAGGTATTTTTTTCTTTGGCAAAAAAATATTTTTAGTACGAGAATAAAAATGTTCAAGAATACCCTTCAGAACTCCGACCCTACAGATAGAGGGAGTGTCTTTCAGAATTTTGCTTTTAGCACGTGATAGTATCTAGCTTGAAGAAATGTCCTTGAACCAGGTCACACCTAACTCCCCATTGACCTCCAAATGACCGAAGTGTCCTGACAGGTCCATTTCTTCAGGTAGCAAAAAAGGCACAAAACCTCTCTTCCTTTACTCAGTTAGGTCCCCATAGATGTGGGCTAGACTCCAGCCCCGTACTTTCTCTCAGTCATCAACACGTGGCTGCACCCCGAGTGAAGTTCGCCGACTGCACCAAAAATCGCGACCCGGGGGCAAACGTGCCATAAATGGTTAGCGTTCAATCAATATCGCCGGATATTTGTTCACGGTATTTGTACCCGCGTCTGTCTCGTGAACATTGCAGAAGACAACCCCGAGGGATCCACCGGTTGAGCATGGAGCGCCGCCTATTACTTATGTAGCTGTCATCCGCGCCGATCATCAATTTCCATTGTCCGGGCGAGGGGCATCGTCGTTTTTCAATGTCCCTTGTAATCCGTGCCGGCGTTATTTACATTGCAACGAACCCGTTAACAGAAGCGGCCATTGATGAACCGCACGATTCACAGGTGGTCTCGATTGCCCGTTTCATAATCCCCCTCCACTCTCCCTCCCCACCCCTCAGTCTCTGATCCGACCGTAACTAGCCGCTTACACCATGGAGGTGGGAGGAGGGATCGTCGCACCACGTGTCGAAGGAAAAAATCGAGACTCGTGCTGAATCCCCGATGAGGAAAAGATAAAAGGGTGGGGGATAAACCGAGCCGCGTGCCCGAGGTCCGCTGCGCGGGTACAATTGCGGTTAATTACTGGCATATTCACGACGATACTCGTGCTCCTCGGCGAAGGGGGGGGGGGGGAGAGGACGACGCCGAGCGTCGCGTCGCGCCTGCTAATCCGCCGCGCGGATACAGCGGCGGGTAATTCGTTCGCTGCGCGCGCGGGAGACACGTCCATTGAATTAGCGGGGGCCGGAGCTTAATTAAATCGTCCAGATAAACAACTTCCCTTCGGGGTCGGACAGTGGCCGGCAACGTACGCACGCGGCCTCTGTCTTTATCTTCTCTGTCGTCCTCTTTTTGACCCCCTACCGCCCCACTCTCCCATCCACCGATGTGATATTCATCGGCGTTTTTCTATCCGGCCCCTGGAAAAAACTGAATGGAGGACGGGCGACCGCTCTTTCAGCGGTTTCCGGCCGTTCGTCCCTGCACTCACAAAGGTGAAGAGTGAAAGGGCCCCCGGGAGCGGTCTCTCCGTGACCCGGTGAATGCCGGCGCTCCGGTTTTGATTTCGTTTCGACCAGCGAATAAATATTGTACCAAAGGAGGAGCGAAGGTAGCGCTGATGACACCGGACCTGTCGCCCAACCACTGCTCATGCCGACCCTCCGTCACTTGTGCATCCGGTTGGTCCAATCCGGTTCATCCAGTTGGTGTCCAATTAAATCTCTCAATGTCCTAATCATTCTTTTCCAAACGGTTAATCAAAGCCACCGCGGATCTGTTGTCGGTATGCCGCTCCGCCGGAGATCATTGTTGTTCAGCTGACCCCCGGGAATAAAATTCATTTGCATACCGGTGCACGACAGGGCGCACACCGCGCGCAGCCGCCATTAGTTCGTGACGGGTGGTCCTGCGCCCTTCGCCAGCCTGTCGAGGTCTAGCCTACCTTCTCCTGCCTAGGGAAATTCAATTTTCGATCGAGGAAGATGGCAGAGTGCATTTGGTTATGGGGCACGCAGATGGACACTTGATTGACGGGGGAATTTTTACTTGCTGGTGACCTAAGTCAAGGACAAGGTTTAACTATGACCTTGGTAGACCTAATCCTAGCCTGGACCTGGAATAGAACTTGCTTCGACATAATACAGACTTCATCTGAACCAAGGGAATCCTGGAAATGGTCTATTACCTGATCCAAGCGACGACATAACCTATAATTTACTCCAATCTAGTCCAGAGCTCGCATAGACCTAATGGAGACTTCATTTAGACCTACGAATGCCTAGACTTGGACTACGACTTGGTTCATGGGTCGACATAACCTAGAATTGACCTCAATATCTGCCACACCCAGCCTAGACCTAATACAGACTCCATTTAGATCTACGAATGGCTAAACTTGGACTATGACTTGGTTTATGGGCCGACATAACCTAGAATTGACCTCAATATCGGCCAGACCCAGCCTAGACCTAATACAGACTTCATTTAGACCTACGAATGGCTAGACTTGGACTACGACTTGAATTATGGGCCGACATAACCTACAATTGACCTCAACATCGGCTAGACCCAGCATAGACCTAATACAGACCTCATTTAGACCTACGAATGGCTAGACTTGGACTATGACTTGAATTATTGGCCGACATAACCTACAATTGACCTCAATATCGGCCACACTCAGCCTAGACCTAATACAGACTTCATTTACCCCTACGAATGGCTAGACTTGGACTATGACTTGAATTATGGGCCAACATAACCTACAATTGACCTCAATATCGGCCAGACTCAGTCTGGACCTAATACAGACTTCATCTAAATTAATACACGAGACCACATAACCTACACTTGACCCCAATCTAGTCCACAGCTGGCCTATCACCTACTGTAGACTTCATTTAGATCGTCGAAAGCTAAATATATAATTTTCACCCTATATAAATTGTAGTGTTTGTAAAACAAACAAATAATATTCGTTCCACTGTCTATTATTACTCCGACCAAGTTTCTTATTTCTTTTGTAACTGTTTAATGAAACAGTTATACAATGGATGTTCAAGTGTCTATATTTTTTGGCTCGTATGTAATATATCGAAAAGTTTTGGCACCTTAAGCCTAGTCCACCGGTCGCCGGAGATCAAAGAAACGCCGACACGGTCTGTTCGTTGCCAAAATAATTACGGGAACGTTACAGCTTTGTAGTTGGACCGGGCGAAACGCGACTATTTCCCTGTTAACTCGTGGCGCAGTCAATCCCCCGTCGATGACAAAAGTTATTTTCTGTCTGACAGGTGTCGGTAAAACGTCGATCGTTTTTTAAAGCTCGCAACACGAGTAGGGCCAATTGAACAGACGCACCCGTGTAACATGCACCCGGCCCGAATGCCATCGTGCAGGATCAACGACGTCCGTGCGTTATTTAGCATATAAAAAAAATCTACAGCCCGATACGGGGAACAATCAAACCGATAGACCGGCAAATATTTTTCGTGACGCTCGATTTTCCACCGGCGCGGGGAACAATATTTTCAAACGTTACGCGATAGCTTGTCCCTGACGTTCCACTACCGAAACGTTGTTGTTCCCGTTTCTAAATATTCTATTCGGAGCTGATACCAATGATAAATACGTTCACCGTGTGGACTCATTAGTAAATACAATATGCCATTTGTTAGACGTAATAATAGTTTAAGTTAGCTATTGAGTACAGTAAAACCTTCTTTATCTGTACCTGTTGAGAACCAAGATTGTTATTGACAAAATTTTGTTGTTTCATCTCGAGCGCGGTGCAAATAACTGTGACCCGGTTCACCTCCCCATTTTTCTGATTAAAATGAGTCCAAACACGGCATAGTTCGGATCACGTTTGCCCGAGCAAATCACGGTTTTGTAGAACCTCGATTATCCGAACCGGTTACATCAAAATTCTATAACCTGGATTTAAACTGGGAAACATTATCCGAATGGGGTCGTGTGGGGTGTCATTTTAATCGGGAAAACTTCAGGAATATGTTACTAGAGGTTTCGCACAAAAATAAATAAAAAAAAATTATTTTTTAAATAAATTATCAACGTGCTGGAATTTGAAAGCACATCTTTGACCGTTGGCCCCATACTGAAACAGGTCAGTAGTCTGGCAGATATGAACTGATTTGACCTGGTCATCGAATCCATCACGCGCGACCAGTGCGAGATATCTGATTACACCGTTGATTAACACCCTACAATGTTCTTTATCGCTCTCGTCGAACTCTGCCAACGGTATATCGAGTTACGGTATTGAAGATGATGCTTCTGTTACAAGGAGGATTCACTTGGAGGGCACTCCCAGCCGCATCATTCCCAAGGATCGAGATTTATGGCTGGCGAAAGGTAGGGGGGACTGCCATTGCGTTTGCCCTACACGCGTATTATATTTCACGGTCAAGCGTCATTGTTGCCTCTGCATGGGGGAAAGGATGGTAACGACTACTATTCACTCGTGACGCTATAGAAATGAAACTGGAGCTGCATCTGGGTCAGGTACAGATTAGGTTCCCGCAAGGAGAATTCAGATATCTGTTCAGATAATAGAGGTTTCACCGAATAGTGATTTAATTATTTTTCTGCGAAACCTGTATCAACATATTCGTCACGTTTTTCTGATTAAAACGATACCCCACACGACCCCAATCGAATCAAATTTACCTGAAAAAATCCAGAACATAGAGTTTGGTCATCATCGGTTCGGATAATCGAGGTTCTACAAAACCGTGATTTGCACAAGCAAATATGTTTCGAACTATGTCGTGTTTGGGCTTGATTTAATCAGAAAAATGTCACGAATATGATAATAGCTTTTATCACAATATTATGAACATTTAAATATGTTTAAACAAATTTCAACGACACCGAGTTGCCCGTAGCATCATTTTTCTCGGACATTTTGCAATGACTTTGGAAAACTAAGAGTCTGAAATAAAATTTAACTACACCCGACGATAGAGTAGATTCTTTTTCTTTCGAGAGCTGTGGAGGAAAGTTAGATTTTGTTTTGATTGTGTTTCGCGTGCCGTGGTGTCTCTTGCCGTTCGTTTTTCTTTCTTCGCGGTCGCGATTAATTAGATTTAATATAGAAGCGGCGTTCGTGGCTAGTTAATCGTCAAACAGCGCTGCTCAGAAACCGCAATGCCACAGTGGTTGAAACAGAAAAAAAAAACGCGAGCCAGTTTGGCGGGTGTGTGGCGGATTTTCCTCCGGCAACTGGTGTAAATCAGCATCGTAAAGCCGTCCGCGCAGAAATTCTGTATCTGGTCGTTATTCAATTATCTGTTCTCCCTTTTAGACACCTATGGCTCGACTCGTTCGCAGCTTAACGGCTTACGATACCGATTCCATCCCCTTTGCCCGTTGCTTGCTCATCGTCGCTCGCGGAACCATAAACCCAGTCATATCGGCCGTCGTAAAAGCCATGACCGAGCATCGAGCTTTGCCTCTGAAGGGGGCAATTACTGTTGCTGCGAAAATGAAAGTACCAGTGCGAAACGACCCGACGAAAATTCTTTTCTTCGCTGCTCCGTCTTTCCACTCAACCCCACCCTTCCTTTTTTCTCAAGGAGCTGTTCCGGAATTTGAAAAAATCAATTCTTCGCCTTTTCTTTAAGCATAAGTGTTCTTTATAAGATTTGTTGTATACGAAAAAGTGTAACAATTATGATTTTTTATACTTGAAAAAATTAACGTATGTACTACAAATATCCGTAAAGGTGTGTGCAAAATTGTAATGCAGAAGGTCGCGTAGTTCTTCCGGAAAAAATTCCTGAAAATGTTCAGACTTCCGGAGTGATCTCTCAAAACGTATTCTATAAAAAAATTTATAGCTAATGCAATTTTGATTGTTTCTACTTGCAAAAAATAACATATTTACGTCAAATCCCTATTAATGTGTTTACAAAATTCTAATGCAGAAGGTCGAATAGTCCTTCCGGAAAAAATTCCTGAAAATGTTCAGACTTCCGGCGTGGCCTCTCAAAACGTCTTATATAAAAAAATTTATAGCTAATGCAATTTTGAGTGTTTCTACTTGCAAAAAATAACATATTTACGTCAAATCCCTATTAATGTGTTTATAAAATTTTAATGCAGAAGGTCGAGTAGTTCTTCCGGAAAAAATTCCTAAAAATGTCCAGTCTTCCGGAGTGACCTCTCAAAACGTACTCTATAAAACAATATTTAACTCCTGTAGTTTTGATTGTTTCTACTTGAAAAAAATGATACATGTACGTCAAACACCTATACACGTGTGTGCAAAATCCTAAAGCGAAAGGTTGAACAATTTTCCGGGAAAGAAATTCCAGAAATTTGGAGTAGAAAGGCATGGCAGACCGGAGTGCCCCTCCAGGATAAAGTTATTCAGGGTAGCCCCACGCGAAAAGACGCGCCCTTGTTTACTATCGATCTCCCCTGCATTAATATCAACGTTCCTACGAAAATATGGCGGATGTTACCGCGTACTCGATGATCCGCTCCGCCATATAATGCATACATGTTCCGCGCACACACACAAAACAACCGAGCACGCCCATAGACACGCCACTCGAGGGATGTGAAGGGCGTCCAGCTTCCCGTTTCGTTCAAGGCTCCGGCTTGAATGAATCCGCCCTTCTGTTGTGCTTATATCGCGATTTTCTGACATACGCCGGCATATAAGCGTCATCGGGACCGACCCCTACGATGGGGGATATGCACGGTGGATGAATTTTTAGGAACAAGCGCCGGATCCCCGCTGTCTATCCGACATGTATTTTCATGGCCGTTGGGGGAAGGGGGAGGGGGCGTCCGGATGAGGGAGACTCCTCTCTCTGATTCACAGAATCTCTGCTGTCTACGTACAAATTTATCGACACAATTGTCTGAGACTACTGCTCCACCGTTTGGTCATAAAACAACCAAATGCGAGTGTTCGGATATTAGAGGGTCCACTGTATCGTGTATTAAACTCGCAAATACGATCCGAACTGCATCGTTTGTGGTGTGGTTTTAACCGGGGAAGAAACGCGGATATTTTAGGTACAAGTTTCGGGAAGAAATAATTATAAACAAAAAAGTTATAGCTCAAGAACTGACCCGACTGCATAGTTGACCTATTTTGACATGTTCGCTCGAATTTCGCGGATTATTTTTGTCCCGGCAACAGGGACTATTACAAAGGATGGAGGACGTGTCAACCATTTTTCCAAGAGCCATTCCCGCCATTTTCATAAAAAGTCGTTGCGTTTAGGCTGGCGGTGTTCGGTTGTCAGCAGTGCTGCCACCCACACGCGTGCACTTTTTCCGCGGCGGTGCTCAAGCGTACCGATCCGCTGTCGATGACAGAGCGATTACACACGGAATAACAATGCTCGTCGAGAGATCTGGCTTCGTTCGACGTAATGTAATCAGCAAAGCACACCGAGGAACCCCGGGGCATTTACGATATAATGCTATCGATCATTACGGAACGAGCGGGCAACGCCGGCCGACGTAAATCCGCCGGACAGATTACCGAGTGTGACGTTCATGTGCGCGCCTGTGTGTGTGTGTGTGTGTGTGTGTGTGTGCGCGGGTACAAGTGTATACGCGTTCGCGATTGTGCGCGCAATATTTAAGCCTCGTTAAACGCATAATTTCAAATCGGCCGTGGAATCCGCATCATATGTTATTGATAACCGGCGCTACGTTCGTGCGGCCGCCTGAATAATGCGCGGATTACGCGGTTCTAAACTAAAGCAAACGTCGAATAATTAACAAGACAGTGCTTTGAAAGCCCCCGCCGCCTGCGAGCGGGGTGAGCTCGTCGTAGGCCCGCGAGCGTTACGCTTCGACCTCATTAACTATACAACTTCCAGTCTCTTTGACGCGGCGCGAAGAGATTGATGAAGCGAGCTCCGGCCGATTAGAGACGGTGATTAAGAAAGGTAGACGTACCTGTGTGTATTTCTACTTCCCCGGATCTCTCCAGCAACCACCACATCCTCCACTCGCTCATCGACTCATCCCCCCCACCGTACTCTACGAAACTTGCTCCAGCCCTTCGGTTTTCCCGATTTAGCGTGACGATTAAAGAGTATTTAAACCACGGACCTAAAGGACTGAGCGTAAAGTAGATATATGGACGAGAGGGGTCGTGACAAGAGCGGGGGGGAGGGGGATGGTAGACTGCGGCCATATTGAGTGGCAAAACTAGTGTTGCCATCTATATAACGGTGCGGGAATTTGATTCTGAAAAATGAATGCATAACAAATGTATTTGTATATATATATGTATATATACAGGGTGTCCCACATAAATGGGAACACCTAAATATCTGTCGTATTTACAGTCCTATCAGAAAACTTCAGAGGACAAAGTGGCACTATTGCAGGGGACAAATATAATGGTAAAGAAAAAAATATTTTATGTCGTGTTTTTTAATGAAATTTCAAGATCACCGGTTTTTTTAAATGGAATAGTATATTTTTTTTACGATAGCATGATAGACAATAAAAATTCTGAATTTAGTGGATACCACCTTTTTGACCTTGAAATGACCTTGAGCAAGAATAATCATGTTGAAGCGGATAAAATATGGTGGATTAAAATTTGTGTTTCAGCAAAGATTACGAGTTGTTTACGTCGAGTTGATTCCGCTTCCGTCTTTTGGCCCACCCCCGCAGAATTAGGCTCGGTCCTTTAGGTCCGTGATTTCAACCCCCCGACCATATCTACACCCAAACAATCATGTATTTTCATGGGGGATAGTGCGACCGAGTGGAGGATGTTTATTCATAACGAGCCACTATTTATCCAGACACACGAATCGTTTGTATGCCTGATCAATTGGCAACGCTGCGCTGGCTGAAAGCCGTTAAATTGAGCCACCTGGATAATCAAGGGTTCTGCTGATCGGATAATTGCGCTGGATGATCAGACAATTTCAGGGAACACATTTTTCAAAATGTTCCGGTGACCTGTTGGATTCTTGATTTACTTGAGCATATGATGACTCTTAACATAGTTCTGGTTCAATGGACCTAGCAAATCCAGCTGCCGTGCTAGACAGACTGACCATTCGATCAGCTAATTCGAAGCGAAAAATTTTCAGGTTGTCCTAATTACGATCCAAATCATTAGTACCATATTCCTGACATTTTTCTGATTAAAATGATACCCCACACGACCCCATTTGGATCATACTTACCCGTCTAAATCCACGATAAAAAACATTTTGAAGTCGGACATCTTCAGTTCGGATAGTCGAGGTCCGACAAAATCGTGATTTACTCAAGCAAATATGCTCCGAACTGCACCATGTTTGGACTCGTTTTAATCAGCAAAATACCAAGAATACGTTGACAGAATCCCCGTAAAAAAATAGTTGAAAATAAAAAAGTTGTTTCATTGTTTTTAGGTAAAAATATACTATGCGTATTGCTTCGAATGTAGCTATTGCACCGAGGCCAGGTAGCCAACTTCAAAAAATCGATTCGGGCGTCCTTCTCGTTGCACTTGGAATCCAGTTTGCGCTTGCCAACGAGTGTCGTTACATCGTCGAATTTTCATGCGCGCCTCTATAGCAGAATTTACAGCGAAGTTCCAGCCGCGTGACAGTAGCAGAATAGTCTGAGCAAATTCTGGGACGAGAGGGGTCGCCTTCGGCGCTCGATTAACGAGCCTCCACGTAGTACAAAGATATTGTTAATTAAAAGATCAACCTCGGTAACCGAAGGTACACAGTGAATAATTATCACGTGCACGGGAGTCATCGAAGATCGGTGCGCGGGACCTGATGAAACTGTGTTCGATCAACAAGAGCTTTCTAACGAGGGTATAAGCGTACTCCGACGAATACTGCGAACATTCTGTCGCGCAATTTGCTGCGGCCTCGGTACGCGCTGCAACGCGATATCTCGATGCTCGAGGCGACGATCATTTAGTACCGCGAATTTGTATCGATTCCTATTTACACGGCTGGAGGACATCAAACCGGAGGGGTCTGCGCGAAGAAATAATTTTCCCGGGCCATACCGGACGTTCGAGGACCCCTTTTGCTTCTCCAAGAACGATTTGCGCGTTCCAACGCGTGTAACCCTCCGTTTCGGGACTCCACCGCCTCGTAAATTTCCGATGACTCACGCATCCCGCCGTCATTCACCGAGGATATTGTCCCGCGAACCAGAAGTCTGTCACGGCACATCACCGACACGTTCGACGCTGAATTTTATTAGTTGCAGTTAAAATCTCCTGGCCGTTTCGTTCAGCGTCGACGAGAGGGAACGCCAGCGACGAGTTAATAGCGGTCCGACGAACTCAGGCACGATGAAACGAGTTATTTGTGAAACGTTAATGACGACAGGTCTTCCGACCGTGCACGTCCCCCCGAAATCGTACTCCCGAATTATTAAAATACGCGGATCGCCCCGGCTCCAAATTGGTTCGTGCCAATTTCAGGATTATTTCGAATCCCGCTCAGCTATTCTCTCAGTTAGTTTCGGGCCTTCTGAGAATCCGGAATTTGATTTCGTTAATTTTACATTGACACAGTGTCCATGGCAGGGTCCTCAATCTGTTATTTCCGAGGCGAATCTCTAGATAGTACAATAGTGCTTCGATATTATTTAATTTCTTGATAAACTTTTTTTTTGTTTCAATTCTTTTTGAACGAAACTTGTGTTAACATGTTGGCGACATTTTTCTGGTTAAAACGAGTCCCAACATGGTACAGTTCGGAGCATATTCCTCTGAGCAAATCACGATTATGTGGAACTTGGATTATATCCAAATTTGATTTTTTCGTTTGAATTCTTTTCGAACCAAACTTGTATTAACAGGTTGGCGACATTTTTCTGGTTAAAACGAGTCCCAACATGGTACAGTTCGGAGCATATTCCTCTGAGCAAATCACGATTTTGTAGAGCTTTGATTATGCGAACCGATGATATCCAAATTTGATGATCTGGATTTGAAGAGGTAAATCTCATCCGAATGGTGTCATGTGGGGTATCGTTTTAATCAGGAAAACATCACGAATGTGTCGGTGAATGTTTCACGCTAAAATAGTTAACAACGAAAATGTTTTGCTGGTTGATAATTATATTGCAAACTATTATAATATAACCAAGTTATTAGCCAGACCTCTGATTAGTATTAGGGGTCTTCTGAGAATCCGGAATTTGATTTTGTTAATTTTACATTGACAGAGTATCCATGGCAGGGTCCTGAATCTCTAATTTCTGAGGCGATTCTCTAGATAACACAGTAGTGCTTCGATATTATTTAATTCCTTGACAAACTTTTTTTTCGTTTGAATTATTTTTGAACGAAACTTGTATTAACATGTTGGCGACATTTTTCTGATTAAAACGAGTCCCAACATGGTACAGTTCGGAGCATATTCCTCTGAGCAAATCACGATTTTGTAGAGCTTTGATTATGCGAACCGATGATATCCAAATTTGATGATCTGGATTTGAAGAGGCAAATCTCATCCGAAAGGGGTCATGTGGGGTATCGTTTTAATCAGGATAACGTCACGAATGCGTCTGTGAAGGTTTCACGCTAAAATAGTTATCAACGAAAATATTTTGCTAGTTAATAATTATATTGCAACCGACTATAATATAACTCGGTTATTAGCCAGACCTTTGATGGATATTGGGGGCCTTCTGAGAATCTGGAAACATTCAAATAAAGAGTCAATTTTTCTGTTCCAGGAGGAGCCAATGATTGTCACCCACCCTTGAAGAATAAACGCGTACCCCAGACGATGCATTAAATATTCGGCAAAACGGTGAGTGTTGCATTACACTTCTCCATATTAACACACCGATTAGCCCCCCAGTAACGAGTAATTTTCTAAAATGAATTTCGTCCTTTAAAAAATTACTATTCAACCGCTAGGCGTACTCGTTCCTGGTCCGCGGAGAACATTTCAGGAATGACCGTGGTAAGATATGAATTTTCATCGGGAAGTCGGACGATAAATTTCCTCGGCGCTAGACGCTCTGGCCATTATGTAGATAATCGCGCGACAGAATTTACGTCCCGTGATGCCGACTCCGTAGACACAGAAGCGAAAACGAAATCGCGGCGTTGGAATATATTTGCGACACCGGGGGGAGGGGGTGGAGCCTCGCCCGTTTTTAAACTTGTAATGTCCTCCAGCACCGGAGCTGAGCCTCGCGTTGTGATACGTGTGTATGTGGCATGCACGCGTGCACACACACACAGAGAGGAAGCCTAAAGGAAATGTCTGCCAGACGCGCGGCGAACGTGATATCCGAAGTCACTCACGAATTCATAGGATCCCTTTCTTCTTTGTTTTCCCCCGCTACACGCCTCTGTGTAAGACGCACACGTGCACGCGTACCGATTCGGTAATGTTCCCGAGGATTTCCCGGCAATCTCGGCCCGCTTTCCTCTAAATCTCCCGGCAATGAGCCGCGTGATGCAACTCCTCTTTTTCTTATCCTTCGTCTTCACGGTGACGTTCGCGAGTTGAATTTTGGATAAACGAACTTACAGCCCCGGCGTGGAAAGGGATCGCCTCTGGATGCAGTCCGCACTACATTCCGAGCGACATTCTCCTCGATATGGGAACTTGGTAACACATGAACCGCCCCGGATATATCAGAATTTCGATCGGAATGAATACATTATATTTTTGGTAATTTTAACCTGGTGCGGCACTCGTGGCGAGGTCTTGAATCTGTCATTATTTTAAAAGCGGTACTCTGAAAATAATAGCAGTCCCTCGATATTAGCAATGCCACTAGGTTTGAAATATTTGTTAGTGTAGGATGTACGTCCGCAGCACTGGGGATAGTATATTTTATCTAAAAGAATCAGGTAATCGGTGAAGAGCAATTTTTTTTTTATGAACGATGACGAAAGAGTTTTGGTTTTAACTGGTTTTTTTCTTATGAATCTTGTGTCAGGATATTCCTGACACTTTTCTGATTAAAACGAGTCCAAACACGACATAGTTCGGTGCACATCTGCCTGAGCAAATCACGATTTTGTAGAACCCCGATTATGCGAACCGAAAACCTAAAATCTAGGTCCCGGATTTGCACTGGTAAACATGATCCAAATGTGGTCGTGTGGGGTATCGTTTTAATCAGAAAAACGCCACGGATATGCTGATAAACGATTCGCACAGAAATAATGATCAACATTAAATTTTTATTGTTTAATAACCGTTTTGGAACCTAATGTAACGTACAGCGAAACAGTCGCAGTATCTTCCGAATCAAACGGAGTAAAAAATTATGCAAATTATGCTGAGCACAAAGGGGTTGCGTTCGGATAATTCCAACTCGGTATGGAATTAATTCGAAGAGGAGCGAAATTAATCGGGACCATTGTGCTGTTGGCACGGTGTGTACCTCCGCCCCATGGATAAAATGTTGTTCCAGATATTTTAGCGTTGTTCCGCCCCTCAATCAGAACAAAGAGATTCCGGTTGTCCGAAAGTTGCGTACGTACGAGGTAATCCGCATAAATTCTTGGTAACAGTCGCGTTCCCGTCCGGAAACACGGGAGAGGAGTCGGTACGGAAACGAAGAAATTGGTAAGAAGAGAAGAAGAAGAAGAAGAAACGGGGTTCCTCGGGATGATCGCAGCGCACGTCCACCGGGGGGGATTTAGGTCAACAATGTGGAGCCTCGTAGATATAGCTCCGGCGAATAGACTGCCGTAACCGATTGAAAGTATTCTACTCGATTTGGCCGCGATTGCGTGGAATCTCCCGAGTGTGGTAATGCATCCACCTTCTTTACCATCGCTTACGTGTAACAGGATAATCGTCATGCCGACCTAGATCCGGAACTGCGAGCACTATGTATTTTCCTTACACGAAGCCCCTCGGCCAGGACCTCGCCCTGCCTTCTGCAAACATTCGCCTCTCTCTCTCTCTCTCTCTCTCTCTCTCTCTCTCTCTCTCTCTCTCTCTAGCTTTATTACAATGTACCAGAATTTCAAATTACTCCCTCCCGTTTAGGTGTTGCGGTAATAGCCCCTTCAGGGGTATAGACCCCGGGTCATTTCCTTGCCAGACCTAACTCAACCTGCGCGAAATCAACCTCGAGACCGAATCCAGAGCAAGCAGACTTGCATTCCACAAACAGCGTCTTGATTGATTACTCTGGAGCAGATTGAGATATGATTAACACGTTGCCTGGGTGCTACATCGTGAGCTCTGAGCTCCGAGGATGGACTCGAGGACTGCTCTAGGCGGGATCCTAACCCAGACCGCCTTAAACTCGAATCTGACATTGCCCTAACGATCCTGACTTAATTTTGAACTAGGCGGAGCATTGATGTGTTAAAAGATTGAAGATCTCGATGTATTTCTGGGCTGCATAAATTTGTAAAGTACATGCACAAACCTGGATTAATATAAATGAATAATATTTTAATTGAAAGGGCCAGACCCAAAGGAGGCGTGACTAAGAAAGAACTAAGTCCGAAAGGAAGCGAATAAGGAAGACGGCGTGATATAGGGGGCGTGATAAAGAAGGACTTAATTGAAAGTAGGCGGGGCTACGAAAGGCTTATCCCAAAGGGGGCCTGCCTAAGGAAGACCTAACCCAAGGGGGCGTGCCTAACCCAGACGTACCCCAAAGGGGCGTGCCTAGGAAGACCTAGTCCAAAGGGGGCGTGCCTAACCGAGACCTAACCCAAAGGGGGCGTGCCTAAGGAAGACCTAGCCCAAAGGGGGCGTGTCTAAGGAAGTCCTATCCCGAAGGGGGCGTGCACAGGAAAAGTCTGGGCTAACTGTCCAGCTATCTAGGTGACAAAGGCAATATTTAGGGTATAGTTCACATCTTCAGAGCTTTGTACCTGTCCCCCGATTCCAGTTTAATCTATCTGGACCCAGCTCGACCGTTTCCCCCGGGATTTCATCAGGGCTACGTCGCGGCAATCTCTAAGAAGATTGCGAAAACGCACATTTCGCTAGAATATACCCAATTAACGTAGAGCATGTTCAAACAGCCAAATAGCGGTGTTAGCTAACTTGGTGACTGTACACAGCTGCGCGGATTTCGACACGTGCAAACCACGGGTCGCGCCTCGGTCTTTGAAGTAGTCGTAAAAGCTCCAACTACTCTGCACCCAGTTCGGAACGTTTTAGTGGGAGAATTGTAAAGCGAAGACTGTTACGTGTACTTAATCTGTGCTCGGACGGTAAAACGTATCCGGGCTGCGGTCACCGCGTGTCTGAAAGTATAGTCTAACACCTATCCCCCGCCCCTGGAGCACGTCAAACTATCCTTAAATAGCTGTACGAGCCCCCGAACACTACCTTGACTACGTTTTTCAATTTACCACGGGGCTTTTATCGCGTCGTTCGCATGTACCCGGGGTTTAGCACGACATAACGAACGGGAAAGGGGAACGAGACACTTCAGACAAGAGAGTTCCATTTTTCCTCGTTTAGAAATACCGAACGGGGACGATTAGATCCGATGACTTCGATCGGAGTCAGGGTACAGCGGAGGCGAGCGGGTTAGGTGAATGGCGAAGGGACGCGGGAGGATTTCGACTACGGGTATACGCGCCGGAGTCAAAAACGCGATTCGTCGAGATTACCGGGCACTCGAGAAGCCGCGACGGAGTGCGGTGACCCAGTTAAAATAAAAATACGCCCGCTCGCAGGCATCCAACGGCAATTCACTCGAATGCTCTCACACGTGCTTGCGCGCTCGTTTTTCTCCTCGCCTCACCGCCCCGCCCCGCCCCACCCCGCAATACCTCAGAAGTAGTTAGTTATGTCGGGCCGGTTTGCATGGTAAAGAAGCAACGACAGAACTGCCGGCTAACGACGCGTACATCCTCAAATAGAAACCTCCAACTCCGCGAGGATTCCGGAACGTGGAATGAGCAGAGTCGAGGGGGGCGGGGTGGGGGTGGGGCGGCGGTGGGCGGCGTCTAAATGAGAACGGACGAGACTCGGCCCCTCTCGAAGCTGTTCGAAAATTTTTCTTCGTCGCCCGAGGAATTTATTTTACAGCCGGGGGGGGGGGGGGTGGAGGAGGAGAAGGGGGAATTCTTGCATCGATTTGTTCATCGATTACACGGAGGGAAATTGTTCGATTTTTCTCTAGACGGTGTATTGTGGAATGTCTCGGGCGAAGTTGTTTAAATTTATTGAGATATTCAATAACCGGTAACCGTTTACCGCGGGTTAATTTCGATGATGTCTGAAGTTTTTATTGGGAAAGTTGCTACTCGAGAATTTTGTTATGAACTCATATCTGAGGCATTCGTGTAAGCCTGCCGCGCAGTGAACCGAGAGCCAACTTCCTGTAGGAAATGATTTAGTTTTCGGTGGTTCCGAGGGCAGCACGCTGATTGTAATCCTGCGACAGTGGCTTTCCATGGGACAGATTCGAATAAAAATTAATATTTGTAAATAGGTCGACTGAACAAATTTTATCAGGTCTATGTAGCCTATAAAATAACGGTTTTTGAAATATGTCGATGAAATTTTGGTTTTGGTAGCTGAACAGTATCCGACCGAAGGTGTCTGCAAAATTTTAAGTAAACCGGAAGACTGGTTTCATAATTGCAATCATAAATATGTCGAAATGGATTTTAGCACGTGTCAAACGAAAATTTGTGCAAATCTGGGTATAATTTTTGCTCCAGGGTGTCTGTGCCATCCTACTGAAGGTATCTGTCAAGTTTCACCTGAAACAGTTGAATAGTTTTAAATATACAGTGCTTAAAAAGAGTATTAGCACTTCCCTAAAAAGGAAAAAATAATTTTTTAAAAATTTGACCAAACGACTTGAGCGTTTATGGAAATTCTTGTAATATGTAAAAAAAATTCAAGTCGTTTGGTTAATTAAAAAAAACTGTATTCCTCTTTAACACTTTCATCGCCATGTCACCTATATCTGGATGACGAAATTATTTATACAGAATTCAAAATTAATTCTTACGCTGGTAGATTGAACGCACAAAATTTGCTTACGATCTGCGAAATGGGAGAGTTTTGAAACAGTAATTAATATCTAAAAACTGAACTTCTGAATTTTTGTTTTGTTAAATGAATCGTATTGATTTTGTGTAATTTTTGTGATTGTTGAGTGTTAAACAGTGCGCGAATACATGTTTTAGGCACTGTATGACAATACTCACAGGAATGTCGGTTTTCACAAATTGTCTGGTACAATGAAGCACGCCAGTATAATTATGAAAAAGGCAACCTGGACAGAGCAATTGTATAATAAACGACACTACAATGAAGAACATATTAACATCCCTGTCAGAGGACCTCATTCAAAAAAGCCTCCTCGAGTCTCAGTGTCAACCGAGTGGATCTCGTAGCAGTGTGTCAAAATTAGCCGTGGGGGCGTCGAAATTCATAAAGAAACCAGCGATATCCTGGTGTGTGCCACGCACATGCGAGAGCCACCGTCTGTGAATTATCCTGAAACGTCTGCGAGAGCCTGGCTCGCATTACGTACCCCTTTCTTCTCCTATTATGAGGGACATTAATGCCGCCGGCGGTTGTAGCAGCCCGGGAAAAACAATAGGTATTCTCAGAACACTTGTCCGCCTCTGCCATACCTGTCCATTGTTTCCCGGACGGTGTCTGACGGCCCGTTTTCACGGGGAGAGAGAGACGGAGAGAAAAAGACAGAGAGAGGGAGAGAGAGAGAGAGAGAGAGACTAAGGACCCGTCGTCGCCGGCTAAAGTAAAGGGGACCAATTTCATAAAACTTCCTCCTCTTTTCTCTCCCCCGTTAACGTCAACAATCACGTGCCAGGCCGTCTCGCTCGACGAGCCGACACACAAAAATGATCCTCCTTCGCGTGACGCGATCACTCGTCCCTTTGACTGCCACGTCAAACACCGTCAAACACCGTCAAACACTGTCAAACACCGTCAAACGTTGTCAAACTTCGACTGTCAAACATGGGAATCAATTTTTCCTGAAATCCGTCGAGTAAACCAAATCTGATTCAGGATCTGTGCAAGGAGGTTGCACTGGTAAATTGTTACAATTTGATTTTTTGGATTATATATGGATTTATGAAAAAAGTGAGCAGATTCAATTTGCAACAGTAGTAAGATTTAAAAAATCGACAGGTATCACAATACGTTTGGTCTATTAAAATTATTAAATCTGTTTCTTGCAACAAACCCCAAAAATTTTAATTTTGCATGAACAACCGCGATCTAGTTATAATTAACTCCGTCTCATCTATTCTAGTGTCACTATTACGTGCACAATTGAATTCGTAGCCGCTTGCCCCGCCGTGAGTTTATCAATTATTTTCAAATAATCACAACACATTCTAATTGTAGAAAATAATCTTCATCATTTTCTACGAATTTTCTTCATCTTATAAACAAGAAATAAATCTCCAACATAGTTAGGGAATAAATGTCTGGCACTTGAAATAAAGTTACAATCAATTTTCAATGAGTTTACCGAAGTTTGACCGATGTTTGACGATGTTTGACGATGTTTGACGATGTTTGACCGAAGTTTGACGAAGTTTGACCGAAGTAAAATTAATTTTTTGGCTATGGAGGACCATGAATTCAAGCCTACACGTCTAATAAATAATTCTTGTAGCACTCGAGCACAGGGGTGAATCTAATGAAGCAGAGGCTCACGCATGTTTTTCCATGTGCCATGTTCGAATCCATTAGGTTTTGTCTCGAAGGAAATGACTTGTATCGGCCAAGGGTTTCCGTCGAGCGAATTCCTTTGGGGCTAATTCAGCCGAGATAATGCACAGGTAATTCAAGACTGGTAATTAATTATCCGGACGTTGAACAGAGTTCAATTCCGCGTTAATGCGCCAGTAGAAAACGTGACGGGGCTACGATCGTTTGATGGGAAATCGTTGTTCGAAAATAAATACTGGCGCCAGTTAAATCGAGCAGTCGGTTGGTTCGGACTTCATTGTTTTCTTTCTTTCCGGTGCACGGTGGACAGCGTTTGATTAACCCCTTCCTGCGGCCTGCGCTCTCCTGCGAAGTGACACTACCAACGTCCCCGGCTCCGTTTAGCTATTTTATCGCTATTTCTGCGAGAAACTCGGGACACAGTAAAACTGGTAATTCGGTTTGGCAGCGCACGAAATTTGTCCAACCCCTTCCGCTTTTCGCGACCGGAAATATTATTTGAAAATCGATTGCCATCGCGTGGAATATTAGACGGTTTTAATTTTTTGCTTCTTAACGGATTCTTTAATTAAAAATATTTAATGCGGATTAATCGTTGCCATTGATATACTCGGTAACGGGACGCTACGCGTCGCCACTGATTAGCTCTTTAATCAATGTTTCGTTATTAGAGAACGCGTCCAGCAGTTATCATGTTACATAATTAGATCTCGACGTTATAATTAGATATCTGCATTCTGGTCCCCTGTGAGTCGGTTCTCGGAGACAAATCGATCATTTGTTCGTTTTGAAGTTGTTTATATAAAGTATGGGATGCTGCACTATTTTCTTGCGGGGACATGCTTAACAATTTTTATTTCGGGAACTAGTAATCGGATCGAGTTGAACTTTTTCTTATTTTGATTTAGAATGTTTATCTTTTTATCCGATTTTTTTCAGTGCATACATCGAAGTGCAACATCGAATATTTTTAATTTTATTTTGTCATTTTTATTCTGGAGTTCTGCTAATTTATAAAATAGACTGCACTTAGAAATTTCTATTTCAGAAACTGTAACTAGGATCGAGTTGAACTTTTTTTTATTTTAGTTTAGAATGTTTATCTCACCATCAGAATTTTTTTCAATTCATTAATCGATGTGCAACATTGAAAATTTTTAATTTTAATTTGTCTATTTTACGTTGAAGTTACACTACCCCCAATTTAGAAAACATACTGTACTTGAAAATTTTTATTTCGGAAACTATACCTTAGATCGAATTGAACTATTTTTTATTTTAATTTAGAATGTTTACCTCACCATCAGAATTTTTTTCAATTCTTAAATGGAAGTGCAACATCGAAAATTTTAAATTTCAATTTGTCTATTTTACTTTAAAGTTCCACTACTCCTAATTTAGAAAACATGCTGTACTTAAAAAATTTTATTTCGGAAACTATATCTCGGATCGAATTGAACTTTTTTTAAATTTTACTTTAGAATGTTTACCTCACCATCAGAATTTTTTTCAATTCATAAATCGAAGTGCAACACCGAAAATTTTAGATTTTACTTCGTCATTTTTATTCTGGAGTTCAGCTAACTTAGAAAAGAGACCGCACTTAAAAATTTTTATTTCAGAAACTATACGTCGGATCGAATTGAGCTTTTCTTCATTTTAATCTCGAATGTGTGCGCCATCGTAAGAATATTTTTTATTTCCCAGGGTTCTTTCAGATTTCGTTTGAAAAATAATCCTAGTCCCAAAATCCGTGGCTCGGTAATGAATCTCGCGACGAGTGGAGCGAATACCTTTTAATCTCGAGTTTATTTTTAAAAGCAGCGGTTCGGTTAACAAATGGTCGATCTTAAGAAAACGGGGACACGTTATGCTCGAAATTCTCCGGATGCATTCACCGTCTACGAGCGGCTCGATTCTATTGCACCGGCGTCATCGTAACGCGAAAGTACGCTGCCGCTCGCCGGGTTTTATTTCTCGTCTGCTAATAGGGTGTAATCATGCACGCGAATGCCAGCCATCTATAATTAGCATAGAAAAAGAATTGCACGCAGCTCTCGCGTTCAAGGGCTCGGTGCGCGCGCGCGCGCGCTCGATCGCGCCAGAATTCTTCCATAATTCAGCTTTCATCGCGCTCAACCTCCCTCTGATAAAGGATTAAGCGTGCCGGTTCCGTGCTATTAAATTACGGTATCGCGTTAACGCGGTATTAATTCTTGTATCGTTCCGACATTGTTCCTTGGGGCCACGGTGTCCGATACACACATACACACACACGTACAGACACGCTCCACTCTGCTCGCATAACTCTGAGAGCACAGAGTCATTTTTCGTCGAATTTTCCCTAGGTACGAGACACTGAACACCTCAGCTGATTAATTGCAAATGAGAACAAAGGAGAAGTGGGAAGAACAAAAATTGGTTTCATCCTCATTTTGTTAATATATTGCATACCGGAGACTGCTTCTTAATTTTTTCGAAATTCTACAGTTTCATGCCTGAGGATTTTGTATAATAGGTCCTTCAACAGCATTGGCAACTTTAATCGTCAACGAAGAACTCACTCCTAGTAACTTAATAGGATAATTTTGTTAGGGATTGTTATATGAAACATGATATTTAAGCTTTCTTTCGGTATAGCAGAATTATTGAAAATTGTATTAATTCGGTAGAGAAAGTGTTCAGCAAGGATGCTGGACCTCGGGTAGACTAATCAGAATTTAGGGGATACCAAAATTGATCCTGATAGAGGATAGGTGTCCTTAAGTGACTACAAATTCGTTAACTCTTTGTTTTATGGTTTTTGTTTCGATTTTGTTTTCTCACCCAATCCTCTACAATTTCGAGTGTTTTATTCAAAATGTACACTAAAAGAGATCTTAGACAGAGGATTAAATATACAATGATGATCTAGATCTGATGATGATTGTTGACGTGTGTATGGTATGATTGCTACCTGGATTCACTTGTGTGTTGTAAATCTCCAATTTATTATGAAGGGTTTGGACCAGTCTAGACAAATGTTGTGTTAGTTACCACCTAGACTAGGTAGCTAAGTGTAGCCAAGCATCAGACTTCACTATGTTGATATAGACTCTACATTGTAGACTGCTCAGGACCTGGTCCAGGTGGTTCCTGATAGCTAGGTGACTGTACAGAGAGAAATAGATGGACAACGACCTTGCCATGGAAGTTTTAAAAATTATAGAATAATCTCCAAATAAATCAACTGAATGTGGACCACTCAGGATCATATCCTGATGATTGCTGTTGTGTTAGCTACCGCCTACACAGAGGCCCTAAATATTGTCAAGTGGCAGGCTTCACTATGTTGATAAAGATTGCTCAGGACCTGGTCCAGGTGATTCCTGATGGCTAGGTGACTCTATAGTGAAAAAGAAATAGACATTGACCTTGTAAAGGACGTTTTAAAAATCCTAAAAATAAATCAACTGAATGCGGACCACTCAGGATCATATCCTGATGATTGCTGTTGTGTTAGCTACCGCCTAGACAGTGGCCCTAAATATTGTCAACTGGCAGGCCTCACTATGTTGATGGAGACTGCTCAAGACCTGTTCCAGGTGATTCCTGATGGCTAGGTGACTCTATAGTGAGAAATAAATAGACATTGACCTTGTAATGGACGTTTTAAAAATTATAGAATAATCCTTAAAATAAATCAACTGAATGTGGACCACTTAGGACGTGGTCCTACTGATTGCTGTTGTGTTAGGTACCGCCTAGACAGGGGCCCTAAATATTGTCAAGTGGCAGGCCTCACTATGTTGATAAAGATTGCTCAGGACCTGGTCCAGGTGATTCCTGATGGCTAGGTGACTCTATAGTGAGAAATAAATAGACATTGACCTTGTAAAGGACGTTTTAAAAATCCTAAAAATAAATCAATTGAATGCGGACCACTCAGGATCATATCCTGATGATTGATGTTGTGTTAGCTACCGCCTACACAGAGGCCCTAAATATTGTCAAGTGGCAGGCTTCACTATGTTGATAAAGATTGCTCAGGACCTGGTCCAGGTGATTCCTGATGGCTAGGTGACTCTATAGTGAAAAAGAAATAGACATTGACCTTGTAAAGGACGTTTTAAAAATCCTAAAAATAAATCAACTGAATGCGGACCACTCAGGATCATATCCTGATGATTGCTGTTGTGTTAGCTACCGCCTAGACAGTGGCCCTAAATATTGTCAACTGGCAGGCCTCCCTATGTTGATGGAGACTGCTCCGGACCTGGTCCAGATGATTCCTGATGGCTAGGTAACTGTACAGTGAGACAGCGATAGACAATGACCTTGCCATGTACGTTTTAAAAATTATAGATTAATCCTTAAAATAAATCAACTGAATGTGGACCACTCAGGACGGGGTCCTACTGATTGCTGTTGTGTTAGCTACCGCCTAGACAGGGGCCCTAAATATTGTCAACTGGCAGGCCTCCCTATGTTGATGGAGACTGCTCCGGACCTGGTCCAGGTGATTCCTGACGGCCAGATAGCTATTTCCCAAAAATCTAAAGACAATGAACGGCCAGCCGAGCGGATAAATCTGCGGATCGCGATGATTGGCGCGTCGTAGACAATAGCTGTCATCCTCGCGGGTAAACTTTGCCCAGTTTAGTGCCCCCCAGCGTCGCGGTAGTCCCCCGTTGGCGGTGTACTCGTCAATCTCGTTGAAAGGCAACGGCCGATCCACAGGGCCGGTACGACGGGTGCCCATCAGGCTAATTATTAACATTACAGGAACCCCGGGAACGTCGTTCAATCCCATCGAGCAGCGGCTATTATCTCGAGTCGCTCGACCGTATAATTGCCGCCTAATGATCTCTTCCGAATTATTGACTAACCACTGTTAAGTAACACCGTTGCGCGGTGCCGTTTAATAACGTTATGACGCACAAATGGATATCGGTTGGCGCACGGTGTGTTTATTGTTCGGCCGATCGTAATTCTCGCGTAACGCCAATTATCGGTTCGATTCCGCACGCTATAACCGAGGTTTGAAACGCGTGTGCACAAGCAGCGTTCACCGTTGTAGTTCGACCGTCCCGTCGACGCGACGCTGGTGCGACGGAGCGCGCTGCCAGCAGATCCAATATGGCCTTGTAGGCGAGTAACACCGGTTAGTCGTCCCGAGGAGACATCGCGCGAAATTCCATTGCTCGGGAAGATAATCGTGGCCCATTTACCAGTCTAATGAGATTTCGAGCGTCGCGCCCGCGGACCGGTATTATTCTTCCCATTTCGTCGCAGTTAACCCACTATCGGCTAATGTCGCGGTTTCGTTTCATTTCGCCCAAGCTAATTTGCTGCCGGCTGCTCGCCGATTAATTCCTCCGTTTAGGTAGTTCGGCGATACCACGGCTACCCTGTTTATACACTATTGCCAGTGACAGTCCTTCTGTCCTCTCGAGTACGTTGAAAAATTGTTATCAACTAAAACAACTTTCCCGTTGTTAATTATTCTTGTTATGAAACCTTGATCAACGCAATCGTGACGTTTTTCTGATTAAAATGATACCCCACACGACCCCCTACGGATCATATTTACCTACTCAAATCCAGGACACAGTATTTAAATGTCGTCGGTTCCGATAATTGACGTTTCACAAAATCGTGATTTACTCGGGCAAGTATGCTTCGAGATACATCATGTTTGGACTCGTTTGAATCAGAAAAATGTCACGAACACGATACTGCTCCGTTGACGTCGTTTGGTAATATTACTGCTCACTTGAGATTTTTACGAATTTAATTTTTGTATGGTTGCTGGTGTCAAAAATTATGATGGTACTGAATCGCTCCAATTGACTTGCAATTGTCTTTAGTAAACGCCCCAATATTTTTACCGTGATCTATTTTCGCAACAGGGGGGAGGGGCCACTGAACTTTTCTGAACGATTGCGTCGCCTGATTCAGCGTTCGCAGCAGTTGGTGTGCAAACCGAATCCTAATATTGTCAGCCTATCAGCCATCTAAAGTCAATTTCTATCCCGCTGTGTTCACACGTTATCCCCATCGAACAAAATGGCCCTGCATCGATACAAGGGAAGATTGCGCTTCCCCCCACCCCTGAAAATGCCTAACATAGTGTCCAACGCGAAGGCAGGCGTGAACCGCGTGTCCTCTCACTGGAAAGTAATCGATTACCAGAGGACAGGACGTTTCATCGGTTGAAAAGAAGGCCGCGGGTGACGTCAATCGACACGATCCGCTTGTATAATAAGTATCGTATCCGGCAATTTCCTGCTAGCCGATATTTAGAGGACACGGTAACCGAACCGCCGCGCCGGATCGACAGGGTTTAATTAGTGAATTAATTAAACGCTAATGAAACACTGGAGTAATATCTTTCGACCGGTCAGTCCCGGTGCCCCGAAAGCCGCATAATACTCGACCCTCTGTCTGCCGTTGACGTGACAAACTAGAGCACGAATAATCGGTGACAATTAAATGGTACAGCGGTTCCCGATCAATTTTCCGGCCTGCGAGTCCGCGGGGGCCGCTGCCGCCTGAGATACTAATTCGCGATGAAATGCGTCCCAGGTAACGCACAGTATTGACCTCGGGTGGACACTATAGTTATTGCTGTTATCAGCCCTGTTGCCTGAGAACGCATACTCATTATTACTCATACTTACTGTGAGAGAATCTAGCCGTGAGAGTTGCCACGTCGTGGAAACAGAAGATAGCGAGAATGAAAGGACAGAGAATTGGTAGAGAGCAATAGGTAGCTTGAGGTAGGTTAGTGATGTGAAGAAAGGCGTAGAGAGGTGTTCGAAAATAAATGCTATATTGATAGAAGTATACAGAAACAGTGAGAAATATAAAGGTAAATACAAGCGAAAGTAAAGAACAGAGGTCAGAATAGATGAAGTGAGAGAAGGATGACGTACAGTCGCGAAGCCCGTGAATGTACGAAAAGACAGCGAAATTACTGTGAAGCCCACAGCAATTTGAATAAACGTGTAAAAGTCGCGTGATCAAGAATTGTACGAGACAAGGAGAGCGAGCGCTTGTCGTCGGCCTATTTATACTGCTTTTGGGCCATCGGTTAGGAAAGGATAAGGAGTGGGAGGTTTGAAATTGCAAGGACGACAGCGCCGACCGTTTGTTAGAGCATGAGGGCAATGCCCTAACGGCCTGTGCGTCTCAGGAGACAATGGAAAATAGGCTGTGGATTTGGCGTATGAAAAGTAGGAACGATGGACCGCGAGACAGTTACGCAGCGGCATGTAAACACGCTCCGCCGAGCGGTTGACAATCGTGGTCGTTCACCTGGATTTCGGCATCGAACGCTAACAGCTGAGCACGGTGCGAGCTAGAAAAACTACCGTGGCTGTTGGTTCTTATGCCGAGACCCAGGTGTATCGGGCAAGGAGCGTTATAAGAAAATTCAACTACAATTGCCGTGCAGTCGCGTGCCGGGGCGAACGAAAAGATTTTGAACACTTACGTACGCACGCGTTTAACGGGAGAATAAATATTTGTTGATAAAATGATCAATTTTGCAATTATAGATGTAATTATTTTTGGGGATCAGTTTGGATCGTCTCACTGAGTATGTTTGCAAAATTTCAAGTCAATCGGATAATTCGGTTTTCAGATTTTACTAGGGCCCTGTTGAAAGATTTGTTTTGTTATTACGTGGGTGTATATACAACAAACCTAACTCAAACATTGCAGGTATCGATACAGTTCTCATACAGATCGTCTTAAACCATTAAATCGAAGGAATCTGCAAATTTGCATTTCAACTTCGACTCTACAGCGAAAAAACGGATTTTCGATATTTGGTCGATTTTTTTATGCAGCTGTGTGCGAAGTTTTTGAAAAAAATCATACTCATAGCTACTGTCGAAATACATATTACAGAATTTTTAAAAATTTTTTGCCCGGCAATTCCGGCTGTGAAAAATTAAATTCCGGCGCGGACAGAGTGCACATTTCTTGGAGGTGTATAAAATTATTTATAATTTTGTAACGCGGCTCACTATCGCGTTTATATTTTTACTGTAGATGCGCGTTGCAATACCCGATGTCCTTGAATTTCTTCAGATTTTTTGGTAACCTGTAATGCGGTTAAAAAAAAATTTGATTTTCGTACAATCGCTTCTAAATGCTTTAATAGGCACAGAAATGTAATCACCTGAATCGGAGGATTAGTTCCTCGAATTTCGCTAGAGGTGTACCGTCACATCTTGCTGTCGCGTTGATGCAAACATTACAAACATCTCTTGCGTCTTCCTAACAGGAGTCCAGAAGTGAGACTGCGTTCCTACCGAAACGACTGCATCTTAAAACTGTTTTCTCGTGTTCGTATCCGTGTCACGCTATCAGTCCCAACTATCAGTCGCATATTTCTCCGTGGTGGTATCGGCGGTACGTGTTAGCGTCGCGATAAAACCCGAAAATCGTGCGAACGCATCGATCGTTCCACTTTCGGAGCGACCGGGGCGACGGAACCCGTGAAGAGCCATGTGCGCCTGTACGGCGCGGCGTCTCGAAGACGATTGATGGCATCGCAGCTGTCGCGTGACACACGGATACACACAGAGCCCGTTGCTCGGGGAGATTTATCGGCCTTTAAGGGTGGTAGATTCAATTACGCTCTCGCGACTGACCCCCTCCTCGCACACCCGGTGTTTGGTCCACGGAGCCACGAAAACAAAGATTTAAGCGGGCATCGTGGGGAATCCCGGGTCCAAAGCCGGATGGTATAATGCCATTACCAGGGAATTACAAGATAAACAGAGATTATCTGTTTTCATGGGCACACGATGGCTTCTTTTCCGGGCGCCTGCCTTCCCGTGCCAACTATGGCGGCCCCGTGCTAATGGCGACCGAAGTAGAAAAGTAACGTCGTCCAAGGAACCGTTCGAAAGAAATTTACTGTTATTGTGCCTTTAAACTAGCACCACCGTGACAGATAGGACTTCACGACGCCCTTCCAGGTAGTCCGGAGAAATTTCATTTGGGAGACGTTCGGTCTGCAGATGCTTATTTGTTGTCCTAATTAAATTGACGGGAATTCAACACCTTCATCTCCACTTATTATCTCTTCGTCGTGATCGAGTTTAGCAGTATTATGAAACACAAGATAATAAAAAGTGATCGGAATGACAAAACTATTTTGTTAACTTTTTTCAAAACACTAGTAGCAACATATCCGTGAGATTGTTCTGATTGAAATGAGTCCAAACACGATATAGTTCGAAGGTTATTTGCCTGAGTAAATCACTATTTTGTAACACGACAATTATCCGAACTGACGACATCAAAACTTTATGTCCATGATTTGAACAGGTAGAGATGATCCAAAGGGGGTCGTGTGAGGTGTCATTTCAGTCAGAAAAATGTCACGAATAAGTTAATAGAGGTTTCGTGAACAAAATAATTAACAACAAAAAGTTCAATCGTTGGATTAACACTGGAAATATTTTTTTATGTTCAAATTCGACGCTTTAATTTCTGGTCCAGTTTCGGTTCCACGTTTCCCGAAAAAGATTTTTTTAAATACCGTAAAAGAGCCAGCCTCCCCCCCCCCAAGTCTCCCCCGTTTATCAAAGCCATTGGCGTAGACCTCGAAAACAGCCGGGACGCGAGAAAACGTTCCACGGAATGAGTTACACCTCACTGTACACCAATTAACATCAATTTCTGGTTTGGAAAGTTTTCGCCCACCCCTCCCGTGACCCCCTCCCGCAGACTGGCGAAAAGTTGCCCGAGGAACGCACCGAACGGAAAAAGATTAAACAATTAAACGCTTGTGAAAATATTGCCGGTGAAGTTTCATTAAAAATTTCTTTCCCCCAGCTGGTCGGGACGCTCGAAGATTTTTAAAAGTTTCCGGTTTGCCTTGCGCTCGAAGACAAACCTCCGAAAATTTTTAATGAAATTTCCACCGACGACTATCCGCCCGGATATGCCCGAAATTAATCGCTCGAATTTAATGGGTGTTATGCGAGGTTAGCTATGATTTATAATAGCAAAATGGTTCTAGAAGGGTAGAGCAATAATTTCGCTCATGGAGGACTCGCCTCGGAATTTTTATCTCGGAGACTATTTATCTAAATCAGTTAATTTTTTACAAATGGATTTATAAGGCACTACTTGATAGAATGATATTTTTTTTATACTGCGCAATTCGTTTTAGTTTGTTAAAAAAAATGGCTTCCATTGGTCCTGGTAAGAAATACTCTTCGGGGTATCTGTGCGCATTAAAAAAATGATATCTTTCAAACCAGCGAAGATAAACAAGATATAATTAATGGCACTTGTAGATGGAGCTACCAGCTTCAGTTTGCAAAAACCGAAATCTGATTACATTAAGGAATAAACTATTTACGTGAAAAAAACGAAATTTTCTATTTTCACATGCAACAACTTTAAAAATTAACTTATTCGAATAAAACCGACGGGAATATGATCTCAAAATATTGTATAAACCACCAGTATTTATATATCAACAATTAAAATAATCACTCCAAAATAATCATCAACTTTAGACTAGAACGTCTTGAAAAATTTGGATTTTTACTTACGGTCAGGATCTCCCCAATTTCTCTGGGTAGACGTATATCTTCGCTGCGCTCTCAGCGTGTTCCATAAATATTTTAATCACTTCGCGAAGTTCCCCGAGTAATCTGCAGCGCTCGTCGTTTATCTGCGCGGATTTTTCTCGCCGGCGGCGTTCTCGGCGGGCGAATCAATCGATAAGAAACATTAATCGGATTATAATCAAAATATTTCCCCTCATAATCAGTCGGGCGTATTCACGTCGCGTCCCTAAGTCATGAATAATGTAGGGTGGGCCGTGCCGTATAATTTTTATTAACTATGGCGTCGGCGATGTGTCGTTCGTAGCCCGCCTTTCGGGCCAATCACAATGAACGACGGTGGACGGCTCGTTTGTCCGCCGGTTTCTCGCGCTCGGGAATAATTATTTGCGACACGAGTACCAATTATACAGTTCGAGGGAACTTTTCTTCGAGTTGTGCCTCGACATTGGTCGGCTGGGGGTGGGGAGGGGAGGGGGGGAAGATGGCTGGCTGGGCACGCTCGTAAATATTCCAACGAATCGGCCCACATCCATAAATTTCGCGACAACCTTTTAGAACGTTTCCCTCTCACTCTCTTTCCCTTCCCGCATTTCTCTTACATCGTATCTGTCTTTGCGCTACTTATTCCCTCCACCCCTCTTCGCCCATTTTCCCTTTCTACAGGCTAGCCGAGTCTCTTCCACCCCCAATTTATCTCTTCCTCTTCTATGTTGCGGCAGCGTGGCCCCGACAGCCGACAGCCACAACGTGCGTCGCCAAGCAAACTGTTCATCAAGCCCTCCCTTCACCCCACCCCCATCCAACAACCCCATAGTGTACTCCCTTCTGTGCGTCTCCTTCGCCGCGAAACTCGCTCACCACTCATCCTAACTCCTCCTGCGAGCCACGGCGCTGAGCAACGAGCCAGCGACAGTATCACTGCAATTGCATTCAACTTTCTCCCTTTCCATTCGCCGCCGAGTTCGAGTTGGATCCGCGGTTGACGCTTCCCCTCGCACCGGAGGAGCTCAGGAAAACTGGCTACCGTGCACACCCGAGAACTCTCTGTCTTAGATCCGAGGTATTCGAATGGTATAGGGGACCTGGGCTAATCCGGTGGGTCCATGAATGACCGGGATTATCAAAATTGGAGATTGGCTCACGCGTCCCAGATGCATTGCATCATGGTAGATCCAGCCTAGACCTGAACAAACCAACAACGTGACCAAGATCCAACACACAACTGAAACAGAGCCTAGGCACAAGCAGAACTCAGGCCAGACTTCAATTAGGACATGGGTCTAGCCAGGAAATAGTCTAGACTTCAACCAGAACATAGGCATAGCAATGATGTTCCTCAGACTTAAATTAGGACATAGATATAGTCATGATCCACGTCAGACTTAAATTAGGACGTAGAACCAGCCAAGATCTACCTGGGACTTGAATTAGGACATAGGCCTAACATAGACCTAGCCTAAACTTTAATTAGGACATGGGCCTAGCCAAGAAGTAAAGAAGACTCGGATTAGGAGATATGCCTAGCCAAGAGCTCACCTAGTCTTGAATTAAGACATGGATCTAATCCAGACCTAACCTAGTCTTCAATTAGGACATGGGCCTAGCCAGGACCTAATTTAGACTTCAACCAGAACATAGGCATAGCAAAGATGTTCCTCAGACTTAAATTAGGACATAGATATAGTCATGATCCACGTCAGACTTAAATTAGGACGTAGAACCAGCCAAGATCTACCTGGGACTTGAATTAGGACATAGGCCTAACATAGACCTAGCCTAAACTTTAATTAGGACATGGGCCTAGCCAAGAAGTAAAGAAGACTCGGATTAGGAGATATGCCTAGCCAAGAGCTCACCTAGTCTTGAATTAAGACATGGATCTAATCCAGACCTAACCTAGTCTTCAATTAGGACATGGGCCTAGCCAGGACCTAATTTAGACTTCAACCAGAACATAGGCATAGCAAAGATGTTCCTCAGACTTAAATTAGGACATAGATATAGTCATGATCCACGTCAGACTTAAATTAGGACGTAGAACCAGCCAAGATCTACCTGGGACTTGAATTAGGACATAGGCCTAACATAGACCTAGCCTAAACTTTAATTAGGACATGGGCCTAGCCAAGAAGTAAAGAAGACTTGGATTAGGAGATATGCCTAGCCAAGAGCTCACCTAGTCTTGAATTAAGACATGGATCTAATCCAGACCTAACCTAGTCTTCAATTAGGACATGGGCCTAGCCAGGACCTAATTTAGACTTCAACCAGAACATAGGCATAGCAAAGATGTTCCTCAGACTTAAATTAGGACATAGATATAGTCATGATCCACGTCAGACTTAAATTAGGACGTAGAACCAGCCAAGATCTACCTGGGACTTGAATTAGGACATAGGCCTAACATAGACCTAGCCTAAACTTTAATTAGGACATGGGCCTAGCCAAGAAGCAAAGAAGACTTGGATTAGGAGATATGCCTAGCCAAGAGCTCACCTAGTCTTGAATTAAGACATGGATCTAATCCAGACCTAACCTAGTCTTCAATTAGGACATGGGCCTATGCAGGACCTAATTTAGACTTCAACCAGAACATAGGCATAGCAAAGATGTTCCTCAGACTTAAATTAGGACATAGACATAGTCAATAATTAAGGATAAATTAGGACATAGACATAGTTGATAATGATCAACCTCGCACTTAAATTAGGACATAGAACCAGTCAACATCTACCTGGGACATAAATTAGGACGTGGATCTAGCCAAGACCTAACCCAGACTTCAATTAGAGCACAGGCTTAGTATAGAACTAACGAAAACTTGAATTAGGACATAGACCTAACATAGACCTAGTCTACACTTGAATCAAGACATGGGCCTAGTCAAGACCTAAACAGGACTTGGATTAGGAGGTATTCCTAGCCAAGACCTAACACACTCTTGAATTAGGGCATGGGCCTCACCCATACCTACCCTAATATTAAATTAGCACATGGGGCTAGCCAGGACTTAGTCTAGACTTCAACCAGAACATAGCTATAGCCCAGATGTTCCTCAGACTTAAATTAGGACGTAAAACCAGCCTAGAGCTACCTTGGTCTTAAATTTGGACATGGGTCTAGCCATGACCTAACCTAAACTTAAATTAGAACATAGGCCTAACATAGGCGTAGCCTAGACTTGAATCAGGACATGGGCCTAGTCAAGACCTAAACAGGACTTGGATTAGGAGGTATTCCTAGCCAAGACCTAACACACTCTTGAATTAGGGCATGGGCCTCACCCATACCTAACCTAATATTAAATTAGCACATGGGGCTAGCCAGGACTTAGTCTAGACTTCAACCAGAACATAGGCATAGCCCAGATGTTCCTCAGACTTAAATTAGGACGTAAAACCAGCCTAGATCTACCTTGGTTTTAAATTTGGACATGGGTCTAGCCATGACCTAACCTAAACTTAAATTAGAACATAGGCCTAACATAGGCGTAGCCTAGACTTGAATCAGGACATGGGCCTAGTCAAGACCTAAACAGGACTTGGATTACGAGATATATCTAGCCAAGACCTAACCTAGACTTGAATTGGGACATAGGCTTACCAAGGCCTAACCTAGACTTGAATGAGGTAATAGGCCTAACCCATACGTAACCTAGTATTGAATTAAGGTATTGGACTAGCCAAGGCTTAACCTAGACTTGAATTAGGTCATAGGCCTAACCCAGACCTAACCAAGTTTTGAATTAGGGTATGGTACTAGCCAAGACCTAACCTAGTCTTGAATTAGGACATGGGCTTACCAAAGACCTAACCTAGACATGAATGAGGTAATGTAGGATCGCCTGATTTGCAGGTGTTCAGCGAGTGCACGAGCGTCTGCAGGTGGCCCGTGTTTGTTTACCTTTTCGCTGTGGTCAAGAAAGAAAGAGAGAGCGAAGGAGTGAGAGAGAGAGAGAGTGTGTGAGGTGCAAGTGGGGAGTGCGAAGTCGAGGCATTCCGGGTTTGGAGCGAGAACAGTGAAGTCGGATAGCGTAGATGAAGAACAGCGAAGTTTAGCGTAAAAGCAGTGTTAGATTAGTTAGATTAGTTATAAGTTTTATTAAATAAATACGTTACATTGAAGCTTGTTCTTGCAAAACCTTCCAATCCCACAGTAATATGCCTAACCCAGATTTAACCTAGCATTGAATCAGGGCATTGGACTAGCCAAAACCTAACCTAGACTTGAGTTAGGTCATAGGCCTAACCCAGACCTAACCTGGTCTTGGATTACGGCATGGGACTAGCAAAGACCTAACTTAGACTTAAATTAGGACATAGGCCTAACCCAGACTTAGCCTAGATCATCCATACCTAGATCTATCCAAGACGTAATCCAGACTTAATCCAGATCCCAATCTAGATCTAGCTATGTACCAATCCAAGCGGGAATCAATCGTTGGCCTAGATGGAACCAGGAGACCTAACTCGAGGTACGATTTATGTCGTTCTGGGTTTTATTGCTTCCAATTCATGGAGGAGCAATACACGATTGATCGAGTGCAATATGCACAGCCAGCTATCGTTATAATCCGATCCCAACGACGCCTTTGAGAGCGCAATTTTATGGAAGGTTGTCTGATATTACAATCGCCCTGTCCCTACATGAATCTAATAGTGGGGGAAGCACTGGAATTGATTGACAATTACCGGGACGCTTTACCGTTGTAAAATTGCCGAAGAAATTAGAAGAAATTGGATTTGCTGGTTAAGGTCGTGCGACCACCCCACGCACGATAGTTAACGCAGTATGGTGACGTGATCTCGTCGCCCGTAGGTTTTCGTCGTGACGGCATGTGCGTACGCGTGCATAATTTCGCCTGTTCAGTCGTTGGGACGAAAACGTCATTTGACACTAATACAGCAGCCCTCGACGTGGCATCGACTCTTGACGAAATTATGGCGTATGCGGAGGGCGGCGCTGGTTAAGGGAGACCTGTCAGGAATGATTTTGTCGCGTCACCCTCCGCCATGTTATTGTTCCCTCATTGCTGTTTCTCCGTCGCAGTATTAACTTGGATGAACTATTCCCGTGCCCGTAGCTCCGTCCATTTAAATTCCTAATTTCAACTGCAAAATACTTCATTTACCACGCAGTCACTCATCTTTGCAACCACGAAGATCAGCTACCTTTGTACAAAATTAATTCCTAGCCCTTGCAATAATTCATCAATCTTAATAAACACAACGAAACGAATTAAACCACCAATAGGCTATTCGATAGCACGCTAGAGAATCTAGCTAGGTCCATCAGGGGGGTAGTTACAGTGGAAAATTGAGTTTTTGGTTTCTGGTCAATGTTTGCTATGTAACCGTATCCGAAGTTTCTGAAAAAATTCTGCAATATGGTTAGACTCGAGATACATATGACAGAATTTTTCCAGATTTTTTGGTTAAAAATCCTGGCTGCAAAAAATTAAATTACAGTTTGCAAAAAGTTGCAGATTTTATGTAGCTGTATAAAATCGTTTATATTTTTGTAATACGACGTGCTGTAGTATTATTATTTTAACTGTTACTACATGTTGCCAGAACTGATGTCCTCGAATTTTTTAACATTTTTTTAACAGCTGTAGCAATGTTAAAAAAAATAAAATTTCATTTTTGCGTGATTCGCAACCCTCACGATTAATGAATTTTAATAAGCACAGCAATGTAACAGCAATCGGAAAAATAGAATGGAATAATATTTTATTCGAACAGAACACGAATATTTCTGGTTCGACAATCCTGATAATTTATAGTTACTCCAGAAGACAGCATTATTCGTGTTCCAATGAATCGCGCGAACTCTCCCGGCGACTATGCGTCTTCCGCGAAGTGGAAACTCGAAATTATGAAGCCAGCCAGCCAGCCAGCGTTGGCAGCGTGTTTCAGTGAATAATGCTAATCTTCCATCGAACCATTCGAGCGGCGTCGCAGACACGGAAATCCTTTAAAATCATGGCAATACGCGCGCGCGCGCGAGCACGCCGGGTTGTATAGAAATCGATAACGATCGTAAATGGCCACATCGCGGGGCTCAGGCGTCAGCGTCGCGATTAATACGCATTTCGCCGGCTGCAAATGCATCAGCCCGATCATTAATTAATGCACGGCCAAGTTTAGGTCACTCTTTCGCGGACCGCGCCGCTTAAAAACCGATCAGCTTCGACATCACGCGTTATTTCGATTCGAATCCAATCCTGTACATTCACGTCCCACATTAATTCCTATATATCAATCCACCGCAACGAAAAATGAAAATATTAACTCGTTTTATTATCGTATAAATATCATCTATCTCGAGGAGGTTTAAGAATTTCTTTTTGTAAATAAACACGATGGTCAGTGCTGCAATATTTTTTTTACAGATTCAGCTAGTATCGATAGAGTGTACAAAAATTTTATAACGCAAAAAATGAAAATATTAACTCGTTTTATTATCGTATAAATATCATATATCTCGAGGAGGTTTAAGAATCTTTTTTTTGTAAATAAACACGATGGTCAGTGCTGCAATATTTTTTTTACAGATTCAGCTAGTATCGAGAGAGTGTGCAAAAATTTTATAACGCAAAAAATGAAAATATTAACTCGTTTTATTATCGTATAAATATCATCTATCTCCAGGAGGTTTAAGAATCTTTTTTTTTGTAAATAAACACGATGGTCAGTGCTGCAATATTTTTTTTACAGATTCAGCTAGTATCGAGAGAGTGTGCAAAAATTTTATAACGCAAAAAATGAAAATATTAACTCGTTTTATTATCGTATAAATATCATCCATCTCGAGGAGGTTTAAGAATTTTTTTTTGTAAATAAACACGATGGTCAGTGCTGCAATATTTTTTTTTACAGATTCAGCTAGTATGGAAGAGTGTACAAAAATTTTATAAATCAAGAGACGGTTCTTCTGTCACAATGTTTTGACCTACAGCATGGAGGGGATGAGGGTGGCTGTAAATCCGTGGATCGGTTTGGGAAAATAAATATCGCGATGATAATTCACAATCACTTGGTGTGACGTCGCCGAGTACTAACGTCGTTCGCTGCATCAATTAAGTTATCGTTCTCTCGGGGCGGTAAGTAATATTGGCGTGACCGGGGTTGGCTGGATTCTACCCCAGTCCGGAACGTCATCCCCTTTTCTATGCCAGGACGCCACGACCGCTATTAAGACGCGGGTACTCTACCACCTCTAACATCTACCCCCCCCCCTCAACACCCGGTGCCCCACCCCCTTTCTGCTTCTTCGCATCCAAACCGGTTCCGAGCCCCCTGGCCCCCCTGCTACCCCCTGGTTGGTTGGTTCCTAGCCGTCTCTCCGATCGATCTTCATCCACCGCTGCTCTACAAGTCGACAAGCTGCCGGTGCTCACGCTTCGACACCTCTCCAGCCAACTTTCCCCAGGCTTGAACAGGGTGTCTCCACTCGAATCGGAGCTATTGAATTTTCATACGCCCGGTTTCCGAGTGTTTTCCTTTTTTCGTTTTTTTCCCTTTTTCGTCTTTCCTTCTTTTTCTTTTTTTTTTTTGCACAGCCCCGCCTCCTGTCCAACCCCCTGTGCCACCCAACGTTCGTCGACTTAACTGGCAACGTTGCGCCGAAACCCACCTTGGACGGCACCGCGTTCGAGAAAGAGAGAGAGAGAGGGGGGCCGGAGAACCAGGTGAATCGATAATTGGAGGCGACCTGGCGATTTTTATTCCTGCCGTATTTGCGTTCACGAGTGCCGCGTTTATTTTGTTAGCTAATGACATCGACGGAGTCGTTTTTCCCTACCTGACCTCTGCCTTCTTTCAGAGCGGCTTTAGAGCGGGCGGGGAGCTAGAGTATCCTTGAGCAAAATTAAACCGCAGATAGGTTGTTCGATTGCGTGCGAGGGGAGTGTGTTCTGTGCGAAGTTTCAACCCCCTGGTGCCATCAGGGGGGTTGTTACAGAGAAAAATTGGATTTTTGATTTTTGGCCGATTTCTGGATGTAACGGTGTGCGAAGTTTAAGAAAAAAATCTGACTTGTAGATGCTATCGAGGTGTATGTTACATAATTTTTTCAGATTTTTTGGTTGTAAATCCTGGCTGTGAAAAATAAAATGGCTGAGCACGAAAAGTTGTCGATTTCTTATACAGGTGTAAAAATGATGATATTTTTGTAATAGGATATGTTGTCGTGTTTGTATTTGTACTGTGGCTATATATTGGTATAACTAATGTATGACATTTTTTTCAGATTTTTTGGTTAAGTGTGCCGTTGTTAAAAAAATAAAATCTGACGTATGCTGGGATTGCGCAGTAATTTTTACTTGGTTTCTATCTCACCTCACTTTACTGCATCCATCTTTTTTTTAGTAGAGTACAGTACTCACTCGAACGGCTCGATTGCAAAAATGAGCCAGTATAACCAGCAGCACCTGGCTCCGAAGGGTAGTTCCCTGGTCAATGCATTAGGGTCGTCTACGGCTGCACACGAGTAGATAGTGTGGGTCGAGCAGCAGCAAATATTCCGTGGTGCGGTCCGTTCCGGATCTCCTTAGGTTCCATGTGCTCGTAAATCCTTCTTCCACTGGCGAGGCCCGTACACGGCCACCCTAGGCGTCATGTACGTCGACACGTACCCTTCGAGGAGACGGTACATCCTCCACCCACGTCGCGACGGTCTCCAGCGTCTGGTTTATCTTGGAAATGTCCGCCAAAGGACGACGGAAAGAGTCGTAACGTCTGCGTTACGTTATGTCGAAGAAGATAAAAGGTCCTCGACGATAAGTCGAGATAGAGCGTGCTACTAGCTCCGCCGAACGTGACGCTGTAAAGGGGATGGTTTTATAGGGGCGAGAAAGTTACCCTTTAATTCATTTCGAAGCTGATCCAACCGGCTCAGGATTACACGCAATTGCTGGAACTGTCTATCGACTCGTTTCTCCCACATCATTCACCTTAGGACCACTCGTGTTAGGTCTGCCCATCCTAGGATCTGGGGGTTAGGCGTACTTGAGTCAAACACCTTCTGTGTTAGGTATAATCATATGAGGAAACTCTAGATTAGGTCTATTTATGTTAGGACATTTTAGAATAGGCCACACAATGTTAGGACCCTCTAGATCAGGGCTAATTGAATTAGGACTTTCTACATCAGGTCCACTTGAGTTAGGGCCTCGGGTTAGGCCGGCTGAGTTAGGACCCACTGGGTTAGACCGATCGAGTTAGGACCCTCCGGGTTAGGTCGATCCAGTTAGGACCCTCCGGGCTAGGTCGATCCAGTTAGGGCACTCTGGGTTAGGTCATCCCAGTTAGGACCCCTGGACTAGGCCATCCCAGTTAGGACCCCTGGACTAGGCCATCCCAGTTAGGACCCCTCCGTGTTAGGCCATCTCGGTTAGGACCCCTCCGTGTTAGGCATCTCGGTTAGGACCCCTCCGCGTCAGGCCATCTCGGTTAGGACCCCTACGTGTTAGGCCATCTCGGTTAGGACCCCTCCGCGCCAGGCCATCTCGGTTAGGACCCCTCCGCGCCAGGCCATCTCGGTTAGGACCCCTCTGTGTTAGGTCATCTCGGTTAGGACCCCTCCGTGTCAGGCCATCTCAGTTAGGACCCCTCTGTTTTAGGCCATCTCGGTTAGGACCCCTCTGTGTTAGGTCATCTCGGTTAGGACCCCTCTGTGTTAGGTCATCTTGGTTAGGACCACTCTGTATTAGGTCATGTCAGTTAGGACCCTTTGGGTTAGGTCATCTCAGTTAGGACCATCAGAATCAGGTATGATCGTGCTAGGACCCTCGGTACTAGGTCTGTTCGAGTCAGGATTTTCTGAGTTAAATATTCTTGAGTCAGGACTATTTATATTAGGTCTGGGCTACGTCTTTGAGTTAGGACCTTCTAAATTAGGTCTGACTGTGGTAGGACCTTCTGTACCTGGTCTGTCTGAGTCACGATTTTCTGAGTTAAATATTCTTGAGTCAGGACCATCTGGATTAGGTCTGAGTTACGTCTTTGAGTTAGGACCTTCTGAATTAGGTCTGACTATGGCCTTCTGTACTAGGTCTGTTTGAGTCAGGAATTTCTGAGTTAGGTATTCTTAGGTGAGGTTACAACATCTAGGTTAGGCGCGGTCTTATTAGTACCTTGGTCTAAGTCTGCTTGAGCCAAGGGCCTGCTGTGTTGAGTCTAATCATGTTAGGACCTTCTAGAATAAATATGGCCATATTAGGACCTTCTAGATTAGACTATAGTATACTGGATCTGTGTTTTTTGAATCATTTTTATTTACAATTTTTCCGAGCCTGTAACCTGGCTCTGATTGAATGGGATGCGTTCATAATTGTGTAAAATATGAATTCTGCAGCAGCTGCGGCTGAAGGTGAGCTGCACTCCTTGTGTGCGGATCAAATGTTACGCTGCACTATGCAGGTAACCCTGGATGGACAGCACAATAAGCCTGCAGGTCTGAATGCTTGAGGCCCGTTGATCCCTTTCCCTCGTCCTGGGAAGGTTAATTGCAGGTAGCCCTGCAGATGTTCCAAAAATATGGTTAGTCTGTAACGGGCATCCGTGCTTCTCGGTTCGCTGTGAATTACTTTTGAACATCCTAATATTCATATACGCAATCTTTAAATAAATTTCATTCAGATGTATGCAATATTATGCAGCAATGCATTTGTATTAATCTTATGAGATTGATGATCTACTTTCGTTTGCTGGTGGATTTTTGTATAAATCTTCTGTGATTCAGTTCATTCTAGGTAATAAATATTTATAATTCACCGACAGTGTAGTGATATTTAATATTTTTGTTATCAATAACTCACCGTGTCAATTCAGTGCGCATACAGGGACCAGCATTTCGATTGTTGTTTATTTTCTTGTAAATTCGGTACGTCACGATCATTCACAAAGGAACGTACAAACGTATGTTGCGCAACCGGCAAAAAAAAGCACAATTTTTCATCGGTCGACGTGCAGAGGGTGTGTCCGGGTTGTGTGTTAAATGTACCGAATTTGTTTTATGTTAAACAAATATTTCACCTCATTAAGTACCGCAGTATATTTTACACGACGTCATTATGTGTCACGCCGGTGTGAAACATCCACCGGCGTGCCGGGGTTTCCCTCGGTTTATTTTCGTTGCAAACAAGTCATCGCTAATTTTCCTGCTGACCATACAGCTCGATTTCCCATAAGAATTCAACATAAAATGTATTAATGCGTTGCAACCACACACGGCCGACTGGTAATGAATACGTATTGTCTGTGCTTTGTAAACAGAGTGAATTCGTTGCACGAGTGAAATACAGATTAATCAGCATTTGCTCTTTCACTTTTTTTTTGCTTTTTTCTTTGTTTGAAAGCGCCACTGCTTTGAAAGCGCCTGGGAATCTGAAATAACAATTATCCTGTTTCCTCGATACGATATTGTTACATATAATTCGTATCACGATCCTCAAAAACTTCCGTGCCACTGTCTCCAATTCTCTTCTGCCATCGATACTGTAGAGACACTGCTGCATAATTCAGCAACTGATCAGTACAATTCGATGAACCCTTTAATATTTCATTTCCTCATCTGGCTCCAACCTAGATTCAAATATAATCCCGACAGTTTCAAGATATTTATTCCTGGATCATTATATATTTAACTGGCAGGAACGGGATCAAAATATTTTCAACCCTTTCCGTTCGGGTCAAGGTTAAGTCTGTCCCATACCTCTCATTCGTAAGATTTTATATTAATTTCTAGTCTTCTTCTGGGCACCAATTCGCACTTAGTCAAACCTAGTCAAACCTAGTCATACCTAGTCAAACCTAGTCAAACCTAGTCAAACCTAGATTCAAAGATAGTGCAGGTTGAAATATAATCTAACCTGAGTCAATATATCATATTTATTACTGGACGATTTAGTATGTAGCTCATAGCAACGGTCTCAATATATTTTTAGTCCCTCCCATTGAGGTGTAGGTTAGGTCTGTCCTATATACCTTATTCATCAGATTTATGACACAAAATTTCTGGTCTTCTTCGGGGCTTCCATTCAAACGTAGTCAAACCTAGTCAAACGTAGTCAAACCTAGTCAAACCTAGTCAAACCTAGTCAAACCTAGTCAAACCGAGTCAAAACTAGTCAAACTTAGTCACACCTTATTAAACCTAGATTCCAAAATAGAGCAGATTCAAATACAATCTAACCTGACTCAATATATCATATGTATTACTGGACGATTAAATATGTAGCTCATAGCAACGGTCTCAAAATATTTATAGACCCTCCCATTGAGGTGTAAGTTAGGTCTGTCCTATATCCCTTATTCATCAGATTTAGGATACGAAATTTCTATTCTTCTTCGGGGCTCCCATTCAAACTTAGTCACACCTAACCAAACCAAGTCAAACCTATTCAAACCAATAGGTTGAAGATCAAACGTCAGTGCAACACCGTCAATAATTTCTGACTCAACTATAATCATCCACATACCATCTCACACACAGCCAACCCACTCCACAAACCTATTCGTCCTCCAAATCCTAATCGAGGTGAATCACCAAACCAAGTCAAACCAACTCAAACCTAATCAAACCAATAGATCGAAGATCATACGTCCCAAAATTTTCTGACCCCAAGGAGGCCTAACTCGCATCACCAGACCAAGTATGTCTTCCTCCTATACTTCCAAGGTCCCTCCCCCCTCCCCACCCATGTTAACCCATCTCTACCATAGAACACAAAATTAAAGACAAACTGCTACTTGTCAACTTCCACCTGAATAAAACAACTACCAACAACGACAACAATTTCCTAATCAACTGTGAACATCCACACACCCTCACAGACACACCGAATCCTCTCCACAAACCTGTTCGTCCCCCAAATCCCTTTCCAGGAGGATATTAGCGGCGGGTAGCATCGCGCAGACCGAACATATTGAATAACATTCAGGTTCATTGAGTCGGTGGATGGTAGCGGAGACGTCTACAAAGAATTACGAATGTATATTCACCGGGTAGCCTGATCCTCGTCGAACCGTCTGTCCACATCGGGATCGGTTCTTGAGATGGCGAGTGCTTTCAAGGACGATTTCATGCGACGACGATTTAAGATCTCCGGCCCTTCCACGGAGTAGCCGATTCCGCGTTCCTCTTTTTGCGCACACGGACGCGAACACCCATAGACATTCGGGATTACCGCGAACAGAGGCAACGAGATCGAGAATGCGAGAGAGAGAGAGAGAGAGAGAGAGAGAGAGAGAGAGAGAGAGAGAGGGGCTTGGTGAGTGAAATAGCAGAGCGAGGAGAGAGAGGGACAGGAGTTTTTCTCGATGACCGAGCATCGACCACGACTTTCCTCCCCATTTCGCCCGGGTCCCTTCTCCCTCCCCATCCTCCGAGTCCCTCCCACCATTCTATCCAGGTTCCCCTCTGCCTCCTCCGTCGTTCCCCCTGTCCATCGAACCATCCTGCAGCCACGGCGGCTCGGTTACCAACGTTACAAGCCTCCAGACTTGAGGGAGAGCGCGCAACCTCTTCTGGTGCTTGCTACTCCTCCGGCGTTCCCCTGTTTCCACCCTTTTTCTCCTACCGACGGTGTGGAGGCTCCACCGGCACTGGCACACGAGCTCCTTCCGCGAGGATATATAGGCGGCCACTAAACTTCTGTCCTTGCCATCAATTTCAACGTCCGAGGATCGCAGGAGCCGTGTGCCCACCGACCAGACACACGATTCCTGCGCCTCCACTCCTCCCCCTCTCTCCGGACCACTCGTTTGCCAAACGCCTCCAGGCCTGCAGCCTCTTTTTGCCCGTGCACGAGGACACGCTGCTCTGGCCAGCACCGTGCACGCCATCTTTCGCGGTTAAAGGATTGTCCCCTGCGACGGTCATCCCTCAGACATGGCTCCTGGGACACTGTACTTGCTGCCGGACACCTTGACACCGAAGATCGGGATATAAAGTTAGGGCGGGATCGAAGCGGACGTCGTCCAGGTTCGATAAACGTTCGTCCAGGAAATTAAAGACACGTTTGAATTTTTATGAAAAACTTGATGGAAGATGTGGGGTTTTGTACGACTGTTAGGAATCTGAAAACCTCTTTGCGATATCTGTTATAGTTTTTGAGAAATTCTATTTTTAAGAAAAAGAGGTATTTTTTAAGTTTGAGAATTTTTTCTGGTCTAAGTGGATGAGATAAGAGAATTATTTTTACGTGGAATGATTCTGTAGACTTTTCTTAGTAGTGGGGTATTTTTTTTATAACGATACAGTTATTTGAACGTTTCTGAAAAATTCTTATGGACGGCGAGGCGCACTTACAGGAGGGGGCTAAAGCATGGACCTCAATATTGGTAATTTGATGAGTTTCTTGGCGGTCCTATCTTAAGAGGGTTCTTGAGGGTCCCAAATTGACAGATTTAACTTTATTGCTCCAAACTTGAGGGGTCCTAACTTGATGGGTCCTAACTTGATGGATCCTAACTTGATTGGTCCTAACTTGATGGGTCCTAACTTGATGGGTCACAACTTGAGGGGTCCTAACTTAATGGGGCCTAACTTGATGGGTCCTAACTTGATGGGTCCTATCTTGAAATGGTCCTAACTTGATGGGTCCTATCTTGAAATGGTCCTAACTTGATGGGTCCTATCTTGAAATGGTCCTAACTTGAGAGGTTTTTATTTGTAGGTGTTCTAACTTCCAGTGTCCTAACTTGAGAGGTTCTAACTTGCAGGCGTTCTAACTTGCAGTGTCCCTACTTGAGAAGTTCTACAATAATTTGAAGGTGTCCTCACTTGTGAGGTTCTAACCTCAAGGTGTCTTAACTTGAGAGGGTCTAAATTAAAAGTGTCGTCACTTGAGGGGTTCTAACGTGAAATGGTCCTAACTGGAGAGGTATTAATTTGAAGGTATCCTTGCTTGAGAGTTTCAAACTTGAAGGGTTCCAAACTGTAAGGGTCCTAACTTGATGGGGTCCTAACTTAAGAAGTTGTAACTTGAAATGGTCCTAACTTGAGTGGTTCTAACTTTCAGGGGTCCGAACTTGCAGTGTCCCAACTTGAGAGGTTCTAACTTGAGAGGTTTTAATTTGAAGGTGTCCTTGCTTGAGAGTTTCAAACTTGAAGGGTTCCAAACTGTGACGGTTCTAACTTGTGGGGGTCCTAACTCCGAAGCACCAAACTTAGGGGATTCCAACTTCAAAGTTCCTACCTGGAGTGGTGGTAACTTCACAGGTTCTAACTTGAAGGGATCCTAACTTTAAGGTCCTAACTTACTTGTCCTACCTTTCAGACCCTAACTTGCAGATCCGAACTTGCAGATCCTAACTTGTAGGTCCTAACTTGCAGGTCCTAACTTGAGAGTTTCTAACTTGATTGGGTCCTAGAAGTAGGAGTCTTAGCTCGAGTATTTGTAACTTTAGAGATCCTACTCTCAGTGCTGCTAACTTGAGAGGTCCTAACTTCAGAGCTTCTAATCTGCTGGGTTCTAACTTGAGACCTAACAGCTTTCGACCTCAGCTGGAACGGGTGAGGATAGAAGCTTGACAGCATCAAGATGCGTTATTGATTCCGATTCAGTGGGACGGGAGCAGTTCGCGATTTGTTGAGTGAAATATTCAGAGCTGCAGAGCGCTATCGCTTTTATCTGATCCTAGCAACATCTTCGGGTGCATATTTTATGAGATTGTTTGTTTTACACTCGTTCCACCAGTGCGTTTTGCGTTTAAAAGACCGCCTCCTGCGGGGGCGGTTTTTCTACCGCTACGGGTTCCTTGGGACCGATCGTGTTCGCTCCGTGAATCTTTTACGGACGGACATTACGCGTAGTTTTATCTGCCGCTCCATGCGGACGATAGTCAAACAATAATTCCACAGTATGAGACTTTCATGTAAACGGTGCGCCCTAAATAACATAACCGTATTTGCGCTGCTTGTGTTTTCAGAGCGAAGAAGTCTCTTTCTCTCTCTCTCTCTTTCTCCCTTCTCTCATGTAGTTTGTTTCGACATGCAAATACTTGTGTTTTCATGTGTTTCAATTTTCCCATAAATCATAAATCTAACAGTCATAATATTTCATGACAATATTTTTATTTTAATTGTACTGGTCGTACCATAAATCCTCCAACTGTCCAAAATTAATTTGACCATATATTCTCTGTGCACTCGGGAAAAGAATTATTATCAACTTGTGTATTTGAAAATAGGGACAATCTACAGGGTGGTCCAAAAGTCACTGAACTATTACATGGAATAACCATTTCATTTTATAAATATTCCTATTTATTCTTTTATATACAAATTCGAATTTTCAACGTTGTTGAATAATTGATTAAATAATTACAAAAGCAAGGGGGACGTATTATTAAATATTTATAAAATAATTGGTGTCTTCTCAACTGTATTTCGAACAGTTTTATATTGGATAATTTGAAGGGGTGGTCAGATTATAGAATAATTAAATAGTTTTTATTTTCGTGACAATTTTATCGAATATTTCGAATAGAAAGGGTGTAAAAATATTTCGAATAGTAAATGCTGAAAGTAGTATCAGAGCCCGTACAATCGTGCGCGAGAAAGCATAGGCAAGTTTGTTTGCCGAGCAGACTGCAGATATTACACCGAAGAATCAACTTCGAGGTTCCCGCTCCTCGAATGCACAGTTTCTCACGGGCATGTGTCGATTCCGAGCCCGCTTGTGTACGGATGTCCACAAAATCTTTCCTTCTCCCCGAGAATATCGTATCCTCCAGCTAGGATTTGTCTAGGATATATCGCGATTCTGCTGTTTCGTTCGATACCCATTCGATTCAGACAGCTGTACACTCGCTGGTTCTGTAAGGGTGGCGCAAAGTCCACTGCAAACAATGCTCACTGACTCGTATCGACACCTAACAGTTGTAATTTATTTAGTCTGCACCGTTGCTCAACCGACAAGGTAATTAAATTGTTGCTTCCTTCCTGTCGCCATCGATCGACTCACAAAACTATATATATTCGTGTAAATATTTTCAAATATTTTTTAATTGTTGCTCCAATTTATTTGTTAGATCTTGACTGACCTATCGATGAAATAATTAAATTTTTAATTGAGTCCTACTTTTAAATATTGATTCACAAATATATATTGTTTAATTATTGCTCCAATTTATTTTTTTTGGATCCTGACTGACCTATCGATGAAATAATTAAATTTTTACTTGGGTCCTACTTTTCAATATTGATTCACAAAAATTCGTGTAAATACTTTCCGATAGTTTTTAACCATTGCTCCAATTTATTTTTTAAATCCTGACTGACATATTGGAAAAATAATTCAATTTTTACATGGTTCCTACATTTCAATACTGATTCACAAATATATATATATATATATATATATATATATATATATATATATATTTTATACTTTCAACTATTTTTTAATCATTGTTGTAATTTATTTCTTGGATCCTGACCTAACCCAGATATGTTAATGAAATAATTACATTTTTAATTGAGCCCTACTTTTCAATATTGATTCACAAAAATATATTGTTTAATTATTGCTCCAATTTATTTTTTGGATCCTAACTGACCTGTTAATGAAATAATTGCATTTTTAATTGAGTCCTACTTTTCAATATTGATTCACAAAAATGTATTGTTTCATTATTGCCCCAATTTATTCTATGGATCCTGACTGACCTAAAGATGAAATAATTACATTTTTAATTGAGTCCTACTTTTCAATATTGATTCACAAAAATACAAATTCTTGTAAATACTTCTCAATATTTTTTGACCATTGCACCAATTTATTTTCTGGATCCTGACTTATAGATGAAATAATTAAATTTTTAATTGTGTCCCACTTTTCGATATTGATCTGAAAAAATGAATTTTTCTATTAATACCTGCAACCAGTTTTTAAATATTCCTGTGTCAATGGTGATAATTAGACTGCGGATATTATACATTTATGCCAAAAATGAGTAACTGTAATTTAGAGCAGTAAAAATATTACAAGCATTTAGGAACGTCGATATATCATTTTCAGCTTATTATAATTATTTTATAATGAATGAACTTTATATTTAGCTCCTGTAGTTCTCAATCGACGTAGACAATTCATAGGACTGAATAATTATGAATTTCCGTAGATTGATATACAAACGTTTGCTGAACATTGTTTTTGTAATGTATTTTGTATATTTAACGTATGTAGTGATTTTTGAACAATTCATATATATTTGAGTGAACATAATGATTGGAGTTTGTCGGATACAGTTCCCCGAAAACTGATTCTGTAATCGTGCAAGCTCTGCAGGGAACAATATGTATTTGGAATCAGCATAACTTGCCATTTTACGAAGTGCTGGCAGGCATATTTATTCCCATGGTCCCTTAACGGAAATTGAAAGTGCTTAAACATAGATGCACGTCCGACCACTGACCGTATACACTGTAACTTGTGCACAGACTAGTGTCGAGATTCCTTCCGGACCGAAACGCGGGAAATTCGATTCGCATTCGATTTTCGCTTGGCACCAACCGATCATCAAATATCGGAACGAATGTAGACTGATGTTATCAGCTATTTAGCACTGTAGCATACTGAAAATAGCGAAAACTATTTCACAAACTATTCAATTTAATTCCATCCATTTTTTACAAAACTGTATCAACGTTGTTGCCGGTGCTAATGAAACTGTGCTTATTTTAAAAAGAAAATTAATTACATTTTTAATATTGTAGCAAATATTGTTGAATAAAGTGAGAAATAATGCGTACGTTGTTTAAAAAAACAACTGAATGCTGTAATTACAATCTCAGTGTATTATGTTCCATTAAAATGAATTTATGAAATAAAATATTTGTTGCACGCTTTATAAAACAGCCGAGTTGAAAATTGAGTCTATAAAATTACCGTAAATATATTTTGCCACTGCAATGTATTATGTTCCGACAAATGACTTTTTAGAAAGAAATATGTCCTGCATATTTCATAAGAAAATTGTGTTAAAAATTGAGATATTATATAATTACGTGATTATTATTATTTGTTACAGAATTTGCCACCTGGTGTATACAATGCGGTGATTCCCGGAAGTACAGGATACCTCGACAGAATTCTAGTGCAGTGTTACAAGTGGTGAGACAAACTATAATTTCCCATTTACATTCGGTTCTTCCAAAATTGTTTGAAGTCGTCAAAAACATATTCTTTCTTCCTCGAGTTGTTCCTTAGGAGGTGAATTCATACGTTGTACCTCGAAAATCGTTCAAGATTATTCAAGGTCATTTCAAAACCATCCAATGTCATTTCAAGGTCATCGAAGGTCATTTCAAGGCCATTTCAACGTCATTCAAGGCCATTGAAGGTCATTTCAAGGCCATTTCAAGCCATTCAAGGTCATTTCAAGGCCACTGAAGGTCATTTCAAGGTCATTGGAGGTCATTTCAAGGTCATTTCAAGGTCATTTCAAGGTCATTTCAAGGTCATTTCAAGGTCATTCAAGGCCATTGAAGGTCATTGAAGGCCATTGAAGGTCATTGAAGGTCATTTCAAGACCATTGAAGGTCATTTCAAGGTCATTTCAAAGTCATTGAAGGTCATCACAAAAAAAAGTAATAATCAACAGAGATGAAATGTTTTCTTTTACGATTCAATTTCCAAATAAACCTCCTCGCAGGAGCTTAAATAATTAAATTATCATGCTCGGGAATAGGGGTGGGGCAAATAAAAACACGAATATAATTGAACCCATTACATAACTGTAAATAGAATTAGTTTACCAGAAATAATTACGAAAAAAGCTTCATGACGATGTATAAATATTTTAGGTGTCAGTTTTGTCGATGGGGTAGTTTATCCGGAAATGCAAGAAAAAATGAAAAATCTGCACCGGTACCGTATATTGGACAGAAAACAATCGGCGGGTCGCAGGTCGCATCAAGGCGACCGTGTACAGTGTCCTTTGGGGGCAAGAGGCGGCTTCCGAGAGCGTAACGATTAATAGTTCGCCCCCGCGATCAGTGAAACGTGTTCCGTGGCGCGGCTCAACGCTCCCCCGGACCGGGCATTTATTTTTCCGGGCAATTTTCGTCCGTTTTTCGCGGTTTTATCTGGCCGCAGCGCGGAATTGTTTCAACTTTTCCACCAGTGCCGGAGATAACTAGCGAGAGAGAGAAAGAGAAAAAGAACTTCGTGAGAGCAACTGCTGAAACCTCGTAACGAGCGAAACAATGGTTAAAACTCCAGCAGAACGCTGGGGTGGCGCGCTAGACGGAGACGGAGAGAGGGTTGCGCGCCCGCGCGCATTCCCGAGCTTATATAATAGCTTTCAAACTCATATCTGTCGAGATATCGTGTTAATAAAACGGCCGCGCCACCCGTTCACTTTTGTTGCGAATTCTCGGCCGCGTTGTTTAATCGGCTGGTACCTTTAAATCAATTTCACCGAAGAACCCTAAGCGAGCCGACACGCTTCGACTGACTCCTCGTCGCGTAAAACCCGGCCACCGTTTTCGAGGTTTCATAGGGGCGCGGCCCCGCCAATCATTTCCGGCTACCATTCACGGCCCCGCATCCACACCGCGGTTTATGAGAACCCACGTTTAAAATTCATTTCTCTCTCGACCGACGTTTAATCAGCCTGTCTTCTTTGCCGGCTTTGAAATCGCCCACTGTCTACACAAGCTCGGGATCCGCCGCATGCGGTCCCATGCTGATTCTTATTCGTTCAATTTATTTTAGGAGAGACACGCCCCCATTTAAATCCGCGATGATTTTTTCTCAACGAAATCGCGGGGGTTCGTTCGCTGAAAGCGCACTTATTTGGGAATTTTTAGTTTCGAAATGGACTGGTGGAAATTTATGAAATTTCTAGCGTTGTTAGAGAGCATATTGAGGAAAGTGTGAACAAATTTTTGGGTTCGGAATATTGATTTTTTTCGGAAAATAGAAGAATTTTTAGGAGGGCATCGTGTTTTTGGATACACATCAATTTTAGAATTTTTAATACCGGAACGGTTAGATAAGAATTTGTTTAACTTTTTATATATATGGATGATAGCTTCAAGTACGCGTAAGAAAATTATCAAGTCAAAATATCGATTCTTTTGCAAGATACAAAAATTTTAATGAGGGGTGTCTTTTGATACGTTGGCGAAGGCTTCTAAAAGACACTCGACTTCCAGAATTGTTAATTTCGAAATGGTCTAATGGAAATTTATGAAATTTTCAGCGTTGTTACAGAGCATATTGAGGAAAGTGTGAACAAATTTTTGGATTCGGAATATTGATTTTTTTCAGAAAATGGAATAATTTTTTGAGGGTCCTCGTGTTTTTAGAAACAAATCACTTTTAGAATTTTTAATACCGGAACGGTTAGAGAGGAATTTGTTTATCTTTTTGTATACGTGGATGATAGCTCCAAGAAAGCGTAAAAAAATTATCCAGATAAAATGTCGATTATTTTGCAAGATACCTCTATTTTTACGAGGGGTGTCTTTTGATAGGTTGGCAAAGGCTTCTAAAGGACACTCGACTTTCAGAATTTTTAATATCGAGACGGTTCGAGAGAAATTTATGAAATTTTTTCCATGCTAGGGTAGTATTTCCCAGAATTTATAGACAAATTTTCAGCTTTGAAAATTGATTTTTTCATGAGATATCACAATTTTTACAAAAAATGCTTATATCTAGATTTACACACAATGGTCCTGATTTCGGTGTTAAATCATGCCAGAATGAAAATCATCTAAACTACTATCATTAAGTACAGTAATGACTACAACATAACCAAATTATTCTTCAAACTTTCAAAAAATCTAAAAGTTACGACTATAATTCCCAACCTTCTAAAAATTGTTTCATTAAAGTATTGCCTCAAATATTTAGACAAACTGTTTGAAATTGTTTGAGTCTACCATATTACAGATTCAAAGGAGTATTTAAATAATTACATTACTTAAAATTACTTATTTAGAAAATACGACGAGCAGTAGAAATAGAACGAAAATGTTTGGGAGGTGCAGTACACGATAGACCAAGCAGCAAAAATACGAACGAGGTGCGTGCATGCAGTATGTGTCTGTTCCGGCATGTTTTTTCGAAAATGGCTGAACCTTATGACGTGAGGCCACTGTGGATTGCGTGTTCACATGATAGACACGTAACACTGTTGCGTATTGCGTTAGACGCACAGTTGTCAGGTGGGTTACCAATAATTAGGGTACTCGTTAACTGTCTATGCGCACACGTGTAACAATGCAGCAATCCTGGTGATAGCAATTATGTGAGTTGTACGACCGTGTAACTTGATCCTGATCGTACACTAGTTGACTGAACGCTTCTGACGATTGTAATGAACCTTTAGTACCTTTTTCCGGCTGTGATTGTGTCTGCCACTGCCAATTCTTCCCAGTGCAACTATTCGAACCAGCAGACGAATTCCAAACTTTCAATCTTTTACCATTTATGAATTTTTATTAGAATTTATATTCAAGGTTCTCGGTTTTCAATCTTTTTTCTTCATTTGCAATTTAATTTTTCAGGATAAGAGAATACAGTTTTTTATGGTTTTTTTTTATTTTTTTATACACAGTCCAGTCAATTATTTACTATTAAATTATATTAGAATTAATATTTCAGGTTCTAGTTTCTCAATCTTTTTTCTCCACTTTGCAATTTAATTTCTCAGGATAGGAGAATACAGTTTCAATTTTAGATTTGTGAAATAGGAAAATGGTGGACCAGCCAGACTGGAGGTTGCAATGCTACGTCGGCGTGGATTGCGAGCATGATCGATCATTATTTTTTTAAACACTGTCTAATGAATTATTTACCATTAAATTGTATTAGAATTAATATTTCAGGTTCTAGTCTCTCAATCTTTTTTCTCCACTTGCAATTTAATTTCTCAGGATAGAAGAATAAAGTTTTAGATTAGTGAAATAAGAAAATGGTGGACCAGCCAGACTAGTGGCTGCAATGCTACGTCCGTATGGATTGCGAGCATGATCGATCATTATTTTTTTAAACACTGTCTAATCAATTATTTACCATTAAATTATATTAGAATTAATATTTAAGGTTCTAGTCTCTCAATCTTTTTTCTCCACTTGCAGTTTAATTTCTCAGGATAAGAGAATACAGTTTTAGATTAGTGAAATAAGAAAATGGTGGACCTGCCAGACTGGTGGCTGCAATGCTATGTCTGCGTGGATCGCGAGCATGATCGATGATTGGCTGAAGTGGTTCAGCGAGTTTGCTGCTCGCACCTGGAATTATATGCATAAAATGAGCTCACACGCGTTCTTATTAACCTGCAGAAATCGTGTTTAAAATTCATTTCCCTTTAACGGCCGTTTAATCAGTCTACCATCCCCGCCGGTTCTGAAATTATATTCTTTCCCATCCACGTAAACGTGGTACGCGCAAGATGAAGGCTGAATGGTGTGTGGGTGAAAAAGCAGGTGGAAAAACCCGTAGGCGTATGCCGGTCTGTATTTCTTTGGAGGAAGTAAATAAAGCGGGCGATGAATTCAGAAAGGTTTCCCATTTTACGGGCTACGGATAATTAACCCTCTCTGTCTAAATCACTTTTATCTCTAATTTTGAAATAATTTCGCCGAGACCGGCGGACCTAGCCGCGCTGCTGTCTGTGAACGCGGGTCGCGTTTGAGATCCGCGTAATAAAGATTTTAATTTCGAGAATTATTTTAATTCGCGAGCGTTGGCTTGCCCCGGGAATCCATTCATTTAGACGATTCACTGGAAGCTACGTTAACTTCCTTTCTTTCGCTGGCTTTGCTACACGCTGGAAGGGACGCGCAAGGATAATTATGCTCTCTCCGCGGTAAACGTTTGTTCGAGTGCAGTACTCTGCTCGAAAGATAATTGGCTATCGGAAATAGAATGTTAAAGATACATTTTTCAAAGCTTTTCTGCACATGGACGATATTCTTGAGACTGCATGAAGAAATGTTTAGTTTATAATATTTTAAACGAGACACCATCATTTTGACCAAGGGCTCTTGCCTTGAAAGGTATCGAATTTCTGAATTTTTCCTATCGAAACGGTTCGGGCTAGATTAACGAAACTTTTTCTATACTTGGTCAGTGGTTTTAGTATTGTATACAAAAATTCTCAGGTTGAAGGATTGAATTTTTCATAAGATGTCACTATTTTTATGAGTAGCACTTCTTTCTTTTATAACTTTAATTATGAAGATGTCTGTGCTGTGCAGGATTACTCTAATCCGTTCAGAAAGTCCCTCTTTGTAGGTAATCTAATCAGAGACAGTATAACTACACAGCAAAAATAATTTACACTGTCGTGAACACAGAAATAATATAATTTTTAAGCTTCCGTGAAAATTCCACATTTTACAAATTTTCGTAACGAGAATTTTCAACCAAAAAACTTGAAAAAATTTCCTGACATGTAGCATGAGAACGGCTACGTATCAGATTTTTATAAAAATTTTCTCGCAATTATACAAGGAATATCGACTAAAAACTAAAAATCCAATTTTTCGCTGTACCTACCCCACTGATTAAAGAGGTGGGCAGAAATTTCGATTAAACTATTCTAGATCGATAAGTTATCGAATCGGTACATCGCTGGTTTAATTTAATTAACTGATTTGTTGCTAGAATAATCGAGGATCTCTAAAATAAAGCAAAGAATCCAGCGTTCGTTTACGCGACCGTGAAACATGATTCTCGCTGACAGAATTCCTGTCAAAGTCGCATTTATCACTCGTCAATCCTCGGCACATCGTGTGTAATGCGTATCGCACGCTCCCGTGACGCAGACCGGGTCTGTATTCCCGCTCGTTTACACGACAACATTATCGTGCGATCAATTTATTAAAATGGAATTGTGTATCTTGATTACATCGAATTCGCAGCGCCAGCTCATGACAAATTCCCCGTGAACGTAGCAACGGCTTATGCGAAATAATTTAAATTGCCGTTTTAAACTCCGCGCCGGGTACCTGTCGAATATGGAAATCGAAGTTTACGGTCGCGGCTTGGTATCGACTTTCAATTAGGAGTCCTCCAACTATTTTTTCCATTTTTACGCGATTCAGACTACTTCTTTTCCAGACTCTGGAATAAAACGAAACTCCATCGACATTGAACCCGTCTTTAACGCGTGCCGGACCTAACCTTGAACCCTGTACTATCTTGAGTGTTGACTGAACCTAACCCTGAAACTTTTACACCTTAGCCGGACCTAACCCAGACCTTCAACGTAGGGGAGACCTAATCCTGAACCTTGAACACGTCTTGAACGTTGACAAGACTTAACCTTGAACCTTGTGCTCACATTGAACCTTGACTAGACTTAACCTTGCGCTTGGTACCTATTTTCAATTTAGACTATATCTAACTTCGGACGTTGAACACACCTTGAACGTTGACCAGACCTAACCTTGAACCCTGTACCATCTTGAATATTGACTGAACCTAACCCTGAAACTTTCACACCTTAGCCGGACCTAACCCAGACCTTCAACGTAGGGAAGACCTAATCCTGAACCTTGAACACGTCTTCAACCTTGACAAGGCCAAACTGTGTATTTTGAACTTACATTGAACGTCTGCTAGGCCTAACCCTGAACGGTGATAACATCCAACATTGTTTATCGTATCGAATTAAGTGTCCACCCGACCAAACAATGCATCTTGTGCCCGCATTGAACCTTCACCAGACCTACCCTTGAACCTTGTGCTCAAATTGAACCTTCACCTGACCTAACTTTGGACCACGTACCTTTTTTTAAATTTAGATTAGATCTAACTTCGGACGTTGAACACACCTTGAGCGCTCACCAGACCTAACCTTGAACTTTGTGCTCACATTCTACCATGACTATACCTAACTTTGGGCCTTGTACCTATTTTTAATTTAGACTAGATCTAACTTCGGACGTTGAACACACCTTGAACGTTGAGCAGACCTAACCTTGAACCCTGTACCATCTTGAATATTGACTGAACCTAACCCTGAAACTTTCACACCTTAGCCGGACCTAACCCAGACCTTCAACGTAGGGGAGACCTAACCCTGAACCTTGAACACGTCTTGAACCTTGACAAAACCTAACTGTGTATTTTGAACTTCCACTGAACGTCTACTAGGCCTAATCCTGAACGGTAATAACACCTAACATTGTTTCCCGTATCGAATTAAGTGTTCACCAGACCAAATTGCATCTTGTGCACGCATTGAACCTTCACCAAACCTAACCTTGAATATTGTGGCCGCATTGAACCTTGGCTAGACCTAACTTTGGGCCATGTACCTATTTTTAATTTAGACTAGATCAATCTTCGGACGTTGAACACACCTTGAACATTGACAAGACCTAACCTTGAACCTTCACCAGACCTAATCTTGAACCCTGCACTCACATTCAACCTTGACTATACCTAACTCTGGAACTTGTACCTATTCTTAATTTAGACTAGATCTAACTTTGGACGTTGAACACACCTTGAACGTTGACCAGACCTTACCTTGAACCTTGTGCCCGCATTGAACCTTGACTAGACCTAACTTTGGACCTAGTACCTTTTTTTAAATTTAGATTAGATCTAACTTCGGACGTTGAACACACCTTGAGCGTTCACCAGACCTAACCTTAAACCTTCTGCTTACATTGAACCTTGACCAGACCTAACCTTGAACCTTGTGCCCGCATTGAACCTTGACTACACCTAACTTTGGACCTGGTACTTATTTTTCATTTAGATTAGATCTAACTTCGGACGTTGAACACACCTTGATGGTTGCTCTGACCTTACCTTGAACCTTGTGCGCACATTAAACCTTCGCCAGACCTAACCTTGCGCCTTGTACCTATTCTTAATTTAGACTAGATCTAACTCTGAATGGAATATAAGCCTTATCCAGGTCCTAACATCGAACCTAAGCTAAACCAAACTGAGCACTACTCTTGAACCTAGCTTGCACCAAATCTAGACGCTCCTGGCTCCCCGCAGCATCGAATAAATTAAATGGGCCACATAAAAAGGAATGCCGACGATCTGTTTCAACTTGGCCAGGCCTCCAAAGTTGGTCCCGTTGGTTTCAGTTATTGCGCGCGACTTTCGCCGCAAGTGTGCAATTAAATTCTGTTATCGGGGTCTCGAATCGACCCTAAAATTTCCCTAAAATGACCCCCTCGACGGTTCAGGAAGGGTCTACGTCGTCGACGTGTAACTCCCGACGACCGGCGGAAGATACAGCGTGTTATTTTTACTCCCGCGTCGCAATAACAACGCGAACGTCTGCTGGCTCACGCAGACGACCACCGGGTTTAGGGCAGGGGTGACATCGTAACGAGAGTTGTTGCGAAACTCCGACCCCGGGGATGATTCAGGGGAAAATTTTTTACGGTTCCTCCACTCGTGACTCCGTTTCCCAGCACCACCAACAGCTTCCACTGAGCAACGTGTTCCACTGTCTTCCCCCTCCTACCCCTCCTCTTCCTTCTCCTCCTCCTCTTCTTCTTCCGCGTCCTCCTCCTCGTCACCTACCCACACCACTGTTTTCATTCCGTTTTCTTCTCTACTTATGAATCAACCACGCGTCGTTACCGTTATTCGCGACAGACCGTCAGCCGTTCTTAACGGCACACCTTTTTTTTCCAACCGCGGCGAGTAAGTATGATGGATATATCTACGGAGCCATTTTCCCATTTATTACCGAACATTAAGCGCCCCGAGGACATTGAAAGACTTTGAACGATCTCCGGATCGTAAGTCGGTGGCTATTCTTGATCACTTGATAGGCCGCAATTTTGTTGACCTTCTGGTTAGATCTGCGTTCAGAAAAGTTTGATCAAATTTCCGAGTGACGTTTAAAAAGCGATGGTATGAAAGAAGGACCTGGCAACTCGCCACAAAATTTGCGATTACCTCTAGGGAAACCTGGTGATTTTCAGGGTGTACGAGGTCCGGTGATATTCTTGATTCAGAAAGATCACTATAGCTTAAAATTATGTTTCTTGGGGACTGCAATCCTCTTAGCAAAGTTAACCCTTTGCGCTCGGGACTATTTCAACTCCAAAGTCAAACATTTCTTCCAACCTATAATATTTGAATTCTGATTCTTGTCTGTTTATGGATGTGAAACTTATGCAATTTACTCGTACAATAAATAAATATTTAATAATTTATTAAATACAGACAAATTTAATATTGTGAAAAATATTTTGGATTATAGCAGGGAGTTCCAACTCCCCTCTGAGAACTGCAAGGTCCCCACCATCGAACCTCTCCCCACTACTACGTGTACAGCCGTAGGGTGAGTGCTGCGTGCGCCGCACGATAAAGTCTAAGAGTGGGGGAAGAATCGAAGCGGGGTAGGTGCCTGGAATAGCTCCGGAGGTACTGGTTGGAACTGCCTGGTTTATACCAATGTCTAATGTTGACTCAGACTCATCAATCGAGTGCAAAGGGTTAATATACATCAGTAATATTAAATTCCTTCCATGTTTCGCAAACTAATTTCTGCCACAAAAGCATAAACATCTACAGTCTAATAATGACTGTGCATGGACCACATCAGAATTAGATTGTACATAGACCTATCTGGAGTTTATCCAGGATCTAACCTAGACATTGTAGGTAATCCAATGTCTGATTCAGATCTAATCTAATCATGGTTATAAGTGCTAAGATCGATTTTTCTCGAATCCCATGGCCAGCTTGGACGAATCCTAAGAGTCAAAGGAGTCAAGAATTTTAACGAATTTATTCCTCAACGTCCCCAGCCTCGGAAAAGTATCCATAAGCTTAGCTACCCCGGTCCATCGAACATTGCTGACATTCTGTGTCCCCTGAACACTTCAAAGGGCCGAACCGAGCAAAATAGGAGAAAAAATGATAACCACGCAATAATATCCGCGACGTGATCAAGCACGTAGGAAATTTCGCTGTGGAAGCAATAGACGAGCCAAAGAGAACGCCAGCCGGAAAGAACGAGCCGTGGAGGTCCTCTTGCTTTAATCATTCTTCTGGAATTCGTGCCTTGTCTGAGGGTCCACGAAAAAAAAGGGGAAGTCCTTGTTTCTAGATCACCATGCTCGAGTGAACAGGAGACGTTCAGAATAAGCGAGGAGGGAGAGGATTATATTTTGTCTTAATATCACAAGCGTTTTAGGGTCAACCCTTTTTTCAATCAAACGACTATCATTTATTAAACCACCTGGTGGAACGTCAAACTTAGGCATAGCTGGGTCCTGATCACCCTGGGGATAGCATACAATTGGTTCGATGTTATGGCACAGACAGTTCAGCCCTAATTTTGCATAGGAAGTTTCTTTTTTACAACACAAAAAGGCCCCAGCATTTTTAGAAAGACTAAATTTGGGGTCAGTTAGAATTAAGTCGGTCCAGGTCTTAGCAGGTCTGGGTTAGGTCTGGGTTAGGATGAGGTTAGGTTTGCAATCGAACTAGATGACCTACAATGTCCATGCACCATTCTTTTTGGGAAGACAACATTTTTTGGTGAGTTAGTATTAATTCGGTCCAGGTCCTAGCAGGATAGGCCTCAAGAAGGACCAGGTTAGGTTTGTACTAGCTCTAGGCTCTCTACAATGTCCATGGACCATTTTCTTTAGAAAGACAGAATTTGAGGTGAGTTAGGATTAGGTCAGCCCAGCTCCCCTAATAGGTCTAGGAGATTTCTCAGAAAGGACCAGGTTAGGTTTGTACTAGCTCTAGATCCCTTAATATGTCCATGGACCATTTTCTTTAGAAAGACAAAAGTTTGAGGTGAGTTAGGATTAGGTCAGCCCAGGTCCTAATAGGTCGAGGAGAGTTCTCAGAAAGGACCAGGTTAGGTTTGTACTAGCTCTAGATCCCTTAATATGTCCATGGACCATTTTCTTTAGAAAGACAAAAATTTGAGGTGAGTTAGGTTTAGGCCAGTCCAGGTCCTAATAGGTCTAGGATAGTCATCAGTGAGGACCAGGTTAGGTTTGTACTAGCTCTAGATCCCCCACAATGTCCATGGACCATTTTCTTCAGAAAGACAAAAATTTGAGGTGCGTTAGGTTTAGGTCAGCCCAGATCCTAATAGGTCGAAGAGAGTTCTCAGAAAGGACCAGGTTAGGTTTGTAGTAGCTCTAGATCCCCTACAATGTCTATCTTAGATCCTGGATACACAAATGTTGGGTCTTCACCCTATTTAGGGTCGGTGTAGGATGAAGTCTAACTCTGGTCTAGGTTATTTAAATTAAATATTGAAGTTTGCCTAGATAGAATACTGTCTGATGTCATCTTTATATTTTCCATTGTGTCTCACCAATTCTCAAGATTCTCAAGAAATTCTTACTGGCTAGGTAGACTATCATTTTTCTAAAGGATTCCAGCTCCCATAGGTTCTGCCCGACCAAGGTAGACTCAAGTTGCAAGGATGAATGCAGAAAGGACGTGGAGTTCAACGGGCTCTTTATCATAGTCGCAAAATAGTTCCCAGAATCCCTTAATCGTCGGGAACGTCAATTAAGAAGTCGGGGTGGAGTCTTCAGCACGTCAGATAGTCCAGCCGGTCGTATTTCTTGGAAATATTAGCGAAGTGACGGAACATTGTCTCGGTAGACGGGTCGGTGACCCAAATCATAGTAAAGAACTACTTAGCCTCGTTCTCCTCGTCTGGAAGCGTCCTTCGTCTCCTCGGAGCCGTTTTTCTCTTTGTCATTTAGTCATTAGAGCTTTTCGGCTACTTAGACTAATCTAACTTTTAACAGACCGTTACTCAGCTAGCAAGAAATGTTTTCGAGTCGGCTGCGGGGAGGGGGGGGGGGGAGGAGGGCGACCTTAGACACCCTCGCGCGGGTCTTACCGGCGAAAAGCACCCTTGGCTCGACGAGTACCCTCGTTGCATAATGTACCCGCCGAAAGCCGGGTAATGCCAGGAGGGATGGGCGAAACAGAGCTGCGTAGCCACCGAGGCGCATCCCAATTCGAGGGCTCGTCGTTGATGAGAGTGACTCTCTCTCTCTCTCTCTCTCTATCTCTCCCTGCAGAGTTAGGGGTGGGGACGATGAGGAATTGAGAGACAGGAATCATGGCAGTGTGTCTCCGAGACGTGACCCGGCATGCGGCGTATTTTGTTAGGAAATGTGCATCCACTGACACCATACAGAGTCTCTCAGTACCACCTGGTACTCACTTGCCTGACTTCTGCAGACCCAGGATTCATTTCCCTGAATCCCTTGACTATGGTCCGGCTGGACCAATCTGGAGATTCATAGGAATCAAACAACTTTCATGGATTTATTTTCCAATGTCCTAAGCACTTAGCTACCAGCTTCCACAACCTGATGATCACCTGGTACCCACTTGCCTGACCTCTGCAGACCCAGGATTCATTTTCCTGAATCCCTTGACCATGGTCCGGCTGGGACAATCTGGAGATTCATAGGAATCAAACAACTTTCATGGATTTGTTCTCCAACGTCCTAAGCACTTAGCTACCAGCTTCGACAACCTGATGATCACCTGGTAGCAACTTGCCTAACCTCTGCAGACCCAAGATTGCTTTTCCCGAATCCCTTGTCCACGGTGAAAGCAGTCAAGAATTTTAATAAATTTGTTCTCCAAAGTCCTAAGCACTTAGCTACCAGCATCCTCAACCTGATGATCACCAGGTCGCAACTTGCCTGACCTCTGCAGACCCAGGATTGCTTTTCCCGAATCCCTTGTCCACGGTGAAAGGAGTCAAGAATTTTAATAAATTTGTTCTTCAACATCCTAAGACTTAGCTACCAGCTTCCTCAACCTGATGATCACCAGGTCGCAACTTGCCTGACTTCTGCAGACCCAGGTTTGCTTTTCCTAAATCCCTTGACCATGGTGAAGAATTTTAATAAGTTTGTTCTTCAACATCCTAAGACTCAGCTACCAGCATCCTCAACATGATGATCACATGGTAGCTGCGTACCTAACTTCCGTAGACTCAGAATTGATTGTCACCCAAGACATTTAACTTAAAATATCTGCTAAACTACTAATTTTTGGACGTGGGTTAATACTTTTCCATAGAGAATACAAAACTGCACCGTAAGGTACGTAAATTAATATACGGCTCCATTTAAAAAATCCAAGTTAACCTATAAATCTCCTGAACGCCTCCACCTATAAAGAAGTCACGTAAGACCACATCATGTACTCCTTGATACCACGTAACATCTCTAGAAATCATTTTTCTTTTGTAGAGCGCATAATTTAGAAATTATTCGAGGAGATCCAGTTATGTGTCTCACCATTTATACAGGTATATACATACAGGTTAATAAACCATCGCATCGGTCCACAACAATTTTCGACATTCAGGCAATTACTTTTTTGTTTCAGATTATTCTTAACTATGTTCGCAAATGGTTCAGAGTTTTAATATTTTGATTCCTCCACGTCAAAGAGCTGCCGCCATCTCTTCATTTAGTAATTCCTCATATTTCCTGCCGGAACGATCAATCACCTGCCGGATGATTTATTTCGCAATTAAATTCCCGGCGACGTTCGCGCGAAGATAAACGTATCCGGATCGACTGGTAGCTCGATTCCGAAGTCGCTGGCACTTCAAGTTCTCGGTGTCTGGCCGGCTACCGATTAATCGATAAGCCCCATCGTCTTCCGTGAAAGCGAGAGTACTCCTTCGAGACGAAGCAATCGCTGAAAGGGAACGAGAGGCGTATCGACGTTTCTCCTTCCGGTGATGCTCCTGCATTCCTGTCTCGCGTTTTCCGAGCGTATCCGCGTTTCGTGACATCGTGTTGCTCCATTCGCAGCTGGTTCTGTCCTGATCGATACCGTGTGACCATGGTTTTAGGCGATTGGAAAATTCGGAGTTACCCAATCCTACCGCGGTTGACCCTTCGGAGTCATCTAACACCTTTTCCTGGTACAAACTACACTACACACTACGCCTATGCATTGAAAAATTACTCTAAAGAATTTATAGCAATCTATTGACTCTACTGAGTATTTTTAACTGGGGCTCCCTATTTTTAAAATATTTATTTAAATACAAGTCTACCATTTCTGATACAAATTTGAACTCTATAACTACTCTATGCATTGGAAAATTATTTTAGAGCGTCTATAGCAATCTGCTGACTCAATATAGCACAGATCAATACTTCTAATTAGTGCGCCCTTTTTAAAATATTTAGTTAAATATAAATGTGTCACTTCTGATATAAATTGAACTATATAACTACTCTATGCATTGGAAAATTAATTTAGAGCGTCTATAGCAATTTGCTGACTCAATATAGCACAGATCAGTATTTTTAATTGGGGCCCCCTATTTTAAAAATATTTATTTACATACAAGTCTACCACTTCTGATACAAATTTGAACTATATAACTAGTCTATGCAGTGCAAAATTAATCTAGAGTGACTATAGCAATCTGATGACTCAATATAGCACAGATCAGTATTTTTATTTGAGGCCCCCCATTTTTAAAATATTTGATTAAATAGAAATATGCCACTTCTGCTACAAACTGAACTATATAACTACTCTATGCATTGGAAAATTAATCTAGAGTATCTATAGCAATCTGCTGACTCAATATAGCACAGATCAGTATTTTTAATTAGGAATTAGGATTTTTAACATATTTATTCAAATATAAATCTGCCACTTCTGATACAAACTTCAACTATATATCTAGTCTATGCATTGCAAAATTAATCTAGAGTATCTATAGCAATCTGCTGACTCAATATAGCACAGATCAGTATTTTTAATTAGGACCCCCTATTTTTAAAATATTTATTCAAATATAAATCTGCCACTTCTGATACAAATTTCAACTATATATCTAGTCTATGCATTGCAAACTTAATCTAGAGTGTCTATAGCAATCTGCTGACTCAATATAGCAAAGATCAATACTTTTATATGGGTCCCCTATTTTTAAAACATTTCTTGAAATACAAATCTTATAACCCTGAATATCACTTCAATTTCAATTCTAAAACCAGCTCAGTTTATTTATGTTAAATTATTTTTTGTCTGAAGGGGTTATTAATTTTGGAATGTTAAGGCAATTGTGCCACGGTAAGACGTTCCATAAAAATTCCGTGGCCATCAGAGGGGAATAATAACTCGCTTAATGGGGAAAGAGGAAAGTTTCCCCGTTTCACTTGCTTAACATCCATCCAACAAGCCAGACCCAAAGCTAGCAATCTCTTGACCGAAGTCCTCCACTGTCGAATCCTCGAGTTTTACATAAATATACATTCGCCCGAGCAGCGACGGGGGGTGGAACCTAACCTGAGAACCTCTGAGATCCTTCCTTTTACGTCCTCCATTCTCGGTTCGATGAGAAGAGGATGTCCGGGGAACCGGGGGACCATTGTCTTAATTGAGAGAGGTTAATTCGAGACGGACGAGTTCGGAGAGTTATAGACATTCGGCTGTGTTTAGCCGGGACTTAGTATTCCCCGTAGTTGCGGTATAGCGTCCTGCAGACCTGTACACTCTGTCTACGAACATTTTTATTCGCATAGATCAACGTACGCGTCCTAATTCTATGATTATCTCTGTGGTGCTTCATTTAGGTCTTTGATAAGTCCTAGATAGATTGAAGACAGTGTAGACGTTAGTAGATCTAGACTAGACTTTGACTAGGACTAGACTATGTCTAGATCAGGAGTAGATTATCTAGCAAGTCTAGGTTAGGTCTTCGATATGATCTACTTAGATCTATGAGCAATTTGGGGTATGTCTAAGATAAGTCTAGCCCTGGACTGAACGGACAGTTGGATTTGATAAAAAATTTTTTTATACACTCTACAATACCTGTACATTAACTATACTAATCCAGAAATTCATTTACTCATAATGATCATTCGAAACAATTTTATTATGCATTATACAGGGTTGAAATTATAAAGTGATATCAGACGAATATCTCCAAAAATATTGATTACACGCAAAACTGTTTCTGCACTTTCCTGCAAGTTTGACCTTGAATGACCTTGAGTCACAGGTAATTGAACTCATCTTAAAACGCACTATGTGATGCTGGATAAAAAAAAACATTCCATTAAAAAAAAAAGAAAGTTGACCTTCACCTCACCTTGGAGTGTACAGACGAATATCTCCAAAAATATTGATTACACGCAAAAATGTTTCTGCACTTTCCTGCAAGTTTGACCTTGAATGACCTTGAGTCACAGGTAATTGAACTCATCTTAAAACGCACTATTTAATGGTGGATAAAAAAATATCATTCCATTTAAAAAAAAAACAAAGTTGACCTTCACCTCACCTTGGAGTGTCCGCCGGGAAAAATAATAGTTCTACCTTATGATGTCACCCTCGGTACTGAACAACTTCCAACTGAAACATTTTTGCATATAATCAATATTTTTGGAGATATTCGTCTGTACACTCCAAGGTGAAGTAAAGGTCAACTTCCTCTTTCATAAATAGAATATGTTTTTTTATCTAGCATCAAATAGTACCTTTTAAGATGAGTTCAATTACCTATAAGCCAAGGTCAATCAAGGTCAAACTTGCAGAGAAATGCAGAAACATTTTTGCATATACAATCAATATTTTTGGAGATATTCGTCTGCAACGCTTTATAATTTCCATCCTGTATACACTGGAGCATGCACCCAATCACATTCAGTCCCATAACGCCTGCAATTTTTGAAACATATTCATGAAATCTGGTTTAAAACACTCGCACAAGGTCCGGCTTGCAAATCTGGTGATCAAATGTTTGAATTTTTAATGTTTCAATAATCCTGCACTCTGTTGGGTCGGGCACATTGGTCGAATTGGGTCACGTGATTCGGTAAACGGAATACTACTCTGACTAATGATATCCGCACATTGTCGCCTTCTGCGATTGTAGACCACGGGTCGGCAGAGCCTTCTGAAGACCCTGTCATCAAGTTGAACACAATCCTGAATCCTTGATCAGGCTATGAAATTCGAGCGATCGCAGGGGACATAGAACCGTGCGCTAAGTCCTCCACGTCGAGCGCACCTGAGGACCGATCGTGCAATCGATATGGAGCTGCACGGGAGAGGGAACTTGTCCATAAACGTCTCGAACCGGTGCTTTTGATTCGGATGGACTGGAGGCTCCGTCAAACTGGGTCGGAATCTCAAAAACCTTTTAAGGTTCTCACACACTTTGATGAATCGTATATAGGAAACGAATAACAGAATTTCACTGAAAATTTTTCTATGCATTCTGCAATACCTGCATATTAACCGCAATAAACAATAAATTGATTCGCCTGCAGTGGTCGCCTGGAAAAAATTCTATTCTGCATTGTACGTACCCGACTATGCACCCCTCACGTTTGGTCCCATAACTTCTGCAATTATGAAAATATTTAGATGAATTTTGTTGTAAATTATTCGCAAAGAATGAGGCTTTCAATGCTAGTAAATCAAACATAATCTTGGCGTCGATGTTTCAACAGTGCCGTACCTTAAGTGGACAGAACCATGTGAAAACCCAAGAGGTAGGTACACCTTCCTCATGTATGACTAAAGGTGTGCATCAAACGGATTTGTCTGAAAATATTTGTATATACACTAAAACATCTATATATTAACAGTACCGCATCACAAATTTATTTACTTGCACTGCTAGTTTTAAAAAAAAATTCTAATACCCATAGTATGAACGCTACCGGTGCACTTAGACACGTTTAGTCTCACAACTTCTGTAATTCCGCGAGCATTTGCATGAAATTTCTCTCAAAATCGTCGCAGAGTACGGCACTACAAAAAAGTCGATCTTCGAGAGGATTCAATAGCGCTGTACCCGGTTAATCCGGAGTCAGCTGCCGGTAAGGAATGGCAGCCATTCCCTTTAGGCCGTGGTTGATATCCGCCACCTGGCAATATTTCAACGATCCGCCCGGACAGGATAACGGATCCACTCTTTGTCCGTGGTAATGGCGTTTCCCGAGGATTCCGCCACCGGGCAATTAGGAACGGTCCTGGATGTCTGGAAGACCTGGCCCGGAAACGGTGTTGCGTGGGATCATCGAGACTGCGTCCGAGACCCTGTTGGATTACATCGAACCCCGAGAATCCTCCGAAAAGCTCTGAAATGGGGGAAAGAAAGTTTGGGGTTCGCATAGGGAAGGGAGGAAAAGCATAAAACCCGAACACAGCTGTATTCGGTCCCTCGTTCTATCCTAGACAGCATTACCAGATCGAGGGAATTGAAGGAAAAACAGTGAGAACTACCTATAATCAGCCACCGAGTGACGTCACTCAAGCTACAGTGTGGATCCAGATGGCGACGTCACGTGATTCGCGGCTAATCCTACAGTACTGTATCGTGACGTCACCGGGTACCCTAGTCTATTGGTTGGGATGGGAGTGTCCGCAACGCTCTGAGCTGTTCACTTGAAAAGCATCATTGAGTTAAAAACATAAGAAAGGGAGGAAAAGCATAAAACGCGAACACAATTGTATTCTGTCCCTCGTTCTATCCTAGACAGCATTACCAGATCGAGGGAATTGAAGGAAAAACAGTGAGAACTAGCTATAGTCAGCCACCGAGTGACATCACTCCAGCTACAGTGTGGATCCAGATGGCGACGTCACGTGATTCGCGGCTAATCCTACAGTACCGTATCGTGATGTCGTTGGGTATCCTAGTCTATTGGTTCGGATGGGAGTGTCCGCAACGCTCTGAGCTGTTCACCTGGAAAGCATCATTGAGTTAAAAATATAAGAACGGGAGGAAAAGCATAAAACCCGAACACAGCTGTTTTCGGTCCCTCGTTCTATCCTAGACAGCATTACCAGATCGAGGGAATTGAAGGAAAAACAGTGAGAACTACCTATAATCAGCCACCGAGTGACGTCACTCAAGCTACAGTGTGGATCCAGATGGCGACGTCACGTGATTCGCGGCTAATCCTACAGTACTGTATCGTGACGTCACCGGGTACCTTAGCCTATTGGTTGGGAAGGGAGTGTCCGCAACGCTCTGAGCTGTTCACTTGGAAAGCATCATTGAGTTAAAAATATAAGAAAAGGAGGAAAAGCATAAAACCCGAACACAGCTGTATTCGGTCCCTCGTTCTGTCCTAGACAGCATTACCAGATCGAGGGAATTGAAGGAAAAACAATGAGAACTAGCTATAATCAGCCACCGAGTGACGTCACTCAAGCTACAGTGTGGATCCAGATGGCGACGTCACGTGATTCGCGGCTAATCCTACAGTACCGTATCGTGATGTCATTGGGTACCCTAGTCTATTGGTTTGGATGGGAGTGTCCGCAACGCTCTGAGCTGTTCACCTGGAAAGCATCATTGAGTTAAAAACCATGCGAAAGCAGTCGGTCTCCCTAAAAACTGCTTTCGCCGGAACCCCGGCGGCGACTCACTCGCTTTGTTCTTTCGCTCGCCGGAAGTTCCGGGAGGTAAAACGAAAATGCTTAATGAAACCGCGTGCGCGCGCGGACCACGCGATTTTTCGAAAAGACTGGCAACTTGTTTGTCGCCGGCAGAAGTTGCTCATTATGACCAGCCCCCGTTGCCTTGTTAGCCGGCGACGTTTAATTTTAACGAGACGCTTCAAAAGCCACGGCTTCGATTACTTCGAAATGCGTGGGCGCATCGCTCGACGACCACCCTCGGCCTTCCTCGAACGCTACCCTCAGAGATATTCGAACTATCCTGAACTCCCAATCGCTGGGAGACCGCCCCCCCCCCCACCCTCATCCGATGTCGTTAAAGTCTCTCTTAATCATTCGTCCACCTGGTGCTTCCGTTCCCGGAGGCTCTGCCTCGTCCATCGAAACGGGCGAAAAAGCATGGCAGGTGCATTACGCATAAATCTGGCAGCGACGTCGGGAACATTCATTAACAAAGGGGAACAACGAGTCAGCAAACTCGCCTTCTCCGTAAATCATGCTACCCATCGGACAGCCTCGCTGCTGGGGACCTTGTTCTTTCGGTAATGTGACAAAACATCTCGTAACAAGGGGACAAGGTTTATTTGCTAGGTAGACGCTACCAGGATAATGGAGAAAGATGTTGCGGAGCTTCAATCGAGAGCTTGTCAGTGGTCTTTGAGTTTTTGTTGGGTCTAGATTAAGGTGAATGATGAGTTTGGTTAGGAATAAGCTGTAGCCTGGGTCTACGTTGGCTCTGGATTGCTTCTACACCGTTTTTCTTAGGTCTGGTTTAGGTAAAGAACCTTTAACTTTTTTTAGGACATCTAGCCTAAAAATGAACATTGTCTATCGTAGCTCATTGTAGCCCGTTCATACTCCATCCTAGCCAAACATAGCCCATCCTAGCTCATCATAATCCATCCTAACCCACCAGACTCCATCCCAGTCAAACATACTCCATCCTACTCAAACAGAGTCCATCCTAGTCAAACACAGTCCATCCTAGCTCATCGTTCTCCATTCTAGCCAAACATAGTCCACCCTAGCTCATCATACCCCATCCTAACCCACCAGACTCCATCCTAGTCAAACATACTCCATCCTAGTCCACCATACTTCATCCTAGCCAAACATAGTACATCATAGCTCAATACACTCCATCCTAGCCAGATGTAGTCCATCCTAACCCACCAGACTCCATCCCAGTCAAACATACTCCATCCTACTCAAACAGAGTCCATCCTAGTCAAACACAGTCCATCCTAGCTCATCGTTCTCCATTCTAGCCAAACATAGTCCACCCTAGCTCATCATACCCCATCCTAACCCACCAGACTCCATCCTAGTCAAACATACTCCATCCTAGTCCACCATACTTCATCCTAGCCAAACATAGTACATCATAGCTCAACACACTCCATCCTAGCCAGATGTAGTCCATCCTAGCTCATCATACTTCATCCTAACCCACCAGACTCCATCCCAGTCAAACATACTCCATCCTACTCAAACAGAGTCCATCCTACTCAAACAGAGTCCATCCTAGTCAAACACAGTCCATCCTAGCTCATCGTACTCCATTCTATCCAAACATAGTCCATCCTAGCTCATCATACTCCATCCTAACCCACCAGACTCCATCCCAGTCAAACATACTCCATCCTAGTCCACCATACTTCATCCTAGCCAAACATAGTACATCATAGCTCAACACACTCCATCCTAGCCAGATGTAGTCCATCCTAGCTCATCATAATCCATCCTAACCCACCAGACTCCATCCCAGTCAAACATACTCCATCCTACTCAAACAGAGTCCATCCTAGTCAAACACAGTCCATCCTAGCTCATCGTACTCCATTCTATCCAAACATAGTCCATCCTAGCTCATCATACTCCGTCCTAACCCACCAGACTCCATCCCAGTCAAACATACACCATCCTAGGTAAACATAGTCCATCTGAGCTCATCATACTCCACCCTAGCGAAACAAAGTACATCATAACTCACCACACTCCATCTTAGCCAAACATAGTCCGTCCTATCCCATCATACTGCATCCAAGCCAAACTCCATCCAAGCCAAGCGTAGTCAAATTTGCTGGTTTGTGACAGTCCAATTACGTTTGTGTTGGCAATGATACCCTAACAATATCACACCTAATGAGTCTCCCACCAAACACAGCCCCAGTCGGATCTAGCTAGGTCTAGGTTAACAGCGATACCCTAACAATAGCTTGGCCCTAGGTAAGGTCCTTTGGGGTCCTAACACAGACCTAGCATTGTCCAGAGATGGATCAGAACTTGGCAGTAGCACGCGAAACATAGGGTATCTGTATCAAAAGGACAGCATATAGATTTCAAACAATTATGGGCGTATTGATCTGTGTGGCGGAGCGTGGGGAGCTCCGAGAACGGTACTCGAAATATCATTCGAGACTGCGTGTGCTCGGTATCGGTACGAGGCTTTTGCCTCTCTCACTCCCTCTCTCTCTTCTTCTCTCTCTCCTCCCCCTCTTTCTCACTCTGTGTATGTGTGTGGTTGTGTTGATGCATCAAAAACGCGGACAGCGGGCGGTCCTAAATGCCCGGAACGAAGATTTGCTTTTAAGCCTGACGTGTCCAGGGTCACGTTAGACATTAGTCGGCCGCGGGAAACTTGTTTGCGTTGTTGCGACGTTGACGACAGGCGACCCAGACAACCGACGACTGTAACGCGCTCGCCACCACCTCCCCTTCTCAAAATTAGATTCAGCCTCCACAATGGACCCCATCCCCAATGAAACGTGTCTGTCAGTAGAAAACAACCGGCTCCAATAGGATTCCGAGTGGCGATATACTTGACATTGAAAGAGTGCCGCCCCGGGGGGGCTTTTTTCATAATGGATGACATTGAACCGGTTAAAGGGCGATATGAAAAGTGTCGCGGACATCGGGACTGACGTCTCGCCCGGGTAGACAGCATTATTTCCATGGATTATTATTAGTTCAACGCGCCGACGCGACGCGACCGTCACAAATCATTGTACAGTCCTTCTTTTTTTTTTGGAACCCTTGGAAATTGGAATCCTTTTGTAAATTTTTTCTTTATGAAACGTTTATCAACGTGTTCGTGACGTTTTTCTGATTAAAACGATACCCAACACGACCACATTTGGATCACATTTACCAACGTAAATCCAGGATATAAAAGTCGATTCGGATAATTTTGGTATTTCAAAATCGTGATTTGCTCGGGCATGTAAGCTCCAAACTATGCCGTGTTTGGACTCATTTTAATCACAATAATGTCAGGAATATGCTGATAAGAGTTGACCGTCGTTTACACTGAGGGGTGAAAACAACCCTTGAAGATTCAGCTCCATATTTTTTGGGATATCTCCAGAACCAGATGATATAAAAAAATTAACTTTTTTCCATATTGTGTGTATCTGAATGGGGAATATAATAGCCCAGAAAAATCTCCGAAAAAGTTATTTTTTTAAACAATATATTTAAAATTTTTATTTTTGTTAAATCCTTTCTTACTAATTATGAATCCATTTTTATGCAAACTCAGACATGTGATAGAGAACATATTGAAGTTTCGATCGAAAGATGACAGTCTCATCGCGTGATCGACGCCGTTCTTTAGGTTAATCGATTAAACCACGATCCTTTGTATAGAACCAGCCGAAGATTACCGGAGACGCTGCTACATTATTCATTCCGCCGGCCGACGTTCGGTTAGCAACGTTTCCATGTGTTTTGGCCCACAAAGACTCCGGGCCGGATATTTTAGCGGAATATCGAGCGTGTCGAAAGTTTCGGCAGGCCGCGCCGCGCGACACTAAATTCGTCACGCCACGAAGAGAGAGAGAGAAGGTTAACGGCCTAGAGGCGGCCGTGTAAAATCTTCGTATTCCCGTGAAATTCAGTGACGTACCCAGAGAATCGATCGCCCATTGTTTCATGTCGAACTTGAGCACAGCTTATTGTTCTACGAAGTAGATTTAGCTCGAGCCTGTGCTTGAACTCTGCACGTGCGAGCTGACCGAGTCTAAAAGGAAATTGCTTCTTTTAGAGGAACCTGCTGCGACGCTGTCTAGAAGCCTCGAAAATATCTTCACCTAAAGGTAACTTCTTTTTGGTTAGTGGATTATTATCAGCCTCGGAAATTCTTTATAAATTCTCCTGGAATTGGCAGGCTCTAATTTTAATGCAATGTGAGGTCTAGACCAGTATATAGACATTAGAGTTGGGTGTAGATCATAAAATGGATCAGTTACTTCAGTATAGAGACTATTATGATGTGATATATTAGTTGTTGCAGCTGATACATGTCTAGGATCAAGACCTAATACAGGCATAGAGGTAGAATCTAACTTAATGAGAGATTTGGGAACTAGGACCTATGAAGATCTAGACGAAACTTAGTTATAGAAGCTGATGGGCACTTAGGCCACTAACGTAGGTCTTAGCCTAATCCCAGGTATAAAAGTTAACTTACATTTGTGACCCCAGTACGCAACTCATCAAGCCCCCAGACCTATCTGTAGAATTAAATACACATCTACACTCTAGGGTGTAGGACTTAACTCAAAACCAGGTCTGACAGCTAACTGAGCATTTTGAGCTAAAATGTACCAGGACCTAACTGATACCTAACAATATAAGTTGATAGGCATATAGAAACTAGGGTGTAGGACCTAACCCAAAACCAGGTCTGAAAGCTAACTGAACTCTGTGAGCTAAAATCTACCAAGACCTAACTGATACCTAGCAGTAAAAGTTGATAGGCATTGAGAAACTAGACCTCTAGAAACTAGGGTGTAGGACCTAGGCATCTAGAAACTAGGGTACAGGACCTAGGCATCTAGAAACTAGGGTGTAGGACCTAGGCATCTAGAAACTAGGGTGTAGGACCTAGGCATCTAGAAACTAGGGAGTAGGACCTAGACATCTAGAAACTAAGGTGTAGGACCTAGGCATCTAGAAACTAGGGTGTAGGACCTAGGCATCTAGAAACTAGGGAGTAGGACCTAGACATCTAGAAACTAAGGTGTAGGACCTAACCCAAATCCAGGTTTGAATAAGTTGATAGACACCTAGAAACTAGACGTCCAGAAACTAGGGAGTAGGACCTAGGCATCTAGAAACTAGAGTGTAGGACCTAGGCATCTAGAAACTAGGGTGTAGGACCTAGGCATCTAGAAACTAGGGTGTAGGACCTAGGCATCTAGAAACTAGGGTGTAGGACCTATTCATCTATAAACTAGGGTGTAGGACCTAGGCATCTAGAAACTAGGGAGTAGGACCTAGGCATCTAGAAACTAGGGTGTAGGACATAACCTAAATCCAGAGCTGAAAGCTAACTGAGCTCTGTGAGCTAAAATGTACCAAGACCTAATTGATACCTAGCAGTAGAAGTTGACAGGCATATAGGACCTGGGCCTAATTTTGTATTAATCATGCTAACCAATTCGTGGCTATCCGGGACCAGCAAATTGAACCGAGGAAAAGCGCTCCAGGGTGTGAGTAGCTATCACACAGTGTGCTCGAAGTTCGCATTCCATTCATCGTCGATTCAATCGCAACGTAACCGTACTTAATTGTCCTAGGTTCCCGATGGCTTCCGGCGGAGATCTCAATCTTTTCGAACTTTCGTCGATGTCGCGGAAATCCTCCCACTCTTCTCGGCTACGCTCTCGACTTTCCCCGTGGCTGGAACCGTTGCTCGTGATTCAAGGGCCAGCCGAGATCGATTCTGCTCGAAATTCGAAGCGGGAGGAGGGGATGGGGGAGGGCACACGCGTTTAAAGGATCCAAAAGCCAGCGGGAGGTGGAGGGAGAGAGGGTGGGTTGCCAAGGATGAAGGGTGGGATGGTGCTATGATTTTGCGCCTTTAATATCCAGTTTAAATATTCATGAGAGCGAGGAAGGGTGCGAGATATCGTATCTTTGCGCGTGAAGTCCCCGGCGCGCGTATTTTCGGTCCTGGACACCATGCCTTGTGCTTGTTCAGTGTAGAACGAATGAAAGGTGTTGTTTAAATTTCATAAAGCCTTTGGGCTCTTCGCCTGCAAAAAAAATGAGACATTCCATCCAGGCCGCAATATTTCAGGTAAATGCTGTTCCTTTTGTGAATATTTGCTGTTAGGTTCTCGTTTGCTGAGAGAAATGTATTTAGAATATGGACGGTTAACGGGTCGTCATAGTGGATGATGAAAGATGTTAGGTCCTGTTTGGTAACACCAGGGTATTCGGGCTGGCTAGGGATAAATTGAACAGTGGAAGACCTGGGTTAGGTTTAGGTTGAGAATTACAGTCTCAACTAAGGTGGTAGATGGCGTTAGGTATGTCTTTGACTTGTCTGATCTACCATCGCTGGTAATGGGCCATGCGGAACCCTCGAGGCGTTGAAATCGATTGGATTTCATAGGGCTTGGTCCTTAGAAATTAATCTCCAGGAGAGTAGGGTCTCCACAAATTAGATCCTCAGAAGTTAGGGTCTCCATAAATTAGATCCCCAGAAATTAGAGTCTTCACAAATTAGATCCCCAGACGTTAGGCCCTCCAGACGTTAGGATCTTCAAAATTTAAATCCCACAGAAGTTATATCCTTGAAAATTTAGGCCCTCCACAAGTTAGGCCCTCCACAAGTTAGGCCCTCCACAAGTTAGGCCCTCCACAAGTTAGGCACCCCAGAAGTTAAGGCCTTCAGAAGTTAGATCCTTCAGAATTGAAATGCCACAGGAGTTATGGTCTCCTGAAGTTAAGTCCTCCAGAAGTGAGGTCCCCCGGATGTTGCGACCTCCAGGAGTTGTATCCTTCACAAGTTAGGACCTCCTCAAGTTAGGCACCCCAGAAGTTAGGGCCTTCGGTATCCAGATCCATAAGTAGTTAGGTCCCCCAAAAGTTAGGCCACCCTTACTGTCCTCACATCTGAGTTAGGCCCCTCGTACTGTCCTAACTTCTTAGTTAAGCCCTTCAGAATTGAAATGCCACTAGAGTTATGGCCTCCAGAAGTTAGGTCCTCCAGAAATTAGGTCCCCCCGGATGTTGCGACCTCCAGGAGTTGTATCCTTCACAAGTTAGGACCTCCTCAAGTTAGGCACACCAGAAGTTAGGGCCTTCGGTATCCAGATCCATAAGTAGTTAGGTCCCCCAAAAGTTAGGTCACCCTTACTGTCCTCACATCTGAGTTAGGCCCCTCGTACTGTCCTAACTTCTTAGTTAAGCCCTTCAGAATTGAAATGCCACTGGAGTTATGGCCTCCAGAAGTTAGGTCCTCCAGAAGTTAGGTCCCCCGGATGTTACGACCCCCAGGAGTTGTATCCTTCACAAGTTAGGACCTCGTCAAGTTAGGCACCCCAGAAGTTAGGGCCTTCGGTATCCAGATCCATAAGTAGTTAGGTCCCCCAAAAGTTAGGTCACCCTTACTGTCCTCACATCTGAGTTAGGCCCCTCGTACTGTCCTGACTTCTTAGTTAAGCCCTTCAGAAGTTAGATCCTTCAGAATTGAAACGCCACAAGAGTTATGGTCTCCAGAAGTTAAGTCCTCCAGAAGTTAGGTCCCCCGGATGTGACGCTCTCCAGGGTTTATATCCTTCACAAGTTAGGCACCCCAGAAGTTAGGCCCTCCACGAGTTAGGCAGCCCAGAAGTTAGGGCCTTCAGAATCCAGACCCTTAAGTAGTTAGGTCCCCCAAAAGTTAGGCCACTCATACTGTCCTAGCATCTGAGTTAGGCCCCTCGTACTATCCTAACTTCTTAGTTAAGCCCTTCAGAAGTTAGATCCTTCAGAATTGAAACGCCACAAGAGTTATGGTCTCCAGAAGTTAAGTCCCCCAGAAGTTAGGTCCCCCCGGATGTGACGGTCTCTAGGAGTTATATCCTTCACAAGTTAGTCCACATCAGAAGTTAGGCCCTCCACGAGTTAGGCACCCCAGAACTTAGGGTCTTCGGTATCCAGATCCATAAGTAGTTAGGTCCCCCAAAAGTTAGGCCACTCATACTGTCCTAACATCATTCACGAGTTATACCCCCCCACAAGTTAGAACCGTCATAAGTTAGGGCCCCAAGAAGTTAAGCCCTTTAGCAGTTAGATTCTCCAGAGGTTAGTTCCCAGAAGTTAATCCGAAGGTTAGGTCCTTGGAAATAAACATTACCGAGTTAGGTTTGCAAACATTAGGTCATCCAACGTTAGTTTCACTAATGTTAGAGTCGCTTCGTGGGTTCAACCATTGCGCCAGTGTGAGTCCGACATAATACAGTGTTTGTGTGCGCGTGTAGTACTGGTTCCCGTGCAGATAGTATAGACACAAAGTAATTATGGTCAGTATGAAGAGGGCATTTCACGTACGGTTACAAGTAGTGCGGGTATTACGGGCCACGGGTAAGGATTCCACGGTTACGGTTAATACGGGTGCGGTTATGGGTTCGGTTGTGGTTCGATTTTGGTTCAGAAATGACCAATCGTTAAGCAGACTTACGACAATCGCGGTTGGATTCCTTCGTGGCCGTTGTACCAGGTTTGGAGTAAAATTTGCACTACCATCAGGGCTGCCAATAGCGCACAAATAAAATTAAAGTACAGCAGTTAATTCTATTAACTGTTATAAGGGAGTTAAGTGTGAAGTCTTGTGGCAGCATTCGAACCGAGTCGTAAATAAATTTGCAATATTGAATTGATTGACACTTCTAGAATTTTTCCAAGTAGCGATTTAATTCGACGACGCATCCAAGGAGGCTGAAAGTCACTTATTTTCGAGGGGCTCGCGTTTCTTCGTCATAAAAGTCAGTCTCAGCTTTCGCGATGCTCGTTTTATTTCCGTTTGGCCCACTTAACAACCGGAGGAACTCATTTTCGAAAGTGACTAATCCATAAAAATTCGCCCGCCTCAAACGATGGACGCCTCTGTATTCATACTTGCATCACCGACGTCAAAAAGATTAATGCCTCGCTCGCTGCGAGGATAGCGGCGTTCCTCTTTCTCTCTCCCTCTCTCTTTTCTATTTTTTCTCTTGGCTGGTAGGTAGTATAAAAAAATAAGGAAAACGTCGGGAGAGAGAGACAGAACTGGTATCCGGAAAAAGCACTTTCCGCTGCAAAAGAAATTACACGCCCGTCCCCTTTTCTCGTGGATTTCTTCGTTTGCATAAAAATCTTGATAACAAAGTATTGTAACTCGTATTTCCTGGTGTGGGCGAGCGCGCGCGCGCGCGCGCTAGCCTTCTTCTCGTTCGCCGGTGTTTTCAGAAAGCGCGAAAGAAAAACGCCGGCGCCATGCAGAAGAGAGGAATTCTGCTACAAGCCCTTGATGGATATTTCACCGGATATTTCTGTGGCCACGTTTAAATTTTCCGTCCCTCGGGCGACTAATGTCTGGCCACACATGGGGCAGAGCGGAAAACCTTCCGGGAAATATCGTTAAACAAAAAGTACCGACCGCTACGTTTTCCCGATGCCTGGCCGTATCGCTCCTGATAAAGAGGACGCGGTACTTCAAGCATTTTATCATTTTCACGCTCCTGAAACGTCGAGGAATCGACTATTTCATTATTGGCCGGTCTAGCCGCGTTCTTTCTAAAGATTTTCAGAGAAATTTCATGTAAATATTTAAATAATTACAGAAGTTGTGGGACCCAACGTGACTTGGGCAGTGGTCGAGGGTATACTGTATGTAAAAGAATTTTTTCCAGACTGACATTGCATAGACTGACAACATAAATATTATTATGGCATAGTACCGTTAATGTACACATATTGTAGAGTGTATACAAAATTTTTTAATAAAATTCTGCTATCCGTTGACTATATATACCTATCCTCAAAGGGTACAGAAATATACAGGGTGTTTCGTCTAAAACAGGACACCTATATATCTCCTCTACCCCTGAAAATACAAAAAATGTTTCTAACGTAATCTAAATGGTTTCAAAAGACGAATCAGATGGAAGAATCGTTTTTTGTAAATTGTAGTATTTTAATCGTTTTTTCAAGGTCACTCGTGTTTTTTTTACATACATACATATATTTTTTGTTGTTGTATGTTATAGCAAACATTATTGTGCATTCATACATGTTTAATATCACGACCTTGAAATGATCGTGAACTCTAAAATTTGCTAATTAATGCAGTACTTTCAGCGGCATTTCAGATTTCAAGGTCATTTCAAGGTCGTGCTATTAAACCTGGATGAATGCATAATAATGTTTGTTATTACATACAACAACAGAAAATGTGTGTATGTATGTAAGAAAACACGAGTGACCTTGAAAAAACGATTAAGAAATTACAAATTATAAAAAACGATTCTTCCATCTGATTCGTCTTTTGAACCCATTTAGATTATGTTAGAAACATATTTTTTGTATTTTCAGAGGTAGAGGAGATATTTAGGTGTCCTGTTTTAGGCGAGACACCCTGTATTTGCATACTTCCCCTGTGACTGATAATTTAATATTAATTAACTAATTTTTTAGTTAATTTATATGAATTGGGGGATTTATATAAATTTAGAGAAAATTTAATATTAATCTAATTTTTCAGTTAATTTATATGAATTGCGGGATTTAGGTTATCACCTCATCGATCCGTAACTGTTACAATTTTCAACATTTTGTAAATTTTTTTAAAAATGCTTTGAAATATGCCTACAATTACCTGTAGAAAGTTTCAGTATGTTAGCGAAACTGTACCGATGAGAATTAAGTCAAAACCGACTCTCGATTTTAGGTATTCAATGCTGCGTACTCGACGATCAGCATTAAAATGATTATCCCACTAACAGAGGATGATCCCGAGCAGACAAATTCACCTTCCCACAGTGATTAGGAGTCTCGAGTAAGAGGCTGGGCACAGGGAGCGTGAGAAGAAGACGGAAAAGAGTGCCGGGGGTAGAAGGAAAGACAGCGGGTGCTCATAAATCACTATTAAATCTTGAAAGGACCGAGTCCGCGGTTTGTCGAGTAATCTATCAGGGCACAGTCAACCTAATATAACGGCGGAGTAATTGCGGCCGGTATACATCGCGAGTGGCTCTATCGATCCGCACTCGTTATGCGCCTAATGACCACACAAACGGCACGTGACGTATGTTCTCGGGCTCCTGCTAAATTAATAATCGCATTATTTCTGTTTACGCGGCAGCACAACCAGGCTGCTTTCAGACCGCCATCGGGCTCATCTCTTCCCAAAAAGTTGATCTCATTATCCACAGCTCTGGAAATGCAAAAATACTTTCAGTGTTGTAGTGGGGATACTGTTTTCGTTAAAACGGGTACCACTCCCACCATTAGCTCGGCACAGTTCAATTTATTTTTTAATTATTGAAGTAATTAGAGAGGACGCAAAACTTCACCGAACCTGTATGGTCACTCGTGTCGATGTTAGTATTTTTTTACGACGGTCGAAAACATTGTTCTGGTCGTTGGATAAACGTAGACAAACTTGGGCACACTCGAACAGAACTCGGACAAACTTAGGAAAATTTGGGCAAACATAGACAAACTTGGGTAAACTTATACAAACTTAGACAAACTTGGGCAGACTTAGACAAACTTGGGAAGACTTAGACAAACTTGGGCAAACTTAGACGAACTTGGGCAAACTTAGACAAACTTTGGCAAACTTAGACAAACTTGGGCAAACTTAGACAAACTTGGGCAAACTTAGACAAACTTGGGCAAACTTAGGCAAACTTGAGCAAACTTAGACAAATTGGGCAAATTTAGACAAACTTGGGCAGGCTTAGACCAACTTGGGCAAACTTAGGCAAACTTGAGCAAACTTAGACAAATTGGGCAAATTTAGACAAACTTGGGCAGACTTAGACCAACTTTGGCAAACTTAGACCAACTTGGACAAACTTAGACAGACTTAGACAAACTTGGGCAAACTTAGTCATACTTGGGCAAATTTATACAATCTTGGGCAAACATGTGCAAACTTAGGCAAACTTGGACAAACTTAGACAAACTTGTGCAAACTCAGGCAAATTTTGGCGAGCTTAGACAGACTTATACAAAACTTGAGCAGTCTCAAACAGAACTGAGGTAAACTTAGGGAAACTTAGAGAAACGTAGCAAACTTGCACAAACTTAGACAAACTTGGGCAAACTTAGACAAACTTGGGCGAACTTAGACAAACTTGTGCAAACTTAGGCAAACCTGTGCAAACTTAGACAAATTTGGGCAAATTTAGACAAACTTGGGCAAACTTAGACCAACTTGGACAAACTTAGACAAACTTGGACAAACTTGGGCAAACTTAGACAAACTTTGGCAAACATAGGCAAACATAGACAGACTTGGGCAGACTCAGGCAAATTCTGGCATGCTTAGACATACTTATACAAAACTTGAGCAGACTCAAACATAACTGAGGTAAACTTAGGAAAACTTAGAGAAACGTAGACAAACTTGCACAAACTTGGACAAACTTGGACAAACTTGGACAAACTTGGACAAACTTGGACAAACTTGGACAAACTTGGACAAACTTGGACAAACTTGGGTAAACTTAGATACACTTGAGCAAATTTAGACTATGTTTTCCGGCCACAAATACACACCGCGTGGTGAGAGAACAATCGTGACAGACGAGGCGGAGGATGTCGTCGAGTATCGAATCTGTGTTCCAGGATCACGGGTCTAGCGGATCTAATTAAATTAATTCGGAACGTGCCGCGGCAAAGAAACGTCTTCAGACACGCGGGGGTAGGCCGAACTTTCAATTTGAAGTCGGCGAGTACAGCTGCGCTAGGAAGATTAAGATCTTCCTTTGCCGGTAGCGCTTATTATGTTGAGCGTAAGACCTCGAAAAACAGGGAGACAGTAATTGCTGCCAAACTGAAAGAGGGAAACAGTGATCTGTGTGCGTGGACGCGTGTGTATATGTATGTATGTATGTGTATGTGTGTCGTGGTTATGCAAAAGCAGTCGACGGGTACCGTAGCAGAGGGTGTAGGGGGTGGGGCCACCCCAGGCTTTTAGCGGAATTGCTTTTACTAACTGATTACATAACGTAATAAAGGTTATTTTTACGCGCTCACCTCCGAAAACGTTGCTCGGTGATACGTCACCGAAGAAGCCCCCGCGAGCGACGTGTAGCGAACGGGTTTCGGGCTCGGGCCGGGTCGGGCTGTGGAGTCGCTTTATTTAAACGACGTCAATTTGCATTTCCTACGCGGGCTGTTGCTCCGGGAAACGGCTCCGTGTTCGACTTTCCTTTCGCAGGACTCTGTTGTCCGACCGATCCCGGGTCAGTGAAATACTTCACCGGTATGTAGATGCGATAGGTCAGGTCCCGCGGAGATTCTAATGGAAAGCGGACCGGTTGAAAGGGGGCTGATGAGGTCGCTGCCTAGGTCTGGTTGTTCCAAAATGTCCCTCTTGCTGGCGAACGTTACGCAGGAGCTAAACATATTTCATCCATTCTTTACCATGAACTGTGGGGTTTATGTAAAATCCACATCAGTGTTAGAGGAGAGAGGTTGTCCAAACTGATGGTACATTAGAATAGTACAGACAACGTAGAAAGAAATGTGGAAAGGACTTAGCTCATACCCAGTCCCCTAAGATCTCAGGTTACCCCATAGTCAGGAAGCTAGCAAGCATAGAGTATGTCCACATCATCCAGGATTGAAATTCTGGAATGAAGTCGAGACAAATTGACACGTGGACAGGCGTAGGGAATAAAGATCGATGGCGGCTAGCCCAGCAGAATTGAGATTGCGTCCAAGGTCAGGCACAAAATGTCCCGCACTAGGCCTTATCCCCAAAGGGAGAAGTGACAAAGAGGCTCAGAATGAGGGCAGTGGATACAAGGACCGGGTAAGTGTCGTCTAGGTCCAACCGCGATCACTTCTATCCTGTCCTTTTGACGAAGCCCTGCCAGTTGCCTGGCAACCGTCACCCTCTAAACATTATCTCCACGTCAAAGGGTGTGAGGATACCCTTAATGGATACATATTGATATCATTTGTAAACCCTCGGAGGCAGTGTATCATTCTGCTTCTTCTTATTTCGACGGCAGGCACGATTGTTCCGTAGCCTGCCGCTTTGGCTTACTACCCCTGCGGAGTTTAATACCAATTTGAGAGTAGCGAGGGACATCAGCATACTACTTCGAGACCTGTAAGGCGGAGCTAAACCAGATCATAGCTGGGTTACCATTGGAGGCTGTTAGACTAGTTTAAATGTGGGGTAGCCATGAGGTTCAGCTTGAATCCATCACAGACAGAATTTACATCCAGCTACCTTGGACATAGATTCAGTGTAGCTTGAACACAGCATCAGTTTAGGACCTAGTTTTAGCCTAGCTTGAATCTAGCTTAGGTCTCACTTGGACCTATCTTGAATATAGTCTAGCTTGGACACAGCATCAGTTTAGGACTTACTTTTAGCCTTGCTTGAATCTGGCTGAGACCTCACTTGGACCTATCTTGAATATAGTCTAGCTTGAACCTAGCATCAATTTAGGACCTAGTATTAGCCTAGATTGAATCTAGCGTAGGCCTCACTTGGACCTATCTTGAATATAGTTTGGACCTGATCTTCACCGCATTCAATCTGTCATAACTTCGTAAAAAAAAATCGTATGACAATCTTTCTAGGCTCATTTTAAACAATAAAACCTACTCTTCGACATCCCCGTACTCATTTTCAGAAAAAAAAATTTTCAACCCTCGGGTGTCGAAAAATATGAAAGATCAGCTTTTCCACAATTTTGCATTTCTAAGTGTCTCTGTGGAGGTTAACAATTTTTCTCTGAAGCTGAGCTTGCATCAGACGTATAGATTAAAGCTTCCTTTTTAAAACGACTGCTTAAAAATTGTTGTACGATTTTTTTTGCCCATCTGGTCGAAGTTTGAATGAAAAGTCTGCCGACATCAACAGAATCAGTTGGACAGTGCCATTAGGAGATATTTGATCTGTCATAACTTCGTGAAAAAAAATCGTATGACAATTTTTCTAGGCTCATTTTAAACAGTAAAGCCTACTCTTCTACATCCCTGTACTCATTTTCAAAAAAAAATTTTCAACCCTCGGGCGCTGAAAAAAATGAAAAATCAGCTTTTCTACAATTTTGCATTTCTAAGTGTCTCTGTGGAGGTTAACAATTTTTTTGGGGAACTAAGCTAGCATTGGATGTATAGACTGAAGTCTCCCCTTTGAAACGACTGCTTAAAAATTGTTGTAGGTTTTTTTTTGCCCATCTGGTCGAACTTCGAACGAAAAGTGTGCCGTTGCTATTCGAACCCGTAATCTAGACCCACCCCACTCTCTTAAACTGATTCTTCCCCTAACCGAAGACTACCAACAACACCGCCATACTGTCCGCCCAACCTGGTACCCGAAAATTGGTTGACACCAAGTGCAGTCACAATGTTCTCGGCCAATACCCTCCGCAATAACCTGCACCATCCTCTCTCGAATCTCGAGACTATCTCTGGTACTGGTTCCCAGAATTACTGAAATTTTTGCAACTCTCCGGCTAAAGCATAGACGTCAGTCGAGCAGCCAACTCGAAACTAACAAAATAAGCCGGTGCCCTTCTCTGGAAGCCCTCTCTCCAGGAACTTCAACAATTAAGTAACCTCGTTCACGGTGCTGCTTCAACGCAGAACTTTTCCGTCGGAATTTCTGGCGGTAGTGCGGGCGGAGGTATCGGCGTCGCGTGGCAGAGGTGTGTACGGGGTTGTTCTGTCCCGGCATTAGTGTTAGGTGTTGTCGCGTGTAGGTACGCACAGTGTACACCGTGTCAGAGGGAGTGAAATTGGATCAAGCGATACGGGGTCGCGTTATGAACACGAGCCTTCACCCCGGTTACCCCACCCCTACTCCGCTTTGCACCATCTAGCCACCCTCTGGCCCCTCTGTTCTCTCGCAGCCATCCAGCTTTCGTTCCTCCCTTTATTCGTGTCTCCTCCGAGCTGGCCAGGGTTCTCTTCGTCGCTTGAACACGTGACGGACGCGTATCGGCACACGAAGTCAACGTGCAATCGGAGCGCGAACGCCCTCTCGACCCCTGCGTGTATGCGTTTGCGTATGTTTGTGGGCATGTGTCTGCACGTGTATTGGGGAGGGAACATTCTCCAGTCCTGGGTGTGCGTTTGTGCAGGAGTGTAGATGTTTGGAGGTGTTTGTGTGCGCTTGTGTGCACATGTTTGTGATAGGTATGCTTGCCTATCTGGACACGAACGCTCTCGAATCCCGTGTATCTGCGTTGGTGTGTGCATGTAGGCATGTTTGTTGGTGTTTGTTGGTGTTTGTTGGTGTTTGTATGGATATGTATGGACGCGTGTCGGTCAGCGTCAGCCGACGCCACTCCACTTTCACTCTCTCCCTCCCGGCGCAACATCCACTCGAAGTCCGGTGTGCGTGAATAGGATCCCACCGGTGATCGTGGGACTCGAACTACCCGTTGTGTCTCATCCCGCGGCAATAAATACCTCGATCAATTATTCTCGCGTGGCAGCCCGGCCTGTGGCGTGCGCCGCGGCGGTTTCTGCAGGTGTTCGCCCGGCCAGATACCAACCCCGCTCGCTCGCGATGATGTATCGTGCGTGGGTGTGCGCACCGCCCTTTTTTCCCGCCGCCTCGGCAGAGCCGTAAACCCCCCCGGGGAGGAAACGTCCAAAGGAGTTCCTGTAAGTGAGATTGTTCGGATTAATGCCCTGGCCTCGCTCTGATCGCTGGGGTTGCCTCCTAACGCCGCCGATGAGCATCAAAAGAGACCGAGGGAGAGACGATCCTAAAGGGGCGCTACTCGAAATGGGTTCTCGCAGGCTAGATTGCGAGGATTAATGCTCGGCGTATGTGGTCGTCGGATGAAACCTCCAAGGTGAAAAACTGCGGACATTTGAAAGAGTTAGGCGTACAGAGATTAGGCCCTGCATCGCTGGGAGTTGAGGTTAGGGACGCAAGTGTTAGGCACCTGGAGATTAAGCTACGGAACATTGAGTTGTCTACATGGTAGAATGTGAAAGGTTGGAGGTTAGGTTCAATGATGTCCTGGTTAGACACAGGATGACAGATTGTGACATGTTAGGTTATGAATTGTTAGGTTAGGTTACGACTTGCCAGGCTTTGTTTGGTCTCCATTTATTGCGACGTCCTCAAGCTAGGGCTTCAATTCTAAGGACCTTTTCAACTGCGGACATTTGAAAGAGTTAGGCGTCCAGAGATTAGGCCCTGCATCGCTGGGAGTTGAGGTTAGGGAAGCAAGTGATAGGCACCTGGAGGTTAAGCCACGGAACATTGAGTTGTCTACATGGTAGAATGAGAAAGGTTGGAGGTTAGGTTCAACGATGTCCTGGTTAGACACAGGATGACAGATTATGGCATGTTAGGTTATGAATTGTTAGGTTAGGTTTCGACTTGCTAGGCTTTGTTTGGTCTCCATTTATTGCGACGTCCTCAAGCTAGGGCTTCAATTCTAAGGACCTTTTCAGGTTAGGTCTCAGTGTGTAGGACCTTGTCAGATAAGGACAAGAATTATTAGGACCTTGTCAGATTAGGACAAGAATTATTAGGACCTTTTAAGGTTAGGACAAGAATTATTTGGACCTTGTCAGATTGGGACAAGAATTATTAGGACATCGCCAGGATAGGTAATGATTTGATAGGACTTCGTCAAGTTTGACTAGGATTCATTAGGAACTCGGTAAGCTAGGTCTTCAATTCGTAGGACCTCGTTAGGTCAGGTCCCGAGTTCTTGGGACCTCGTTAGGTTAGGTATTCCGTTCTCAGTACCTCGTCAGGTTAGGTCTTGAGTTCTTAGGACCTAGTTAGGTCAGGTCTCGAGTTCTTAGGACCTCGTTAGGCCAGGTCTTGAGTTCTTAGGATCTACTTAGGTCAGGTCTGGAGTTCTTAGGTCCTAGTTAGGCCCGGCCTTTAGTTCTTAGGACCTAGTTAGGTCAGGTCTTGAGTTCTTAGGACCTAGTTAGGCCCGGCCTTTAGTTCTTAGGACCTAGTTAGGTCAGGTCTTGAGTTCTTAGGACCTAGTTAGGTCCGGCCTTTGGTTCTTAGGACCTAGTTAGGTCCGGCCTTCGGTTCTTAGGACCTAGTTAGGTCCGGCCTTCGGTTCTCAGGACCTAGTTAGGTCAGGTCTTGAGTTCTTAGCACCTCGTTAGGTTACGTCTTGAGTTCTTAGGACCTAGTTAGGTCCGATCTTGAGTTCTTAGGACCTAGTTAGGTCCGGACTTGAGTTCTTAGGACCTCGTTACGGTTAGGTCCACAATTTCTAGGTAATGTATTTACAAACTGAGTACAGTGTAGCTAGTTTCTTGTCGTATGGTTGTTCAACTTGTCAAGCTTCATATATTGAAATCCTGAAGCTGTACATGACCTATTTTATTATTTCAAAAAAGTTTTCCCAGTTTGATGGTTTCCTATACATGGCAAACTTGCTTCAAACAAAATTGAAACAATCTAGGTTGGATTCCCGAGTGAAATAAAATTGAATATACCAATAAACAGTGGAGATTTGTTGTCCACAATCATCTACAGCAAAGCGTGCTCGGCAAAATGTGCTAAACGCTCGAAATCTGCGGGATCCTGATGTTTTTACGTCCTCTAGATATTTTCGGGATGCCGACCCAATCCGACCCGATCAGTGGGTATCCGAGATTTAGTGGTTGCCGCACCCTCCTAAAAAATGGCATCGAAGGCTGGGGCAGGTAGGGTGGGAGGGCAGATGGGAAGGTGGTTCACGTTTTGCGAAGGGCTGGAACCGGGGGAATGCTGGAGGATTTTGGCAGCTGCGGTAGTTTTCGCCTGGAATTTCGCAGGGACGTGATAATAATGATTTGGGGCCGGAGTGGATATAATATTGCCGAGGAACAATGATCGTAATAATGGACGTGACAGTGATGCTAACAATGCAGGGGCGGTATAATGTAGTATTTCCTGAACTGCTCGCTGCGCATTGTCGGGAATATTATTATGTCAACTGCGTAAACTTTGCACAATGCGATGTTGCAAACAGTAGCGTGCGCACGCGAAATATATATTTTCCATATTCGCTAAATTAATGCATTCAAAACGACAGAAAGCGGCCTTGCCATTCTCTAATGCATTCTGCAATTAAATTAGCGTGGCGTTATTTTTTCTCTAAAAAAATTCGAATTTAAATAGCGTATGCACTAAAACAAACGCAACTATTAGAGAGTGGCAATTAATTTTCCATATGCGCGAAACAAATGAGTTCAGAACAGCAGAAAGTGACTTCGCAATTTTCCAACGCGTTTTAATTTTTCAATTATTTTTCCTGCAAAACTTGGATATTAAAAAATTTGTATTTGCATAGGGTATGGGTCTAGAGAGACCCAACTGTCAGAGAGTGTCAGTGCTTACTTTTCTCGCAATTTTCCAATGCGTTTTAATTTTTCAATTATTTTTCCTGGAAAACTTGTATATTAAGAAATTTGTATTTAGATACAGTATGGGTCTAGATAGACTCAACTGTGAGAGAGTATCAGTGCCTAATTTTCTCGCAATTTTCCAATGCGTTTTAATTTTTCAATTATTTCTCCGGGAAAACTGGGATATTAAGAAATTTGTATTTGGATACAGTATGGGTCTAGATAGACCCAACTGTGAGAGAGTGTCAATACCTAATTTTCTCGCAATTTTCCAATGCGTTTTAATTTTTCAATTACTTTTCCGGGAAAACTTGGATATTAAGAAATTTGTATTTGGATAGGGTATGGGTCTAGATAGACCCAACTGTCAGAGAGGGTCAGTGCTTAATTTTCTCGCAATTTTCCAACGCGTTTTAATTTTTTAATTATTTTTCCTGCAAAACTTGGATATTAAAAAATTTGTATTTGGATAGGATATGGGTCTAAATAGACCCAACTGTGAGAGACTGTCAGTACCTTATTTTCCCGCAATTTTCCAATGCGTTTCAATTTTTCAATTATTTTTCCGGGAAAACTTGGATATTAAGAAATTTTTACTTAAATAGAGTGTGGGTCTAGAGAGACCCAACTATGAAAGATTGTCAGTACCTAATTTTCTCAGAACTTTCCAATGCGTTTTAATTTTTCAATTATTTTTCCTGCCAAACTTGTATACTAAGAAATTTTTATTTAGATACAGTGAGAGAGTGTCAGTACTTAATTTTCTATATTCGCTAAACAAATGAGTTCAGAACTCCAGAAAGTGGTCTCGCAATTTTCCAACGTTTTTCCATTTTCCAATTATTTTTCCTGGAAAACTTGGATATTCAGAAATTTGAATTCAGAAAGAGTATGGGTCAAGACTGACCCAGCTGTGGCCAGGAGAGGGTCAATAACCAATTACAATGGGATTCAGTGTAACTTTGAATGGGAATCTGTTGGGGATCATGGCTGCAGAATATTTTCTCGAATCGGTATCGTATAATGGACGTCAGGCTGCCCACGAAGATTCCATTGCACTTCAACCAAAGTTACTTATCCTTAATCCCGGTATTACTTCAAGACGGAATGGAGCCAGACTCTTGGATCTGTCACGTTGCGGCGCGGCGGTGGAGAGAGGGGAAAGAGAAACGGCAAATTAGTTCGCATCGATCAGGCTCGCCCTTCTCTTGGCAATGAAGACGCATCGCGTGCCACACTTATCAACCCGCGATTCAGCCGCTTCATTTCTCTAATATATTTCTATGAGCAGGCCGCTAATTGCTGCTTAAGGCACTTGCCAATAATTCCTCCATTTTCCTTTCGAAGATACTGCGACACTTCCAACTTTTTTCAGTTTTTATTATCACCTGTACTGTTATACTAATCTGTAATATTTTTCATCTTCTACACTTGCTAATAATTCCTCCATTTTTCTTTCGTAAATACTGCAACACTTCTGACTTTTTTCAATTTTTATTATCACCTGTACTATTATAATAATCTGCAATATTTTTCATCCTCTACACTTGCCAATAATTCCTCCATTTTTCAATTTTTATTATCACTTGTACTTTTATAACAATCTGAAATATTTTTCAACCTCTACACTTGCTAATAATTCCTCCATTTTTCTTTCGTAAATACTGCAACACTTCTGTCTTTTTTCAATTTTTATTATCACTGGTACTTTTATAACAATCTGAAATATTTTTCAAGTTCTACACTTGCTAATAATTCCTCCATTTTCCATTCGAAAATACTGCGATAATTCTGACTTCTTTCAATTTTTATTATCACCTGTACTCTTATAACAATCTGCAATATTTTTCAACCTCTACACTTGCCAATAATTCCTCCATTTTACTTTCAAAAATACTGCAACACTTCTGACATTTTTCAATTTTTATTATCACCTGTACTTTTATAACAATCTGAAATATTTTTCAAGTTATACACTTGCTAATAATTCCTCCATTTTCCTTTCGAAAATACTGCAACACTTCTGATTTCTTTCAATTTTTATTATCACCTGTACTTTTATAACAATCTGAAATATTTTTCAAGTTATACACTTGCTAATAATTCCTCCACATCTCTTTCGAAAATACTGCAACACTTCTGAAGTCTTTCAATTTTTATCACCTGTACTTTTATAACAATCTGAAATATTTTTCAACCTCTACAGTTGCCAATAATTCCTCCACTTTTCTTTCGAAGATACTGCAACACTTCTGACTTCTCTCAATTTTTATTATCACCTGTACTCTTATAAAAAGATTATAAATGCAACAAAAATCATATAATAGCATCACAAAAATAATCACGACTGAAAATCGACAGTTTCTGAATTTTTCTTTTCGAAAATGTACAAATTGTTCTGTTTGGAACATAAGGAAAAATAAATGTTCTCATGGTGAGCGTAGAATCATTTTATCAGATGCAGTGGAAGGTGGCATCGTGCAGCATATAATCGCGTCACGGTGCAGCGTGTGCGCGCGTGTAATTCAAAACAAGAAAAACAGCTGGTTTAATTTTCTCAGGCTCTAGCCGGTCCCATTATCGTGCGCATTTGAATTAATTTAATTTAATTACCCCAGACTTGTGGTACGACACGCTATACATATACGTTTCGCAGGCTTTATCGTCGGAACTTTTTTAACAACCCTGGAGGAATAAGAAAAAATTATCGTGAGTAATAGCGAGCCGAGCGTAGGCATGTTAGAGGGGCAGTTTTAATTTCCAGGGGTACAATTGAGCATGAGAGGGTTAAACGCGCATCTCTGCCGGCCGGTTGCAGCAGTTGTCTTTAAAGTGGCTTAAGTAAGTCACGTTTAGAAGAAAATTGAGCTCGCAAACGTAATGAATTACCGGGGTTACGTTTACTGCGTCTTAAGTGTCCCCCCCGCGCGCTTTTGCAACGCGAATGGTAATTAGGAAAATCAGACAGACATTTATTACGAAAAATTTAGGAAAATCTGATGGCTAGACCCGTTCATTCTATACTCGCTATCAGGATTAAGAGATCGGTAAATCTGGAGTGCAAAGTTTCGTGGAGTGTCGATATTGAATTTGTCGTAACTTCGCGAAAAAAAATCGTAGAACGATCTAATTAAGCTCATTTTAAAGGTCGATTTCTGCGCTTTTGCATCCCTTAGCTAGTTTTCAAAAAAAAAAATTTTACTTCACTCAACGAATGGAAAAAGTGAAGAAATAGGTTTTTATTATTTTGCATCTTTACTTGTCTCTGTGCAGGTTAAAAATTTTTTTGGGGAACTAAGCTAGCATTGGATATATAGACTGAAGTCTCCCCTTTAAAACGAGTGCTTAGAAATTGTTGTACGATTTTTTTTAGCCATCTGGTCGAACTTTGAATGAAAAGTGTGCCGACGTCAACAGAATCAATCGGGCAGTGCCATTAGGAGATATTTAATTTGTCATAACTTCGTGAAAAAAAATCGTATGACAATCTTTCTAGGCTCGTTTTAAACAGTAAAGTCTGCTCTTCGACATCTCCATACTCGTTTTCAGAAAAAAAATTTTTCAACTCTCGGGTGGCGACAAAAATGAAAAATCAACTTTTCTACAATTTTGAATTTCTAAGTGTCTCTGTGGAGGTTAAAAATTTTTTTGGGGCACTAAGCTAGCATTGGATGTATAGATTGAAGTCTCCCCTTTAAAACGACTGCTTAGAAATTGTTGTACGATTTTTTTTAGTCATCTGGTCGAACTTTGAGTGAAAAGTGTGCCGACGCCAATAGAATCAGTTGGGCAGTGCCATTAGGAGATATTTAATTTGTCATAACTTCGTGAAAAAAAATCGTATGACAATCTTTCTAGGCTCGTTTTAAACAGTAAAGTCTGCTCTTCGACATCTCCATACTCGTTTTCAGAAAAAAAAATTTTCAACTCTCGGGTGGCGACAAAAATGAAAAATCAACTTTTCTACAATTTTGAATTTCTAAGTGTCTCAGAGGAGATTAAAAATTTTTCTCTGAAGCTAAGCTTGCATTGGATATATAGACTGAAGTCTCCTCTTTAAAACGACTGCTTAAAAATTGTTGTACGATTTTTTTTTACCATCTGGCAGAATTTTGAATGAAAAGTGTGCGGACATCAATAGAATCGCTCTGAGTGCAACACTTCGAAGGTGATTAGCATAATTCACACCTAACGTACACCTAATTCGACACCTCCTCATTCACTATTATGCATTTGTATATATTTCCCGTAGCGTCCAAAGACGTTTTGTTATTTTCAAGCAACCCGCAAGCTATTACATTGGACGTTCACAATATTCCACGTCGGTAGGGGCTCGTTCATTGTCACTGGGTATGATAACAGCTTAAACGGCATCACAAATATGATCACAATTGAAATTTCAAAGCCAGTAGCATTCCATTGTCCTCGTTGAAAACTGTGCCCATCTGGAGGCCGACTGTAATTCAATCTCCGCATTTGGTCGAAACAGAAAGACTATCATTAGCGATTGTGTCGACGTACTAGCACTGATTCTTGGCTGTTTGATTAGCATTAGTCCCATTGAATGACGAGGACGAGTACTGCGCGCCTCTTACAAGCCCTCGATTTCTCTCGCGCACTCTCTGTCACTCCCTGTAATCCGCTCCGGCTCGCTCGAGCCGGCGTGCCCGCGTCACACACTCCTAAACATTTATCAGAACTGTCCGACGCAATAGCGACACGGAGTTCGTGATCAAGAGACACGGAATCAGCGTCAATTTCCTATCGTCGCGTTATCTAAACAAAACTCGACCGACATCTGTGAATTAATTTGCTCCATTTGGATTTGAACACCCAGTATATGGAAATAGAGCCTGAGATTTCAAGTTGTTTATAAAATAACAGCGAATCATTCCTTCACGACATGCGATATTGATTTAATAGGATAGCGTATTCCAGGGTTGGGCAATTTTGCCTCAATTGAGGCAAAACCGTCCATACCGTAGCGCCCTCTGTCCCCTTCCACCAAGCGCGGTACAATGGGGCAACGAAGACACGAGATATCAGCGTACGCAACGAACGTGCGCACTGCATAAAAGAGAGGTGGTGGGAGAAGCAGGCGTTTGAGGGGCTCCACCCGTGCCCACCACTGGCGTGTTCCTCATTCTTCTGATGAACTCCGTTCTGTCAAGATGTACATTATATTTTCCTTACAATTGTGTTTTTTTTAAATAAATTCTTCTTTGTTCAATGATCTTTGGGTTGCTTGATCTTCTACCGCAATAGTGTATTTAAACCTGCCACAACATCGACCTTCCAACAGTTCCAACGCGGCGCCACCGACGCAGCCGCCCCGCTCGCCTAAATAATATCTGGTGAACCGTGAACGTGTGCCGCGCGGTGTGCAGAGGGCGACCAGCATTGTCGGGTAACAACGCACTGACAAGCGGGCGATGCATCGGCGTGCAGATACGGCGTTCGAGCCAGCGAGTTAGAGCGAGAGAGACACGGCGATCCGTTATCGGCGTCAACGGCGCAATAAACCAGGCCCCCGTTGACGTACAATCGTCGAGATGCGCGCCGATTACTTCGCCGACTTTGTGCGCCCGCGCACGCGAAAACTAGTTTCGAAGAGGAACGATAAGACATGTCGCAAAACTTCCAGTTTATTCAGACGAGACGCTCTCCGCCATGCTACCCCGGTAGCACCAGCGACGATTTTTCTACTAGCAGGGCGGTCTACGAAAAGTGTTCGCAGTAATCAGGTTCGCAGGACTAATTTTTTGCAACAATCGTTTTATCATGCTTTGTTGAATTATTCATTTTGAGTTGGCGCGTCCGTGGGGAGAAATAATACTAACACTGCTACGCGAAGATCTATGCAATGAATTGGGTGTGCAATGTTTTTGTTTTTGGAACGATGGAATTTTTAAAGCGGTTCGGTTAAACTGTACTATGGAGGACCAATTATTTTTAACTTCTTTTTGTGCTGTCCTATAGATTTCGACGAGAAAACACCGAAAATGAAAGTCTTATTGCCAGGAGTTCACTGGTTCAGAAGTTATGCGCGTGTGAAGTTGAGCACTTTTAAGCCTTTTTGATGGGTTACGTTAAGTAGTACCGAGTAGTAAGTAGGACGTAACACCAAACCAACTTGGACTATTTTACACTCGTATAACTTCTGAAACAGTGAATTCCCATCTAGTGCATGCGCTAGTACTATTTAGCCGGTGCGCTGAACACCCACCATCTATCCAGCGCATGCGCTCAACAGTCCTACCTCTACCACCCAGCGAATATCCAATATGACGACGCTCTAACTTGTCAAAAACGCTTGGAATTGTTTACACGTGTATAATTTTTCAACCGGTGAAATCCGGTAACCAAAACTTGAATTCCGTGTACTAAAACTTACACATCTATCATTTTCACGTCAAAATGTGTAGCATCGCATCCGAAAAGCTTGAAAATTTTTGGTCCTCTAAAGTGCAGTTCAGCCGACAATTTTACAACAATCGTTCCGATATCGATGGTTCGTCCCTCGAGTTCGTGAGGAATTTTTTCGGAACCGGTGTATTCTCGGTTCTCCTCAATTGTGCTACTCCGGCGCGAAGTGCTAGGACAATTAAGTCCTTCATGAATCTTCAATAAAGTCGCCGGAGCAAACAAAAGCCGGTGCTGCCGGTTAGCTGGGAGACGGGAAGAGGGAGGAGTAAAAAGATGCACACGGTAGAACGCAAGAATTCCCGTAACAATCGCGTAAAAGATTAAAGTATGCTGCGTACATGTTCGTGCTGACCCAGTTCCGGTTTAAAGTTGTACAATACACTCGAAGTTTGTGCTATCGCCCGGGATGGAGGGCGGCGGCTGCTGCTGCGCAACCGTTCCCATAGACGAAAGTGGAACTTAACGAAAATTCCTGTTGGAGTAGTACCAACCAGCCGACGTTCTTACGTGCGTCCTGCTTTTTTATGCGATGGGGTCTAGTCAAATGCACTCGGTTGGCGGTATCGTGCCCGAAGAGATAATTAATATTCTGCAACTGGTTCGCTAAAGCCGCGGTTAGAGGAGGATCTTGAGGAGTGGCCTGAAAATTTAGGTTGGGCCAGAGATGGTGCTGAGGACCGGAGGAGGGACTATTAATTGGAGGACGGCGTAGAACCTGGAGGAGGAGCTATGGATTGTGGGAGGAGCCTGGGGTTGGAGCAAGAGGCGAGGATAGTAGGCGGGGCCTGGAACTTTGGCTTGGGACCAGAGACGATACTGATGACCGAAAGGGGGCCTAGTAATTGGAGGAAGACTTAAAAATTGCAGGGAGGTGTAGAAACTGGAGGAGAAGCTATAGATTGTGGGAGGAGCCTGGAGTTGGAGCAAGAGGCGAGGATAGTAGGCGGGGCCTGGGACTTTGGCTTGGGACCAGAGACGATACTGATGACCGAAGGAGGGCCTAGTAATTGGAGGAAGACTTAAAAATTGCAGAAAGGTGTAGAAACTGGAAGAGAAGCTATGGATTGTGGGAGGAGCCTGGGGTTGGGCAGCAGGAAAGGGTAGTAGGCGGAGCCTGGGACCAGAGAAGGCACTGAGGATCTAAGGAGGGATTAGTAAGAGGAGATAAAGCTAGAGATTGGAGGAGGGGCTATGGATTGTGGGAGGAGCCTGGAGCTGGGCAGACGAAAAGGGTAGTAGGCGGAGCCTGGGACCAGAGAAGGTACTAAGGACCGAAGGAGGGATTAGTAATTGGAGCAAAAGCTAGAAATTGGAGAAGGGTGTAGAAATTGGAGGAGGAGCTATGGATTGTGGGTGGAGCCTGGAGTTGGAGCAAGGATAGTAGGCGGGGCCTGGAACTTTGGGCGGGGCCAGAAATTGTAGGAGGGATCAGGGACTGTGGGTGAGGTCAAGGACTGTACGAGGGTCCTAAATGACCCTCACCGCCTGCCCCTACCATCCGCGCTTCAGTCTAAGGTCTTGGTGGGTCATATTAACATAGGTCGTAGGGTCATAGCAAAAAATGTCTACACTTATGGATTATCGATCGAGGCACTCTTACTCACTCAGCCTTCCGCATCTTAGTCATTCTCTTTGTCGTGCGACTGTTTCCGTAGATGTGGCCGTTTAAGCCAATAGTAAACCAACATTGAATATGCGTGTGAGACCAGGCCTAGCCATCTTCTTAGCTCTGAATGATACTTCCAGACACTGCTGCAGGCGGTTCTGACGTCAGAGTTGATGGGAGGCAGAAAATGGACAGCCTGTTCGATGAATATCGCTTCATCAGGCGATTGGCCTGATTGACGGCTCGCAGCGTCCTGGAGCCACTTTGTCGCGCGATATACTCGCGACCTCTTTGTTCTATTTGGACGGGCGAGCTATGTCAATTTAGAACAGAGTCTGCTTGTCGGGAGAGCCTCGCTCGTCCCGCGGAAAGGTTTAATATCGCTCGTAGAACGGTCGTTGGATCGCGTCAATATTTTCTGTCCGTTTGTATCGTCGACGCGGAGATGAGGATTATCGATTATAAGTTAACGAGTCTGCACGCTTTTCCTCGTTCTCCCCGGGCTACGCTACGCGCGGCCGGGTCTTTATTCCATGCCCTAGGGATTACACCTGTACGCTCTATTATGGGTATTCGATTTAATCAGGAAACGGCCGTTTGTTCATAATAAATAAGGCTCCGAGCGTGAGAAGAGTTGCGGCTACGGTGCTCGGCCGCCTCTTTAGGGACTAGGAGGATTACGGTGAATTATAATCAACTATAATGCTGTTTAATGCCGGGACGAGATAGAAAACGTATAAAGACCGGATCCGACTATAGCCGCGCGATCTTTGCGAAACTTTAATGAGCGGATCTTCTGGTTCCCTAGCAGATGAATTAACAACTATCATTATAAATGCCACATATCTCAGATCAAACAGCCAATATTTCTAGACGAACGGGATTAGAGTAATTGGGGATCAAATGATATCTCAATGTTATATCGAATTCTTCCAACTTAGCTTAATCTCGGCTTAAGCTCCGCGAATTCTTGCCGGCACGGTCCTGGAATCCAGGTTCCTCTTAATTTACATAAGAGCAGCGTCCCCCTAATTACCTCCAGGATTCTAGACGAACAGCATTTCCAATCGACTTTCTCCTGAGAATTGAATATTAATCTTCGCGGAGAGCTCGTCTTCGAGTGCACACTTTTTCTGGATATACCAACCAGTCTACTCGATTCCAAGCCGACGCGACGGGACGCGCGACGCGTCGCAGTTTCTGGCGACGACCATTATTGTCGCGCCAGTGGAACGCAAAACTGTCGTTCCCTGTTTGTCGACTATTGTTTATCCGCGTGGTTATGTGGCCCGTTGTTATCGTTTCCGGATACCTTCATGCTCGGGCACAATGAAAACTCGCGTTTTCGGAAATTTCCGGGACCGTCGGGGATAAACCGCGGCTTCAAAAAAAAAAAAAAATAATAAACGCGTCCTCCGCCACGTCGACGTCGACCACTGTCATGTGTTAATTTATGGCATCGTCGGATGTTCAGCCGAGCCTCCCACTGCCTCGAGAGGCCTTTTCACGTGGAACAGTTCACCATTCAACGCCTCGTGAACGTTTGCGTCCCCTTTCTTCCAGCGAAAACATTGCGTCACACCGAGGAGCACGTACAGTCGATCCAAAAAAACGTTTCAAACGTTCTTTCGCGATATTAGACACGCTTGGACAATTCTAGATCTCTTTGGATTTCACAATCGCCGAAAATTGTTTTTCTTGAAATTGCCAGTCGATAAAAACGATTTCCTGGAAATAAATTGTTGCTCCTGGGAGAAAAATATTGCTATTTCTAATAATAATAAACCAGGATTGATACATCGCGTTCGATCACAATCGAATATATTGTGATTTACCCGCCGATGCAGTTGGATTCGATTTTAAGGACTGAGATGGTCCACGAATGGATGGCTCGATGTTTTTGGTAGAATTCGGTGGAAATAACATTGTGATGCAATTAACTTAATATGGTTTTTTTCTCGAAAATTACATGCAAATCTTGCTTCCGATCGCAAATTGTTCCGATATTTAAAAACATTTTAAGTTTTACCTCCGTAATCATTCGATGTTGAGCAGAAGATTTTTAAAAAATGAATCGTTGCTCCTGGACGAAAAATAATGCCATTTCTGACAAGAATAAAACCTGATTGATACATCGCGTTCGATCACAATCGAATATATTGTGATTTACCCGCCGATGCAGGTGGATTCGATTTTAATATCCTGAGATGGTCCAGGAATGGATGGCTCGATGTTTTTGGTAGAATTCGGTGGAAACAACATTGTGATGCAATTAACTTAATGTGGTTTCTTTTTTCAAAAATAGCATTCAAATCATACTTCCCACCGCTAATTGTCCCTATTCTTAAAAACATTTTAAGTTTTAGCTCCGTAATCATTCGATGATGAGTAAAAGATTTTTTAAAAATGAATCGTTCCTTCTGGGCGAAAAATATTGCCATTTCTGAAAACAGCGGACCCCCTAGATCCATTTCTTTTAATTACAGTCGAATATATTGCGATTTCACCGTCGATGCTGACAAATTAGATTCCCAGTAACTATTAAAATAATTCTCTAGGCATTCTCATAAATTTTTATTGACTGTATATTCCACTGTAATCTGTTTTTTGCTAATTATCCAAACTTGTTGACGTCTCTGAGCTGCCTCAACAATTCCTAAACAATTTTTCTTTCTGAACATTCGTATCGTGATGATACTTTTGCGCCTGGCTGTACATACCATCTTTTTGAATGGAGTCTAATTTTGACAAACAAGTAAACAGAAGTGCAGGGAACGTCTGCAGTCCCTTTTCTCTTTGAAATGCTCGAAATTAGCGAGCTGTGTGTGCTGGCTTTTGTGCCGGGTTGTACGCCTTCGAATCGATTTTTGAAACCACGTCCGCCCACGTCACGTTTCCTTTTTTCTGACGGAAAAGATTCTAAAGGGAGAACCCGTGAAGAAAACTAGGGACTTGTAAGCCGATCGTTCAGAGTGGCGCGAAGGGTCGGTGTAACCCTTGGCTGCGTTGAATAGGAAGTTCGACAAGGACGACAATTGCTCGGGCAGGGAACGTAACATCCATATTGCTAACGTTTTCCTGCCGCGTTTCTCTTCACACAATCCATATTGTACATACACGCATGTCTACAAGCACACACTCACGCAAACGCATACATACACATGCTGACAGGCCGTTTCGCTACAACGTTTATTGAGAAGTGACAAATTTGAAATTCGGGTATACACTGAGGTATACAATCGTCGGGTATACAATCGTTGTTCCAAGGAGAAAAATATTACCATTTCTAAAATAATAGGCCCGGATTGATACATCGCGTTCGATCACAATCGAATGTATTATGATTTACCCGCCGGTGCTGGTGGATTCGATTTTAAGGACTGAGATGGTCCAGGAATGGATGGCTCGATGTTTTTGGTAAAAATCGGTGGAAACAACATTGTGACGCAATTAACTTAATATGGTTTATTTTCTCAAAAATAGCATGCAAATATTACTTCTGATCGCAAATTGTTCCTATTCTTAAAAAAAATCTTTGTTTTAGCTCCGTCATCATTCGATGTTGAGAAAAAGATTTTTAAAAAATGAATCGTTGTTCCAGAGAGAAAAATATTACCATTTCTAAAATAATAGACCCGAACTGATACATCGTGTTCGATCACAATCGAATATATTGTGATTTACCCGCCGGTGCTGATGGATTCGATTTTAAGGACTGAGATGGTCCAGGAATGGATGGCTCGATGTTTTTGGTAAAAATCGGTGGAAACAACATTGTGACGCAATTAACTTAATATGGTTTATTTTCTCAAAAATAGCATGCAAATCTTACTTCTGATCGCAAATTGTTCCTATTCTTAAAAAAAATCTTTGTTTTAGCTCCGTAATCATTGAATGTTGAGCAAAAGATTTTCAAAAAATGAATCGTTGTTCCTGGGCGAAAAATATTGCCATTTCTAAAATAATAGACACGGATTGATACATCGCATTCGATCACAATCGAATATATTGTGATTTACCCGCCGATGCAGGTGGATTCGATTTTAAGGACTGAGATGGTCCAGAAATGGATGGCTCGATGTTTTTGGTAGAATTCGGTGGAAACAACATTGTGACGCAATTAACTTAATATGGTTTATTTTCTCAAAAATAGCATTCAAATCTTATTTCCGATCGCAAATTGTTCCTATTCTTAAAAACACATCGATTTAGCTCCGTCATCATTCGATGTTGAGCAAAAGATTTTTAAAAAATGAATCTTTGTTTGTTTGGCGAAAAATATTGTCATTTCTAGAATAATTGAGCCTAATTAATAAATCGCGTTTCTCTTCACACAATCTATATTGTACGTACACACATGCCCACACGCACACACTCACGTAAACGCATACATACACACGCTGACAGGCCGTTTCGCTACAACGTTTATTGAGAAGTGACAAATTTGAAATTCGGGTATACACTGGCTGCCAAACTACGGCTTAGTCAAATATTATTCAATAGGCTTCGAGAGAGAGCTAATGGTACACGCCTGGACACCTTCCGGTCATGGACAACGCTTCGAATAATATTTGGGATTGTAATCACATCATCAACGGGAATCGACGAAGCAGAATTCCATTCGGTTTGTAATTTGTTCGACGATATTCCGTGTGCGGTCACTTTGTGACGTATGAAAGAAGGTTAATTTCATTTCGTTCGATAGAATTTTCGATCGAAACACGCCGCGATTGATTCGATTAATAGGATTCTCCGACTCTTCGAACGTTCAAGCGCTTCGAGCTGTTCCAATTTCGAAATCACTCGGGAGGGAAGAAAATTATCATCGAGGTTCAATCTGTTGCGATACAGAATACTATTAAACAAATGCATTCTTAATCCGCTAGGTCAAAGAACAGAAATTGTACAGGGGGTACGGAAATGTTTGCAATCAATTTAAGGTTAAACTTTCGAAAACGTCCGTTCTCAGAATTGAATAAAATTTTGAGAATAGATTCCTTTTTGACTAAAATAATGATTGTCAGAAGGATTTTTAGCGGATCGAAAAAAAAATGGTTAAAATGTTAATGTCACTCTCTATCTTACCGGCTAAGTCGTAAACGGTCCACATAGAGGTTTCATACCTCTATTATTAATTAAATTAATTCGTTTCGCACACAAATTCCTAGCCAGACCTAATCCAGACCTAATCCTGACCTAACCAAGACCATTTTTTCAAAAAATTTCCCAAGGTTTATTATTAAACTAAATCCACTTGCAGATTAACAAAAACTTCAGTCATCTAGCCAAACCTAACTCAGACTAATATCATTTCTGATCGTTCTTCAAATAAACTTTTTGGGTTCACAGTCGTTTCTTCTCAGAAACGCTCAGTGAATGGTTGTGGTGACGTCTACACATTAGAATAGTAAACAAAAATTGTCGGTAAGGTAGAGAGTGACATTAAAAAAAATTGTAAAAAAAATTGTTTCGAGTCGCCAAAAATCCTTCTGACAATCATGATTTTAGTCAAAAAGGAACCTATTTCCAAAATTTCATCCAATTCTGAGCATGAACGTCTTCCGGAAGTTCAGCCTAATTTAACACCGTGAAGAAATTTCAATTTCCTGAGAAAATTTCAAATGTTTTCCGAAATAATTTCACGGAGCACTGGTAGCAAAACGCAATTTTATGTACCCCGTATCCAACCATTGTGGATTCTCCGACACCGTGCACAAACGTTCCAAGGATCACAGACTCGTGAATCGTTTTTCAAACTGTGTGATAGGCCTCTCGCGGAAATGACAGGGTACGTCTGGCAACGGAATGGCAAATGTGCGACGGCGTTCTATGACGTTGGTAGTAACAGCCGGTTGTAGGTCGGTACTTGTGTCCTATTAATTTACCGGTTATTTTAAAAAGTGGCTATTTGTACGCGGCGGGTATGCACGCGCGGTATCGCGGTGGCGATTCTTTGATCGAGCGTTAAGGGTTTGAAATATTGGCCTGCCGGCGGTGCGGTTCTCGCGGGCATTACACGCGATAAAAATGCCCTCGGAAGAAGCCCCGAGAAGCGTGTGGGAGATACGGAATATCGCTGGGAATCGATTCCCGAGCGAAGATTAATTGAATATCTAGCCCGGTCATGCCGAACCCGGGATCGCTATGCTCCATATCGGACGAGAAAAAATGCGGGATTCCCGTGACACTCCGGTATTTCTGTTCGCAAGAGCTACCGCAGGCTTTTCCGTGTATGCCATCGGCCTCCCGGTATCGTGGAATTCGCCGTGTCTCGATCGATGGTCGGATTTCAATCTGTACATCCTCTGTATGACGTCCTGTGACGCATGCGGACGTGCACCTCGAGGAAAATAAGCCGCGTTGTTGTCCCTCGAACAACGCTGCTCATGTCTCTCTCTCTCTCGCGCGCGCTCTCTTTCACTCTCGTACACGCTCCCCGCTCGTGTCAGTCTAAATCTGTCCGCAATTCTGAAGCTGAACGAAATTGGACAGTATTTTAGCCGATCTGCGTTGAGGGAAATCTGGAGGACCAGCGATCGCTAACGGCCAGACCGCTCATGTTACTGTGGGATTCGGTGGAGTCAAGGATTTGAGCGAATGAAATCCATAGCGGAATTTATTTTGTCGAAACTGGGTGTCCGAATTATTTTTCCGATCGCCAATTCTTCATAGTGTGTGAGAAAAATTGATTTATTGTCGTTGTCAGTCAATCGGTGAGAAGGGGGTTTGTGGGAAATAAATGGTTGATTTTGGACGAAAAATATTGCTATTTCTTACAATAATAGAACTTAACTGATATATTAAGGTCAACCGCAATCGAATATATCGCGATTTGCATGCCGATGCAGGTGGATTCGATTTTAACGTGTACAGCAGTGGTGGGCACGGGTGGAGCCCCTCAAATGCCTGCTTCTCCCACCAACTTCTCTTTCATGCAGCGCGCACGTTCGTTTCGTACGCTGATGTCTCGTGTCTTCGTTGCTCCATTATACCGCGCTTGCTGGAAGGGGACAGAGAGCGCTACGGTGTTGACGGTTTTGCCTCAATTGAGGCAAAATTGCCCATCTCTGGTGTACAGTAACCCCGCGATCTAAGTCCTTTTCCGTTTCTCTTCCGGGACTTAGATCGTGTAGGGACACTATTCTTTTGTGACCGCGTCGACCGCGCCGAACGTAGAAAAGGACAGCATGCAAACACGTCGAATTCCTTCGAGGGTTCGAAAGTGGGGATTTCAAGCTTTAAAAATGAGCTATGATACATCGACCTATAATTTTTTTAAACAGAGTTAGAATATTTTAAATATCGGCAAATTGTCATCGAGGATGCACTGAGCCCAGTAGGTAACACTGGAGGCTCACTTTTCACTGAAAGTGGCATAGATTGCAAACAAAAAATCGTAGAAAAATTTTCCTGAGCTCGTTGGAAAGAGGAAACCTCATTCTTGAAGCCAAGGGACATAGATCGCAATGTTCCGTTGGACTTAGATCGCGGGTATACTGTACCAGAAGAGAATGCATGATGTTTCCGCAGAATTCGGCGGAACATCATTTCGACGTAATTAATCAATATAATTTCTTTTGACCAACCTGGCGTCCATATCTCAATTTGAATAGCCAATGTTCCATATCACTGCAAAATAATTATTTTGTCTCCGTTGCCAGTCGTTGTTGAGGAAATCATTTTTGAAAGATCAGTCGTCGAACCTAGGCGAGAAATATTGCCATTTCTAACAACATTGCACCCTCCTCGCTGTACTTCTTTCAATTGCGATATATCGGGATGTACATACCAATGAGGACGGATTAGATCTCAAGGTCGTGCGCGTCATGATCCAGACACAACCAGAACAGGTTGTTTCCTCCTCTCTTCCTTTTCCCCTTCCACTATCCCATTCCACTACCTGAGCACACTCGAACGTCCCCCGCTAAGACCGTAGACTGGTCACGTGACGTTGCGCGCAACGTATCACATATCACTCTGGTCATCGGAGAGGTGGTAAACTGTATTCCCCTCGATTTAACCGATCTGGCATTACTGTGGTGATCATCAAATCCGTCGTCAGGCCCATCCGACGAAACTCGGTAACGACGTGCGACGGTTCACGAGACCGTAAATGCGACGCAAGAGCTCGTGAAAATATTTGATTACAATAATTTGTACAATTCACGTTCAATGCCGTCGGCGTTAAAACGAAGAAACAAAATCCTAAAAAAATACGCTCGGTTGTAAGTGCGGGTCGATCGTTACGGTTTTTGTAAATGAATTGCAGAGATAATTTGTTTTGCATATAGACCGAAAAATTGTCCGCAAAGACACGTCGCTGCGGAGCGCTAGCCGAGCCGTGACGTCGTTGTGAAATCATTACAGCTCGTCATCGTTAAAATTAATGGACGTTTCTATCGAGCCGCCCTGGGAACGTTGTATTCCGATTGTTAATGAGACGTAGCCGTGACGGCAAATAGACGATCGAATAAATACCGTTTGAATTTATTATTATTAATCGTTGCCCGCGTCTATGTCCCGGGAAGATAATCCTCCCAGGTCTTCGTAGAATAATTCGTGTGTCAAACAAGATATTAAATTATGTACTAATACGAATTAAACAACCATTGTGGGACTGGGAATATCTTCCGTCAATAATTTCGACTCCTTTTAACCGGAAATTCGATTAGACCGTCGCGACATCGATTGATCGTTTCCGTGGACAACAACTTCGCAGCGCAGATCCGCGGAACTGTATGCCGTTGGATTGTTTGAGTTCAATTCGTTCGATCGGGAGTGCTATTTTATTTTTCCAAGCTTGACTATTCGGTAAGCAATTTCGATTCGTTCAGGAACCAGTTATCCCTGGCTGTTGTAATTACACAGAAATTAAGCACACCCCGTCTCCGGCTCTGCTTCTCCAAGCACTCGTTCTACCACCCCACTGCTTCCGGTTGTAGCTCGTATTTATCTGTTAAAGCGGCATTAACGCGAATTACCGGTTAAACGTTGCACGAAAATTGCATGTAAACAGTGCACTTGGTTCGATTGGGCGTCACCAGACGAGAGACTACCAGGTAAATCGAATTGCCCAGGCTCCGGTGACAGGTGTGATCCAATCAATCTATTACAAAGCCTTTCGCTAACGAATATATTTCGCCCAAGATGCAACGGGGAGTCTGTTCGTAACGACATACAGGGAACGTGTGTCAAGGGTTGTGTTTGGTGTCCCCCTCGTTGAACGGGCACGTCTTTATATAATGAACGCAAAGTATTCCGGGATGAGGAGTCACCACAACAATCGTTTCCTGTCAACTGGAGACACTAAGCGGCATGCATAATCCGACGCGTGTCATAATGCAGACTGCCACATGCCGGTTGCACGATGTATCATTGGATTATGGGGTTGGCGACACGAGAGACCGCGTTATTCGATACCGCGTCCCCAAGGAAAATGCACAAATAGATTCGTATACCGGTGCACTTGTTTCCGCGCGCATGAATATAAATGCATCGCATCGCGTCGGTGGGAACAGAGACTTCTGTGCACGGCAAGAAGAACTCCAGTTTTCATAGAAAATTCTATCAGTGGATATGTCTGTCCTAACCGGGTCATAGGGCTAGCTAGATTTGCTTAGGCTAAGCCTGAGCCTTTGATTGGTCAGCTAGGATTAAGGGTGGACCTTATGAAGGTCCGATTAGCTATGGGACATAAGTTGATCTGATAGGGTTAGGTCGGAATCACAATCTGTCCCGATAGGGTTAGGTCCGGATCACAATCTGGTCTGATAGGGTCAGGCCCGGTTCGCAATCTGGTCTGATAGGGTTAGGTCTGGGTCATAATCTGGTCTGATAGGGTTAGGCCCTGGTGACAATCTGGTCTGATAGGTTCACGTGTGGATCACAATAGGGTCTGATAGGGTTAGGTCATGATCACAATGTGGTCCGACAGGGTTAGGTCTGGGTCACAATCTGGTCTTTTAGGGTTCGGTCTGAATCATAATCTATCTGATCTGATAAGGTTACTTCTGAATCACAATCTAGCTGATCTGATAGGGTTACTCTCTGAATCGCAACCTGGCCCGATAGGGTTAGGTCCGGATCACAATCTGGTCTGACAAGGTTAGGTCTGGTCATAATCTGGTCTGATAGTGTTAGGCACTGATCACAATCTGGTCTGATAGGTTTACGTCTGGATCACAATAGGGTCTGGCAGGGTTAGGTCAGGATCACAATATGGTCCGATAGGGTTAGGTCTGGGTCACAATCTGGTCTGTTAGGGTTAGGTCTGAATCATAATCTATCTGATCTGGTAGGGTTAGATCTGAATTACAATCTGGCCCGATAGGGTTAGGTGCGGATCACAATCTGATCTGATAGGGTTAGGCCTGGGCCCTAACTAGGCCTGATACGATCTGATTAGCCCAGAATATTCACGAGGTCTGGAAAAGTTAGGTGTGGATTTAATCCAGGTCTCCAAGAGCTAGGCCTGGACCTTATTGAGGACTGAAGAGGTTTGAATGTGATTGAAGTCTCAAAAGGTTAGGTCTGTATCTAATTGATCGCTCGGAAGGTCAGACTTGGACCTTATTAAGGTATCAAAAGCTTGGACGTTAGGCTAGTTTAAGTTTAATACACCTTAACAAGTTCTGAATGGTTGAGGCCTAGATTTAATCGATGTCTCGAAAATGTAGGCTTAGGGCCTAACTCCTTCTGATGAGGTTAGACCTGGACTTCAAGTAGTTATGAAAAGATTCGGCCTGCAGCTTACTGAGCTCTGAAAAAGATAGGCCTGGGGCATAAAGATTACTGATAGAGTGAGGCCTGGACCTTAATCAGCTCTGAAAGGTTAGGTATGGTGGCAAGAAAGATCTGAAAGGTTAGATCTATATACAGCCATGGTCTGAAAAGGTTAGGTCTGGATGTAGTCCAGGTCTGAAAAGGTTAGGCCGGTGTGTAATCAAGGTCTGGGTTAGGTCTGGGTGTAACCAAGGTCTGAAAAGGTTAGGTGTGAGTGTAATCAATGTCTGAAGAGGTTAGGCTGGGACCTTGCCTTGGTCTGAAGGAGTTTGGCCAGGATCTTGGCTAGTTGTGCTAGAATCCAGACTGAACCAGTGCGAGGTCTTTCATTGATATGTCTCTTCTGCATCTACCATATTGTATCCCAGTTGTGTCTAGATGATTTGACGCTATGTATCTCTACTATCTCTAGGAGGCAATGTCTTGCTCCTCACGTCTAATTAATTCTGTGTCATACCCTTCCCAACAGTGTTAGGTGTGACTCTAAACCATATCTAATGGAGCAATACGAGAGTCTCAGCAACCTCTACCTATCTCCCAAAAGCGTTTCCTGTACATCTCCTAGCACTACACCAACAAATTTTCAATCTGTCCTAGTACCACTCTAAATTCCCAGTGTCCTCTATAAACCTCAGACCAAGCAATCCTGCCAGCAATATCTCCCGTCAGCGCGGCAGCCCAAAACAGAAGAAGCATAGCAATTTTATGAGGCGTTACCCATACCAGGGGCTACCCGTTGCAGCAGTAACACGTGTAGATCGACCGCGATCACCCGTCGGCGTAGCGTGAAACCGTAAATACTCGGAGCGGTCTGGGAGCACGTTATCAGGATCAGAAACCCTCCTCCTTCTCGGGTCGGTCTTGCTCACGAATGAACGGAACGCCGGTAGGCGTGTGCGCGTTATGCGCCGTAGGTGTGTGCAACGCCTTGTCGGTGTCTATGGAATGTAATACGGTGGCTGGCAGCGTCACGTGGCTATTTAGAGGAGGCAGAACGCGGGCGAGAGGAACGACGACGACGAGTGGGGTTAGAGAGGGAGAGAGAGAGTGAGGGACTGTGCTGGGAAGAGTTCTGGAAAGGCAGAGCCCGTAGATAGGGGTGATGTCCCCCAGCTGAAAGGGACGAGAAGGGACGAGGGAGGAATCTGCACGAAGAGGCGCTCGAGGCGATGTTCTCTCCTTTCCTTGGTCTGTTTCTGTTCTAACCAGCATCGTCCGCCTTCTTTTTCTTCTTGTCCCCGTTGCCCGGCTCTCTCCCCTCCCCCTCTCTCTCTCTCATTCTTTTTTCGCCTTTCTTTTTTGTAGTACGTACATTCGACGACTCCAGTTCCTCGTTTTTCTTCGAACTCTTCCCTTTTTCCGCGCTCTATTTTCTGCGCTAGCTGCGTTTTCGTCTCCCCAGTCCACCCGGCGATCCTTCTCCGTCCCGCGGCGTCTTTTTCTTTGCTCCTCTCCACCACCCCCCCCCCTGCCGTATCTTGGTACACGTTTGCTTTTTCCGTGCCACCCGGAGATCATAAGACGACACTTCGGAGCGCACATTGTTGCTCAACTTTGACACCCTGCTCCACGGCACCGATTACAGGCCACCGCGGCGTGTCTCCCATTGCGATCCAAAGCTCCGACCGATGTGTCCTACTCTAGGCTAATGATCCTCTTAACTGGCTCTGTGTTAGGCTCTTCACATTGTCCACTTTCTAATCTCGTTGCAATGGGAGCTAAGTCATACTTGGCCTGCAGTCAGCACACTGCTAAACCTGAAAGCGATCTCGGCGACAAGGTAGATGGTAAGTATGCACCTTATCTGGCCGGGCGACCTCATGCATAAGCATCGTAGCTCCCGGTGTCTTACGAGAGTGTGCGAAGCTATTAGGAACACCTGTAGACACTGAGTTACGGACTAGTCCACGGCCATGAGTGCTTTACTTAAACCCACCAACATCGGTAGAATTATGTTTTGACCCTGGGACAAGTCCGAGGGACGAATAGACGATGTTTGCTGATGTTTGACCAGGTTTGACCAGGTTTGACGATGTTTGACGAGGTTTGAACACGACGCAGGTGACAATTTTTTGACATTTAGGGGTCTACTTGTAGACTATATCCCCCACAAAATGGGAGATCATTTTCCGGGTTCAGAGTTAGTGTTGCTGGGAGAAATGTTTGGAAAGGATTCGCCAGAAGATCCCTGCTCCTAGGTAGCTATTTGCAGGGCGACCTCATGCATAAGCATTGTAGCTCCCGGTGTCTTATGAGAGTGTGCGAAGCTATTAGGAACACCTGTAGACACTGAGTTACGACCAGTCCACGGCCATGAGTGCTCTACTTACACCCACCAACCTCGGTAGAATTATGTTTTGACCCTGGGACAAGTCCGAGGGACGAATAGACGATGTTTGCTGAGGTTTGACCATGTTTGACGATGTTTGCTGAGGTTTGACCAGGTTTGACGAGGTTTGAACACGACACAGATGATAATTTTTTGACTTTTAGGGGTCTACTTGTAGACCATATCCTTCACAAAATGGGAGATCATTTTCCGGGTTCAGAGTTAGTGTTGCCGGGAGAAATGCTTGGAAATGATTCGCCAAAAGATCCCTCCTCCTGGGTAGCTATTTGCAGTTGCGATACAACGAGTCTTCCAGCATAATCCCAGTCTGCCCCCTCTCCCCCTGTGATAATTCTTCCGAACGCATATCCACAAGCGTATTCGTAGCTCCCCCGTTCCAGACAACGTCGAACCCTGTGTCTGGGTTAGGTCTGGAAGGTGGGGTCTCGGCAGATGCGGTCCGTCTCATCCACTCGGCTGGCTCTCTCCGGATAGCTCGGGTTTGCGGAAAGCCAGACCATTGACACCGGCGCGTGCTCCGCCATTGTTGCCAGGCTAATAAAGAAAAATAAAGGCTCCTCTTCCTGCAGGATATTAGCTCTTCCCTAGCCCCAGCCGAGACTTGTCCTTTCTTACGGCGCAGCGGCGGGGCCACTGGGATAAGGAAACGCGGCCGACATCCGGTTTCCGCATTGCTGCTTCGCCCCATGAAAATCTGCGCGTTCTTTAATCCGTCCACGATCACGGAACCCCTTTCCCTTTCCTTTCTTTTGCTACCACCAGCGTGCGGTGAAAGCAAATTACCGGACTCCCCCTCTCTTTCTCTTTCTCTCTCTGTGTTTCTCTATCGCTCTCTCTCTCTTGCTCGGCCGTGTTTCCCTGTAAACGTTCCCTCCTGTATCTTGTCCCGAGTTAGCCCAGAGTCCACAGACATCCGTGAGAGCGATGTTAAGAACGTTTCGCGTTTGCCGCGTGTTCGACGTTAATCGCGAAATTGGAACACAACTTCCAGCATAATTCCGCTTCCTTCGGTTCGTCGTGGAACGTGGAAGGAACTTACAGAATATGTTTTCACTCAGACAGACGATTCTGAACCCTAGGAATTTTATTCATAATTTTTGGCATTTCCCAATATCTCTATCACGAAACCATCTAACGACTTATTATCATCCCTAGATCATCCATATTTGCAGTAACAGCCGAGAGAATTTTAGATATTTAACGTAGGTCGAAGTTTGACAAAGTTTGACAATGTTTGACAATGTTTGACAATGTTTGAAATGGTTTGGACTGCAATCAAGTCATCTGTTTGTTATAAAAAATCTTATTTCCTTCTTGAAATCCGTCCCAACACGAAATCACTTTACTTGGAAATAAAACAATGTATAAGAATTCGTATTAATTTAAAAATTGACAGTGTTATCATTTTTTGCTGTCTGCCGAAACCCAAGTTTGATCAAACAAGGAGCACCGATGACGCCAGAATTTTCTCAATACCAAAGTATATGTTATACCACCAAAAACCCAGGGTGTGGAAAGGTTTGACAAGTTTGACAATGTTTGAAATGGTTTGAAATGGTTTGGACTGTAATCAAGTCATGTGTGTATTACAAAAATTTTTTTTTTCTTCTTGGAATCCGTCCCAACACGAAATCACTTTACTTAGAAATAAAACAATGTATAAGAATTCGTATTAATTTAAAAATTGACAGTGTTATTATATCTAGCTGTCTGCCGAGACCCAAGTTTGATCAAACAAGGATCACCGATGACGTTAAAATTTTCTTAACACCAAAGTATATGTTATACCACCAAAAGCCCAGTGTGTGAAAAGGTTTGACAAAGTTTGACAATGTTTGAAATGGTTTGAAATGATTTGGACTGTAATCATGTCATCTGAGTATTACAAAAATTTCTATTTTGTTCTTGGAATCCGTCCTAACACGAAATCACTTTAGTTGTAAATAAAGCAATGTATAAGAATTCGTATTAATTTATAAATTGACAGTATTATTATTTATAGCTGTCTGCCGAGACCCAAGTTTGATCAAACAAGGATCACCGATGACGTCAGGATTTTCTCAATACCAAAGTATATGTTATACCACCAAAAACCCAGTGTATGTAAAGGTTTAACTAAGTTTGACGACGTTTGACGAAGTTTGCCGACGTTTGACGAAGTTTGACGACGTTTGACGTTGTTCGAAGCTCAGAAACAGCTCCGACGGCCACGACGTGTCCCAGTTCAGGAACTCGGGCCATAAAACTGTTTGATGGCATTTCGCGCAAAATTGGCATCGCGTTACGATTACAAAGCAGTTAAATGCGGCGATTAAGCGGATATAAATTTCGAGCGTGACGGAACGGGCTGTCGCCGGGCGTGGAGCTAACATATCCAGGAGCACATCAGTCAGGATCCGGTAGCAGCTAGGCAAAAGCGGGATTAGCGGAATACGTTTGCCAATAATACACGTCGCACAAAAGGGCCATCCCCTAATTGTAGACTCCCCGTCTGTTTGGAAACGAGTACAGGCCGCATTAATTCGCGACGAGTGTGTTGTTTCTCAGTGTTTCGTGAGGGGTTCGTAGGATAAACCATACAAGCCGGATAAGTATAGGGGCTGCGGCTGATATTAGCTCAACGTTTGCCCGGGCCACTCTACTTTTCTGGCATTTAGAGTCAATTAAGCCAGTTCCATTGGCCCCTTTACGTCCGCGGAAGTAATTAGAACCTTGTCCGCAGGCTTTCTATACGTGACGCCAATGTTACAGTCGCGTGGCACGACATACAGACGCATAATAAGAAACAGTCTAGTCAATTCTTAGTAACTTATCCATTCCAAAACTGTGTACCTCGCCTTAAACACAATTCTGCGAAGCTTCGGATCCCCACCCTCCCATTTCAGGGTAATACGAGGGTGGAAGCAACTAACTCCGTCATTTTTTTTCTCGGTTAATACTTGAGATATTTAAATGAAACAAATTGGAAAACATAGTTACTTGTTTGCTTTATATCACGTATTTTTATCAGAGTTGTAAATCAATTATTAAGAGGAGGCAAATATTATTATTTAGAGGTGATATTTTAAAAGCCTCCATCTTTGCCATTTTTTTTCTCGGTTAATACTTGAGATATTTAAATGAAACAAAATGGAAAAAATAGCTTCTTGTTGGCTTTATATGATGTATTTATGTCCGACTTGTTAATTAATTATTATTAGAAATAGGAAAATATTATTCTTTAGAGGTGATTTTTTAAAAGCCTCCATTTTTGCCATTTTTTTTCACGGTTAATACTTGAGATATTTAAATGGAACAAAATGGAAAAAATTGCTACTTTTTTGCTTTATATCACGTATTTTTATCAGAGTTGTAAATCAATTATTAAGAGGAGGCAAATATTATTATTTAGAGGTGATATTTTAAAAGCCTTCATCTTTGACATTTTTTTTCTCGTTTAATACTTGAGATATTTAAATGAAACAAAATGGAAAAAATAGCTACTTGTTGGCTTCATATCGCGAATTTTTGTCCGAGTTGTCAATAAATTATTAAAAGTAGTAAAATATTCTTCTTTAGAGGTGATCTTATAAAAGCCTCCATCTTTGTCATTTTTTTTCTCACTTACTCTTTGAGATATTTCGAAAAAACAAAATCGAAAATATAGCTACATATAAAATGTATGTCATGTATTTTTATCAGAATTGCAAATCGATTCCTAAAGATAGAAAACAATTGATTTATTATTTCTCGATTAACGATTAAATGCCTTTTTCGATTTCCAGATCCGAAGATGAAGTGGCCATTGGTGCTGACTAGCCTTCTGCTGTCGCTCTCGTGCATCCTGGATGCATCGCATGCCGGTAAGTGCTCGCCCCTTATCGTTTAATCGTTGAATAAATAATATCTGGCGCGATCGTGTCGTTGTTTCGCATTATCGTCCATCGCACGGCTTTCTGGCAGTGACCTGGCCTGCCAGTCAAGTCCCACGGAGAACCGAGCTTGCGACCATAAATCTTCGTGACCCTCGAACAATAAAAAAAATTCGAACGAGACGTCCACGAGCGGACGGCGACTTGTTAATAAATGTTTCGAGACAGCGACACCGGTCGACAAACGGGTCGGGATCGACGATAAAACCGCCGCGACGATTTCCGGCCACGGACCGTCGTTATTATCGCGTCGTAAATCATTCCCTCGATCGACAGTCCGAGAAGGGTGTGGACCGACAGGGGTGCAACTGGTTGCGGCACCCTTGGCCCCGCGCAACGAGCTGTGAAAACGATTATCTAAACCAGAAAAACAGTCGAATAGGATCCGTTTTCCTCTTTCGCGACGAATAGGCTATGCTCGAGGCTCGAGCCACCCCTGCCACAAGGAATCTGGAGGGAACAACCCCGATTGCGCATAAACAGACAGGAACGACCCAAATAAATATATTCTAACCTTGAAACAACTTACACTAGCCCACAAAATTAAAACATCATTGAATTGTTCAATTCAACTATAACATCATTGAATTGTTGAATTCAACTAAACCGAAATTGAAGCAAAAATTGAAGACCGCATAAAGCGGCAGGAACGACCGAAATAAAAATACTCTAACCTTGAAACAACTTACACTACTCCACAAGATTAAAACATCATTGAATTGTTTAATTTAACCAAATCGAAATTGAAGCCAAGATTTGGTGGATTTTTGAACGTCTGCAACTTTTTGTAAAAAAATCCTAGGACATTCTGACTGTGCATGTTTTAAAGCTTGATTTATCTACTTTCACACCCTTAAATTAATTTTTTTAGAAACACTTCAACTTGTTCTACAACAGGGTCAGAGACTGAAGTTGCAATTTTTTGAAATTTTGGAAATTCAAACGACACTACAGGGTTCAAAAAATTTTTTTCCGAAATAATTTCAATGTCAGCTTCTAAAGAAAGGTCTCCCCTTTATAATGCCCTCTCAAACGTCAATCTGCGATTTTTTTTCATGGTTTTATTGTACTTTATGTGAAAAGTGCACTATTGGTAGGGGTGTCATGCCGTGGTGTACACTTTTCGATCGAAGTAGCATAAAATGGGTAGAAAAAATCGTAGATCAATTTATTTGGGCTCGTTGGAAAGCAGAGACTTTAATCTTCAAAATCATATTAGTCTTATTTAAAAGAAAAATTTTTTGATCTTTTTATAGGCATCTGAATTCGCAAAATATTCAAAAAAACCATTATTTTTATTTTTGGACTGTTACTCGGTATAAAAATATTCTACAAAAAATTACCTGAAGGGCTTCGAAAGTGGAGACTTTGCCCTTCAAAACGAGCCCAAGTAGACTGCCCTACGATTTTTTTAAACAAAGTTACAAAAATGTTCGTTTTGAGGATATTCTGGTAGAAGGTAGTCTCTGGTACGTTTAGGGTATTTCGCTCTCACTGTGCACCGCTCTGATTATGATCGTCCCGGAAAGAACGTCAGCAGGGTCGGTTAGATGATTCCTCGGACGTAATGCACAGCCAACCGTGGATCATAACCGCAGACCTTCGGGTCTCTGTCCTCCTCTGGACGCACCGGGCGCTCGGATAAATTACCTTTGCTTCCCTTTTCTGCTCCAAGCAGGCGCGACTCCGACATATTGTTCTTGTTGTTCCCATTTCTGCTACGATTAATCACCAGCCCCCCCCCCCTAACTCGCCCCCTCCTTTCAATTAATTCAGATGAGTTTGATAATTAAATATCGCGTTGGTCTGTGCGTACAGTCGCTTACGCGATTTTCTCAAAAATTCGATTATTGTCAGTTTGATGTTGTTTGATGGGGTTTGATCCCATTTGGGGTGCGGTGGAACCGACAATAGGGGGGAGATTTCTTTTTGTGCGCGGTTTGTATGAATTGGTTGATGACATTTCGTCGTGGGCATTCGAAAACTCAGTTGTGGTCGAAGTTTGAGGAAGTTTGACGAGGTTTGATCCCATTTGGAACGTAAGGAAATCGTCGGTGTAGTCTAGAGGTTTCGGGTAGCCGACAGTTTCTAGAAAATGATCATGAAATTCATTGATATTAGTTCGTACATATTATGCTGATGTATGTTTGATGATGATTGATGATGTTTGACGATGTTTGACGATGTTTGAAGCCGACGTAGAGCATAATTATTTTTAATTTTGAAGTCTGCGACATCTACGCTAAAGAATTAGATGGATTACAGACTACATACATCTCACCCCCCATTCTGAAGCCCACTGTCACCCCTACACAACAAATACTTAGTCTGTGCGTACAGTCGCTTACGCCATTTTGTCAAAAATTCGATTATTGTCAGTTTGATGTTGTTTGATGGGGTTTGATCCCATTTGGGGTGCGGTGGAACCGACAATAGGGGGGAGATTTCTTTTTGTGCGCGGTTTGTATGAACTGGTTGATGACATTTCGTCGTGGGCATTGGAAAACTCAGTTGTGGTCGAAGTTTGGGGAAGTTTGACGAGGTTTGATCCCATTTGGAACGTAAGGAAATCGGCGGTGTAGTGTAGAGGTTTCTGGTAGCCTACAGTTTCTAGAAAATTATCATGAAATTGATCGATATTCGTTCGTACATATTATACTGAGGTATGTTTGACGATGTTTGACGATGTTTGACGATGTTTGACGATGTTTGACGATGTTTGACGATGTTTGACGATGTTTGACGATGTTTGAAGCCGACGTAGGACATAATTATTTTTTATTTTCGAAGTCTGCGATATCTACGCTAAAGAATTAGAAGGATTACAGACTACATACATCTCACCCCCAACTTCGAAGTCCACTGTCACCCCTACACAACAAATACTTGCAGATACAAGAGGCTGGACACTTTCGAGGTACGTCCACGCGATTTGGGGCACAGTTCTAAGTCACCGGCTGATCAAGTAGATTAGTATGCGAAACGAGGCTAACAGGATGGCGTCCGAATGGCCGAACGCAGCAGCCGGGTAGATTAGCGGCCGTGAATGAGCAACGGGTATAGGGAGCAGTTACAGTTTCCGGTGCCAAATAAACGGGTCAGCCACCTTTCTGGCACACGTTCCGGCCCGTGTACCGAAAACCCCTAACACTCGATACGGTCCTTGTCCGGCGGTATGCAACTTGTTTGATGCCAACGAAGCAAATCTCCCGTCCTCGTTCCATGTCGCAACCATCGAACAATCCTGTGTTCAACCGGGTTCCGTCGGCGAACTCGAACTTCGATCTCTCGCAGCTGAGAGAAGTGGTGGGTGTTGGTAGCGGGTGGGGAGGAGGAGGATGAAGGGGGTTGGTCCCCACGTGGGACGATGGAAGGTTGTTCAGGGCCAAAGTGCACTCACCACCGACTCCCCCCAACCTCCCCGCTCCTCGAAACCCCCTCGCTTCTTCGTTTCCCAGGCGGAGCAAAGGAACCGCATCGCTACGAAGGATCCCGAGAACTCCGCGAGACTTTCCCCCCTTTTGACTTAATTGGCGGCTTCGAGACTAACGACGCCAGGCGTCTACGTCGATTGAAGTGCCGCTTTGGCCGGACGCGAACTAAGAAGCTGGAAATTCGTTAATGGTTCTCGCGGAAACAATCGATCCGCCGTCCCCGCTCCGGAATCTCGAACGGATCACGATTCTTTCAACACTCTCGAGGACGACAGATACCACCACCACCAGATACCCACCAATGTGAGAAAGCACATGTGCCAAGACCGTGGAAATTAATTCGCTGTCTCCTTAAACGGAATTCAAATTCGAATTTTATTCATGGACTCGCTGCATCAGAGAACCTCCTCGATGGGCTTCTCCTGCAGCGTTTGATCGAACGGCGATCATACTCTGGAAACACTTTTCGGCCTTGTCGGACCAAGAATCCGTTATTCCTTTTTCCAATAAACGTGTATAAATTGACATTTTAAAGTAGCTCGTTCTTCTCGCAGGTGCTGGTTGTGAAATGTTCCTGAAAGCCTTATAAGACGGAACATTGAGTTTGAAAATTACCCTTCTCGTTTTTGGAAATATTTTAGAAACAGGGCTGCTTATACAAAATTGATTGATAGTTTTGAATTGACTGGACAATTTTTGGCGTTTCTACCGAGGCCACAGGAGACCTGCAAGATTCCAAAATGATTAGAATTTTGCCGAAGGTTCGTTGTGGATTTTATTGTCTGACCATGGTTGACTCATTCTACTTAGGAAGCCAATATGTTGGAGCCCTAACAGAAGAATTTTTTAAATTGTTTCTATCATCCCTTACCTAGTTAAATCTGACAACAATTTAATGTTTTGAAATTTATTTCACTGTCTGGCCATGGCTGACTCATTCTAGTTAGGAAGCCCATATGTTGGAGCCCTAATAGAAGAATTTTTTAATTTGTTTTTATCGTCCCTTAATTAGTTAAATCTGCCGAAAATTTAATGTTTTGAAATTTATTTCACCATCTGGTTATGCCTGATTCGTTCTACTTAAGAAGCCCACAGGTTGGAACTCTATTACTACAATTATTTTTCACTTTGTTTCCACCATCCCCCAGCTATTAAAATCTGCCAAAAAATTTATGTTAGCACAATCACTACTAATTAATGTCTCTCCAAGTAGAAAAGGACTGCAATAGTCAGCCACATTAATAATTTTTTAATTTTCGAATTTACTGTAATCTGAGTCTTCAAACGAAGGAATTTTTCTGGATTTTCAATCCTATAATTGTGACTGATATTTTCGAGTAATGAGCTGCAAGTAGAAAGGTCCTCCACTAGTCAGGCACTTGATTTTTTAAATTTTCGATTTTTCTCACATTTGAATCTTCAAACGAATGAATTTTTCTGAATTTTCAAGCCTGCAAGAGTGGTTGATATGTTCGACTAATTAACTGCAAGTAGAAAAGGCTTCCACTGGTCTGGCACTACTGCAATTTTTTAATTTCCAAATGGAGGACTTTTTGTCCATTCTTGAGCTTGCTATTGTTGGCAATATTTTGTAATAATGAACTGCAAGTAGAAAAGGTCATTACTGGTCAGGCACTTCTGCAATTTTTTATTTTCCAAACGGAGGGTTTTTTGTCCATATTGAGCTTGCTAGTGTTGGCAATATTTTTGAATAATGTACTGCAAGTAGAAAAATCCTCCACTGGTCAGACACTTGTGCAATTTTTTAATATCCAAACGGAGGACTTTTTGTCCATTTTTAAGCTTGCTATTTAACTTGGCAATATATTCGAACAATGAACTGCAAGTAGAAAAGGCCTCCACTGGTCAGACACATGTGCAAATTCTCAATTTTCAAACGGAGGACTTTTGTCCATTTTTGAGTTTGCTATTGTTGGCAATATTTTCGAATAATCTACTGCAAGTAGAAAAATCCTCCACTAGTCAGACACTTCTGCAATTTTTTAATTTCCAAACGGAGGACTTTTTGTCCATTTTTGAACGTGATATTTTTGGTAATATTTTAGAACAATCTACTTGAAGTAGAAAAGGCCTCCACAGATCAGACACATCTCCAAATTCTAAATTACTAAACGGAGGTCCAAAGTTAGTAGTTTCCAAAATATTTGTGTCGCCAATTAGAACCAGACGCGGTAGCTTTGTATGCAGCTCATGGCTCACACACTGCAGGTGGCGATAAAGTCATCAAAGTCGTCGTTGGAGAGTCGACAAAGAGCAAGAAAGGTCAAGACAGTTCGAGCTTCTGGCGCTCGGTGGCAGCCATGTTGTCGTCGTCAACGGTCTTTACGTCATTGTCCCACGAGATCCATGCCATTAACGAGTTTCGAGCTTCTTACTTTCCATCGAAAACTCTCTGAAGTGTTGCTGCTCCGGCCCACTTCAATCGACAAAGACGGCTTTCGCGAGGACCGAAGCTGCCAATTAAGGTAGTTATCAAATTCACCGGTTCAAAGGGAATCACTGATCGCGACCATGAATTCAATGTTGTCGACGACGGCTTTTCGGCTGGCTCGTGCTTTTCTACGGTGCTAGGGTGGAATTTGCGTCGGATCTATTGTAAGAGGCTCTGGGATTCTGCGTAAGAATCCGTATGTTGTCATTTAGAACTGCGAAGTGGAAATGGCGAACTATGATCAGACATGTTCACAGTAATAAGTAGAGGTCGGATCTTTATGCAAAATGGAAAGTTTGAGCATCAATTGAAAGAAACAGGAACTATATAGAAATTCGTACGTATCACTAATAATTATAATCTGGTGAAAATTATATATTAATACTGTTAATTTTCATCAATTTTTCCACTTTTTTAAATTGCACTTTCTCACTTTTGGCATACATTCATAAAATCCAAAAAGTTTCATATTAAGCTGCGGAAAGAAAATGATAAATAAAGACTATCATAAAAATATAGACATAGTCGCAGAAGTGAATTTGATGAATGTATAAAATAATGTATTAACTCTAATTTTAAGTAATCGAATTTTTATTTTGACTTATTATATGATATAGATTAGAATTCGGACAGGAAATATATACAGGAATTAGAAATGATAAGTCATGATCAAATACAATTAGGGCAACAAGCTGAGAAGAAATTAAATAATCAATTCGACGAACAAAGAGAAGAATAAACCTAGTCTCCAAAGTGGATTCGATTAATTAATCCAATTTGGAGTACTGTATTTAAATTTTAATTATAGTTTTAATTATTATCTGGATATAAATTGTATATAAAGTACAAAAGGAAAGTCATGATCAGACGCACGAATAGTACAAATAGACTGAAATATTACTAACGGGAAATAAAAATTCAAATTTGAATGAGAGCCCGAAATATGTTGGAATTAATTGCCTTGGTATATAAAGAATAATTAATGAAGAGCAATTAACACGACTAATTAATGCAAAATATCCAGCCATCTTAAATTCAATTAAACGGTATATTAACCAAATCTTTAGGACTTTCCTCTCGTTAAATAACGACCATAAAGAAATATAAGTAAAGAATATAAGTAAAATTAATTAAGAACACCAACATAAGGAAATACAACCCTTTAAAAAAATTAAGGAAAAGAAACTTGCTGCTTTAAAAATTTTTCTTTCGAAAATTCCAGAAGAAATACAAGCATACATGGAAAAATGAAAGCAGGAACATTAGTGCTTGAGAAAATATTATTTAAAGAAGGTAGAAATTCTAGAATGAAGTCGATGTAGCTCCGAGATGATGTTACTTACAGTCGACTGGAACGAGGTCGTGCATTTTTCCTCTCACGAATGATGGTGGTAGGCTCGTTCAGTTTTTGAGGAGCAGTCGATCAGGAATTATTCAAGATACGTAATTTAGGATCGACACGTTGAAAAATGTATCGCGACGTTTTAAGTGCCCCGGAGCGATGGCCCTCGAGCCAGAGCCAAGAAGTCTTCACGTCATTGTTCCCCGGCAGCCATTAACAAGTTCCCAGCTTCTCAGCCGACGTCCATGAGTTTGCGAAGTGATGGCACTTCAATCGACGGGAACGTCTGACTTCTCGATGTCGCCAATTAACTCGAAAGTCACCCGGTCGGGCTGTTGGGCAGAGCGGGACATCAAAAAGTAAATCATTAACGATGCGGCGTTCCCGTTACATTGTTCTCCGGTTCTTCCTTCACACTATCTCAATATCGGACATATTTTTTTTTACCACCCACCACTCCCCCCTTTCATTCGTTCGCGTAATTGCGAACAATAATTTCTCTCGCCCTCTGTTGCAAATAAATTACGTTACGCTTGGAAAGTTAAAGATATTCTTTGTCCTCGCGAATGCACTCAGCGATGTCTTTTGGATTTTTTTGTGAGAGAATGGGAAGACATTTTTAAATACGGTCTTCGGCATTTTATTGCTAAGTATTCAGGATGTCGTGTGATATTTTTCTTATGTGGATTGAATTTGTTAAATAGAGGTGGTGTTAAATTACATCAGTTTTTGGAAAATTGAAGACATTCTATCTTGAGGGCTGCACTCGAGGGTGTCTTTTCGATTTTTTTCTGAGACAATGGAAAGATATTTTCAAATGCGGTCTTCGGCATTTTATTGCTAAATATTCAGGATGTCGTGTGATTTTTTTTTATGTCGATTGAATTTGTTTAATAGAGGTGGTGTTAAATTACATCAGCTTTTGGAACGTGAAAGACATTCTATCTTGAGGGCTGCACTCGAGGTTGTCTTTTATATTTTTTTAAGAGAGAACGGAAAGATATTTTCAAATGCGGTCTTCGGCATTTAGTGCAAAATATTCAGAATATTATGTGATATTTTTATAATGTGGATTGAATTTGTCTAGCAGAGGTGGGATTGAATTACATCCGCTTTTGAAAAATTAAATACGTTCTATCCTGAGGGCTGCACTCGAGGCTGCTTTTAGCATTTTTTTATGGGAGAACGGAAATGTATTTTCAAATACGATCTACAGCATTTTATTGTTCAATATTCAGGGTAGCATTTGATATTTTTGTTGTGCGGAACAAATTGAAATTGTTTGATATAAAATCGTGATTCTGGGTAATTGGGAAATACGCGATTCAAATATTAATAACTACAATGTTATTTTGAATCGATACTGTGGTTTAAAAAAAAAATAGCAGTGTCGTATTATTGTTTTTTATTGTTATCCAGTATATATTTATTTTTCAATTATCCTGTGCGTACAGAGAATTTGTTGAAACCAATTTAAATGCTCGATATAATTCTAAAAGAATAAAAATCAATTACTAAAAAATCAAATCACTTGAAAATAAATTAACTTCATTCATAAGAAGAGAAATCTCTAAAAAAATCATTTGACCCATCGGGAATCAGAAAATTCGCAAAATTACTAAACGCTGCTAGGCTACTGTATTGGGATCTGACATTTTCAGTGGCGCCATCTGCTGCCGAAAAGTAGAAATACTCTAAGCTTGGCTTCGCTTGTCTTATAGCAGCTTACAGTGTTAACAGGTGTTAATTACAGTATAAACTTACAATGTTAAAACAGATGTTAATTAAAAACAACGTTATGGAAACTCCAATTTTTCCACAGCGAAGCAAACAAAATTTTGATTACTGTGCAGTGAAAGACTGTGATAGTAGAGCGAGCAAAAATTTCATGTTCCGTTTCCACACTTCGAAATGAAGTATGTGAAGTGAACTGCTTGAAATTGATAAGACCTTCGTTTCTAAAATATAAGAAACAATTTAGTAAAGAACAATCTATTTTAACAACTAAAATCGCTAAAGCTAGAGTGCATATTGAAAGATCTAACCAATGTTTAAAGACTTTCGAAATATTTGTACAATTATCTTGTGGAGTAATTAATGTGTCCTCGCCAGTTCTAAGCGATTAGAAATTTATGAAATTATCATTGTAAATTTAGAAGGTATACTAAAAACCAATTTTTTTTTTCTAAAATGAATTATCTGATAAATCATACTTTATAAAGGATCTTTCTGCAGGATTTGTACCTGCCCACTTACAAGTTTCACCCATACTTACAAACATTTTAAGTAAAAACAAAAAAGAAGATATCAATACAATGTTAAGACCAAGCACTTCGTCGTCATATTGGATAACTATACAGGGTGTCCCACATAAATAGGAACACCTAAGTATCTGTCGTATTTACAATCCTATCAGAAAACTTCAGAGGACAAAGTGACACTACTGCAGGTGGCAAATATGATGGTAAAGAAAAAAATGTTTGTATGTCGTGCTTTTCAATGAAATTTCAAGGTCATCGATATTTTTTAAATGGAATAGTATTTTTTTTTACGGTAGCATGATAGACAATAAAAACTGAATTTAGTGGATACCACCTTTTTGACCTTGAAATGACCTTGAGCAAGAATAATCATGTTGGAGCGGATAAAATGTGGAAATTTAAAACTTACGTGTTTCAGCAAAGATTACGCGTTGTTTACGGCGGGTATATATATATATATATAAATATATATATATATATAAATATATATATATATATATATATATATATATATATATATATATGTATATGTATTGCCCACGTCCCCATGTCAGATCCCAATAGTTAAAATTGTACAGTTTTCAACCGCAATAAGGGACAGAAATGCATGCTGGGCGAGACAGGCAGCTGTCGATCACCGTGTAAAATTCACTCTGCTCTCGTTCTGTCTTCGTCTGGAGCCAGCCGCGTTTCACGGTGTGGAACGGCGTCTGGTAGCTAACTGCAAACAATAAATCTAGCTGCTCACACGGAGCCGCGTTGCAGCTGGTGTTATGATATCCAGCTTGCTATTATTTCGAATATCAACGGGACATTAAGCCCGTGTAAACTGAAGGCAAACACGAGGCGCGTCTCACCGGAACGAACGCCCCGGCTAAATGTGTATACGCAGCGCATGTAGGTCCACGACTCTATCGAACAATCGAGCGGAGCCGTTCTCCCCCCCCCCCCGCGATTTACGTTGTACCGTATTTTTGCAATTCCGCCGGATGTGGCCCACTTCGCAACCCCCACTCTCTCAAAACTCGTACCTCAACCCCCATCCCCACCTATACTATCCGTAAACTATTCGGATAAAGCGAAAAATTCTCCCCCGAAAAGTTACGAAAACGATTGTTGCCGACTAGAGCTGTTAGCGCGTTATATAGAGAGTTACGGCGCTCGTACTTCTCCCGAACGACGCTTCTTGTTCGAAATAATGATTGCAAAAAAAAATACGTTTGCTCGTTGCCCGTGAGCTACAACGCCGGATACAAATCGCACGGTCATCGCCTGATCCCGCGCCAATGTCAAAATGGCGGAAGATTGCACCCACGGCTTCCACCGTTGTCGTCCGAAGACTGTGGATCTTCATGCGAAATTGAAAATCGTTCGCATTTGCAATTTCAACGTCATAGCAATCCAGTAAAAATTCGGGTAAATACAGGGTGAGATATTTGAAATAGGACAGCTGAATAAGTCGTTTCTTTTTGGAGATAGAAAAAATATCTTAAGAAATATTGAACTTACAAAAAGATGTTTCAAACAAAAGTTGTGCATTTTTGTTACATAGAATATAATTCCGAAATAAAAAATATGGGTTTATGATAAAAAAGACAAAATGACCTTGAAATAACCTTGAAAACGTCCACGCATTAGAAAACTACTAGTGCCATTTGACTCCCCACTCGAAATACTAAAGGACGTGTGTTCAGCTTACTTTTTTTAAATCACATGTATTCGAGATTTTTTACAATCTCAACTTAAATGGAACACCCTGTATATTTACCGGAATTCATTTCTCTTTTTAACACGTTAAGCGAACAGCAATTTTTATTTAAATACAAAAACATAAAAAACCTTGAAAGATAAAAAAAGACAAAATGACCTTGAAATAACCTTGAAAGATAAAAAAAAGACAAAATGACCTTGAAATAACCTTGAAATCGCCCACGCATTAGAAAACTGGTAGTGCCATTTGCCTCCCCACTCGAAACTCTAAAGCACGTGTCAGGTTGTTCTTTTTAAATCACATGTCTTCGAGATTATTTACAATCTCAACTTAAATGGGACACCCTGTATATTTACCGGAATTCATTCTCTTTTGAACACATTAAGCGCGCAGCAATTTTGTTTAAATACAAAAATGAGGCTGTGCAGATTATAATACTTTTGAGATTACAACCACACATTTTTGCCATAAATGCATAAAATCCGTAGTCTAGTCAACAGACAGCAAAAGTAGAGTACTATAGTTGCTCTTCGTCTTCTTCCAAGTCCCAAGCCGTACCTCATTAAGTGCCCCCGGTATAATTTGCATTCGTCGACTTCAGAGGAGAGCCGAAACAGACAGAGAGAGAGAGAGAGAGAGAGAGCCTTTGTTTGACGACTCAAGACCATGGGTCAGTTTAGCAGGCGATAGCTGTCTAGCTGCTTCGGATTACAATGGAAATTCGTTACATGTACTCCGGTTCCCGTAATTTGCTCGCGAAACAGTCGATGGAGGGGGAACAGCGGCTGAGGGGCTGTGGGGATCGTTGTGGAGATGAAAGAGAAAGAGAGAGAGAGAGAGAGAGAGAGAGAGAGAGAGGGAGAGGGAGAGAGAAATAGTTGCTTCAAAGCAATCTACACGAACGGAAAAAAGACGGAGGTGCACGCGCGCGCGCGCCCGTCGTTGATCGAAGTAAGCTTTTTCATCGGAAGGGAACTAATTTTGCGACGATGAAAATGCACGTTTACAGACCATGGCACAACCGGGGCAAAAAGGGAAGAACCGGCCATAGGAAATGGGGGTTGAACGGGGTTCTACAGAGAGGATTGGAGGCGGTGCATGGATGGTGGGGGATGACGCGGGAATAGAGAAAAAACCATGGCCCGGAGCGGAACGCTGAATTCGTTTGTTCCTTGTCTCTGGATGGGCGGTTTTGTAACTTTGTAACTGAAGTACATTTCCATTCGCCGCGCCGCGTTGAAATTAACGTTACACGCGAGCTACGCGCGCGCGCGCATACGGTCCAAGCAATACATGAAGTTGCCCGGTTAATGGACCGTAGGGTAACGGGATACCTGTGTGATACGGCGCATTGTTGTCCCCCGGCGCGCGGCTTTTATTGAGCTGTCCTCGGAGGCGTCCTCGGACCCACGTCCACCCTTCGTTGATCGATTGCATCACTTTGTTGATGAGCGAGTAGGCGCCGTTCTCGTGGTCGTCGTCGTCGTCGTCGCCGTCGTGTTGGAAGAGGGAAGGGTACGTGGTAGGACCAACGTCGATAATTCACCCGACACCCTCGATAGGAGGAAGACACTCGAACCAAATTGCCAAAGTTCCACAGACCGAGATCTGTGAGCCACAGCCGCTAAAAGTGTGCGACATGAACAGCTTCGTCGAAAATTAACACGTCCTAGCCACCGTGCAATTACCCACTTCAACCGAGTTCATCGGCTGCCGTCGCAGCCACCCACACACCCACCACCCCAAGCTCCCACGAAAGAATCGACCAAGAGATACCATCCCCGACACTTTTATTTTATCGTCGGCACTACGCCCCCGTCACGTGCCCTTAACTCTTCCCCACCTCACCCACGCCTGCACCGTACCTCAAAGACCCAGTGAATGGACTACCGGAATCGTAAAACAATAATGAGCAATCACATAATAGGTGCCTTCCTAGCTGTTAGCTCTATTCATTCCCATTGCCCGAGCCCCATTCTATTCAATGACTTCATTAACGTTATAGATCGCCGGTGACAAAGCCCACACCACCGAGTGTCATCCGGCCATATTTCGGCGCTCGAACTTTTGATTGCCGGCTGTCCTTGATGATCGATGCCGGAGTGTCATAATTACTGCGTTCGAGAACGCTCGGAGAGACGCGGGATCGTTCCCAGACTCTCGACCTGCCAATTGATTCGAATTAAACGAACTCTCTGTGGAAGGAACTCTCCATATCCTGTAAGAACTGGATCTGGCATCAGAAGACATGGATTAGGTCCTAAATTAGGCCACACTCGGGTCCTGAAGAATACCTAGGTCGGGTCCCAAATTAGGCCACACTCGGGCCCTAAGGAAGACTTGGATCAGGTCCTAAATTAGGCCACACTCGGGTCCTGAAGAAGACCTAGGTCAGGTCCTAAATTAGGCCACACTCAGGTCCTGAAGAAGATCTAGGTCAGGTCCTAAATTAGTCCTTCACTCGGGTCCTGAAGAAGACCCAGGCCAGGTTCTAAATTAGGCCACACTTGGACCCTGAAGAATACATAAATTGGGCCACACTCGGGTCCTGAAGAATACCTAAATTAGGCTACACTCGGGTCCTGAAGAATACCTGAATTAGGCCACACTCGAGTCCTGAAGAATACCTGAATTAGGCCACACTCGGGTCCTGAAGAAGACCTAGGTCAGGTCCTAAATTAGGCCACACTCGGGTCCTGAAGAATACCTAAATTAGGCCGCACTCGAGTCCTGAAGAATACCTAAATTAGGCCGCACTCGAATCCTGAAGAGTACCTAAATTAGTCCTTCACTCGTGTCCTGGCGAAGACCTAGGTCAGGTCCTAAATTAGTCCTTCACTCGGGTCCTGAAGAAGACCTAGGGCAGGTCCTAAATTAGGCCTCACTCGGGTCCTGAAGAATACCTAAATTAGGCCGCACTCGGGTCCTGAAGAAGGCCTAGGTCAGGTCCTAAATTAGGCCACACTCGGGTCCTGAAGAATACCTAAATTAGTCCTTCACTCGGGTCCTGAAGAAGACCCAGTCCAGGTTCTAAATTAGGCCACACTTGGACCCTGAAGAATACCTAGATTGGGCCACACTCGGGTCCTGAAGAATACCTAAATTAGGCCACACTCGGGTCCTGAAGAAGACCTAGGTCAGTTCCTAAATTAGTCCTTCACTCGGGTCCTGAAGAAGACATAGGTCAGGTCCTAAATTAGGCCACACTCGGGTCCTGAAGAAGACCTAGGTCAGGTCCTAAATTAGTCCTTCACTCGTTGGGGCGACTTCGGGCCCAAACAAGGTCCTAAATCACGCCTTAGTCAGCTTATAAGGCATATCTGTGGTAACAGGACACCCCCCAAACCAAATTCCGTGTGGAGATTGGGAAAAGTCGGAGGGTTCCGTGTGGGTATGTGCAGGAGCTGATGAGCTACAAATGGCGGGGTTCAATTTCCGGTGCCTTCCTTTTTCCTAAGATCCTACATATCTAGTTCAGGTGCTAACTCAGACCTAGCTTAGAATTGTGTTCGAAATGTTTCAGGCCTCAGTTCAAACGAACCTCGAATGGAGCTTCGTCTTATGGTACAGTGACGCCATCTACGCTGGTAGAACTTGGTGAATAGCGTATGGCATGAAATACTAATGCGAACCGTCGACGATGCGCAGTCGTTTAAGAGCTCTTGATATTAGGAAGCCGCTTATCCGCGAGTATTCCTGGGTTATCTTAATGCAGCGCTCATGGTCGTGTAATACTGCGCTGGCTAATGATCGCTATAGCGAAGCTTCAGTGAAGTTTTTTTGACGCCGATGTTCCGGGGACCATGAGCACTGGTGCACGGAACGAAAATGACCATGTTTTTCTACCTGGAAATTGTATTCGGTCTTGTTAATATATTCTTTTGTATTTCGATGGAATATAAAATACTGTTTTGCCGTGCTACGTGTACAGATTATTTTGTTTGTAAAATATTCGCGTCGCAGTGACCGGTGGATAAAAATGTTGTTTCGTATACTGTATGTTAGTATTTTAATCACGCAGCACGCGTAACGAGAAAGAAATTAATAGGAACGTTAGAGTGGTGGATATTCTTGGATTATCTTAACTGGTTTCGTGACCGCGTAACATTGTTAGACTTAACGATTAGTATACCAAAGAGGCTGCTAGATGGGAACGGAAATGCGTATAAGATATTGATACTGCTAAAAGCAGCGCGGAATGCACAAGCTAATGGTGGTACTTAGTGTACCAGTTGTGTTTTATCAAACCCCTATGACCACTGTATCGGATCGATCGGTGAACAACTCCCTCGATTTAAAGGAACACCCCATCACACCGTAAAAATTCACGAAATCAATGAAACAGAAGACACTCAAATTTACATGCTCGAGCAATTGAATAATTCTGAATGCTTGAAGTAACCAGACATCCGAGATCTCTAAATTCCGAGCGAAATTGAAATATTAAACAACGTCGTGGAGAGAGTTGTATGCATTTTTGAAAGGCTGGCCTACTTCCGGAACACGAGGTCTCCTTCGGAGATCCAAAGAATTCCTACACTCCCGCATACTCGAATTGCTAGGACACAGGTCCTAAATAAAATCTTAGGTCAGGTCTTAAAATTAGTCCTCACTCAAGCCTAAATAAGGCACGTCGCAGGTCCTAAATGAGGCATCGCTGAGGTCCTAAAGCAGGCATGGCTACATTCCTAAATAAGAAATTACTTAGGCCCTAAATCGGGCACTAAAATTAGCCATGACACGGGTCCTAAAATTATTCATGACTCAGGTCCTAAAATTGTCCATGGCTCAGGTCCTACAATTGTCCATGGCTCAGGTCCTAAAATTGGCCATTACTGCGGTCCTAAATTTCCCCATGACTCACGCGCTAGGTTGGCATGACTCAGGTCCTAAAGCAGACATGGCTACATTCCTAAATAAGAAGTTAGTTAGGCCCTCAATCGGACATGGTTAGAGCCCTAAAATTAGCCATAACACGGGTCCTAAAAATGAGTCATGACCCAGGTCCTAAAATTGTCAATGACTCGGGTCCTAAAATTATACACGTCTCAGGTCCTAAAATTAGCCGTGACTCACACGCTAGGTTGGGCATGACTCAGGTCCTAAAATTATTCATGACTCAGGTCCTAAAATTGTCCATGGCTCAGGTCCTACAATTGTCCATGGCTCAGGTCCTAAAATTGGCCATTACTGCGGTCCTAAATTTCCCCATGACTCACGCGCTAGGTTGGCATGACTCAGGTCCTAAAGCAGACATGGCTACATTCCTAAATAAGAAGTTAGTTAGGCCCTCAATCGGACATGGTTAGAGCCCTAAAATTAGCCATAACACGGGTCCTAAAAATGAGTCATGACCCAGGTCCTAAAATTGTCAATGACTCGGGTCCTAAAATTATACACGTCTCAGGTCCTAAAATTAGCCGTGACTCACACGCTAGGTTGGGCATGACTCAGGTCCTAAAATTAGTCATGACTGCGGTCCTAAATTTCTCCATGACTCACGCGCTAGGTCGGCATGACTCAGGTCCTAAAGCAGACATGGCTACATTCCTAAATAAGAAATTAGTGAGGCCCTAAATCGGGCATGGTTCGGGCCCTAAAATTAACCATGACACGGGTCCTAAAATTAGTCATGACCCAGGTCCTAAAATTGTCCATGACTCACGCGCTAGATTGGGCATGGCTCAGGTCCTAAAATTAGCCATGACTTAGGTCCTAAAATTAGCCATGGCTCACGCGATGGGTTAGGCATGATCCAGGTCCTAAAATTAGCCATAACTTAGGTCCTAAAATTAGCCACGACTCACGCGTTAGGTTAGTCATGGTACAGGTCCAAAAATTAGCTATGACTCGAGTCCCAAGTCAGGCATGGCTCACGTCCTAATTTAGGCCATGCCCGAGCTCTTAGTAAATCCCAACTAATTGTAAGATCATAAATGAGACCTAGATCAGGTCGTACAATAAACCAAGTTCAGGTCCTGAATTAGTCCGATTAGGCCTCACAAGATTAGGAATCGCAGAGTTAGGTCCTCGCAGATTAGATCCACCAATTAGATTCACAGGTTAGGTCTAGTACGTTAGGTACCAGTCCTATATTCGGATGTTTAAAATATTGCAGTATTTAAAATATTTTCCTCTCGACGCAATTGCTAACTATTTAACCGAAACAAACACATCAGACAGCGTATTGTGTGCGGAGCACAATGGACCGCGTAGTCTCTTCGTTCGAGCAATATTCCTTGCAAAGCTATCAACGGTTACTTGCGAACGTTCGTTACTTTTTCCCTCGGCAGTTTTTTTTTCTCGTTTGTTATTCTTTTTCTGAAAATCAAGGGATGTACGAGGCTGGATGGCTACAGGTAGAATGAGGAGAGGAGGAGGAGGTTTGGCGGAGGAAAGAAGCGGAAGAGAGAATCAGTGCAAAACAGAAGGCCAGGTGTGGTGTGTGCGGTGAAACGTTTGATGAGGTGCATCGGTGCATCCAACGCGCGGGCGTGCGCGCGCGCGCGCGCGCGCGCGCGCGCGTCACGCTCGGCGAGTACCCTAAAAACTTGCATACACGTTCCGGAGCAAATCCAGCATGAAGTATAAATCGGTAATGCCGATGAAAAAACTCGGTCGACGGTCCGGCCACCGACAGCACAGTATTTCGCCTCGTTGGAGCCGGATCTTTTTTCCTCTGTTATCATTATTATTCATTTTCCGGGAGAATAGTCGCCTCCGCAACCGCCACCGCCGCCGTACCCGCCTCTCTGCCCGAGAAAACCGGGCTGCGCTTGCATTCAGAGCCCGGTTTTTCGAAAAAGTTGCAATCGGAGAATTAATTATTACGCGACTGCGCGAACCGAGTGATGCCGCCAACAGTTCTCCATTTCTGATCCTTGGTGTGCTTCACTTAATTGCGGAATTGAAAAATTTCATTTATCTCCAACGAACAATATCAGAATACTAAAAACATAGTATAACAGAAGCAAGCTTTATTTCTCTCCACGATGAGTATAGACGTCGTTATCTTGAAAACGATTAAGCCCTTTTAAACGGTGGCCTTTATGGCAATTAGATGAAACGCACGAAGGGTTAACAGTTGTTTTATACAATTTTCCAATGGTCCCGTATTCCGCTGTTTGATCAAAAGGTTTTTCCGCGCACGGTGGTTCGGCAAGTGAAATTGCAAGGGGAAATGAGAAATAGCAGTGAGGGTCGGTCAGGCGCGATGGCGGCCAGATGAATCCTAGAAGGCTTTGTGCGAACTAGAGTAATTTTACTTGAACTTAACTCTGTTAAAAAGCTGGGGGGAAGGAATGGTGACACGGGCCGCAGAGGGAGAACGGAGGAGAAAACGAGTGACATGGCGGCTACGAGGGGAGTTGAGGGACGGAAAAAAGGGGTACGCGCGGAATCGAGCCGGCTTTTAATCGTCGTCGCGGCGCTCATTTTTTGTGGCGCTGTGTGCCAGTGTCGGAATCCACTTTAACGGACCTTACTAATCACCAAGCAAGGTGGTCCTCCGCTTGTTTACCTCGACTCTGATTAACCTTCCACGTGCTCTCTCTTTCTCTCTCTCTCTCTCTCTCTCTCTCTTTTCTCTCTCTCTCGTTCGCTCAGCACTGAAATAGGAAGTCCCGGGGAAGTGTGAACGTGCGAGAACCGGTCTCGCAAAAAATTTCATGGGCCGCTTGAAACGCTCGAACCGGACCACACTCGTCGCCTGATTCGATTAACTTCATCCTACTTGCCTTCTTCATCCTCTCCTCCACGTCCTGGGTCACCTTTGACCCACGCCAGTTTTGTATGCAAAACCGAAGAAATAATTTTGTACAGCAAGACTTTGGTTCCCCTCTGAAGAAACTTTATTAATTATTATTTCGGCGCTGCTTTGCCTGAAAAGACAAAAGAACAGTCTACAATTCTGTTTAGTTTGTTCGAGGTAGTTTGAGATGGTTTGTTATGGTTTGACGATGTTTGTCTCGTCGTTCGTCGCTGTATGTCTGCTGATTTTATGTGTATTGCAAATGCAGTGTATGTAGTTCCTTTAGGATCTACTATATCGATCACTAAAAATGGAGATGCGGTTGCACATGACGCGCAGATGCTCGAGAATGTTTGTAGCTGTCTGATGATGTTCAAACCAGTTTGACCACGATTGAAGTGACAGGAGCAGTGGACGTAGACCATTTAGAAACCATTATATTGCTCATATAAAAATTAAGATGCATTTGCAAATTATGTTCAGTTGTCCAATGAGGGTTTGTAGCAATTTTTAGTTGCCTGGCGATGTTTGGACAAGTTTGACCAGGATTGAGGTGTCAAGAGCAGTGCAGGTACCATTCAGAAATTATTATATTGCTCACATAAAATTTAAGATGCGTTTTCAAAATATATGCAGTTGTCCAATGAGGGTTTGTAGCAATTTTTAGTTGCCTGGCGATGTTTGGACAAGTTTGACCAGGATTGAGGTGTCAACACCAGTGCACGTACCATTCAGAAATTATTATATTGCTCACATAAAATTTAATATGCGTTTTCAAAATATATGCAGTTGTCGAATGAGGGTTTGTAGCAATTTTTAGTTGCCTGGCGATGTTTGGACAAGTTTGACCAGGATTGAGGTGTCAACACCAGTGCACGTACCATTCAGAAACCATTATATCGCTCACATAAAATTTAAAATTCGTTTGCACAATATATTCAGTTGTCCAATGAGGGTTTGTAGCAACTTTTAATTGCTTGGCGATGTTTGAACAGGTTTGACAAGATTTGAAACTCGAGCTTGTTTTGATTTTCATCTAACGATCGTTACAGTGTGCTTTGCCGTGTATGTATGTCGTTGGGACACAGAGCTCAAGGGTGTCGGAACCGTGAACAGAGAATCATGGAGGAGGAGGGGGGAAAGTGAGGCCGAACGGTATTGTCAGAATCACAACAACTTACTCGCCGTACACTTAATCCTGCCGCGCTAATTCCCATCGAAGTATCCTGGCCCGATGAGTAAACGAAATCCGATTAGCAGGCTGCCGCGGTGGACCTAAAGACCGTGAATCATAAAAATACACCGGATTACAAAGGGGGCCGATGATTATCGTGGCCGCAGCTTCTCGATTAGAGCGAGCTGGCGAGGTGGATCGACGGAGATAGAGACTAGAGGGGAATAGCGAAAGGAAGTGAAAGAGAAACAGAAAAAGAGATGGGAAGAGTGAATGAATGAAAGAGAAAGAGAGAGAGAGAGAGAGAAATCGAGGAAGAACCTTGGAGATAAAACGCGGCTTCGGGGATCCTCTAAAATTTCACCTCGCTGCACCTTATCTCCGGGTCTCGCGTATCTGCGAACAGTCAGATAAAGTTGATCTAGTGAAACGTCGGCGGCCGAGGGAAATTATGTGAGCCTGGCCCCATCATGATCGCGCGCGCGGGCGCGCTCGCCCCCTCCGTCCGCAAACACGACTCCGAACGACATGTAGAGGAAGGTCGTGGTTAGGAGATCTCGGCGAGCCATCCGACGGCGCGACGGCCTCGTCCCCCCTCTCTGATTCTTGGCTTTACACTCGGCCAAGCGAAAAAAGAAGACGGAAAAGGACGGCTGCCCATAGAATGAGGTTAGCCGTGCGTGTGCACTTTGTCTCGTAACTACAGGATCCCCGCTCCCCCCATACAGTCGCGACGCTCGCAACCCTCCCTTGGGTCCCTCTCATCCGGCCGTGGGAGAAAAACATTAATCGCTTGACCAATGTCACAGGTGGACGATATACAGTGTCTTCCAAGGACTGGGTGATCCCCTTTCACGCTTTCAAACTACCACAAAGCTGAACACGGACTCCTGGGATTTGTGTCTTCCCTTCGAAATATATTCTTGTGATTTTTATCTATTGCCGTTCGCATGTTTTCAGGGTTTTTATTCAAGATTACTGTGCAATTCATTCTTCATACGACTGAAGATTTCAACCGGTAGAACTGCTTCAAACTTGGCCAAACCTGTTCAAACAGGGACACCCCCGTTTGGACGCGTCCAGATTGGACGACATCCGATTGGACGCCATCCGATTGGACGCCATTCGATTGGACGCGTTCCTTTTGGACTCCGTGCATTTGAACGCCGTGCCGTTTGGACTCCGTGCCGATTGGACTCCGTACCGGTTGGACCTAACCCAGACCTAACCCAGAACTAACCATATATTTCACAATAAAATATCACCATATGTAGAATTCGAAAAGCAATGATTATAAAATTTACGGCATCCAAATGTCACAAATCCAAACGGCACGGCGTCCAAATGTCACAAATCCAAACAGCATGGTGTCCAAACGACGAGTCCAATCGGCACGGCGTTCAAAAGGAACGCGTCTAATCGGATGGCATCCAAGTGGGACACCTCCGTTCAAACATCGTCAAACAGCGACGTGCTAGTCCTTGGAAAAGACTATACACACTGCACCAACAAAACCAACCACCAACAAAACCAACGAAACCAACCACCAAACAAAACCGACAAAACCAACGAAACCAACCACCAAACAAAACCAACAAAACCAACGAAACCAACCATCAACAAAACCAATGAAACCAACAAAAGCACAAAAACGTTGACCAGGTAATTAACCTTGAAACCCCGACAGCCTTAGGTCGGTTGATTAGCCCTAACACAAAGCGGGCAGGCATGTGAAGTGTAATCCGGCAAGCTTGCGTTACGTCCAGGTCAGCTTAGTGTCAATTTCACGACGATGTTTGGCCATGTTTGACTATGTTTGTACATACCATATCCGACCCCACCCTCCAGTCACTTGATCAACCGAACGCAGTCGGGGCAGCAAGTGCGATTCTTTTAAAGCATAGAGTAGAGACGAATGGGCCCGGGTTCTTAAGAAGTCTCGCCTGCAGGTGGCCCATGTTTGTCCACGTAAACCAAACGTGTTTTTGCGTCACTGCTAAACGTGCACGCGTATAAACTTCCGCGTGTAAACTGTAGTAGAGTAGTGTTTCGGTGCCGGCTGATAGGCGAGGTGTAGTGTGTGCGTGTGTGTGTGAGATAGAGATAGAGAGAGAGAGAGAGAAAGAGAGAGAGAGAGAGAGAGAGATGGGGTGGAGTGAGAAAGGAGAGCGTGAGCAGGCGTCCCAGATAGTCGGCGCTTTGTATTTGCCCATTAATAGTGAACTACCATCCTAGCCGGGTTGCCTAGTCGGCGCTGAGAAATTAGCGGAGGCGCTAATTGTGTTACGTAACCTAGTTAGCGATGTGTGCACTTGGAAATTTGAAGCGAAGATCCAGCTTCCTGTTCGTCGCTACCCGACCGACGCACCATCTCCGTCGAATGAGGTTTTTCGCCCTAATTACCTGATCGTCGACAGTTCCGACTGTTATTCTCCTACTTGGACCCTACTTTCTCTCTCTCTCTCGCTCTCTCTCTTTCTCACTCTCCTAAATGAACAGGGCTTGGGATTCCGAGGCGTCTTTTATCGGCGGAGTTTTAATGGTTCGCTTTTCGGGGGCGAAAAGTTCCGCAGTCTGGATTTTCCGCGACAATTTTGTAAATCAAGTTTTTCCTCAACTACCCGGATAGCCCTTAAGCCGTCCTCAGAATTGGGTCACTCGAAATTTCCTTCGGCAGACGAGGTTCACCAAACTCACAGAAATCCCGGGACCTTTCCGAGATTCTTCACACTTCCAGGTGCTGTACTAGTCGGAGTGCCACACTCATTTTAGGCTCCCTGTATGATTTTTTTTTAGGGGAAACCAGAAGACGTTCTAAGATGGCTTTTTGCACATATATCTAGTACTATTTCGAGCATGCATTGTAATTTTTTCAAGCCTAAATATTAAGAATTGGTCGAGCTGCGGTTACTCAATTAAACCCTTTTACGAGAAATATCTTTTCTGAGGTTCCACTTAGGATTTTTTTTTCAAGAAACTAGAACACTTTCTGAATTGAATTTCTACACACACCTTTACCACTATTCGGAGCATGCATCCTATTTTTCTCATACAGAAATAATGAAAATTGTTCGAGGTGCAGGACAAAACACTCCAGCATGCATAATTACCAGAAAAGTGCCTCTAGGTCTGACCTAGGGCATCACACCTGACAGAAGTCCACCAGAAGTCCAATTCCTGAGCTTCCCTCTAGATTCTCGTCGTAGAAAAATCATGATCCTGAAATGGGACAGATCCGGAGCCCCCGGACAGTCCTTATCAATGTCGCCGTAGCTCGTGATGCTAATTTCACTTCTATCTCTTGCGTAGGCTGCATGTAGCGTTGATCCTTTGCAGCGAGTGTACTCGCTATCACAGATTAGGCGTGGAAAAACGGGAACGGCATGGGGAGAGGAGGAGGGGATGGCGTCATGTGTAATGCAGCGAGAGAATGAGGTTTCTCGGGACGTCTTTTGAAAACACGGATGGGGCTCAAGTGTTCATTCCGTGAAACGTGTCCTAGCGCGAGACATTTTCACCCGTGGGAGAGTACTGACTGCGACTGCCTCACGCCTCGGGTTTATTATCGGGGCCGTTTCTTCTTCGTCGCCAGGTACACGCCGAGGACGCGAATGAGCCATCATAAACGCCAGGGTGGCGAAAACGTAACGGAGAGCCACTCCGAGCCTCGAGTGGTCGGTAACCTCGTAAAAAACGCTTCCATTCCCGCGCCATTTAGCGCGATCCCCGTCGATCCCACCGGTTCCCTTTCCTTCAACCCCTGGATTTCTCACAACACCATCACCACCACCACCATCACCACCAGTCCAGCATTGTGGTTGTGCCCTGTTCGCACTCGTTCGTTCGTTCTAGCTCGAACTGAGTGCTAGGGCATTAAAACAAGAGTTTCATGGGCCCGCTTTGTCCGCGAGGTGATGAATGGGATTTTGGCGGAATACTGCGGGGGAAATTTGTTTCCGATACCGTTCGATTAGATAAATCGTCGGCAGATTTTTTACACGTCCCCCAATGCCCGTGAGTTATGACCTTCCTGCGGTATTTTTGATCCTGGAGATACGGGTGGGGGAGGGGGGTGTAGTCAGGACAGGGTTGATGGAGGACTTCATTTTCTGGGGCTAGGTCAGGGTATTTGGGGTAGTTTAATGGATGCGGGACTGTTTTTTTAAAGGGGCATTTTTAAGGGATGATCCAGGTCTAGTTAGGCTCACACGGCTAGGTATGGGTTAGGTCTGAGTCTGGAGGACGTGGAGATAGGGTATGTAAAGTTAGGTTGATGGGAAAGATTATCTTCTAGGCCTATGGTAGGGAAATTGGGAAATTAAATAAACTAGGAATAGCTCTGATACGTTTAGGTGTTTCTAAATTAACCTGACTTTGGTCAAGTTCTCCTCAATTAATCACACCTCAAACCTAGTAATTCTCAATCAGTCAGACCTCGAGCAAGGTGCTGATTAAGTAGTCAGACCTTGTCTCAGGTACCTTTAAATTAGTCAAACCTAATCTGGACACTTCTAAATTAGTCAGGCCTAACATAGGTATATCAGAATTAGCTAGATTACGTATTAGGTATTTCTGAATTAGACAGACCTTGACCCAGGTGCTGCTAAATAAATTACACCCATTCCAAATACTTCTGAATTGGATAGACCTTAACCAAGGCACCTCTCAATTAATCACACCTCGTACTAGGTATCGATAAATTAGTGAGACCTCGTTCCAGGTACTTCTAAATAAATTACACCCAACCCAAATACTTCTGAATTGGATAGATCTCAACCAAGGAAATTCTCAATTAATCAGACCTCATCCCAGGTATTGCTGAATTAGTCAGACCTCGTTCCAGGTACTTCTAAATAAGTTACACCCAACCCAAATACTTCTGAATTTGGTAGACCTCAACCAAGGCACCTCTCAATTAATCAGACCTCGTCCTAGGTATCAATAAATTAGTGAGACCTCGTTCCAGGTACTTCTAAATAAGTTACACCCAACCCAAATACTTCTGAATTGGTTAGACCTCAACCAAGACACCTCACACTTAATCAGGCCTCGTCCTAGGTATTGCTAAATTAGCCAGACCTCGACCCAGGTATTTCTAAATAAATTATACCCAGCCCAAATACTTCTGAATTGGATACACCTCAACCAAGGCACCTCTGAATTAATCAGACCTCGTCCTAGGTATTGCAAAATAAGTCAGACCTCATCCCATTCATTTCTAAATTATTGAGACCTAACATAGGCACTTTGAAATTGATCAGACCTCATCCAATTCATTTCTAAATTATTCAGACCTAGCATAGGCACTTTTAAATTGGTCAGACCTAATCCAGGAACTTCAGAATTCATCGGTCCTGTTAGGGTTAGGTGCGATTACCGAGGTCCGAACATTCTTTATTAGCGGTCACACAGAGGGGATCCGTTTTCTTTTTTATACAAACTTACACACCTGTCCAATCAATAAACCTACCAAAAAACAATAAATTAAATTCTGAGATGAATTCTACATTACTTACCAAAACCGTGCAGGAATAAACAATGTTAGATATTCGGTATTCCCGCAATTTTCCTCAGACCCCCGACGACCACAGAATTATATTAAATTTGCAACACTTGATGAGACGTCCGACAAGTAGATTAGGCATCCACGGGAGTGTTTTGTGTCGGTGCTGGGGCGGTGGTGGGTGGCTAAGACTGTTCCGAAACAGCGATTATAGCACCGCCGGTGTCGCGTCGGCTCATAAAGAATTGAAATCCCTGTCGGTCGAAGCGGCGACATCAAACGACCGGGAATCACAGGCTGACCGCGTCGCGCAGCGCAGCGCCGAGTTTTGCCGTACGTCGAAACGCTTTCACGGCTAAGCTTGTTGACGATGTCACCGCTTTCAGCTGCCGTCGGTCGCCTTTCCCGCGCCCGTGCTTTTTAAACATTCAGGCTAATACTTTTCTTCCTTCCGGATGCTCCTCCACCCACCGGCGGTTTCGTCAATTGTTGCCGGAGGAAGAAAACCACGTCGCCAGGAATAAGTTCCGCCGGGAGTTCCACAGCCGCCGATCGAAAGGAATCGTAGCGGGAAGTCGTTGGCCGATCGGAGGATTTCCTTCTAACAAGAAAACTTGCCTCCGGAAAAGATACTCCGCGCTCGGTTAAATACGGTATTCCACGGGAATTGCTTTCACACGACCGAATTTCGTATCCTGCCCCCCGCCCTCCCCACCTCGACGCCAGTCGAACCTCGAAAACAACTTGAAGGTAGTCGCGGGTGGGCCACTTTAGATTCCTTACTCGCCGAGGAAACAATACACCGGCGCACGGAAAAGTATTCCAAGAGTTCTTAAGAAATTGACCGGGCAAACCCCAGTAGCGTATGTATGTATATATTTGGCTTGAAAATTCGCCTGAAACGTCGAAGCTAATTACGCCGACCGAACCGAAAACCGAGAGTCCAATATTCCGGCGTGACGTATCCCGTTTCCGGGGAACAGAGGACCGTCATCGGTCATTAACATACTCCGCTGACGTCGATCAGAATATAAATATTTACGCTGGCCTCCACGGCTTCGAAATGTTAACGGTGGAACTAGACATTCGCAGAAATTAATAACTTCTGAGTTTGGAATATGTTACGACGAAATGTATCTAAGAATTTTTAGGTTAATTTTCATTTTGATATCTACAATATTCTTAGAGGTACGCCTCGAGTTCTGATCTAGAGAAATAAATTACTACAGATGACAATTAAATACCTTAAACCTGAAATATGTTACAATACAATATATATATATATATATATATATATATATATATATATATATATATATATATATATATTCGTGACCTTGAATGACCTTGAGTAATTATAGTCAATGAATTCGTAATGGAAGGGAATATCATTGTAGGTGTTTAAAAAAGGTGTGGTTCCATTTAAAAAAATCAAGGTGACCTTGATATCTCTAAAAAAAATGACATAAAAACAAAATATTTTTTCTGATATTGTGTTAGCCCCATTGTATCATTCACCTTTGGCCTACCATATTTTCTAAATCCTACATAATCCTACCAACACTAAATTATAAATTCAAATTACATAAAAAATTCTATAAACAACAAAGATATTTGAGGTGCAAACGTTAGGTGACTCACCCTGTATATATATATATATATATATATATATATATATATATATATATCTAGGAATTTTTCAATTTAAATTGCATTTTCCGAGGCACACCTCAAGTATTAATTTCTGAAAATAAGAATTTTCTAAAATATTTTTGACCACCTTTTGGACAAGAGTATCTTGCTCTGCATCTATGGGATTACTTCTTGGTCCACGGAGTGGGTAACAGGTACGCAAAGATGATCTCCCAACGGGCCAATAAATCCAGGTGCGACGTCGCGACGTCCCCTTGGCTGAAACGCAATAGGGCACTACCCTCCCTCACCATCGATACACCCACGAACGAATAAATATTCGGATTGCGACTTTTATAAGCGGATAAAGATCTCGATAACCCTCCTCACGGATATAGGGGCCGATGAGGGCGCGCACTACATCCCGATACAATGGCAAACGCGAATCCTCTTTGGCCTCCTTCGGTATCTTCCGATGCGGCTCGAGATCACTCGATACTACCTTTTGTGCTTGTTTCGTAGACCAGACGTGCGGAATGATTCGCTACACTAGCACGGCTGATGAAAAGTCATGATTGGTTTGCCCGTCGGTTTCTTTCGGCCCGTGCCTCAGGAATGATCGATTGCTGAACGCCGGTGAGGAGACAACAAATAAAGACGCTGGATTTATTTGCTCGCGAGAGGCCAGTTCCTGCTCTAGGTTCACAGATAATTGGAAAATAATGTGTCACCTGGTTCAGCCACCTGTAAGATTTCTTTGAAACAGCCTGATAGTGATGAATGGTTCTAAAATAGTGTTCTGTGCGGTGGATGTTTTGTAGATCCGACTGGAAACGAAGTTAGGTACCTTTTGGGTTAGGCCCAGTGCGGTTATCCCCTCTCTACCATTACTGGGTTAGTCACTGCGCAGATGCAGACCCAACGCGAATCGGGTGCGCGCATCAGGTCACGTGACCGATCTGAGGCGGAAGCGTGGGGATGCTCGGCGCCGGAAAGTGGGAGTATGACGCCGTGGAAAGGGAAGGGTAGAGTGGGAGGTAATTCTTAATCTGGCGACACTGAGTCAGGTCTGGACAAGCCAGAAGCAGTGATGCCAGATCGGTTAAATCGGGGAATACAGTTTACCTCTCATGACCAGAGTAATATGTGTCGCGTTGCGCGGCACGTCACGTGACCTGGCTACGGTCTTAGTGGGGGACGTTGGAGTGTGCTCAGGTAGTGGAAGGGGAAAAGGAGGAGAGGAAAATCCACCGAGTTTTGGGTGTTTCTGGCATCACTGGTCAGAAGTTGTTGGGGATTGACGTAGACAAGTCAATGGTATCCGGATTAGGTCTAGACAAATTTTAGTGTACCTGCGCTAGGTCTGAGCAAGTCAGGGATTACTTTGGTTAAGTCTGGGCAAGTCAGAATTGGAAGGGTAGAGTGGGAGATAAGTCTTAATCTGGCGACACTGAGTCAGGTCTGGACAAGTCAGAAGTTGTTGGGGATTTGCGTCGACAAGTCAATGGTACCCGGATTAGGTCTGGACAATTTTGGTGTACCTGGGCTAGGTCTGAGCAAGTCAGGGACTACTTTGGTTAAGTCTGGGCAAGTCAGAATTGAAAGGGTAGAGTGGGAGATAAGTCTTAATCTGGCGACACTGAGTCAGGTCTGGACAACTCAGGTCTGGACAAGTCAGAAGTTGTTGGGGATTAAGGTAGACAAGTCAATGGTACCCGGGTTAGGTCTGGACAATTTTGGTGTACCTGGGCTAGGTCTGAGCAAGTCAGGGACTACTTTGGTTAAGTCTGGGCAAGTCAGAATTGGAAGGGTAGAGTGGGAGATAAGTCTTAATCTGGCGACACTGAGTCAGGTTTGGACAAGTCAGAAGTTGTTGGGGATTGGCGTCGACAAGTCAATGGCATCCGGATTAGGTCTGGACAATTCTGGTGTACCTGGGCTAGGTCTGAGCAGGTCAGGGACTACTTGGGTTAAGTCTGGGCAAGTCAGAATTTCCTGGGTTGCATCAGTACAAGTGAGACGTAACGGCGTTAGGTCTGGACAACTCAGGGATAGCTGGGTTAGGCCTGGAAGAGTCGAAGATCTTGGGGACTGGCGTAGACAAGTCAGAGGTACCTGGGTCAGGTCTGGACAAATCATAGGTAGCCTGGTTAGGTCTGCACAAGTCAGGGGTGCCTGTGTTAGATCTGGGCAATTGAATGTCTCTTCCCGTTCAATTATGCGTTTCGCGATCAATGTCACAGTGGCGCGTCCTCTGCCTTCACGACTAATTACTAGGGAATAATAGCAGTGTCGAGCGCTCTCCTATAATATTAATAAGCACAATACCTCGCTGGCTGAGACATTTCCAAGTGCAGGCGGGAATCATAAACAGCATTGTCTCGCGGTTCGGGCTCGCTGGGTTTCATCGGTAGCGTTTCCTAGCGGATGAGCAAGCCCGAGGAAAGGCGGATATAATCAACGCTTCATTATCGGTGCGGGCGTCTATTCGATATGAAGGCTCGGCCGGCGTCGTCGAACGCAAATGTACAATGCAAACAGCCGTACAATGGTAAGTGGAATTCTCTTTGATGTCGACGTCGTCTCTCGATATTCTCGAGGTCTTCTCTCTCTCCCCCCTCTCTCTATCTTTCTCACTCGCTCTGTATGACTGTGTGTGTGTGTGTGTTCTCCCCTGACCATGTACAGGATTGCCCACTCGTCTTCCGATTTCGATGGACGCGCCTCTTCAGATCGTCCCATTCATCCAAGCCGCGTCTGGACGCCAATCGAACCTCCACCTCCAACCCCACACCGTCGCACACCCCTAACCCGGCCGTGGAGCGGCGCCCCTTTTATCTTCATCGGGTCGCGCGTTTTATTGTGCCTACAAACAAATCGTTCTCGAGAAATTATTTCATTTAGCTCTCCGTTCCTCGGCGCCGTCCTAGTCGTCGTCGTCGTCAGCCATTGAATTCCCGGCGTCGTCGTCGTAGTCGCCGTCGTATGTTGCCTTTCCTCCCTTTGAACGATTCTATTGCTTCCATTTTACAGCGAGCCGGTTTCACGGAAATTTCGTCGTCTGCCCTTATTCGATTTGAATATCGTCTTTGTTTCCGACCGCCTTCCCTGTCGTCTTTGTCGCTGTCAAATGTTAGGTGTGCTTATTGGCTGATTTTTAACGCGAGGTTAGGTTTGATGGATAAGCTCATTTTCCAGTGCTAGGTAAGCAAAATAAGGAAGTCGAGAAAATTAATGTGTAATTAAAATCGAATATATCGATGCAATTCGAATCGAATACACTATTTCGTTCACGTATTTCTTAAAATAATCGGATATTGCCCAGGAACTTCTCAATCAATCACACCACGTCTCAGATACTCCTTAATTAAGCAGTCCTCGAGCCAGGTACATCTGAACTTGTCACACCACAGCCCAGGGCCTTCTAAATTCTTGAGACATTATCTCTCGTATTTCAAAATTAGTCAGACCTAAACCAAGGCCTTCACAATTAGTCAGACCTAACCCAAGTGCCTCTAAATTGGTCTGATGTAAACAAGGCATTTCTCAATTGGGTGGACCTAACTCTGATACTTTAAAATTAGTTAGACCTAACAGGGACACCTCTAAATTAGTCAGACCTAACCCTAGTGCCTCTAAATTGGTCAGACCTAACCCAAGTACCTCTAAATTGGTCAGATCTAAACAAGGCATTCCTCAATTGATTGGTCCTAACTCTGATACTTTTAAATTAGTTAGACCTAACCGGGACACCTCTAAATTAGTCAGACCTAACCCTAGTGCCTCTAAATTGGTCAGACCTAACCCTAGTGCCTCTAAATTGATCAGATCTAAACAAGGCATTTCTCAATTGGGTGGACCTAACTCTGATACTTTTAAATTAGTTAGACCTAACCGGGACACCTCTAAATTAGTCATACCTAACCCAAGTGCTTCTAAATTGGTCAGACCTACTCCAAGTGCCTGCAAATTGGTCAGACCTAAACTAGACATTTCTCAATTGGTTGGACCTAACTCTGGTACTTTTAAATTGGTTAGACCTAACCGGGACACCTCTAAATTAGTCAGACCTAACCCTAGTGCCTCTAAACTAGTCAAACCTAATCCAAGTGCTTCTAAATTAGTCAAACCTAATCCATGTGCCCCTAAATTGGTCAGACCTACCCCAAGTGCCTGTAAATTGGTCAGACCTACCCCAAGTGTCTGTAAATTGGTCAGACCAAAACTAGGCATTTCTCAATTGGTTAGACCTAACTCTGGTACTTTTAAATTGGTTAGACCTAACCGGGACACCTCTAAATTAGTCAGACCTAACCCTAGTGCCTCTAAACTAGTCAAACCTAATCCAAGTGCTTCTAAATTAGTCAGACCTAAACCAAGGTCTTCACAATTAGTCAAACCTAATCCAAGTGCCTCTAAATTAGTCAAACCTAATCCAAGTGCCTCTAAATTAGTCAAACCTAATCCAAGTGCCTCTAAATTGGTCAGACCTAACCCAAATACTACAAAATTAATCCGACCTAAAGAAGGTATATCTCAATTAGCCAGACACGACCCCAGGCACTTCTAACGTGGTTTTGGCTAGCAGAGTTAGGGTATTTGTGATCAGGTCAATTCTGTTCAGATCTGAATGTTTCTATAGTCCTTGAGGAATGCGTAATCGTTAATAAAATACAGCTCTTTCAGTATTTTGGGATAAAAGCAGTTGGGAGTGGTGTGTTGATTACAATCATCGCGTTGTCATTTTTCCGGTGGTCGGATGGTGAAGCACTGTTCGTTTGCATGAGAATTTTATTAACGCCATTTGTATGACATTAATTCGGGTTCACACGGCCTCTCGCAGGAAATTCGTTAAATTTCGACACGATCGTTTAATTCGGGAATTTCAAGGAAAAATGTTTGTGTCCCTGATATCATATTTCGTATCTGATTATTTGTGGCCTACGCCATTAGTTAAATTACTCGCCGATCGTAATTCCCCCGCGTAATGGTATTCGTATCCCGTATTTAAATGCGTATTATTTAAATTTTCTACATCGTGTCTCTTTATAGTCACATTACACCCCCTCTCGGCGAGCACACGGAATTATGCTACCGCAGGCTTCCGTTCGTTTATAAATAAATTTCGTTGTAATTGGAACACACCTCCCAGCGAACTTCTACCGCTACCGGTTACGGTATAAATTTAAATATTAATTTATGGCTTCTTTTCAAGAAAATGAATAAAACACGAATCCTATATAAATATTCCTGGGCGATCCCATTCGCCAAAGAAAAAGGGAAACGAACTAATAATTATTTACTCCGCTGGCCTTTCCACGTCTACCAGAAAAAAAGTGGTGGTTTTTAACCCTTTCAACGTTGACTGTGCACACTCCGAGTTAACTTTCGCAAAAACCGTGTTCGCTCCGCCCTTTTATTTTCTTGTTCATACGTCAGCTTTGATTTCGTGGTTATGTTGCGTGCGTTGCCGTTAAATAAATATGTTTACACAACTGTATAATTTTGTTATTTCGTTTAGCCCTCCGTTGAGGTACATGGTGAAAATTGTTTCAGGAAAATTCAAATTAAATGAGCTAAAAATAATATATGAGAAATGAAATGACCAGTGGAATATTTATTTATATGACTTGGATGAAATCATATTGTTGTTTCTATTTGATGAAGTGAATGTCACATTAACATAGTCTATGTTAATTTTTATTAATTATAGAATATTCATAAAATATAGATAAAATAGTGTTTCAATAAAATCTTTCTAATAAGGGCAAACTAAATGCACAACAGAAATAATAGCAACGTGGCACAAAAGAATTGTGCAATTACTAAGACTGAATGGAAATAAATTTTCCACATGTAAAGCGATTCGTTTCGAGCGTCCCTCCTTTATTCTCTTGCACATGGAATCTTAAAACGTCCGCAGTATTCATTTTTAATTGAATCCTTTGAATCTTCAGGTCGCCAAAGAAAAAGAAAAATCTGAGCTTAATATAAAATATACTGCAATATATAAAATTAAATATACTGCATTGGAACAAAAATGGAAAGACGCTTCAACCACCCAATAATTATTACAAAATTCATGAAATAGGAATAGATGCTCTCTTTTATTTTCTTGCACACTGAATCTTAAAACGTCCGCAGTATTCAATTTTAATCGACTCCTTTAAATCTTCAGGTCGCCAAAGAAAAAAAATCGGAACTTAATATAAAATATACTGCAATATATAAAATTAAATATACTGCATTGGAACAAAAATGGAAAGACGCTTCAACCACCCAATAATTATTACAAAATTCATGAAATAGGAATAGATGCTCTCTTTTATTTTCTTGCACACTGAATCTTAAAACGTCCGCAGTATTCATTTTTAATTGAATCCTTTGAATCTTCAGATCGCCAAAGAAAAAGAAAAATCTGCGCTTAATATAAAATATACTGCAATATATAAAATTAAATATACTGCATTGGAACAAAAATGGAAAGACGCTTCAACCACCCAATAATTATTACAAAATTCATGAAATAGGAATAGATGCTCTCTTTTATTTTCTTGCACACTGAATCTTAAAACGTCCGCAGTATTCAATTTTAATCGACTCCTTTAAATCTTCAGGTCGCCAAAGAAAAAAAATCGGAACTTAATATAAAATATACTGCAATATATAAAATTAAATATACTGCATTGGAACAAAAATGGAAAGACGCTTCAACCACCCAATAATTATTACAAAATTCATGAAATAGGAATAGATGCTCTCTTTTATTTTCTTGCACACTGAATCTTAAAACGTCCGCAGTATTCATTTTTAATTGAATCCTTTGAATCTTCAGATCGCCAAAGAAAAAGAAAAATCTGAGCATAATATAAAATATACTGCATTGGAACAAAAATGGAAAGACGCTTGAACCACCCAATAATTATTACAAAATTCATGAAATAGGAATAGATGCTCTCTTTTATTTTCTTGCACACTGAATCTTAAAACGTCCGCAGTATTCAATTTTAATTGACTCCTTTAAATCTTCAGGTCGCCAAAGAAAAAAAATCGGAGCTTAATATAAAATATACTGCAATATATAAAATTAAATATACTACATTGGAACAAAAATGAAAAGACCCTTCATCCACCCAATAATTATTACTAGACTGCGGATCTTTATGCAAAATAAAAATTGTCAGCATTGATTGTAAGAAAGTGGAGTCAAGTCAAAAGTTCTTTCTTCCCTTAATAATTCTGATAAGTTGAAAATAATAGATGTCTTTAAATTTTCTTAATCTATTCAGCATTTTAAATTGGACTTACTCATTTTTCTCATAAACGCATAAAATCCGCAGTTTAATTATTACAAATTCATAAAATAGGAATAGATGCGTGTACAGGTTGTTCAATCGCCAAGGTCGCAAAAATGACTAAAAATTCTTTTCGGAGGAAAGGAATCCCAGGCAATTACAGTGACTTAATATCTTCCGGAGATGTTCAAAGGGGAACACAGCAGACCGATGTAGAGCAAGGGTGTGGAATGGGACGGAATGGCGGGCACACTGCACCGCCATAAACCATTTCTGTCCGGGGGCCTCGAAAATAAAGAAACATGAAATGGAAGAATGGAGGAAACGAAGTTAAACGTGAAGAGGAAACTGAACCGGGACCAGCCAAAGGAGAAGTCGTCGGACGAGTTCGGAAGGAACTCTGGGATGTCCACACGGCGGAAGGGTGAAGGAGGACGAGGGGGAGGGGAAGGAAGTCGAGAATCTGCGCCCACGCGAGATCCGGTGGTTTGCGCACAAATTGGATGTTATCTGCCGGCAGCTGAGGACAGGGATCCCACGGAAAGCCGTCGAAGTATAGTCGCATAACACACGGTTGGCACACGAGCGCGATCACATATTCGAAAGCTTTGGGGAACCCAAGTCGGCGCAAAGCCACGCCAATTCTGGCACCGAGGTCCGCAACGAGATCCGAACCGGCCCATTTGCTTGCGTACCGTTCACCGTCCGGCCACGACCGGATTGAATATTTAGCAGTTGCTATCTCCTGCGTCGAGACTCGCTAAACAAACAATTATTCGCCTAGTCGTACTGCGAGATTTTTATCTTGAGAACATTTTCTGGAATTTCTAGACTCCTTCCTAGACTCGGGTTTTGAAGACTACTAACGTTAAATGGGGGCTAAAGAATTGTTCAGAATTATTAAATACGTCCTCAAATAGGATGTTTATTTTTTAATTGTAGTCTATTAATTCCTAGAACAATTTGGACGTCGCTGGCGGTGCCTGGGTCAGCTGAGACCCACGCCAATTCCGACAACTTCAAAATTAAATTATACTTCAATCAATTCTGCTCTTCACGAACATTGTACAATTTTCTTGTGCGGTAAAATCATCAGAATCGGTATTCTATCAATTCCAAGAACAATTTGGTCGTCGCTAGCGGTGTCTGGGTCAGCCCAGACCCACGCGAACTCCAACCCCATAGAATATGTTTCACCCAAATTAATTCTGCTGTTCGCGAAGCTCCTATTATTTTCATGTGATGTAAAATTGTCAGAATCTGTAGTCTATCAATTCCTAGAACAATTTGGACGTCGCTGGCGGTGCCTGGGTCAGCTCAGACCCAAATTATACTTCAATCAATTTTCCTATTCACGAAGCTCCTACTATTTTCATGTTCGGTTAAATCGTCAGAATCGGTAGTCTATAAATTCCTAGAACAATTTGGACGTCGCTGGCGGTGCCTGGGTCAGCTCAGACCCACGCCAATTTCGACAACATCAAAATTAAATTATACTACAATCAATTCTGCTCTTCACGAACTTTCTACAATTTTCTTGTGCAGTGAAATCATCAGAATCATCGTCTATCAATTCCTAGAACAATGTGGACGTCGCTGGCGGTGCCTGGGTTACGTCAGACCCACGCCGAATTTTCCGCAGAAATTCGCTGGACCATATTTCGCGAACGACGCGGGACAGAATCGTAAGTCAACCGTGGACGGAACGCATTGTTATCCCACCGCGAGACTTTCGGCCAATAGACAAACGTTCCTTTACTCCCCCTTAGTGAGAGCGGTGGTAAGGGGGGAGAGAGACCACGGCACAATAAACATAAATTCGAGCCCGCGATCACCGACAGGTTTAATAATCCCTCGTCGAGGCACGTTCGAACGTGAAATTAGGCGGAGATAAAAACTGCGCCGTTCCCGGGGCATTATAGAACGCAGAAATTCGCGCCTCGTCGATCCGAATTACAGCTTACGGTCGATTTTAACGATCCGCCGAAGCAGCTGCAGCGAATCGAGCTTCCTCGTGCCACGGATTCCCTCCACGGGCTCGGTATGTCCGAGGGGAACGAGAGAGTGTTTGAGAAGGAGGGAAAAACGGAAGGGTTCGACGGGCTCCGGGTGGCCGGGGGTTGAAACCGTGGGATGGGGGCAGCAGCCGGAAGCTTAAAGCTCACCCCATGAATCGTGCCTCTGAGAGATGGCCGATGTTGTCGTGAGTTTCATTGCAAAAAATCCGCCCCTGCATTTCTTCGTTTTTTCCCCTTCCTTTTCTGTGCTTCTAATTCGCATTACGATCTTTATTAAAAATACTGTCCAAGACGCGAGGCTCGAAAATTAAAAGCGGACATACTCCCACGGATTGTTATTAACAAAAATGTGTAATTTTATTAAAGAGGTAGATCAACTTGATTGTCCAAAAATGTGCTGACTCCGGGAATTTTTTTGGAGGATAATTAATTCATGAAAAATTTTAGTTCTCTACAGTGATGTTAACATAACTCTCGACTTTACTTCTAATTTTTTTCACAACATAATATTAAAAAATGGCAGAGTTATTCGCTTTTTTCGAAACGACCTTCTCTCGGTATGTCGATGCGTGGCCGCCATTGCTGTAAAAAATTTAATCGTTTGAAATGGAAAATATTTTTGAAAATATTTTAATTCACAAATTGAAAGGTATTGTCTAAATTGTAGATTGAATTTTTTAATAAATTCCATCGATTATGGAAATGACAACAGTTTGAATCGAACAATTGCGTTTCGAATTATGGCTGTACGAGGTTGATTGATGAATAATAATACCAGTAATTAAATAAGAATTATATTATACCGAACGAAATTTAATTTACGTCTGTATTGGATAAAAAGTGTAAAAACAAGAATTAATAGCATGAATCACTCTTCCGAGGTCTCTATAATTTCGTACAATTTATTTTTGACGTATTCCACCCCCATCAATTATCGGGGGTGTAATTGACGTTCATAAATTCCCAATTTCGAAATAATTCGACCGGCAGTAACCAACATATAAAATAGCGGTAATTGAATTATGCGAGCAAATATTTTTCCGATTGGCGGACACGCATAGTTTTTATTAATCGTTCTAATAAAATTGCGCTGGATAAATTTAATTATCCTGGCGCGAATCGAGAGTCGAATGAAAATTTAATATTCCATCGTTCGCGGTACGATATTTTTGTAGAATTTTGTTTTAATCCACGTGGAAGTCGGTGTGTGTTTTATAATTTTTTTTTTTTTTTAAAGAACTTCCGAGTAAATTCAGTGTTCCCCGGGCAAAAAGTTTTTTCCTCGGTAACACAAATGGCGGCCAGTTCTCGGTCGTTCTATAAAGCGCAAATATTATGCGAGTGCGTCGCAACCTGCGACACGACGGCAGCGCCGTATGACCTCCATTAATAACGAACAGTTTATTCTCCGCAGATTGTAAACATAATTAAGGGTCTCGTTAACATGAGCAAACGGTAGCGAACCCTAGCCTCGGCTCGTATTTCGCCTGGAGACGCGCAACCTGACAGCCACCCCCCTCCTCCCGCCCTTCAAAAATAGAAAGAGACCGACTTCCTGATCAAATGCTGTTCCCTGTTTGTTTACACACGCCTCCCCCCTCCAATCTTCCGTAGGAATATTAATTATGAATATCTAATTTCAGCTTCCTGTAGTTTTCCCGCTCCGCCCCTACAGAATTCTTTATCAGGGGTGAAATAAAATGTTTTCATCGGCTGCCTACCCCCAGGGAATCATCGAATGCTCGTGCGAAAATATTAAAATTAATTATTTGTTGCTGGTAAGACCATAAAATGTCAATGAAGTCGTTTTGGAGGACATAGGGACTAAAAACAGACCCAAGGTCATTTCAAGGTCATTAATTTTTAAATTTTTACTAACATCTGGAACCAAAAAAATATGAATAGGGGGTGGCCTAAATAGGCACTGTACTATTTTAAATAGGGACTAATAACAGACCCAAGGTCATTTCAAGGTCATTAATTTTTAAATTTTTGCTAACATCCTGAACCAAAGAATATGAATGCGGGTTGGCCTGAATAGGCACTGTACTATTCTAAATAGGTACTAATAGCAGACCCAAGGTCATTTCAAGGTCATTAATTTTTAAATTTTTTCTAACATCTGGCGCCAAAGAATATGAATACAGAGTGGCCTAAATAGGCACTGTACTATTCTAAAATGTATTGAATCGTTTATTTTGTAAAATTTTACTTTTTCATAAGAAAGATTTGAACGCTCATGACGGGACATGAAATGATTTAGATCGCGTATCCCAATTCCATCTGAAACGTAATCGGTGCGACTGGGAGTTGGGGCTGATGGAAAACAAGTCCGTCACGCCATATTAGACGATAGTGATTTCGTTGATGCTGTGCTGAATCGTAGGACCAAGTTAGGTTCCAAGGTTAGGTCCGTGTCAGGTCGATATTGCACTCCCGAGCGGATTCGAGAACAGGAGATTTAGGGGGTCGTCGCGCGGTTGTTTTTGACGATCGGGACCCTTCATTGAAGCCCCTGGTAACAGCGGCTGAAAATTTATATTCGCGGCGGTTTGGCGCTCGTTGAAAATACGACGTGGCTGCTAGAATATCCAGCCTCTGAATTATGAGGTGAATCCGGCGGGGCGAACTTCTCGAGAACTTTTCAGCGACTCCGGGGCCACACTTTCCTCCTGTTTTCAAATTGGCCGTGCCACTTCCGTCTTATAAATAGCCCGCTTCCTTCAGGGAACTTTTGTGCCCCGGCTCTCTGGATCGCTTTGGACGTTATTCCTGCGATTTCCTCCTCGCACTACGCTCTCCGCTTGTTTATTCGCTCGCGCGACAGATTGGCCCAGCTAGCTAAACATCAATCCATTCCCTCTATCAAATCGTTAATCATTTCTTTCGTTCATGGAGATCGATGCTCACTCCAGTTTATAATTAAATCAACACTGAAGTTGTCCTACTATTCGTTATTGCTATAGGACAGTGTAAAATGACATGCTAATATTTGATCTACAGTGAATCTTCAAGTACCCTAACTGGGGGGACAATTGTTTGTTCAATTTGATTAGTTTAGCTTTTATTTCCTTAGGTATCATAGTCCTGCCATACCCTAAGTTAGACTAGCCTCAGTAGAAAGAAGCTGCAGTGTTCCTCAACAGTTTCTGATGATCTCCGGACCCGGACTATCAAGGATTCAGCTCCCAAGTTACAGACTCAGATTCTAGCAAGTCTAGATTCCCAACTTAATCATCATATTTAAAAGGAGGACTATACACCCAGTTTGCTCTTGTAGCTAACTCTAGCTATACCCTGAATTAGGTTAGCCTCCGAAGATGAGGCTGCAGTCTCTCTCAATAATAATGTCCAAGTGTCCCTAAGACCTAGGGTACCAATAATTTAACCAGCAGACTATAGACTGGGATTCCATCAAAGCAGAGAATACCACAGTCAGGGTAATCAAGTGAATCTTTAAAGTAGCCTAGCTTTATCTATTGTGTACAACACTATACCCCATACCCTAAGTTAGGCCAGCAAGGAGAACAAAGTTGTCCAGCTTCTTACCTTCGACGATCATCGCAGGACCTAGACTATCAAAGACTCAGGCTGAGAGCTACATATTCCCGCAGGATAGAAAATTAGTGTGACAAGCTTGTCGGCGAGGGTTCGGTCAGGAGTGGTCAAAGGGTTAATGGAGAACGTTCGCGCAATAATTCCGTGACCGTCGGTGTTCGCGGTGTATAGACCTTTGTGGCCGTGCATACATTATTCCACGTGGCGGCGTGCACGATGTAAGATGGATGACGTGACACGGCGAACAGCCCTGTATTATCCCTCGGACTTGTGAATTTTGGATGCGACCGCCGCCCTGGCCGTGTCTAAATAGAATGCGATATTTTACTGCATGAAACAATAACGAGCCAGCACCACCGATGTGCACACCTTTGTTCCGTGATATCGTATCCGCCTGGGCGAACGCCATCCAACCCGCGCTCGCAGTTTAAGCCCTTTTATTTATTTTTTTTATTTTCCTTTTTTTTGTTTAAAACGCGCCGCTGTGCGTTCGTTAAATTTCCCTGTCATGAAAATCCCGACACCTTGGATACACCCATTGGCAAGGGGTCGCCTGGCTATAGCGAAACACGATAGCCTTATGGTGACCGGAATTACAAGACTGTCGATTTAAATAATATCAAGTGTCCCGGCCTGATCGTTAACCACTCGGGTCATTCGAACTGCGTTTTTATTTGTTTTTAACTATGACGCAGCCTTGCTGAAAATATGAAAAACTGGAGATAGCATCTATGGCAATACCTTATTATTGAATTAAATTGGAGAATGAAATCAGTGTATTTTCGCGGTTCTTTTTTTTTATAATGAGAGTTTGGAACTGAAAAATCGGAAAAAATTCTCGAAGGTGTGATCGGATATGGTGAATGGGTTAGATTTTTTTTAGAATTTTTCGATGCAATTAAGTGGGTGAAATGGGGCGGAAAATGGTTTTTCGTTTATTCCCTGTAACTATCTCTACGGACAAGGTATGGGGCTGAAACTTAGCAGAAAGAGTTCTCTCTTGGTGAGCTATCGAACGAGCCATTTCCGGCCAAAATCGGCTGAAGGTCATTTCAAGGACACGTGGAAAAATTTAGGATGTGTAAATTAAATTGCAGAAATTTGTATCAATAGATAAAACCAATTACTTTATTAACTAGTTGAATGTATCACTTGGACAATTCATTTTTAATGCCTCCAGTAAGTGGGAGTTAGCCCCGAACAAATACGTCTCTTGGTCACCCCTGTCTTGATGTCAAGAATTGACTGATGGTGAGACAGGCCTATACAAATGTGTCTCTTGGTGTTCTCAATAATTGATCGATAGACAACCTGACTAATGGAAATATCTCTCTTAACCATCTCAGCTCTGCCCTTCTCAACAACTGACTGATGGCAAGTTTAACCCTCTCAAACATTTCTCCTGATGTCCTACACAATCGTCTGAAGTTGAGTTCAGGTAAAGAGGATTCTCCTGACCTACTTTAATGCGAAAAGCTCTGAAGTGCTCACCAATTGACTCATGGTGAGACATACCCAGGGAAATGTGTTTTTGAAGCCCATGAGGACATGTATCTTACATTTAGCTCGATGTCCTTAACTATTGACTGAAGTTGACCTGAAACTAGAGGACTCCACTCATTAATCTTGATGTTATATTGATACTGACTTCCTCAACAATTTATTGATGGGAAGAGAAACTCGTCAAGTCACCTGTCTTATATTTAGCTCGATGTCCTAAACGATTGATTGAAGTTGAGCTGAAACTAGAGGACTCTACTGATCAATCTTAACGTTCTTCTGATACTAACTTCCTCAACAATTAATTGATGGTAAGAGAAACCCGTCAAGTCACATGTCTTACATTTAGCTCGATGTCCTAAACGATTGACTGAAGTTGAGCTGGAACTAGAGGACTCTACTCATTAAGCTTGATGTCATTTTTCTCCCGACTTCCTCAACAACCCATTAAACACTCGTTAAATTTGGAGCATTGTCCAAACTCCTAGATATCCCTATCAATGTGCCAAACCATAGACGTCTTCACTCATTCGTGACGTCTCGAGAAATCGTCTGATGTAGTGTGTCCCGTCTCGAGCCGATTGACATGGAGTCGTTCCTCCAGTTTTAGAAGTTTTATAGTTTCCTGCGACTGTCTTCCCGAGCCAGTTTTCCATTCCCTTTTAGAATCGGTTGCAGGTTAGAGCACAGGAATGGAAGGCTTTCCGTCCACCGGCTGCCGAATATGCGTGTAACAAGCCGTACCTGCCTCGATGTCCGTTTGAACGTTTACATGACACGAAAGCCGGGATTACAAATGGAAGCCGAGAGCTATTCCCGGTGAGCACGAATCCTCGAAAGCTTTCCTAAAATACAACACCGGGGTCCTGGCAATAATTGAATGCCTATATTACCCTGTACCACAAGCGGCGGGGCAGACCTTGTCAGCCGGTGCCTCCCGTCGTGTTTTTTAATCAGCAGCACAATTAACCTTAGACGTTGATCTCCGATCCACGGGAACTCTGAACAATATACATTTTTTTAAATTCCCACCGCTGCACCCAAAGTCACAAAATATTCGATTCGAATAATCAGTTAATTTTTTTAAATTTCTGACGTGGCAAATATTCCAATGATAAAATATAAATAGAAATTAGTTGCGTTTTTATATTTTATATTTGTATATTATATTTAATATATTTTATATTTTATATTTAATTGTGTGAATGATTTCGGCGCATAGGTTCGATCAGTGATAAAACATTAAAAAATTCAATGATCTCTTGGAGATGAGTATTAGAGATAATAATCTTTCTGACGTTAACAACAACTCTTGGTTTAAAAATTTAACCAATGTAATATCACTGATCGAACCTGTGCGCCGAAATCATTCACACAATTAAATATAATTAGAATTGTGAAGCTCGTAGTAAATAAGTAAATCCCACGGGATTTTCTCGTCATTTTTCATAAAAATTGTGAAATTCACCTCGCGGATTTCTTGACCGGGAGAAACGGGATGAAAATAAGAAAAATCCATGTAATACCTCCGCTCGACGATCCGAACGGAACGAAGAAGTTGCCCTGTCGACTTTTTATTAACAGACGAGAACGGGAGCCTCCTCAAAGAGCGCCGGAACACTCAAAGGTATTAAGTAGAGAAATTTGAGGGCGCAAAGAGGGCCCAGGCTTCATTTAATTACAAACAATTTCTTAATTAAATTGATCTGCTCATACGTGCAACATGAAACGTTCCGCTGCGCGCGGTATTCGTTTTCGAAGCCGCGCACGTAGCGCGTGTTCGTTCAACGGAACACACACACAGAGAGAGAGAGAGAGGGGGGGGGGAGAAAAACGAAAAAAAAAGAAAAAAAGTATCGTTCCAAACGAACGCTCGAAATTCGCCAATAATTGCGAGTCTCGTTCGCCGCAACTGCCTTTTTCTCGCAGCGGAACAAGAACCATTAAAATTACCATCGGCCGACCGACATTCCGCTATTTTTCCGGGGTCACGGTGGACCAAACAACGATTCTGGATAATAAAAAAATCATACTCATTACGGGCGGATACCTGTTCCAACGTTCGTTGGGATATTACGAAGGGGGGCTTCGAATTCGTGGTGATTCGGATCGCGGAGAATTTTTTACCACATTCTCTCCAATCCGACCTTACAAAGGGAAGTCTACCCTTTACAATGGACCCTCAAAAATTGATCTGCGATTTTTTGTTGCGATTCTATCGTACTTTATATGAAACGGTACCGTTATGTCTGATATACGTTTCGGGAGCACACTTCTCATTCAAAGAGTATTAAAATGGCAAAAAAAATCCTGGGACCATTTTTTTGGACTCGTTGGAAAGCTAAAGCTTCAAGCTTTGTGACCACTGTGATTCGAGATGTCAACAAAATTTTTTAACCTTTCTATGGTCGTCTGAATACGAAAAATCTTCAGAAAATCACTATTTTCACTTTTTATTCGGTATCGCAGGGAAAAAATATTCTACAAAGGAGTACCTTAGCAGATTTAAAAGCGCAGATTTCATCCTTTAAAATGAGCCCAAGTCGACCACTTTCCGATTTTTTTTCAGAAAGTTACAATATTTTGAATATGGATGAGCTCTCAGGATTTGGCGATCGTTCAGTGATTTTAATTCCGAGGGCACGCTTCTCATTTAAAGTGACATAAAATAGCAAAAAAAATCCTAGGACCATTTTTTTGGACTCGTTGGAAAGCGAATACTAAAAGCTGTGTAACCACTGTGATTCGAGGTGTCAAAAATATTTTTTAACCTTTCTACGGCAGTGGGAATTCGAAAATTCTTCAAAAAATCACTATTTTCACTTTTTGATCGGTATCTCAGGGAAAAAATATTCTACAAAGGAGTACCTTAGCAGATTTAAAAGCGCAGATTTCATCCTTTAAAATGAGCCCAAATCGTTCGCTTTCCGATTTTTTTTCACAAAGTTACAATATTTTGAATATCGACTAGCTTTTCTCCTTCCGGGGGCCCGTTTTTCATTGAAAGCGCTATAAAACGGCTGGAAAAAATCATAGGTCGATGGTTTTGATCTCGTTGCATAGCGGATACTTTAGGCTTCAAATCCGTAGTAATTTTATTTCAGGAAAAATTTTTTTCACTTACCCACAGAAAATTAAATTATTAAAATTTCCGAAAATTAGCTATCCTTACTTTTCTGCTCGTATTTTCGTAAAAGTTCAAACTTTACCCTTCCTAATGAGTACAGGTAGAATTCCGAGCGATTTTTTGACACAAATTAACAGGAGTTGAAAGAACAGCATTAGTGACACATCTTCGCCAAGCTATTCTACGGTGAACACCGTGAGAATAAATGACTCACAAGTTTCGACTTTTGATTAACTGTTCGAGCAACGCTGCAACGCCCGAGCAGTAACTAAAATAATCCCCCACGCGTTTCGCGCTCGCGTCAATCTAATTTCCCCGGTACAAATCATTAAAAATTACAAGTATAATCAGGATTTTAACGAACCTCTTACGGTGAAACTGCATCGGGCTGACGTTGGCCCGCGACTTTCGCCTCGCGTAATTGGACCGGTGAACAAGCCCCATGGCCGCCCATGGCCCCCGCCATGTTTTCCACGGCTCGCCAGGTTATCCAGGAAGCTCGAGGACAGAACCGGATATGCCCGAGGAGGAGTCACGAAGCCTCGAGCTCCAGACTCCTAAATTATTTTCCCCCGGGCGAAAATTATTCATGGGACCATCCCTGGCCGGGCAGAAATCTTGGTCGTCGTGATTTCGTTCTCGTCCTTCAACCACCCCCCACCCCTCTTACCGCCCCGCCTTCCCCTCCCACCGTCCTTCACTCTTCTTCCTCTCGCTGTGAACCCCTCCACCAGCGACTTCTTTGCATTCGCTCGTTCTTGTTCTTCAGCTCGTTAACCGCCGCCATAAGTTACGTTCTTTCTTTGTATCGTCGTTACCAGTGGGGCCAACGGTGCCGTCCCCGTGAATTATTAACCGCGAAAAACGCTGCAACCAACGTCCTGCATCGCTCTGTTTGAAGGGGCTCTGCCCAGCGCAAGGACATAAAGCCCTCGCCGTGCAGCTCGCGTTAGCGATTAGGGGAGCGGACCCCGGGCTATTAGCAATTTATAATGTTTGATGGACCTATCTGGCATTCATTAGTTTCTTTGACAGCTGCGAATCTGGGTTAAGCCAAAGTATTTTTCGATTACTCCGACCAGGAGTCAGGTTACGTATCCTCCTTTCGTAATATTAATTGCCTGGAGTCAGAAGCTGGAATGATCAATGGGCCATGGTAATGTTGAAATTCGAGCGTGGGAGGAAATGTGATTTGAGCATACCGGGAATTTTGAATCTGTCTGTCAGAGCAGACCTAACCTTGTAGAACCTAATACTGTCTGGACTTAACCGATCTAAAATTCTTATACATACCTAGCTTTTATAGGAACTAGAATTATTGCACCTAGCTTTTATAGGACCTGTGACATTTATGGGACCTAATATATCTGGACTCAACATGTATGGGACCTAATATATCTGGACTTAACATGTATGGGACCTAATATATCTGGACCTGTGACATTTATGGGACCTAATATATCTGGACTGAACATGTATGGGACCTAACATTTATGGGACCTAATATATCTGGACCTAACATGTATGGGACCTAATATATCTGGACCTAACATTTATGGGACCTAATATATCTGGGCCTAATATATCTGGGACATAATATATCGGAGTCCTAATATATCTGAGACCTAATATATCTGGACCTAACATTTATGGGACCTAATATATCTGGACCTAATATATCTGGACCTAATATATCTGGACCTAAAATATCTGGGACCTAATATATCTGGACCTAACATTTATGGGACCTAATATATCTGGGACCTAATATATCTGGGACCTAATATATCTGGACCTAACATTTATGGGACCTAATATATCTGGGACCTGATATATCTGGCTCCAAATATATCTGGGCCTAACATTTATGGGACCTAATATATTTGGACCTAGCATTTATAGGACCTAAAATTATTGGACCTAGTATATATCCGATTTGGAATTCTGGGACCTACCATTTATTTTATCCTATCTAAAATTCTTGCACCTAGCATTTATGGGACCTCAAGTTATAGAACCTAACATATTTCCGATATAAAATTCTGGGACTTACCATTTTATCCGATCTAAAATTCTTGCGCTTATAGTACCTAAAATTATTTATCAAATTTAACATTATTGGACCTCGTATACTTCCGATTTAAAATTGTGGGACCTAGCATTTATGGGACCTGAAATTCTTGGAGTTAGCATTTATTCGATTTAAAATTGATAGAGCTAGAATTTCCATAACCTAACCCACACCTCGATTCTTGATTCCAAGTGTCGAGTCTTTTCTCAGCCGTGGACCATCGACACACGGTTCGCATCTCCTTTCTCCACGACCACTTTCGACCCTGTACCACTTGATTCCACTTCACGCTTGGCGCTTTCACGCGCCACGTGTGCCGGGTAAATCTATTCACCTGTATCCATCGATCCACCCTGCCTCAAGCCCTCTGATCCGTGATCCGTGTGCGCTTTATCGTCAAGTGTCGCGTGTCCTGTTTTGCGGAGCACACGTGCTGGACACGCGTGCACGAGTCGGTAAACGTCTTTGTCAGAGGGTTTCAAACACTTCCGTCCTAACCTCACACTGTTTCTCTCATTCCATTGTCCTCCGTACATCCTCCTGGCAAAAAAATGAATGTCTATATCTGTCCTGCTATAAGTAATTGATTCCTTTTAGTGCAAGTTGAACCAGGTCATATTTAGTCAGAATTAACCTAACTTACTCAGATCGAACAACTTACGACTTAACCTTATGTAAGTGTATCTGTATCATTATTAAAAATCATCCTATTTCGATGGGGTTTGATTCATCCGAAAGTCAATTCATTACACTTCACAATTGGATGCCCAACAAAATTTTTGAACTTGATCAAACCTAACCTGACGGACCTAACTTCGCCAGACCTAACCTAGAATAAAAATGGCTGTATCTTTATTAAGAATTATCCAATTTCGATGGTGTTTGATTCATCCAAATGTCAATTCATCACACTCGATAATGGAATGCCCATCAAATTTTTTGAACTTGATCAAACCTAACCTGATGGACCTAACTTCGCCAGACCTAACCTAGTATCGAAATGGATTTATCTTTATTAAAAATCATCCTATTTCGATGGCGTTTGATTCATCCAGAAGTCAATTCATCACACTTGATAATTGAGCGCCCAACAAATTTTTTGAACTTGATCAAACCTAACCTAACGGACCTAACTTCGCCAGACCTAACCTAGGATAAAAGTGACTATATCTTTATTAAAAATCATCCAATTTCGATGGAGTTTGATGCATCTAAAAGTAAATTCATCACACTTGATAATGGAATGCCGAACAAATTTATCGAACTTGCACAAACCTAACCTGACGGACCTGACTTCGCCAGACCTAACCTAGAATAAAAATGGCTGTATCTTTATTAAAAATCATCCTATTTTGATGGGGTTTGATTCATCTAACAGTCAATTCATCACACTTGATAACTGAATGCCCAACAAACTTTTGAACTTGATCAAACCTAATCTGACGGACCTAACTCCGCCAGACCTAACCTAGAATAAAAATGGCTGTATCTTTATTAAAAATCATCCAATTTCGATGCAGTTTGATTCATCTAAAAATAAATTCATCACACTCGATAATGGAATGCCCAACAAATTTTTTGAACTTGCTCAAACCTACCCTTGAGTGATCTAACGTTGCCTGACCTAACCTTGCCCGACCCAACCTAGTATAAAAATGGCTATATCATTATTAAAAATCATCCCATGTCAATGGGGTTTGGAGCATGTCAATCCCAAATGATCACACTTCACAATGGTACGCATAAAAATATCAAAATATACACGGTACGGATAAAAAGCTACCGACCACTCGAACGTAGCATGAACCGTGTGCCCATCGAACGAAAACATTTTCGCGAGATCACGGCTCGTCCGGCGCTTTAATTGTTACAGTTCCGTGCTAATTAACCGCGGCGAGGAAAGCCACCCCTAATAATCTGGAATTCCAGTTGGCCGACTAAGCCGCAACAGCGAGCGAGCGAGATAGAGCGAGATAGAGTAAGAGAGAGAGAGAGAGAGAGAGAGAGAGAGAGAGAGAGAGAGGGGGGTTGGTAGTGGGAAATCGTGGAAGAAAGGGAGAATCAATCTCGCCGCTCGGCGCCCGGCAGTAAACATTTGAATCCAGCTGTGAAGGTGCCAGTGTAAATTGTCAGTCTCAAAGCCAGCCGGCCATAAACGACCTGCGGGGAATGCGGGGTGGGGAGGTGGTTGGAGCCAGGGAGTGGGGCGGTGGGAGTTAGGGTGGGCGGGTCGGGTGGAATAATATAACGCACTAACGCGAAAGACTTTGTGGCACGGCCGAACAATAGACAGCACGAGGGAGAGCGCGTGGTGGGGCAGGGAGTGGTTGATAGCGGTCGGCGGACGGGAGGGGTGAGGAGTGGCAGGAGGGGCAATGGAAAACAGCGGAACCCAAGGTATTCGCGGATGCTACCCGGCGAGCAGCGAAAACAATACATCAAAAGTTCCGCATTAATTGTTCTTAAGTTACCAGCGTTAAATACATTACGTTTCAGAGAGGGGGAAGTTGGTGGGTGTGGTGGGGGTAATGGTGTTATCGTGTTTTCTCCACCACAGTCGCTGGTAATGCCGCGGCCTTTCGGCCGATTCCGTGGCCGTCCGCCCATGCGACACGGGCTCCTGGCCCGATTTTTCTTCTCCTTTTCAACGACGCGGCGAGGGAGATCCCCATTCACCGTGTATTCACGGCAGACGTCACTGCAACCTGGGCTATCTCTGGCCCGGGTACTCCGGTGAATGTGCGCTTTAAGAGGGAAATTAAATTCATTCTATTTATTCATTCGACGGGGCTCGCAACCCTCGCACCGCACCTTTTCACCCCGCCCCTTTTTACTCTGTCTCACCCCTTTAGCTTCTGCCTCGTCGTGGACCGGCGGCGACGCGGCGCGGCGGAGGCTGTGGAATGAAACTCGTCTCGCTGGAGAAGAAGTTGTCGGGGCCCGGGGGGAAGACGTCTGTCGAGAGACGGGGCTCCTGGATGAGACCTGTCCCCGACCATTCGTCAGGAGGACCTTTTAAACTATTAGCGAAGATGACACGAGCGAAATGAACTTTCGAATCGGCCCCGGAGTTTCAGCCACCACCCCGAGACAAACCCACCGTTCGATCACTCCCGTGGACGAGCCGGCCGGATTTACTCGAGAGCTTCCTATATCCGCATTAATAGGAAGCCGGAAGTGGATAAGACAATGTTCCGGATAATGGGACACTCATTTTGTCTTTTATGTCGGATTTTAGGCGGCCAAACGAGAAAACGCTTCTGCCCGGGAAACGATCGAAATCGTCAATGTGTATATTTTCGACAATGATAAATATTCAAGACTCTCGGTCGCTTTTGTGTGGAAATAAATTCGTTTTTTTTTTGTTACTTGAACGGTAGCACAACGTTGCCTGAAAATTTCGAAAAAATCGGCGCCATAGTTTTCGCTGGAAAAAATCCGATATGGTCTAGAACTCATGTACAGACTTTTGAGGAATATAAATATTCAAGACTATTGCTCACTGTTGTGCCAAAAGAAAAAAAATGGTTTTGTTACTTGCTCTGGTGAATGGTAACGTACATTGAAAATTTCGAAAAAATCGGGTGCATAGTTTTCGCTGGAAAAAAAATTCCAAAAGGGTCTAGAATGTTAGACATAAGTACTATGTAACCACAAGTTAGTATACAGGGTGGTCCGTTTAAATAAGAACACCTAAATATCTCTTCAGGTTATTGTGATGTAAAAAATATTTGTTACGTAATGTGCATGGTGTCAATGGACCAAATAACTGACACGAATATTTTTTTCCGAGGGTCATTTTTTTCAGAATTCTCACGGTCATCGATGTTTTTTGGAAACATAACTACATTTGTTTTTTATTGCATCGTGTAACTGATGGAAAAATACTTACATTCAGATATGTATAATAACATGACCTTGAAATGACCTTGATCCTCGAAAATTAAAGTTTTACCTAGAACTGATGTCTATTGAGATCGTAGGCTGTGACCAAGACTCTACGTCAAGAGCGTGAATTGTAAATAAACATGTTTACTATTGCAATACTGATGATACCTAACGATTTGAAATTTCGATCAATTTCAATTTATCTATCCGCGTATCGACGTGCTGTTTGAAATGAATTACTCAGTGCGATAGTAAACATGTTTATTTACATTCACGTTCTTGATGTAGAGTCTTGGACAAAGCCTACGATCTCAATAGACGTCAGTCCTAGGTAAAACTTTAATTTTCGAGGATCAAGGTCATTTCAAGGTCATGTTACTATACATATCTGAATGTAAGTATTTTACCATCATTTAAATTTTGCGATAAAAAACAAATGTAGTTATGTACCAAAAAACATCGATGACCTTGACAACTCCGAAAAAAATGACCCTCAAAAAAAAATATTCGTGCCAGATATTTGGTCCATTAACACCATGCACATTACGTAACAAATATTTTTTGCATCACAATAACCTGAAGAGATATTTAGTTGTTCTTATTTAAAAGGACCACACTGTATATGTAGCTGAGAACTTATAGTTAAGAGGAAGTGTTAGATATATGTAACAATAAGTTCTATATATCGGTAAAGTAGGAATGATCAAAATCGATTACCACGTGATGCCCAACTAGCGACATCTGTACAACACTGCCGTACAATGACAAGCGTCAAGATTCTTTTTTATTAGACGTACAACATCCTGTGCACTATCAACACGTTTCAATAAACTTTATTGTTATTCAATATCCACTCTGCCTAAATAACATAGGATCTAAGTATACGTTTAACAAAAATATATATTCAGTGCTTTCCGTCGCTTCAATGGGAGAACATGGTCTGAAAATTTCAAAGGGATCGGGTGTATGTTTTTCGTGGAGAAAAATTCTGAATGGCCGAGGGCCGATGTTTACTATCGACGATAATAAATATTCAAGACTTTGAGCCGCTTTGGATGGCGCAGTGTGTTCAAAGTCACCGTTACGGCAAGACGGAGAAGTGTTGGCGAAGAATCTTAGTGTGTGCCCTCGCGTCCCAGCTGAGTCAGCGATAATATCGACACCAGCCAACACATCGATATCGTATTTAACGTTGTTCTATTATTAGTGGCCAGAACTTCCGGAGTAAGTTTAATATGCCAACGTACACTGGAACTCCATTTATTAGTGAACGGTTATGTTTAGTAACAACGTAGTAGTTAGTACTGCGCTCCGAATTACAATTAATAATAAATTGGCAAATTAATTGAATTTCGATCGACCGTGTTGCAATCTTTCAACAGCGACCAATTCAGTAACTAATGGGAACCTCTGTTCAATTCTCCCGCAAAATGGTTCATTATGTCGCGCACTTTAATTTATTAGTATTGTCAATTACGCTTCTTTCACGTCTCCATATAATACACCGCGACGAGACTCTTTCGAACAAAAAATGGAAAAATTTTATTTTTAATCATTTTCTTATTAGCAACGTATTGGTGACATTTTCCTGATTAAAACGAGTCCAAACATGACACAATTTGGACCATGTTTACTCGTTTAAAACACGATACAGTGGAACCTTAATTTTCCGAAAAAGTAGTTCTAGTTTTTTGAATCGCGATTTACTCAAGTAAATACGATCCAAACCATGTCGTGTTTGTATTCGTTTTAATCAGAAAAATATCAGCAATATGTTGGTATTAACAATTTCGTAATAAAATAATCAAGAGGATATAAATTTATATTAACAGCAATAAATATTCTCCATGTATATCGAGACATTACAGAGTTATTAAAGTGATTTCATACGATAACGATGATCTGTTAATTAAGTTCTATGGAGTGTTAAAACAGAGAGAGAGAGTTTGGACAGTGTGGTGCGTGTTTGAGGAGAGGTGTATCGATCACAGACAGACGGAATTATGGGAAATTAAACGGAGAGCTTCCTTTGACAGACCTCTTTCGTTTTTTCTTCTCTCCTGCTCTGAAAAGGTGCTCGGGTTTCGTTACGATTATCGCGGAAATCGCGTTTATGTGGGCGGGTTTTACGTCGCGAGGACAGGCCGGGAGTCCGCTTATGCGCTTCCGCTTTCATTTCAGAACGATATCATTTGAGTGCTTCCCCGGGCTATTTCATGGCTGATTTTAATGGAAACATTTCGCATGGATAGAATTTCTAGAAGTAGGGCAAACCGCTCCTTTTCACCGGGGCTCGATGAAGCTTATAATTCGGAGCTAAGTACGCGCCCGTACTCATGTACCGCAGAGGTTCTTTAATATTTGAAAAGCTGACTTACCGACATGTAACGAGGTAATTGGCTGCCGGACGTTAACGGAGCCCGACGCGTTCACGAATTAAATCGTCTCGCCTCCGATTAAAGGAGCTCCCCAACGATAAACGATGCAAATTTTTCGGCACCTTTTATGGCGAAACTAGTGCAACGATTGAGGGTCTCAAATGCAATTTTTTGGACGTATTCAGGGACATTTAGAGAACATCTATGCAAAGTTTCAAGTCGGTCGTGCAACTTGTTTTTCAGATATCGTCATGATATACAATCGCCGAAATTTCTATGAAGTGTTTTGTATTGAATTTTTATAATTATACCATATCAGTGAAAAATTTGTGTTTGGCAGCATTTTGGGATTATATGAAGAAAGCATACTCACCGATTTCAAAACATAACTTTGAAATTTATTTATATAAAAAAGAAGAAATTCCTAATTTTACAGAAAAGAAACTGCAAATTATTATGTCACTTTCGTTTTATAGGAATAAAGTTGAAATTAGCAATTGTTTCTTTATCATTTCTATTTTAATATTTAGTGTAACCTCCACTTTTTTAAATTGCATTAAAAAATTTAAATTGCACTGATTTTTATAACGTTCCTCTTTTAACTTCTGTGACTCCTTCAAAATTAATCTGGCTTGTCAAACTCATTGCATTAGTTTTACGAACAATTTAAGGCAACGATCACGTACCAAAGCAGAAAACATGCTCACACATATTAGCATTACAAATTCGGATCTATAATAACAAGAATTTCTTATGTAGTCTTATGCAGTTCGTGGAAACGAAGGAATTCAGACCTGTTGGTAAATACGGACTGTTGATGAAAACATTTGTCGAAGATTTGACCGTGTCGACGAAAGTTAATGTCGGTCAAATCGCATCGATGAAATCAGTGTCGGCGAACTGAGCTGTCGACAAGTCCATGGTAACCCAAAAGGACTTACATCGCGGGGTTACTGTATATTCAATTATTCTAAATATTTCATTGTGCAAATATCTGCCACAGTTAGTGATGACTAGCTCCGGAGTTACTGTAGTTTCAGAATGTTCTTATATATTAATCAGAATATACATAACGCACATCGCATCAAACACGTGCACACTACACGGAAGCAAACCAACAAACGCCCGAAGACGCGGGAGAAACAATAACAACAAGGACATAACAGAATCGCAAACACAAGACGACTCGCGAATTTCAATCATTCCAACAATCATATAAATTAAACATTAAATACGGAATACTTGCGGAACACTTTTGTCGATTTATTTATTGCCAACATGTCCGAATATTAATGTAACTTTATTTAGATCGACTTGTTCCCGGAGAGAAATCACTTCTGCCGTTGTGATTTCTCGGGGAACAAAATGGCTTCGGTATTCAATCACATTGAATTTTTCTTTAGGATCGGTGTGTACAGGAATTGTATTCGCGGGGCCGTCGCCGCGAAACTTGCCGAAATATGATTTATCCGAGCCATCTGACTTCTATTGTTAGTCGGATACACGATGACAATGTTATTTCTCTCCTGGTAACGGTGTCTGAATCGAATGGACACGGTAGGTGAAATTGGTAGAAAGGAGTGTAATTTCCTGAGGGGCACAGCGAAATATGAGCTCGCCAGAGTTCCTCTTTCCGTCGTTTATCGACAGACGTTGCATGCGCCGGCAACCTCTCAGATAGTATACTTTATCCAGAAAACATCGCCGTGCGTTCAACGCATTTATTCGTTACAGATGCGCGTACAAATTTCTTCGTAACCCCGTTCCCCTATCGTTAAATTATTTTCTAAAAAAATCTCCACTTTATTCATTGATGAAATACGTGCTATATAAAAATGATAACGCCGGTAATAGCTTGAACTTTTGGTCACGTCATTTAATCCCAAAAATTCGAAGCCACGTTAAAAATAATTTCTGTCAGGCTAATATGATATAAACAGAAGAAATTTCGAGCTGATCGATTAAATAAACCTACTGCTTAAATAAAATAAACTTACTGCTTAAATTTAGTCGCTCTACCTAATCTCAGAATTTTTGAGTCACACTGAATATAGTTGAAATCAGACTGATGTGATAAACAGAATAAATTTGGGGTTATTGATTAAATTTTAGCGCAGTCTGCTGACAACGATAATTAATTTCAACTCGCTCAATATTCTAAATATAAGCATAGTAGATGATATTTGTAGTTTTCAGATACAGGACTAGATGTTCCTATTTTTACAGGGCCGCGAAGCAAGTTAATAATTGTAGAAAATTGATAAGTGTATTGCGAGTATGATTAGGCCATCGGAAAGCCTGTTAAGAAAATGACGAAGGTCTTCCGGTGTATTTAATACTATCGAGTTTGTCCTCTATTGAAGCCTGTAATACGGTGTAATTGTGGTGCATACAAGAACCTGAATGTCGTCGAACATCGATGGACGGTTCACGAAGATTGCCGGGGAGTGGATGGGACGTGATGGGGACGCGTGCAGGGGCGTGCGCGTACGGGGAAATTGCGTACGAGCTGTCATTGACACGCCACTGCGCCAGCGATATCCAATTAATTTGCTGCCATTATTAAAATTAAAAGCGCACGTATCATGTCGATGCACTTTCAAGCGTGTACCGCGCCGTGCTGCTTTTACTCTCGCGAGGTTCCCTCGCCTTCCGCCCGGGCATTCATTATTCTCCAATCATTAAGGGTATTTCCTCCCCCATTGTCTACTCGAGCAACCAATATTATCGTGCTCGTTAGATTCTCTGGAAATTTTTGGCAGACCTAATAAACCTAACCAGAGCCCTATAGAACTGACCAGGATCCTGTTGGCCTAACCAGGACATCTTAGACGTGATCAAGGCCTCGTCGCTCTAATCAGGACCTTTTAGACCTAGCCCGGACCTTTTAGACCTAGCCAGGGCCTTTCAGACCTAGCCAGGGCCTTTTAGACCTAGCCAGGGCCCTTTAGACCTAGCCAGGGCCTTTTAGACCTGGCCAGGGCCTTTTAGACCTAACCAGGACGTTTTAGACCTAGCCAGGACTAATGTCTATAAGAGACATATGCAGGACCTAACAGCCCTAATAGGACTAATAGAGCTTGTAGACTGACTGAGGCGTCCTAGACGTAATTGGGTCCTCATAGAACTAACTAGGACCTCGTAAACCTTGTCAGCACCTCAGAGACATAGTCAGGACCTCTTGGACCTGCTCAGGACCTCATGGAGCTTCTCAGGACCTCATGGACCTACTTAGGAACTCATGAGCCTACTAGGGACCTCATAGACATAGTCGGGTCCTCATGGACCTACTTAGGAATTAAAAGATCTGACAGACCTAACCCAGACCTAGCCAGGACCTCCTAGACCTAATTAGGACCTCGCAGATCAAACTGGGCCTCTATAGACATAACTAGGACCTCATAAACTTAACTAATACATTATAGACCTAACTAGGACCTCATAAACCTAACTATTGCTCTGTAGACCTAATTTGGACCTCAAAATACTAACTATTCCCTATAGACCTAACTTGGACCTCAAAATGCTAACTATCACTCTATACACCTAACTTGGATCTGAAAACACTAACTATTACCCTATAGACCTAATTTGGACCTCAAAATACTAACTATTATCCTATAGACCTAACTTGGACCTCAAAATGCTATCACCCTATAGACCTAACTTGGACCTCAAAATACTAACTATTATTCTATAGACCTAACTAGGACCTCATGAACCCAACTATTGCACTATAGACCTGACATCACATATCTAACGAAAACCCAATAAGCCTAAAACCACAGCCTAATAGGCCTAATCAGGACTGCTCAAAACATAGCCTAAAGCAAGTATGCTAATCCAGACGTAACAACACCCCCTAACATAACCTAACTTGTTTCCGACTTAACCTTCTGATTTTTTCATGATACTTTTTTCATTTAGTATTATTTGAGTATCCTTATACCAAATGTGGAACTTTCAATAATTTATTGGAGGATAGAATTTTGAATGGCTTCATAAAATATATATATACACATACTTTTGATAATAGTTATACAGTGTCGAATTGAACATTGAGTAGAAGAGCAACGTTTACTTATCAGCTTAGAGATCGACTCCTCTTGTCGAGGGATCGACCGTGTTAGGCGATTCTACGTTAGGTCAGCTGTGGTTAGGTCACGGTTCTACAAAGTTCTCCTGATAATGCCACACTTGCCCTAGGTGGAACGAATAATATTCGCCTATCCGCCACCGGGGTGAATTTCGCCATCGCTGGCTGAGGAATTAAGTCAAGTTAGGTCGTTTTAGGCTAGGTCTGGGCGGTGGGGGGTTGGTCGTGTTTGAACAAAGTTTCCTCGTGAACCGCGCAGAAAAAACAGCAGCCGTCGGAGAGAGAGCCAGAGAGAGAGAGAGAGAGAGAGAGAGAGAGAGAGAGGGAGAGGGTGATAATTTGCATGCATTTATATTTCACAACGCCGGAATACCACCGCCATCCGGAAATCTTTTGAAACGTCAACCGCCTAGGATCCGGAAATCTTGACGCAGAACCGTTTGCGAAATAGAGACGTCAGGTTTCATAAATGGTCGCATTTACATTTGACCCGGATAGCGGAGCTCTCGCATGCGCCAAGCGACGTTCCGGCGAACTAGAAGAAAAAAGAGCGCGCAAATAACGTTGGGAGCTATGCGAGGAAGGACACCGGCGAGATTAGAGTCGCGAAAACCGCGCGCCGTATCAGTTCGGTCGCTCGCCATTAACAGCAATATAATTTTTATTCCACGACCACTCCAACGCCAATGAAAATTTACACCATTGATTATATTGAACTCGATAGCCTCGTGAACATTTCAATCCAAATTTCATTTAACGATTCGCGTAATTACGGAAACTATTAATCTAAATGTAAGTAGCTGCGTGTCGAGGTTCGTACCCTATGGGTCAGATCTCGTGGGAATCACAATTTTCATAATAACTTTCGAACAAATGAATATTTCCACTTCAAATTTTAACTGTATGTATGTAATACTATCCTCCATGGACCAGTACTCGGCAATTAAAATCGCGGCTGTTGCAAATTTTTTTATTATTTATTAACGACTACCTTCGGGACGAAAACACGAGAAATTACAATTTTTATTCCAAGATCATTCCAACGCCAATGAAAATTTACACCATTGATTATATTGAACCCGATAGCCTCGTGAACATTTCAATCCAAATTTCATTTAACGATTCGCGTAATTACGGAAACTACAAATCTAAACGTAAGTAGCTGCGTGTCGAGGTTCGTACCCTGTGGGTCAGATCTCGTGGGAATCATAATTTTCATAATAACTTTCGAACAAATGAATATTTCCACTTCAAATTTTAACTGTATGTGTGTAATACTATCCTCCATGGACCTGTACTCGGCAATTAAAATCGGGCTGTTGCAAATTTTTTTATAATTTATTAACGACTACCTTCGGGACGAAAACACGAGAAATTACAATTTTTATTCCAAGATTATTCCAACCCCAATAAAAATTGAAACCATTGATTTTCCGTTATTGAACCTGATAGCCTCGATCTTTCTGAACATTTCAAGCTAAATTTCATTTAACAATTCGCGTAATTACGGAAATTGTAAATCTAAACGTAAGTAGCTGCGTGTCAAGGTGCGTACCCTATGGGTCAGATCTCGTGGGAATCACAATTTTCATAATAACTTTCGAACAAATGAATATTTCCACTTCAAATTTTAACTGTATGTGCATAATACTATCCTCCATGGACCAGTACTCGGCAATTAAAATCGCGGCTGTCGCAAATTTTTTTATAATTTATTAACGACTACCTTCGGGACGAAAACACGAGAAATAATTATCCCTGCATAACTTCGATAATTTTTAACATTCTGAAAAATTGTTTTACTTAAATTACTCGTCAATGTGTCTCCAATTAGCTGTAGCAAGTTTGCACAAACTTGAAGAGACTGTCACGAAGCAGATTTTTCTCCAATTTTGTTAAAAAATAGTTCTCCTGAAGATCTCATCTTGCCAGACTCTCCATAGTCCGTCAACGTCGAGCACTGCAGGAACTTGTATCATCCTTGCGCGAATTGTTGGCTGAGGGAAATTGGAAATTAAATTCTGAATATTGCAAGAAAAAATTTCCTCTTCAGAAATTCCGGGGAACTCGTAGTGCACAAGCAGGGTGATAGAGAGAGAGAGAGAGGGGGTCAAGAATTTACTGTGTGCAAAGAGAGTGGAAAAACGAAAGAAAGAAGACACACCGGCCGGGAAGTTAAGGTAAAGGATACTAAAGGCAGCAAACTTTGTTAAACATCATCAAACTTGCGAAGTTCGAGGGAGGCGAACTTCCCGTGGCCGCTGATTTCATTTTTGACTCGTTATGGAAATATCAAAACTGTTTTCCCAAGCAGAATTAATATTAAATGGCGGTGCGCGGGCAGTGGTGGGGGAGAAATTCGGGTATGATGAACATCAGAAAAGCAAACGGCACGTCAAACGCATGGATTTTACGTATCACGGGAGAGAGAAAGAGAGAGGGAGAGAGAAAGAGCCGGGAAAACGCTCAGCCCCCGTCAAATCAGTCGGTTGCATGTCATCCGTTTATTTTCGTCTAATAATAACTGCATGCGCCTCTCTCCCGCGCTCGTATCAAATTAAATCAAAGCGAATCGAGCTCAAATAAATGAAATTAAATGCGCCCAGCGGACACGTGTACCTTTTCCGCAGTGTGGTCACCGATTCGCGGCGGTTAGTTACTTTGTCCTGGGCGGATTTCAAAATTACCTTTTGCCAGGCGTATTCGAACACACGAGCCACCGAACCATAAACAGCCTGATGCACAAGCGAGAAACCCGCTGCCAAAATAATTTGTAACCTCGAATTTTGAGGCCATGAGATATCTCGCCGCACGCGAATCATAAATAAAAATCCTGCAAACGGCTCCCGCTAAGGTGGTACACTGCTCGACGAAATGAAAGTCATTTTACATACTCTAGATAAATTGTCCGAGGTCTGCGGAATGTTTCTTCGAATGTACAAATGATTAACGTTGCATAACACGCTTAAAGCATCGAGAGAAAGCAAGTGTAACTTTTATCATTTTTCACAGCGAGAGTTTGCAACCGAAAAATCTAAAAAAATTCCCGAATATTTAGTTCGATGCTAGAAATATGACAGATTTTTTTCAGAATTTTCAGTTGCAATTAAGTGGACAAAATGGGGTCAAGACTGATTTTTCGATTTTTCCCTGGTACTACCCTTGTGGGCGAGGGATGGGGTTGAGAATTGGTAGAAAGTGTTTTCCTCTTGCGTTCCAAAGATAGGTTTGTCCGAAATACCTTAGTCATGCCAAAAGCTAGGTTTTAGTCATAGCTCAAGATAGGTCTAGGTGTGCTTCAGGCTAGGGGTCTGACTTAGTCATCTCTCGTGCTAGTCGAGAAAATGGATGACAATAGTGCCGCCCTCTTCCTCAAGTTATGAGGGGGTTGAATAATTTAATTTTGGGGGTGAAATCTTTCATATCATTCTCGAAATCCGACGTGACACGGTTTCCAGGCTCGTGCTAAATAAAATAAGGCGTGGGGGTGATCGTTCCAGTGAAACTGTTCCTTGTAATCCCGAAGGAGGGCACGGATATCGTGGCGGCACCCTTCTGCGACCGCGGCGCTCTCGCTACACATACATCATCATTAAGAGCTCGGCCCCCGCCGCTCGGCGCACGCAAATCGCATGAAAGCGGAATAAAAATTTAATGACCACCCTTGGCCTTTTCGGTCACGTGAACGCGCTTACGTCCGACGGGAATATATTGCCAGCGTACCCGGATCGTTTGTCACACGCCACCCTGTATATGGACCCCGCCCCCATCGTGCACCACCCACGCCATGCCGAAGAAGCCTCGAAATCGCACGGTGCAGGGAACGTGGTGATATCGTCCCATTGTCTTTTCCCTTGCCGGAGCAGAGAGCCTGGGAAAAAAACTCCGAAGGGTGACGGTAAACGGTTGTCCCGGCATCGGCCCGACAGGATAAGCCTGGATAGAGGGTAGTTACGTGAAGTAGCCGGGAAGAATGTCGGAAGGGACACTCCGTGGAAGTTGTGCAGCCGTGGACATTCAATTACGGGGACGGGGGCTCTGTTTGAAAACTGACACAGTTCACTAAATTGCCGCTATTGTTTCGACTCCCGCGTGAATTCTGTAAGTAATAGGGGGTGGGGGGACCTGGAAGCCTGGATTTGGGGATTTCTGGATCTTCGTTTAGGACTTTGTGGGACATCCACTTCAGCCCAAGGGTATGTTCAGGTACGTGCGCAATAAGGTATCGGTTTAGTTGCGAGGTCCTTGATTTTGCGATTTTATAATCGAAACGTAACCCAAGCTAGGACCAAGCTAGACCTAATCCAAGACAGTGATAACACAGACTGAACCCTAACTAGGCCTGACTTGGTCATACCCCCTACTAGCTCTAACTTAGGCACGTGTGAAGAGAGGCCTCACTTAGGCATGTCTAAAAGGAGGCCTCACTTAGGTAAGTCTAACTTAGGCATGTCTAAAGGGAGGCCTCACTTAGGTAGGTCTAACTTAGACATGTCTAAAGGGTGGCCTCACTTAGGTAGGTCTAACTTAGGCATGTCTAAAAGGAGGCCTCACTTAGGTAGGTCTAACTTAGGCACGTCTAATTTAGGCATGTCTAAAGGAGGCCTTACTTAGGTAGGTCTAACTTAGGCATGTCTAAAGGGAGGCCTCACTTAGGTAGGTCTAACTTAGGCATATCTAAAAGGAGGCCTCACTTAGGTAGGTCTAACTTAGACATGTCTAAAGGGTGACCTCACTTAGGTAGGTCAAACCTAAGCGTTCCTAGAGCTGGTCTCGATCAGGCTGAAGCTCATTTAAGCCTATGTAAAGCTAGGCCTGACTTGGCTGGGTCTAACTTAGGCACATCGGAAGCTAGGCTTGACAAAGCTATTTCTACCTTAGTCATGTCTAAAGCTAGGCCTAACCAAGCTAGGTCTAACTTAGTCATGTCGAAAGCTAGGCCTACCAAAGCTAGGTCTAACTTAGCCATGTCTAAAGCTAGACCTAACAAAGCTAGGTCTAACTTAGTCATGTCTAAAGCTAGGCCTAACCAAGCTAGGTCTAACTTAGTCATGCCTCAAGCTAGGTCTAACTTAGTCATGTCTAAAGCTAGGCCTAACCAAGCTAGGTCTAAATTAGGCATGTCTAAAGTGGGAGGCCTGACTTACCATACCCCATGCTAGATTTAACTTGGGTATTCTTCAAGCTAAATCCATCTTACTCACAGCTGGAACTTGGTCTCCTATGTTCATCTAATACAACAGCCATGTTTTTTTTAACCAGTTCAACGTGTCTGTTATCAGATTAGTGGTCGAGAATATCGGAAGCAGATCAACGTCCGAGGCAGGTGATAGAGAAGTGACTGTACGGGTTTTTTCTTCGAGGCAACAGAGAATGTGTGCACTCCAGCAGGTTTCGTTCGGATCGTATTGTTTGCTGTTGAACCACGTTGCATCAGTAAAAACCAGAGTCCAGTTGAATTTCAATCGGAAGCCGCGGAAATGGATATCGATCGAGCATGTGTGGTGGTGGATGAGAGAGACTGGGTGCTTTGTTCGAGAGTTCGAAGCGGGCCATCGACGTACATCGACGTTCACTTTTGTCTATCCGGGTAATACGGTTTTTCATAAGCGAGAGCGCGGCATCGGCGCGGTGGCAACCGCCGAATGAAGCCCGGAGAGATCGGCCGCGTCCGCAGCTCTAGACCACGTACATCGAAGCGTACACACATGTACCTCGTCATGGACGAGGGTTTTATGGGGACTGCTGGGGATTAACCGTGCGTTTACCCGTTATCCTGTAAACTTGATTAAGGCGATTGCTAACCCGAGTTCGTTACCAGGATCGAACGATTTGCGTGACTCCGATGCTGCGGGCGCCGACAGTAGCCTACTCGCAAACCGTGCGAGTTGCTCGTTATTGCGGCTAGATCGATCGATGGTTTGTTCGATTTGCGGTCGGCCGGCTCCACGGACCGACGAAAACTCCACGGAAAAACTGGCAGAAACTAATCCCGGACCGTTACATGCCATCGCCAGCCTGCTTTTTGTTTCCCAACAGGCGTTCGTTCCACGAGAAAGATCCGGTTGGGTTGGGCTCGTTCAGGTTAGGGCTTGGAAAGTTACGCTACATAACCTTAAAACCTCCTAGGTCAGGTTATATCACGTCAGGTATATCATCACATACTAGGTTATTTCTCATTCAGGTTAGGACCTACTAAGTTATGTCCCAGTCGAGTTAGAACCTACTAAGTTATGTCTCAATCAGGTTAGGACCTACTAGACTAAGTCCAGTACGGTTAGGAACTACTAGACTAGGTCCAATCAGGATAGGACTTACTAGACTAGGTCAAATCAGGGTAGGACGTATTAGACTAGGTCCAATCAGGTTAGGACCTAGTAGGTTATGTCTCAATCAGGTTAGGACCTAGTTGGTTATGTCTCAATCAGGCTAATAACTGCTATGTTGTGTCTCCGTCACGATAGATCCTATTATATTGAGTCTCAGTAATTTTAGGGCCTACTATATTGAGTCTCAGTCATTTTAGGGCCTACTGTGGTGTGCCTCAGCCAGGTTAGGACCCACTAGGCAATGCCCCAATCAGGTTAGGACCTGCTATGTAATGTCTCAATCAGGTTAGGACCTACTAGACTAGGTCCAATCAGGTTAGGACCTAGTTGGTCATGTCTCAATCAGGTTAATTCCTGGTATGTTGTGTCTCCGTCACGATAGATCCTATTATATTGAGTCTCAGTCATTTTAGGGCCTACTGTGGTGTGCCTCAGCCAGGTTAGGACCTACTAGGTAATGTCCCAATCAGGTTAGGACCTGATATGTAATGTCTCAATAAGGTTAGGACCTACTAGACTAGGTCCAATCAGGTTAGGACCTACTACACTAGGTACAATCAGGTTAGGACCTACTAGACTAGGTCCAATCAGGTTAGGACCTACTAGACTAGGTCCAATCAGGTTAGAACCTACTAGACTAGGTCCAATCAGGTTAGGACCTACTACACCAGCTCCAGTCATGTTAGGACCTACTAGACTAGGTCCAATCAGGTTAGGACCTACTAGACTAGGTCCAATAAGGTTAGGACCTACTAGATTAAGTCCAATCAGGTTAGAACCTACTAGACTAGGTCCAATCAGGTTAGGACCTACCAGATTAGCTCCAGTCAGGTTAGGACCTACTAGACTAGGTCCAATCAGGTTAGGACCTACTAGACTAGGTTCAATCAGGTTAGGACCTACTAGACTAAGTCCAATCAGGTTAGGACCTACTAGACTATATTCCTGTCCAGCTTGGTCACATTTTGACCTTGACAGACCCTTGGAAATATTATTTGAGAAATACTGAATCATTTTGTGAATAGCATAACTCCTTCAATTTAAATTCTCGTATACTATCCGCCAGCAGTCCCTGTAACATTGCCAGTCCGCCATAAGTGTAACCAAAGGTAATTATTGCGGGGGCTATTTTAATTATCGCACAGGGACCGCCGAGGGCAATGTATCAGCGACGGTGATGGTTCAATCAGATGGCGGTAGTAGTTGAAATTCCAGGGTGCGCGTGTACCGCGATGAAACGAAATGCAGCCGGGAGGATTCAACGGCGTGAACTGCAGTGTTCCAGTCAATCTAAGAGACAACCGTGGCTACCGTGGAACAGAGGGAACCGCTAATGTTTCCCGCCACGTTACCAGCGCGGCGTTAATATACCGACCGTTTTCGTTTTCATTCAGCCGCACGAGCAGGTTTATTGGGCCGTAAACGTAACGCGAAGCGCGATCACCAATTATATTGAACGGAGTTCCTTGGTATAGCCCTGTTAGCCGGGCATGAGGTACGCGCGTATGGCCGACGCTCCTCACATTCGTGAGATTAGAGCAGATTTAACTACCTCGTTAATCTATTAGCAACGCCATTGCTATGGCCACGCAGATACTCGCGAAACAGACTAGGCCAACCCCCATTCTCTACCTTCATCTATAAAAACTTCGAATTCATTAACACCTTCCCTAGCATCAGCATCCTGAAAGATATCATAACGTTAAAATTAATTAATGGTTTCAAAAGTGCAGGCTTGGAGATCACCTTAGTAATTATTCCTTGAAGACTTCCGGGTCTTAGAAATCTTAATCAAATTCGATTTTCACAACAAACTATAGTCTCATAATATTTTATTTTTAAGGTCGAAAAATGGTAGCCCACGCATAATCTATGTGATAAAAGAATGAGGATCTAGATGGTAATAAAAAATTTTTAAAATAATCTAGCACTTCAGTAATTTCTTATTTAATCCCAAACTGTGTGAATATATTCGTCATGCAATTAAAGTGCAACCTTCTCTATTTCAATCAAAATTTTAGCAAGAACAAAAATATATTCATTGATCACAGACATTTTTTAGTATTTTAAGACGTGGTACAAAATAAAACAGAAACAAACGTGAGACTAATAAATTAAGTTACAAGGAACTGCGCAATATTTTTAGGACACAAGGTACATATTTTAAAAATTACATTCAAAGGATATACACACAGTGTGATTTATGAAATATGTACAATATTTTTGGGAGATACAGTGCACATTTTAAAAATTGCATTCAGAGGATCAACACAGTGCGATTAACAAAACATGTACAATATTTTTGGGACACATAGTGCACATTTTAAAAATTGCATTGAAAGGACCTACATACAGTGTGATTTACAAAATATGTACAGTATTTTTGGGACACACATTGCACATTTTAAAAATTGCATTTGAAGGATCTACATATAGTGTGATTTACAAATTATGTACAATATTTTTGGGACACATATTGCACATTTTAAAAATTGCATTTGAAGGATCAACATATAGTGTGACTTACCAAATATGTACAATACTTTTGGGAGATATAGTGCACATTTTCAAAATTGCATTGAAAGGACCTACATACAGTGTGATTTACAAAATATGTACAGTATTTTTGGGACACATATTGCACATTTTAAAAATTGCATTTGGAGGATCTACATATAGTGTGATTTACAAATTATGTACAATATTTTTGGGACACATATTGCACATTTTAAAAATTGCATTTGAAGGATCTACATATAGTGTGACTTACCAAATATGTACAATACTTTTGGGAGATATAGTGCACATTTTCAAAATTGCATTGAAAGGACCTACATACAGTGTGATTTACAAAATATGTACAATATTTTTGGGACACATATTGCACATTTTAAAAATTTTGTAGGATCTACATATAGTGTGATTTACAAATTATGTACAATATTTTTGGGACACATATTGCACATTTTAAAAATTGCATTGAAAGGACCTACACGCAGTATGATTTAAAAAATATGTACAATATTTTTAGGATACGATTTTAAAATTAATAATAAGTAAATTAAAAATAATAATAATAATAATAAAAGATTTGAGGGGGAATATTACAGTTGTTTTTGAAGTTTCTGGTCCAGGTGATAATTTTTGACCGATTTAGCCAGAATCAGTGCTCTAACATTCAATCAAAATGTCAGGGCAACAGATTCCCCATAAAACGTCGAACATAATCGAATTGTATGGCTCTCGTAGTTTGTTACACCCTCGGAAACAAAGCTTAGGCAACTTATGCTCATATAAAATCCCCTCCATATTTTATGCTGCAGCTTCACCTGCTGAAACACTGACACGCAGTAAAGAATCACTGGGCGTAATACTTGTAGGAGAACGGTTTTTCTTGAACGAGGCGTAACACGTGCCACCTTTTTCTTTTCCCAATCTTTTCATTCTCGTAAGCCGTGCCCCTTAAATTTTATTTTCTTTTTCAAATATCATATTCGGTACTGAAACTGATGGCGAGCTATTTTTCTCGGGCCAAATAATTTTCTATTTCTCTATGAAAGAAAAATTGTACACGATCAATATATAAAGTCACTCCCATTAATATTGAGACACTCTTAAAAAGACGGTAACTTTTTTCAAGATTGTACCATACTTGGACTTTTTTGAGAAGTTAGAACAATTAATTGACTACACGACACGTGAAGAAGAAATATTGAAACAATTGCAATTGTATGTTAACCCTTTGCGCTCGGAAGTATTTTAACTCAATAACCAAACTTTTTCTTTTCGATCAAGAATATTTCCATTCTATATGATTTTTATCATTTTGAAGAAATGAAACTGATATAATACCTCATAGAATACTTAAATGTTTGGTAACTAATTTATTGAATATCAATTTAATAATGCAACCAATATTTTGAATAATGGTCTAGCAATTTGCAGTGGTGCCTCAGAGTCACCACTCGAGCGCTAAGGGTTAATACGAAATAAAATAAAACAAGTATATAGAGTGGCTCACGAAACTATTCGAATGTCCTTTAAATCAGAATTATTTGTTTAAAATTGCACCGAATGATTTGACATTTTTTTGACAATTGTGCGAAAAAGATTTTGAACAAAATTGCAATTGCTACGAATTACATGAGAGAAATAATAAAGGCACCTTTTGAAACATTTTTTAATTCTGCTCGTATTAAAAATTTTAAATATACATCTTGCAGAACTATATATGTTAGTTATACATATGCAGAAAAATTTCATCGAAATCGATTAAAATACGAGCTACAAGCTGTTGAAAGTGGTGACAATTTGGTGAAAGATTCTTGCATTTTTCGACGCGTGTAGTATTTTTCATCGTCAATCGATTCCGATGAAATTTCCAGCACGTGTATAACTAACATTAGTCTACAAGACGTATATTTTACATTTTGATTACGAGTAGAATTGATTTCAAATGAAAAAGTTTTAAAAATTACCATTATTTATTTCTTCATGTAATTCTCATCAATTCCACCAATTTTCTTCAAAATCTTTTTCATGCACGTCATTTACTAAATTACAATGCTTCTAATTACTAAAAAAATAGGTAAATAATTTGTTAGTAATTTTAAACGAATCATTCTGAACTCAAGGGCTTCCGAATAATTTCGTGAGCCGTTGAATGTTGGCGAGAGTAAGAAAAATCAGATAACGTCAGTCGTGTGGTTCGACTAAATGAATTGTCGGTGCCGTTTTATCTATAATGATCATTCCTCCGATAGCCGGCGGATTTTAGCATCGTTGGTCACCGAGGTCATTTCTCGGTACACGCGTTTTTCCGTGGACATTAATTAATTTATTTGTCGGCCGGTGGCCAGGCAAAATTTTCCATGCGTTTCAATTACAACCGGGGCCCGCTGTTTTAGACGCATTAATTTACAATCAGCGGCCAAACGAACACGGGGGGGAGGAAAAAAAAAAAAAAGAAAGAGCCAGCGCTTGGCTCTCGCGGTCGTACAAATGTTTCGCCGGTTGAATAACAAGCCTCATTTTGTTTCAATTACCACGCGTGTGTATGTGTGTGACTGTGTTCGTAGTCAAGAATATTTCCAACGATCTTCGCCGTTCGAATATATCGTTATCGGTTCTATTTATTTATTCAAACCCGTACTTTCGTGTTCGACGCTCTGCGCTTAATACCTTTCCCGAGGACGCAGCGAGAGAGAGAGAGAGAGAGTGGGGATGAGGGGTGGGGAGAGGGGCGGCGTGGGGAGGGAGCATTTACTTCGTTAATTCGGTTAAGCCAAGTTCACTGTTCGTACGCGGTCGACATTTATAATATTCACTTTATGTCGGCCGCGCACGTGTGCATTCGGGGAAGTTCTTGCGCGCGTTATCGCGACAGGAATACCGAACGATCTCGCGAGAGTGCCGCTCCGCAGTCGAAAACGTAATTTACCGCTCGCCCACCGAGGAAAGTTCGAGCGAGCAAAAAGTATGATCCGAAAAGATCTTCGATCGATTCCTCCGGGTGTATTCAACTCTTACACGCGATTGTCTTTGATGGTGATTTTAGTTCTTGTTCGCTGTTCAGTAATTTTTGTAGGGCACGATGGAATTCATAGAATGTATAATCAGCGCCATTTTTTTTCCGTGTGAACGATGTTATTTGAATTGGCGAATGGCGTCTACGTCGTTCTTCTTTAACATTAACTTTTTAATGTTAGACAATGTTAAGTCAGTCTTTTGTTGAAAATATCGAACAGGATTCATTAAATTTTATTAGTTTATTTTAAGCTGAATAAATTATTCTATTTCTGTGTCATCACTAGACAGCGGATTTTTTATGCAAATTCATGGCTTATTTTATGAGAACTGAGGAACGAGTTCAATTTATTAAGTAGAAAATTCGTTATGGAGAGTACAGAGTACAATTGTTATTAACGTTCGTTATCATGCATGTTTTCTTCTATTTTAAAAATGTGTAAATGCTGGAAGTGCATAATGATCCGCAGTCTAGACGTCATTCTGCCCTCTCAGTTAGGAGTACTGAGACTCGGAGCTGTGACTGACTTAGGCATCAGTTCGTCATTGATTGAAATTGGAATTAGGTCCTGGCTGAGCCTGACTGATTGTTTTCATAAGGTGTAGTTGACAACAGGGTCGAAGATAGGTTGAAATCGGAATGATAAATGATTTAGGCATGAATAGGTTTGCTGAGGCATTATTTGGGAATTATCGAAATTGGAATTAGACCACTGCTAAGTCTGACTAGTTCGTTTTCGTAATTCGTAGTTGACAACAGGGTCGAAGATAGGTTAAAATCGGAGTTGCAACTGATTTAGGCATGAAGCAGGCATATTATAGGTTTGCTTAGGCATTATTTGAAAATTATCGAAATTGGAATTAGACCACTGCTAAGTCTGACTATTTCGTTTTCGTAATTCTTAGATGACCATAGGGTTAAAGTTAGGTTCAAATCGGAATTCGATCTGATTTAGGCATGAATCAGGCATATTATAGGTTTGCTTAGGCATTATTTGGGAATTATCGAAATTGGAATTAGGCCTCTTCTAAATCTGACTAGTTCGTTTTCGTAATTCGTAGTTGACCATATGGTTGAAGTTAGGTTCAAATCGGAATTCGATCTGATTTAGGCATGGGTCAGGCATATTATAGGCTTGCTTAGGCATTATTTGGGCGTCATCGAAATTGGAATTAGACCTCTGCTATGTCTGACTATTTCGTTTTCGTAATTCGTAGTTGACCATAGGGTTGAAGTTAGGTTCAAATCTGAATTCGATCTGATTTAGGCATGGGTCAGGCATATTATAGATTTGCTTAGGCATTATTTGGGAATTATCGAAATTGGAATTAGGCCTCTTCTAAATCTGACAAGTTTGTTTTCGTAATTCATAGTTGACCATGTGGTCGAAGTTAGGTTAAAATCTGAATGATAACTGATGTAGGCATGAATCAGGCATATTCTAAGTTTGCTCAGGCATTACTTGGACACCATCTAAATTAGAACTAGGTATGGGCTAAGCCCGACTAGTTCGTTTTCGTAATTCATACTTGACCATAGAATCAAGGTTAGGTTAAAACCGGAGTTATAACTGATTCAGGCACGAATCAGGCATATTCTCGGTTTCTTGAGGCATCATCTACACTGGAATTAGGACTAAGCTAGGCCTGACTATTTGCTCGCAATAAATCATAATCAATCGCATGGTCGGAATCAGGTTTAAATCAGTCACACCATAGTCATTAATCCTTATAAATGATTCATACACGTGTTACAAATTAAGACTACCTTAGGCATATTTAAAAATTACATCGAGTCCCAACCTAGATCACTACTGAATTCTGTAATAAATCGTATTGAATTAAAGTTTCTAATCGAGTTTGAATCCAAGTCAGCCTCGAATTAATCATGCTATGACTTAAGTATAATTCAGTCATCAACCCAATTCGCTGCAGGGTGTCCCAGAAAATCGCCCACCCTCTGGGACAACCTACTCGAAGAGCCACGCTGAGCATTTCCCCGTAGACAATCATCAATATTTCATAAGATTCATTTCATCAGAACTTGCTCCCCATAAAATCCAGCCCTCCATTAGAGATCCCCACTTAGCTCGTCGTTCGAACAGCAGGAGAGTCTCACCCAAAGCCGGAGCATACCTCTAAAATTATTAAAATCGCGGAGGTGGACAAGTGACAACCTAAAGGGGGGTGGCAATAAACCGTGTGACCAGCGAATAGCAATATCCTTAGATTCCATGTCCTGGACCATCGTGTCATGGTGGTGTTCCCGTTTTTACGGCTATCCAGGATTATTAGGTGTCAAGGCTGTACCCGCTGGCTCCTCGGCCACCATTTACGATTTACCGGTTTCATCAGACCGCGAAGATAACTACGTTGCCCTCTTTATCGTGTATGCGCTGCTGCGCCCCGCTCGTAAAGAGTATCGACTATTCGGGTAATTTATGTTGTGCGGCCTGTATGCGCGCCCACACACACGCGTACACGCGGTTAAACACACGCACGCGCACGGCCATTCTGTTTACCGTGGCTCGCGCGACCGGCGAATAGAAACCGGAAACACCGCCGGGATTATCGATTAGGTAGTAGTAAATATGAGCGACGCGGGGCCCGATCCAGCCGGAGACAATTGAATGATTGCCGTGCGCTGAGATGCGGCGAAAGAACCTACGTCCCGTATGTTTACGGGATGGTTTAGGTAGCTCGGATAAGTAAATGTTTGATCGCGCGTTTGTGTCTCTCCTGGCGAGGGCACTGTCTTTTCTGCAGTGGCGTGGGTTAGGTTTGGATGAGTATGAGCGAGCTTAGAAAATATTAGAATATTTTTAAACGCTTGCACTATGATTTAATGATTAGTGATTAGAACTTGATTGTCGTCCATCATTTCTTAGAACAAAAAGAAAATCTAAATTTATTATATGCTTGTATATTCCCCAATAGCTATATATCGACAGCAACAAAATTTTATTTCGCTTCAAAGAAAATTAATAATTTACATGTTTAGTAGATGTCTCCCATAAATATTTAAATGTCCCGTTTGCACCCTATCTGCTTCAATTGTTTAGAAAATTTGACTTGAGTTAATTTAACACACTTATACTGGTCCAATAAAAATTATGAAATATATTTACACTCAGTGTTATATAGTTTTTTAATAACAACAAAAATTTTTAATTCCAGAAGTGTATATTATTGGAACCCCATCTTGCTGCAACAAATTAAATTTTATTTTTAATATGAATATCTCTTTTGACAACGTCTTTGTCTTTCGCAGTGATCTAGCGTCCATATAAAATCGCTAAAAAATTTTTTTTAATATTTTCTACAGCATCCATTTGTCTCCTGGAAAAAATTTAAAAGCCTCTGTTACCCCCAGGCTGTTTTGATTTTTCATAAAGTTAATCTTGTATTAATTTTAAAACCCCCACATTAGTCCAAGAAGAATAAAAAAACTATTTGCAGTTCTCCCATTGAAAAAAATGTTTAATTCTAGAATAGTGTGAGATAATTGAAAGCCCGTTTTGTTGTGAGCAGTAAAATTGTATTATTTTTATCACGAATGAGTGAATTATAAGATTTTTGAAGCGATGCACAAGGTTTAGAGTAGAATGTTCGGTGAATGCTCAACCCCGTCAGGAATCGATTAGGCAATGAGGCAAGAATTACTTCGAAGTTAGAGTAATTTAAAGATCAACGAAACTGTCAGGAGTACGCGCGGGGAATTCATTGCAGACACTGTCGAAAGGAAAAATCGCTAAGACGACCTGAAGCGGTAACACCTTCGACAAGTTCCTCGGGAACTGCATCTAATCCTCTGCAGCTGCACGCACGCAACTCCTCTCTCGTACTTTATCGCAACACGGAATCAGATAATTTCGTAACTGTTTCGAGCACCCACACGCGAAATTGTTCGGCGAAGTACTCTCTGTTTGAAAATCAATCGTGTCTTATTACCTGTTCTCGAACAACAACGAAGCTTCCTCCATCCGAATTTGAATCAACTATTTGATCTCCAAAAATTAATACAATTGCCACGAACGCTTACTAATAAACAAGATGGTTATGATTTACGACAATAAGTAGTCGAGCCTTGCCTATAGTCATTCTTAATGTAACTCGCAATATGCTTAAGCCATTACAACGCAACTCATAACAAGCCTAAGCGATTTTAACACAACTCCCAAGATGCCCAAGTCATTTCAAAGCAACTCACAATATGCCTAAGTCATCAAGCGCAACTCATAATACGTCTAACCCATTTTAGTGCCACTCATAGCATGTCTAAGGCATTTTAAGGCAACTCACAAAATGGCTAAGACATTTTAAGGCAACTCACAAAATGGCTAAGATATTTTAAGGAAACTCACAAAATGGCTAAGACATTTTAAGGCAACTCACAAAATGGCTAAGATATTTTAAGGCAACTCACATAATGCCCAAGTAATTTCAAAGCAACTCACAATATGCCTAAGTCATCAAGCGCAACTCATAATACGTCTAACCCATTTTAGTGCCACTCATAGCATGTCTAAGGCATTTTAAGGCAACTCACAAAATGCCCAAGTAATTTCAAAGCAACTCACAATATGCCTAAGCGATTCGGCGCAACTCACAATATGCTTAAGTCATTCAGCGCAACTCAAAATATGTCTACGCCATTTTAGCGTCACTCATAGCATGCCTAAGCCATTTTAAGGCAACTCACAAAATGGCTAAGACATTTTAAGGCAACTCACAAAATGGCTAAGACATTTTAAGGCAACTCACAAAATGCCCAAGTAATTTCAAAGCAACTCACAATATGCCTAAGCGATTCGGCGCAACTCACAATATGCTTAAGTCATTCAGCGCAACTCAAAATATGTCTACGCCATTTTAAGGCAACTCACAAAATGGCTAAGACATTTTAAGGCAACTCACAAAATGGCTAAGACACTTTAAGGCAACTCACAAAATGGCTAAGACACTTTAAGGCAACTCACAAAATGCCCAAGTAATTTCAAAGCAACTCACAATATGCCTAAGCGATTCGGCGCAACTCACAATATGCTTAAGTCATTAAGCGCAACTCAAAATATGTCTACGCCATTTTAGCGTCACTCATAGCATGCCTAAGCCATTTTAACGCAACTCACAATATGGCTAAGCCATTGTAAGGCAACTCACAAAATGCCTTAGTCATTTAAGCGCGGCTCACAATATGCCTAAATCAGCACCAAACACTAGGAACGTTGAACAGAGAACGTTTACGGACAAACCACATTCAAATCGGGCTCTGCATCACAAGAATTTCGTCGCCCAGAGTTTAGTGCTACTTCATACAACTGGACAACATTCGTCAATCCTCTTGGAAAGGGTTCGCTTCAGACTGTCCACGAATCGACTTAAAACTATTGCTTCTCTTCTTGGCCGGTTTCCCGGGTTCTCGCACGTACACCGAGGCATCAGCCGTTGTTTATTGACGTCCGGCTTCGTGCCATTAACCAGGTTCGCAGGCTGCGAGTCTGGTAGCCGGGGCATCGATACATTCGCACCCCTGTCGTGGTATATTTGATCGCGGAGGGCTCCGACGGAGTCCCCTAAATCGGAATATGCCGACGAGTCGCGACGGAGCACGCTTCCCAATTCGTATTTCACCGTGTTCACGGCTTTTCTCGCCGTCCTCGGGTATATTCCACCCACGCAGCGATATTCTCTCCCCCCCCCCCCATTTCTCTCTCTCTCTCTCTCTCTCTCTCTCTCTCTCTCTCTCTATCGTGCTCCAGACTCGGCTATCTCTTCTCGGTCCAAGGCTCTGCCTTGCCCGCGACCGGGTTCTGTTCTCTCATCCTTCCAACCACCCACTCTCATCCCCTCTCTACCCCCTCCCGCCCCTTTGGCGATGTTTACGAAAGGTTTTACGATGTTTGCCGGTCCGCGCGGGCCCTTATTGTTATTTATAACCATGGCCGTGCCCTGTGGCGTGGCGCTAATACGTTCGGCTTAATGAAAGTTGCGGATGGATTGCCAAGAGAGAGAGAAAGAGAGAAAGAGAGGGAGCAGACGACGGGACATATTATGTCGGAAAATCACGTTCCCGGTGTTTGAACGTTCGGTTATCGGGACCGAGACCGGCCCTGCAGGGTACACACAACCGAGCCCCTTGCTTTGTTTGAGATAAAACAGAAGATCGTGATCGTAGTGCCGTTTCCTCTTCACTTTTCTTTTTTTTTTTTTTTTTTTTTTTTTCGTTCGAAATCGATATATCCGAGTGTCCGTCGGGGTTCGTTTCCTTTCGTTTGCTACCTGGCAAAAGAAGAAGGATTTCCGAGCGCCTGGGCACTTGGCCAGAAGATTAATAGCGAGATTGAGTGATTCGGTCCAGGTGGGGACTTGGGAAAGCAAAGAGTGGAAAGGATGTAGAGATTAGCCAGACAATCGAATTCGAATCACGCGGGAATGTGGTATGGTCTAGGTGTGTGATTTGGAACGAGCCAGATGTGAAACAGGAACTTTAAACTTATCTGGACAGGAGCTACCGTAGACATGTTTTGGATTCGCTATTGTCACGTCGGGGCGACAATGTGAATTTATTTTGGACCTGGAATGAACTGCGATGATAGACTAACATGCATTTGTTCAAGACATAACCTCGACCCTCGATACGAGACTTTGCTTGGACCTCGCTGTGGATCTAGAGCGAACCTTTTCGTGGACCTAGCTTGGAACCTCTTGTGGACCTAACACAGACATCACTAGGGCGTCTAGGGTGGAGCCTTTTTTTAGAACTACCCAGGGACTTCTTGTGGATCCAACTTTGACTCTCTTGTGCACGCAGCTTGCACCCTCTTTTTAACCTAAAGCAGACCTAGCTTGAGGCTTTTTCGTGATCTAGTGTGCGCCTTCTTTGGACCTCACTCAGACCTAGCCTAAACTCCTTTCTGGATCTATCTTGGACTCACTTTTGACCAGACCTTGGACCCCCTCATGGATCTCGGTTGAACACCTTTATGGATTCATCTTGCACGCATTTGTGGACGTATCTTACATTTAGCCTGCACCCTCGTCTGGACCTCACACAGTCCTAGTTTGGACCCCACTATGGACCTACCCAGGACATTTTCGTGGACCTAACTGATGACCCTATCTTATGACCCTAACCTAGACCTGATTGGACTCCTGTAGGAATCTACATTGGATCCCTTTGTGAACCTCGCTTGGACCCCCTTCTAGATCCATCTTGGACTCGTGGTCCTAGCTTGCACCCAGCTTGGACTCTTGTGTAGACCTATCATGGAACATTTCCAGGACCTCACCCTCTGCAAGCTTGGACTCCTTTGTGGATCTAGCTTAGAATTTTTGTGAACCTACCTTGCACCCTTTTGTGGACCTAGCTAGGACCCTTTTGTGAACGTAGCTTGGAGCTTTTTCTGGACCTCACCCTACGCTAGCTTGGACTGCTCCCTGGATCTAGTTTAGAATTTTTTTGAACCTAGCGTGGACACTTTTGTGAACATAGCTTGGACCCTTTTGTGAACATAGCTGGGACCCGTTTGTGAAGATAGCTGGGACCCTTTTGTGAAAATAGTTTGGAGCTTTTTCTGGACTCTCACCCTACGCTAGCTTGGACTCCTCCCTGGATCTAGTTTAAAATATTTTTGGATCTAGCTTGGACCCGTTTGTGAACCTAACTGGGAATCTTTTGTGAACATAGCTTGGAGCTTTCTCTGGACCTCACTCTGCGGCAGCTTGGACTCCTTCGTGGACCCTGTTCAGAATTTTTGTGGACCTAGCTTGGACCCTTTTGTGAACATAACTGGGACCTTTTTGTGGTCCTAGCTGGGACCCTTTTGTGAACCTAGCTGGGACCCAATTGTGAACATATCATGGAGCTTTTTCTGGACCTCACCCTGCGCAAGCTTGGATTCTTTCGTGGATCTAGTTTAGAATTTTTGTGAACATAGCTGAGACCCTTTTGTGAACATAGCTTGGACCCTTTTGTGATCATAGCTTGGAGCTTTTTCTGGACCTCACCCTACGCAAGCTTGGACTCCTTCGTGGATCCAGTTTAGAATATTTTTGGATCTAGCTTGGACCCGTTTGTGAACCTAACTGGGAACCTTTTGTGAACATAGCTTGGAGCTTTCTCTGGACCTCACTCTGCGGCAGCTTGGACTCCTTCGTGGACCCTGTTCAGAATTTTTGTGGACCTAGCTTGGACCCTTTTGTGAACATAACTGGGACCTTTTTGTGGTCCTAGCTGGGACCCTTTTGTGAACCTAGCTGGGACCCACTTGTGAACATATCATGGAGCTTTTTCTGGACCTCACCCTGCGCAAGCTTGGATTCTTTCGTGGATCTAGTTTAGAATTTTTGTGAACATAGCTGAGACCCTTTTGTGAACATAGCTTGGACCCTTTTGTGATCATAGCTTGGAGCTTTTTCTGGACCTCACCCTACGCAAGCTTGTACTACTTCGTGGATCCAGTTTAGAATTTTTGTGGACCCAGCTTGGACACTTTTGTGAACCTAGCCGGGCCCCTTTTGTGATCATAGCTTGGAGCTTCTCGCGATGCCATCTTGGACATTTCAATGAAACCGTCGATTTCAAGGAGAGGAATGTATCATAACTCGACAAAATCCCTCGGAATCTCCTCGTGCCGGACTATCTCGACGAATCCTTGATCCGTTTGAGGTGTTCATAAGCGGCTGTCCATTGGAAAAATTCACCGGAGGAATTCGGAACGCCCGGTATCCCCGTTCACCGGACGAAAGCGCAATGCGATATTACTATCGCCTAACCGCGCCAAGGCAGGCGTTCTCGCGTACCAGTCGGACGAAGATTCGCGCGGAATTCGTCGGAAATCTCGGTTCGGAGGATCACACGAGGCGCGTATAATTCACGTTTCAACGCACAATTCGTGGAACCGTGGGGTGCTCGCGGGGGTTGAAACGGTGCGAGGAGAAGCAACATGAGCGGGAGTAGCAACCATGAGAGGAGTAGGAGGAGGAGGCATTTGAATACGCCGGCAGGATTCTCTGGCCGCGTTAGTCGGTGAATCCGTGAAATATACAGTTATGGGGGTAGGGGTGCATTATAAACTCGAGGGTGCGTGGGTGTCGGGATACGCCAAGGGCAGAGGAGCCCACCCCCCTCTCTCTCTTTATCTATCTAGCTATATTTCTCTCTCTCTCTCTCTCTCTCTCCTATCCGGCCTTTCCCTTTCCGAATTTCTCTCCCACGCCTTTACCTGGAACTTTATAACGACCGCCGCCAGTGTAACTCAAACTCCGCGAGCACCGGGGATTCTTTGCCGATAAATCTGACGGATCGGAGACGCCGGGTTAATTATAAACTCCGGGGCTAGATACCGGGGAACTTTCTTTCGCGGACAATTTCCGCGGGCGTACCTCCGCTTCCCCGGGCACTTTGTTGTTTAATTAATTCGGGATTAGCGTTGATTTGATGCGTCTATCCGAGGCCCTCGACCCTCTGTCTCCTCATCCTACGGCTGTCTGGTGCCTGCCTGCCTACCATCCCCCCCCCCCTCTCCCTGGATTTTTGCGTCCATCGATTGAATCGACGCGGATCATTCTGCTCCTAAAGCGACCGATAATCACTGTTATTTCACCCGCGTCGCACTGCGAGCATTTTAATCAAAGCTCCTCCTCGAAGGGTCGCTTTATAATAATCGAACGAAATTTCGTTTCCTGCCATTGCGCTGCTATGATATTGTTTTAATTAGCCAGCATTATGTTAATGACGGATAGCACACACTTTTAATGGACCCTGCCAGCTGCTGGGAAATAAATAGAGGTTGCACGGCCCTAGAGCACTCACTTTAATGTTAATGTTGGGATTGAAAAAATTACCTTGAGGTGGTATATGTTTTTTTTAGAGAGGATTTATATTTCTTTCTCTTGGATGTGGTTTCGATATTTGTCGGTTTAGGAATGTAAAATTGTTCAGATGATTGGATATAATTCATTTCGACTTTTGATTTGGGATGATGATTGAGATTCGAATTGTTGTAACATTGTGAAAAATAATCGCTGGGCGGTCTGTCTACGCTTATTTTAAGGAGTGGAATCGCTGCTTTTGATCGCCGTTGGATACAATTTTGTAGAATTTTTATAACATTATGTATGGAGAAAGAATTAAAAATGGTCATTTTTTGGACATTTTGCGAACTCAAAAATCTCTACAAGTCGGAAAGAATTGTTTCCGCAACTGGGACCATAGCAGTTCTCAAGACTGAAGCTTTGGCTTTCTATCGAGGCGAGAAAAATTGATCTACGATTTTTTTTCGCGATTTTATGGCACTTTGAGTGAAAAGTGTACCTGGAATGTCAGAATACGTGCCCCGGGGGGTCACTACGTCCTGGATAAAAATTTGTCAATGTTCGAAATATTGTAACTTCGTTAAAAAAAATCGTAGCACACTGTTTCTTGGCTCATTTTAAAGGGCAAAGACTTTACTTTCATCTCCCATAAGTCAATTCTCTTGAAAAAATTTGTAGCTCAAAATGTCGAAGAAAAAGTAAAAACAGTCATTTTTCTTCAATCTTTCTAATTCAATCGTCTGCACAGAATTCAAAAAATTTTTTTCTTTAATGAGTCCACAGAGTTTCTGTAGATTGAAGTCTTGGCTTTCCAACGAGACCAGAAAAATTGGTCTACGATTTTTTTTCGCCATTTTATTCCACTTTGAATGAAAAGTGTGCCTGGAGTGTCAGAATACCTGCCCCTACGTCCTGGAGAAAAACTTGTCAATGTTCGAAATATTGTAACTTCGTTAAAAAAAATCGTAGCACACTGTTTCTTGGCTCATTTTAAAGGGCAAAGACTCTACTTTCAACTCCCATAAGTCAATTCTCTTGAAAAAATTTGTAGCTCAAAATGTCGAAGAAGAAGTAAAAACAGTCATTTTTTGTCAATCTTTCTAATTCAATCGTCTGCACAGAATTCAAAAAATTTTTTTCTTTAATCAGTCCACAGAGTTTCTTTAGATTGAAGTCTTGGCTTTCCAACGAGACCAGAAAAATTGGTCTACGATTTTTTTTCGCCATTTTATTCCACTTTGAGTGAAAAGTGTGCCGTCGATGTTCAATAGTGTGAGGCCTAGCTCAGACTAAGATGACGTCAGCTCATGTTAGGTTTCAATTAGATGTACCCCCAGGCTCCCAAACCTAACCAGATCGAACCAAATAACATGTTAGGTTATTATTAGACCTAGTTTTAGTCTGCTACAAGCAATCAACCTCATATGTCTAATAGTTTTACATTTACAAACGAAAAACTTGGCATAAATGTCCTCAACCGTCTCCGTCGTAAAGATGCCTAGCCTAGTTACAGTTTGGATGTGTTTGTTTCTTGATAGTAACGATTCCGCACCGTGTAGTAATAGAGAAATAGTATCGCAGACCAAGCTCAGAGCCGAAATAATTCTGTAGTGTTGTTATAGCACCCGTGAGACCAATAACAAATTGGAAGCGCAGCCAATGATCTTCCTCTTTCTGTAAATAAAGGCGAGCCGGGGGAATTAATTTCGCCTTGCCGGCCACGCGGCGCGTTCCACCGCTTTGATAATTCCCTTTGATAGGATCCATTGTGATTCGTATCGCAACCGTTCACGTCGAAACGGGGGACAGCGGAATTTCCAAAACCGTCGACGAATTAACGACCAATGCGATTACCGTTCAGCTACAATGTTGCCTCCGAGCTTCATAGTTGCCACGCCATCGCAGGAAATTACGTAATTCCGTCTCCTGCATGGTCCCGTGGTTTTCCCGATCGTCGGAAGGAAGTCCTCACCGTAGATCCTTCACTTTTCAAAGGCGACATTTTCTTTTTTACAATCAACCCCCCATAACACGGTTTTTGCAATCTTTGGGAATTTTTTATGAGAAAAGTATTGGGTATTATTAAACCAAATTTGACAGGATTTTTAACCAACATTTGGGAAATGTACTGAAATTTTTTCGAACAGCTATAATGTTTATCTTCATAGTTACGGTAGCAGCAATAGCAGCTATGGGACTCAATGTTGCGATTATGAAGCAGATTTTGGAAATTTTTTAAACGAAAAGTATCAGGTATTATGAAACCAAATTTTATAGGATTTTTAACCAACATTTGAGAAATGTACTGAAATTTTTCCAAACAGCTATAATGATTATCTTCATAGTTATGGTAGCAGCAATAGCAGCTATGGGACTCAATGTTGCGATTATGAAGCAAATTTTGGAAATTTTTTAAATGAAAAGTATCGGGTATTATGAAACCAAATTTTATAGGATTTTTAACCAACATTTGGGGAATGTACTGAAATTTTTCCAAACAGCTATAATGATTATCTTCATAGTTACAGTAGTAAATAGCAGTGGCAGCTATGGGACTCAATGTTGCGATTATGAAGCACACTTTGGCAATTTTTTAATTGAAAAGTATCAGGTATTGTAAATTCATGGTTCATACGTTTGTTAACCAACATTTGAAGAATATATGCACTTTTTTTTAAGCAATAATAATAATTATTTTTAAAGTTACTATTAGTGTCAGTATTTGAGGGAACGCGTTTTAAATTCAGGAGCGTTGCTCCGGGAAAGTATAAGGATGCTAAGCTGCAGGAAAAGACAAAAAAGGAGGAGTCGATTTTTATAAACCATCAAACCGGGCAGCAGACCACTTAACCTGATCGAGCACGCGTTATCAGAATTTCAATTTTCTGGGTCACCGGGATGGTTCGAAGTTGCCCGATCCGAAATTAATACTTTACACGTCGATGGAGTCTCGGCCGAAACGAACCCGGGAAAGTTGAAATTAATGATCTGTGCAAATTGGCCGCGGCCGTTGCTGGTGTTTCCGGTCGCCGAAGGGTTTTAGGGAAAAAGAGACTTCGCTAACTAGATCCATTTATCTAAACGGTTGTACATTCCGAAAACGAATAATCGTGAATCTACACCAAAGGGAATAGGACACATAAATTCTCTTTCATAAAACATATACGATGACTATGTGTGTAATTTTTTATGTTTAAGTATTAATTTTAAAGCCTGCAAAATGAGTTCTCCCGGAGCAAGCGATCTGTATTTATTTCGTCGCAGCTAGTGAGTCCAATATGGCAATAAAAAATCGTAGATCAATTGTATTGGTCTTGTTGGAAAGAGAAGACTTTAATCTGTGAGGAAACTTTGCTCTCATTTGTGAAAAAAAATTTTCAAATTCTGTGCAGACGATTGAATTCGAAAGATTGACGAAAAATGACTGTTTTTACTTTTCCTTCGACATTTTGAGCTACAAATTTTTTCAAGATAATTGACTTATGGGGGTTAAAAGTAGAGTCTTTGCCCTTTAAAATGAGCTAAGAAACAGTGCCGTACGATTTTTTTTAAGGAAGTTACAATATTTCGAACATTGACAAATTTTTATCCAGGACGTAGTGACCCCCTGAGACAAGTATTCTGACACTACAGGCACAATTTTCACTCAAATTGGCATAAAATGGCGAAAAAAAATCGTAGATAAATTTTTCTGGTCTCGTTGGAAAACCAAGACTTCAATCTACAGCAGCTCTGTGGACTCATTAAAGAAAAAAATTTTTTGAATTCTGTGCAGACGATTGAATTAGAAAGATTCAAGAAAAATGACTGTTTTTACTTTTTCTTCGACATTTTGAGCTACAAATTTTTTCAAGAGAATTGACTTATGGGAGATGAAAGTAGAGTCTTTGCCCTTTAAAATGAGCCAAGAAACAGTGTGCTACGATTTTTTTTAAGGAAGTTACAATATTTCGAACATTGACAAATTTTTCTCCAGGACGTAGGGTCAGGTATTCTGACACTCCAGGCACACTTTTCATTCAAAGTGGAATAAAATGGCGAAAAAAAATCGTAGACCAATTTTTCTGGTCTCGTTAGAAAGCCAAGACTTCAATCTACAGCAGCTTTGTGGACTCATTTAAGAAAAAAATTTTTTGAATCCTGTGCAGACGATTGAATTCGAAAGATTGACGAAAAATGACTGTTTTTACTTTTCCTTCGACATTTTGAGCTACAAATTTTTTCAAGAGAATTGACTTATGGTGGTTAAAAGTAGAGTCTTTGCCCTTTAAAATGAGCTAAGAAACAGTGTGCTACGATTTTTTTTAAGGAAGTTACAATATTTCGAACATTGACAAATTTTTATCCAGGACGTAGTGACCCCCTGAGACAAGTATTCTGACACTACAGGCACAATTTTCACTCAAATTGGCATAAAATGGCGAAAAAAAATCGTAGATAAATTTTTCTGGTCTCGTTGGAAAACCAAGACTTCAATCTACAGCAGCTCTGTGGACTCATTAAAGAAAAAAATTTTTTGAATTCTGTGCAGACGATTGAATTAGAAAGATTCAAGAAAAATGACTGTTTTTACTTTTTCTTCGACATTTTGAGCTACAAATTTTTTCAAGAGAATTGACTTATGGGAGATGAAAGTAGAGTCTTTGCCCTTTAAAATGAGCCAAGAAACAGTGTGCTACGATTTTTTTTAAGGAAGTTACAATATTTCGAACATTGACAAATTTTTCTCCAGGACGTAGGGTCAGGTATTCTGACACTCCAGGCACACTTTTCATTCAAAGTGGAATAAAATGGCGAAAAAAAATCGTAGACCAATTTTTCTGGTCTCGTTAGAAAGCCAAGACTTCAATCTACAGCAGCTTTGTGGACTCATTTAAGAAAAAAATTTTTTGAATCCTGTGCAGACGATTGAATTCGAAAGATTGACGAAAAATGACTGTTTTTACTTTTCCTTCGACATTTTGAGCTACAAATTTTTTCAAGAGAATTGACTTATGGTGGTTAAAAGTAGAGTCTTTGCCCTTTAAAATGAGCTAAGAAACAGTGTGCTACGATTTTTTTTAAGGAAGTTACAATATTTCGAACATTGACAAATTTTTATCCAGGACGTAGTGACCCCCTGAGACAAGTATTCTGACACTACAGGCACAATTTTCACTCAAATTGGCATAAAATGGCGAAAAAAAATCGTAGATAAATTTTTCTGGTCTCGTTGGAAAACCAAGACTTCAATCTACAGCAGCTCTGTGGACTCATTAAAGAAAAAAATTTTTTGAATTCTGTGCAGACGATTGAATTAGAAAGATTCAAGAAAAATGACTGTTTTTACTTTTTCTTCGACATTTTGAGCTACAAATTTTTTCAAGAGAATTGACTTATGGGAGATGAAAGTAGAGTCTTTGCCCTTTAAAATGAGCCAAGAAACAGTGTGCTACGATTTTTTTTAAGGAAGTTACAATATTTCGAACATTGACAAATTTTTCTCCAGGACGTAGGGTCAGGTATTCTGACACTCCAGGCACACTTTTCATTCAAAGTGGAATAAAATGGCGAAAAAAAATCGTAGACCAATTTTTCTGGTCTCGTTAGAAAGCCAAGACTTCAATCTACAGCAGCTTTGTGGACTCATTTAAGAAAAAAATTTTTTGAATCCTGTGCAGACGATTGAATTCGAAAGATTGACGAAAAATGACTGTTTTTACTTTTCCTTCGACATTTTGAGCTACAAATTTTTTCAAGAGAATTGACTTATGGTGGTTAAAAGTAGAGTCTTTGCCCTTTAAAATGAGCTAAGAAACAGTGTGCTACGATTTTTTTTAAGGAAGTTACACTATTTTGAACATTGTCAAATTTTTATCCAGGACGTAGTGACCCCCTGAGGCAAGTATTCTGACACTCCAGGCACAATTTTCACTCAAATTGGCATAAAATGGCGAAAAAAAATCGTAGATAAATTTTTCTGGTCTCGTTGGAAAGCCAAGACTTCAATCTATAGATACTTCGTGGACCCGCTTGAGAAAAAAAATTTTTCAATTCTGTACAGATGATTAAATTCGAAAGATTGACGAAAAATGACTGTTTTTACTTTTTCTTCGACATTTTGAGCTATAAATTTTTTCAAGAGAATTGACTTACGGGGGTTCAAAGTAGCGTCTTCGCCCTTTAAAATGAGCTAAGAAAGAGTGTCGTACGATTTTTTGTAACGAAGTTACACTATTTTGAACATTGTCAAATTTTTATCCAGGACGTAGTGCCCCCCACCCCCCACCCGAGCCAAGTATTCTGACACTTCAGGTACACTTTTTACTAAAACTGACATAAAATGGCGAAAAAAAATCGTAGATCAATTTTTCTGGTCTCGTTAGAAAGCCGATGCTTCAATCCCCAACTGCAATATAATTTCACTCGTGATAAAAATTTGTTCGGCCCCTCAGATGTAAATATATGAATTTTGAAAAATTCTGATTCTTCGTCTGGCACCTTATGGTAACCTAAGCCAAATCAATGCATAAACCCCATTAAACCAAGCTTAGCTTCATTCGTACCCTGAATCAGGGCCTTAGTCGCATCCAGTTAGACCCTTGTCTATTTCAAGCTTATGGTCTATCTGGGATCTAACCCAGACCTAATTCAGATCTAGTGTACCCACACACCGAACCTCGATTCTACGTCACGACTCGTCCGTATCCTCATTTCCCGTTGCCGGTTGGAAGCGGCTCCCCCATTAGAGAGCCCAATTAATCCCATTAAAATGCACGGGGAATCGGATTCGCGAGTGGCCGCCGATCACAGGATACGGGTTGAGCACATCTGCGTCGATGGTGGTGGAGGGTGGTGGAGGGTGGTTTCGAGAGTTGGGGGTATCATCGAATCCTGAAATATTAAAATGTAGTGACGCGGGGGGGAGTGCGTACAATGTTACCCCTGCCAGATATCCAGAGGGGTGGAAACGACGGTGGCGGAAATACAGCAGATATTGAAAACGCCCCATCCTTCTTCTTTACTATTCACCGTATCTTTCACGGGGATGGGGTTAGGCTACCGATAGGAGCTGTAGGTACACTCGTGGAAAAAACATTTCAACCCCCCACAATATGGCAGACGATGAAACGAAAATCGCCTAGGGCCTTATTAATACCCGCGGACTCTACACACGCGCGTCCACGCTGGTTTGAGGTGATTTCAGAGTGGTTTGAGGCGGTTTTGGAATGGTTTGAGGCGGTTTCACAGTGGTTTGAGGCAGTTTCAAGTGGTTTGAGGGGGTCTCAAGTGGTTTGAGGCGGTCTCAAAGTGGTTTGAGGCAGTCTCAAAGTGGTTTGAGGCTGTTTCAGAGAGGTTAAGGCGGTTTCAGATTGGTTTGAGGCGGTTTCAAGTGGTTTGTAGCGGTCTCAAAGTGGTTTGAGGCGGTTTCAGAGAGGTTAAGGCGGTTCCAGAGTGGTTTCAGGCGGTTTCAAAGTGGTTTGAAGCGGTTTCAAAGTGGTTTGAAGCGGTCTGAAAGTGGTTTGAGGCGGTATGAAATTGGTTTGAGGTGGTCTGAAAGTGGTCTGAGGCCGTTTGAGAGAGGTTAAGGCGGTTTCAGAGTGGTTTCAGGCGATTTCAAAGTGGTTTGAGGCGATTTCAGAATGGTTTAAGACGGTTTGAAGTGGTTTGAAATGGTTTGGAGTCCTTTTGGACGGAGAAGCCGCGGCAGAATCGTCAGAGAGAACGGAAAATAATGAACCATACTCACTTTTCGCGGATCATGTGATCATGTTATTTGATTGGAATTTAATGAATTTTCCCCTTATTGATATTCACTGACACGCTGTCCTATCCCTTCATGCTCAAATATTATCAAAGGCGGTTCCAACGTGGTTTGAGGCGACTTCAGAGTTGTTTCAGAGTGGTTTCTGGCGGTTTCAGGCGAGGTCGGAGTGGTTTGAGGCGGTTTCAGACTGGTTTGAGTCGCTTTCAAAGCGTTTTCAAGCGGTTTCAGAATGGTCTGAAGTGGTTTCATAGTGGTTTCAGGCGGTTCCAGAATGGTTTAACACGGTATGAGGTGGTTTGAAATGGTTTGGAGTTTTTTTGGACGGAGGAGCCGGGCGGAATCGTCAGAGAGAACGGAAAATAATGAACCATTCTCATTTTTCGCCGAGCATGCGAGCACGTTATTTGATTCGAGTTTAATAAACTTTCCCTTTATTGATATTAAATGACGCGCTCTCCCATCCCTCCAAGCTCAAATATTATTCGTCAAAGGAGGGCATCCTGTTTTTCCACGTGGTACGCATTTTAATTAACAGCGGAACGCGCGGCTGTTTTGCGAGCGGGGCTCACAGCGCGCGTGCGTCTGTCTGCGCAGAAATTTGCACAATTTGTTGCGCTATTTGTTTGTAATGATCTGCTAATTGCTCGGGTTTCATTCTGATCCTTTTATGCGACTGACGCGGCGGCAGTTGCCCCGATCGGCGCGCCGGAATTCGTTTTAATTTTTCAGCATTTCGGCACCACGTTACACGGACACCTCTCTCGTGCGCGACGTTGTTTTCCGGATTCCTATTTGCGCTCATTCGATTCCCATGGAGATTCGAAGCGGGCGAGGGTTAATTGAAAATTGTTTTTACTTTTCTGGAAAGTTTTGCAATCCGGCCGAGGCGAACCCGGCTCGGACAGGTGTTGCACGAGCTGTAATCCACTGGACTGGCGGAACAGAATATTTTAACAACGGGCGAAATGCGAACATTTGTCTGACAACTGGCTATCCGTTTCTACTTGCTGGGAAATGGGGGACGTTCTACGAGTCGATTATCTCGGAAACGAAGCGTTGCACAGAAAAACGTATTCTACATTTTCGATCCGTTATTGAATGGAGAACCACCTCGAGTTTTGTTATACAGCTAGCTGTAATGCAATCTGTATAATTATTGACAATGTTTGATTTTTATAACACCTCGGGTTAGGGACAGTTTAAACACCGACGGGACAGTTTTTATTTACAGTGCAATAAAACTGTGAAAAAAAATCGTAGATCAATTTATTTGATCTCATTGGAAAGCGAATACTTCAATCTTCAAATTTACAGTCGATTTAAGCTCGAGAAAAATTTGTTGTTCTTTACATGGACATTTGAATATGTAAAATTTTCAAGAAACTACTTTTTTTCACATTTCACTCGGTGTTGCAGGTTAAATCATATTATAGTAATTGTAGTCTGAATGGTTCGAAAGCTGAGACTTTAAGCTTTGAAATGAGCTAAGAAACAGGGCTCCATGATTTTTATTAACGTTTTTACAGTAACTCAAATTTCAACAAATTTTTCATCCAGGTGGTTTCCAACCGAGGAGTCAAGTATTCCGACACTAGGGGCACACTTTTCACAGGAAGAGGTGTAAAATGGCGAAAAAAAATCGTGGATCGATTTTTCTAGTCTCGTTGGAAAGCGAGAACCTCACTCTTCGTGTCCAATGTAATTTCAATCGCGAAAAAAATTGTTACACTCCTCAGGGGTACTTGAATTCGATGAATGTTCCAAAAAAGAGTATTTTTACTTACGATGGCGAGTTTAAAAATTGAAAACAGTTAAAAAAAATATGACTTGGAGGCATCGAAAGCGGAGACTTCACTCTTCAAAACGAGACCAGGTAGACCTCCGTACGATTTTTTTTCACTAAGTTACAGTATTTTAAATATTTACAATCACTTAAGGTTCAGTGATCCGTGGCTACTTCTAAAGTCAGCGGCACACTTTTCATTCAAAGTGGCATAAAATGGAGGAAAAAAATCGTAGCTCAATTTTTTTGGTCTCGTTGCAAAGCTGAAGCTTGAATCTTGAAGGGCCATGCGACTTCGTTCGAAAGAAAAATTTTCTGAACTCCTCAGAGATAGTTGAATCAAAAAAATGTTCCAAAAACGAGTATTTTTACTTAAGATGACGGGTTAAAAAATTGAAAACCGCTAGAGAAACAGGACTTGGAGGCATCGAAAGTGGAGACTTCACTCTTCAAAACGAGTCCGGGTAGACCTCAGTACGATTTTTTTTCACGAAGTTGCAGTATTTTAAATATTTACAATCACTTAAGATTCAGCGATCCGTGGCTACTTCTAAAGTCAGCGGCACACTTTTCATTCAAAGTGGCATAAAATCGCCGGAAAAAATCGTAGCTTAATTTTTTTGGTCTCGTTGCAAAGCTGAAGCTTGAATCTTGAAGGGCAATGCGACTTCGTTCGAAAGAAAAATTTTCTGAACTCCTCAGAGATAGTTGAATTAAAAAAATGTTCCAAAAACGAGTATTTTTACATACGATGGCGGTTTAAAAAATTAAGAACAGTTAGGAAAACAGGACTTCGAGGCATCGAAAGCGAAGACTTCACTCTTCAAAACGAGACCAAGTAGACCTCCGTACGATTTTTTTTCACGAAGTTGCAGTATTTTAAATATTTACAATCACTTAAGATTCAGCGATCCGTGGCTACTTCTAAAGTCAACTGCACACATTTTATTCAATGCTCGATAAAGTGGCAACAAAAAATCGTACATCAATTTTTTTCATCTCGTCGGAAAGCGAAGATTTCAGTCTTCAAATTCGTACTAGTCTTATTCACGAACAAAATTTTTTAAGCCCCGTAGGAGGATTTGAATTTTCGTAAATTTTTCAAAAGACGCATCAGTTTGTTTTTACGAAAGTACAAGTCTGTGAGGTTACGGACCAGTATGAAAGCAGAATGTCCGACGATTTAGGTGTTCGAATGACGAAAAATACCCTAATCGATTACCTTAGCCGCGTCGATTCCACGTGACCCAGCAGAGATGAAGGGCTGGACCGAGTTCGAACATTGTCACTGGCATCTCCGCGAAGTGATTGGCACGTTCATCTTTGATACGTCTGATCGCTGATCGGATTCAGAGGTGGCCCCTAACTCCTATATATCTGTATCCGACGCTGTCACTCATATTGTACCCGCCTCTCCCCGTTCCTCGAGATTCACGTGCTTCAATATTGGCACTGCCTCCACGCGGAATCCGCGTTACTAGAACCCGCGATTAGCTAATGATCTAGCACGCCATTCATCATTCTCTCAAGCATTTTCAGATTCCAAGGGACTTTTTTGCTCTGCTGATAAAGCGCCCTTCCCTTCCTTTTCATTCTACATTTAGAGTAGACCGTGGGTCTTTGTGGTATCGAGGTAGAATATGCTCGGTGATGCACTGTATGATGCTGTGGTTTTATCTCTTGATATCTCTGGATCCGCTCAGGAAATATTATTTTTTGCAATTGTGCATCTTATTTGGAATTCTTCTGAAAATATTTCTTCTGCTCTTAGTCAGATGATTACTGTGCGAACGATAGTAAAAATGAATATTGAAAAATTAGTTTGTGAGGGTTTTAATGGTGCTAGCCATTGCTAACTGTGTAGCAGTGAACACTGCCATTAAATATGGTATGTCCGACAAGAAAGTGTTGGCCATATGTCTGCAAAAATTAACAATTTATGAATGCAAGAAAAGTTTTCTTCCACAGTTTTCTTATAAAGAATAATTTCAAAAGAAATTGTTACACTATATGAATTCAAGAAATTTGTTGAATCAATGATATCAGTGATATTCTGGTCGATTTTGATTAATTTATTGAGACGTTTCTGCTGTTGATCTTTGATTGAGAAAAGATTATTGAAAAATTGCTTATCTTACTTGGAAGAAATGTGAGATGAAAATTTGTCGAACTTTAAGCAATTGTAATTTTGTTTAAAAAAATCGTAGGGCACTGTTTCTTGGCTCATTTTAAAGGGCAAAGACATCACTTTCCACTCATGTCACTTACTTCTCTTGAAAAAATTTGCACCTCAAAATGTGGACTAAAAAGTGAAAACGATCATTTTTCGACAATCTTTCGAATTTAATCATCTGTACAGAACCGAAAAATTTTTTTCTGAAGTGGGGCCACGAAGGGTCTATAGACTGAAGTCTTAGCTTTCCAGCGAGACCAGAAAAATTGATCTACGACTTTTCTTCGCCATTTTATGGCAGTTTGTGTGAAAAGTGTGCCTGGAGGAAAAAATTGGACAATGTTGAAAATATTGTAACTTTGTTAAAAAAAATCGTAGGAGACTGTTTCTTGGCTCATTTTAAAGGGTCAAGACTCTACTTTCAACCCCCATGAGTCAATTCTTCTGAAAAAATTTTTACCACAAAATGGAGACGAAAAAGTAAAAACTGTCATTTTTCGACAATCTGTCGTATTCGATCGTCTGCACAGAATTCAAAAAATTTTTTTCTGAAATGAGTCCACAGAGCTTCTTCGCATTGAAGTCTCGGCTTTCCAACGAGACCAGAAAAATTGATCTACGATTTTTTTTCGCCGTTTTATTCCACTTCAAGTAAAAAGTGTGCCTGGTGTGTTGAAGTACTTGTCTCGTGATGTCACTAAATCCTGGATGATAATTTATCGATGTTGAAAATTTTGTAACTCCGTTAAAAAAAATCGTAGAGAGATGTTTCTTAGGTCATTTTAAAGCTTGAAATCTCCGCTTTCGAATCCTCTCGGGCATTTGTTTGCACAATTTTTTCACCCCGAGGTACCGACCAAAAATTGAAAATAGTCATTTTCTGACAATTTTTGTAATCCAAATATTTCCACAAAGTTCAACCATTTTTTCTCGTAACTAAGCCTAGCATAGATTCGTAGATTGAACTCTTCGCTTTCGAATAAGCCCAGAAACATTGCCATACGATTTTTCGTTCCCATTTTATCGTAGTTTGAATAAAAAATGTGACGCCAATTTGTAAAATTTCGAAAACGTAGCAATTTATCCAGAGCTATCTCGAGGTCGTCTCAGACCTTACTGCGTGCCATTAGTCACGAAAGAACAATGCCAGGTCTTAGATCTCTGATCTCGGGTCTTGCAAAATCATTGGAGGAATAAAGATCTAATGCCATTAGCTGGAATTCAGGACTATCATTACCGAAAATGCAGCTGCTGATCACGGAGAGTGCGATGCTATCTCAGAAGTTGTTCTACGCGTGTTTATAATCTGTTCGCCGGTTTCATTTGCTTGTTGGATGTCGCCGCGCCGATAGGACCGAGAAGAAGCGGCTGTCAACCGAGAGTTCCAATAAAAACGGATCTCGCGAAGGAATACAAATTTCACCGCACCGATCGATTCGTCGAAACAAAATTTTATATTTTAAAAATGGAGGTCTTATAAATTTCAAGCATTCCACTACACATACTTCATTTCAAAGTGTGGAAACGGAGCAACAAATTTTTGCTCGCTCTACCATCACAATCTTTCACTGCACGGTAATCAAAATTTTTTTGGCTACGCGGTGGAAAAATTGGAACTTCCATAACGTTATTTTTATTTAACCCCTTCGCTTACAATATCGTCTGAGAGACGCGATGAAGATTCTGAACAGAGTCTAATAAAGATGTATGTTATTAATTTCCTTTAAACCGAAATATAATTATATTTTATTGTTGTTAATGTAAAGCCATTGAAGGACATATAGACAAGCAACAGATTTACATTTTCTCATTTTTCTAAGAAATTGTGAACTACAAAGAAATTCTTATTACTAAAACCGTAAAATAAATCATAAGGCAAGGGGTTAACACCTGTTAACACTGTAAGCAGCTATAAGGCAAGCCAAGCCAAGCTTAGAGTAATTCTACTTTTCGGCAGCAGATGGCGCCACTCAAAATGTCAGATCCCAACACCATAGTACATTCTTCATACTGATCACCAGGAGGACTTTTCTACGCGTGTTTATAATCTGTTCGCTGGTTTCATTTGCTTGGTGGATGTCGCCGCGCCGATAGGACCGAGAAGAAACGGCTGTCAACCGAGAGTTCCAATAAAAACGGATCTCGCGAAGGAATACAAATTTCACCGCACCGATCGATTCGTAAAAACAAAATTTTATATTTTAAAAATGGAGGTCTTATAAATTTCAAGCAGTTCACTTCACATACTCCATTTCAAAGTGTCTCCAATTTCCTTTAAACCGAAATATAATTCTATTTTGTTGTTGTTAATGTAAAGCCATTGAAGAACATATAGACATGCAACAGATTTACATTTTCTCATTTTTCTAAGATATTGTGAACTACAAAGAAATTCTAATTACTAAAACCGTAAAATAAATCATAAGGCAAGGGGTTAACACCTGTTTCAACACTGTAAGTTTATACTGCACTTAACACCTGTTAACACTGTAAGCAGCTATAAGCCAAGCCAAGCCAAGCTTAGAGTATTTCTACTTTTCGGCAGCAGATGGCGCCACTCAAAATGTCAGATCCCAATACCATAGTACATTCTTCATACTGATCACCAGGAGGACTTTTCTACGCGTGTTTATTATCTGTTCGCTGGTTTCATTTGCTTGTTGGATGTCGCCGCGCCGATAGGACCGAGAAGAAGCGGCTGTCAACCGAGAGTTCCAATAAAAACGGATCTCGCGAAGGAATGCAAATTTCACCGCACCGATCGATTCGTCAAAACAAAATTTTATATTTTAAAAATGGAGGTCTTATAAATTTCAAGCATTCCACTACACATACTTCATTTCAAAGTGTGGAAACGTAGCAACAAATTTTTGCTCGCTCTACCATCACAATATTTCACTGCACGGTAATCAAAATTTTTTTGGCTACGCGGTGGAAAAATTAGAACTTCCATAACGTTATTTTTAATTAACCCCTTCGCTTACAATATCGTCTGAGAAACGCGATGAAGATTCTGAACAGAGTCTAATAAAGATGTATGTTATTAATTTCCTTTAAACCGAAATATAATTCTATTTTGTTGTTGTTAATGTAAAGCCATTGAAGAACATATAGACAAGCAACAGATTTACATTTTCTCCTTTTTCTAAGAAATTGTGAACTACAAAGAAATTCTAATTACTAAAACCGTAAAATAAATCATAAGGCAAGGGGTTAACACCTGTTAACACTGTAAGCAGCTATAAGGCAAGCCAAGCCAAGCTTAGAGTAATTCTACTTTTCGGCAGCAGATGGCGCCACTCAAAATGTCAGATCCCAACACCATAGTACATTCTTCATACTGATCACCAGGTGGACTTTTCTACGCGTGTTTATAATCTGTTCGCCGGTTTCATTTGCTTGTTGGATGTCGCCGCGCCGATAGGACCGAGAAGAAGCGGCTGTCAACCGAGAGTTCCAATAAAAACGGATCTCGCGAAGGAATACAAATTTCACCGCACGGATCGATTCGTCAAAACGAGTACAGGGTGCAACTCTACACCGCGTCTCGGGCTCTCTCCTCGGGAAAAACCATTTTCCGCTCGCGGAGATCCCGTCCGAATCGCGAGTGCACGCTCGCCGCATTATAAATTGAGATAGAGAAACGTATACACGTGAATAACCAATGCTGAAAGCTGTTGCGAGAGAAGGCGGATTCGAAGCTCTCGAAAGCGATTGTGCAACTTTTTCTTCGCCCTCTCCCTCGTCTCTTCTTTCACTCTGCCTTCCCACACCCGTCGTGTCCCCTCCCCTCTTCCTCTCTCTCTCTCTCTCTCTCTCTCTCTCTCTCTCAATCTTTCTCTCTCTTTCTCTTTTTCCCTCGCATCCTCTTTTGCGCGGCTCGCTTTCTTCGCGATCTCCTCCCGACTACCGATCGGATTCGTTTCGTCGGAAATTAAATACACAAGCGAAACCACCTACCCGATTCCGCTAGTCGCTCGTACGTACAGCTCCGGAAACCACACCCACCTACTTGTTGAGGAAGAGTTAAGGTGGAAACACTTATTTTATGTTGCCTGTTGTTACAGCGAAGAATTTAACGCCGACGCGAGAATATACTCCACTTCGGCCACCAGACGCGAGATAATGTTCGACGAATGATCGCTATAATTAACCCCTTGCCGTAACCCGCTAACTATTTCAATGAAAAATGTCCCGCTGACTTTAGAAGTTCCCAGGAATCACTGAACCCTTAAGTGATTGGAAATATTTAAAATATTGCAAGATTGTGAAAAAAAATCGTACGGTGGTCTACCTGGTCTCATTTTAAAGAGTGAAGTATCCGCTTTCGATGCCTCGAAGTCCTGTTTTTCTAACTGTTCTTAATTTTTTAACCCGCCATCGTAAGTAAAAATATTCGTTTTTGGAACAGTTTATTAATTCAACTATCTCTGACGAGTTCAAAAAATTTTTCTCGCGAGTCAAAGCATATTGGACTTGATCATTGAACCTTCGGCTTTCCAACGAGACCAAAAAAAGTGAGCTACGATTTTTTCCCCCCATTTTATGCCACTTTGAATGAAAAGTGTGCCGCTGACTTTCGAAGTGCCCAGGAATCACTGAACCCTTAAGTGATTGTAAAAATTTAAAATATTGCAAGATTGTGAAAAAAAATCGTACGGAGGTCTACCTGGTCTCATTTTGAAGAGTGAAGTATCCGCTTTCGATGCCTCCAAGTCATATTTTTTTAAATGTTCTCAATTTTTAAACTAGCCATCGTAAGTAAAAATACTCGCTTTGGAACATTTGTTTAATTCAACTATCTCTGAGGAGTTCAGAAAATTTTTCTTTCGAACAAAATCGCATAGCTCTTCGAGATTCAAGCTTCAGCTTTCCAACGAGACCAAAAAAAGTGAGCTACGATTTTTTCCGCCCATCTTATGCCACTTTGAATGAAAAGTGTGCCGATGACTTTCGAAGTGCCCAAGAATCACCGAACCTTAAGTGATTGTAAATATTTAAAATACTGCAACATTGTGAAAAATAATCGTACAGTGGTCTACCTGGTGTCATTTTGAAGAGTGAAGTATCCGCTTTCGATGCCTCTAAGTCCTGTTTTTCTAACTGTTCTTAATTGTTTAACCCGCCATCGTAAGTAAAAATACTCGTTTTTGCAACATTTCATCAATTCAACTATCTCTGACAAGTTCAAAAATTTTTTCTCGGGAGTAAAAGCATATTGGACTTCATCATTGAACCTTCAGCTTTCTATCGAGGCCAAAACCATCGACCTACGATTTTTCCTCCTCGTTTTATCGCGTATCGACTGATAAATGTCCCACTCAAATTTGAGAATCTTGTATCTTCGTGTAGGAAGGTAATTGTGACAGATATTTGCACAATGGAATATTTAGAATAATTCGATATAATAGATTTACATTGAATAGATACAAATTACAAGAACTAGAACCTTCAGTGAACTGAAAACACGGTACATACATCATTCAAATATTACAAACAAATCACCTCTATGGAAACCAACATATACTGGATCGTCCAACACATTTGGACACATATACCACAGTATATAATAAATTTTGTGGTTTCCGCGCACAGTTCGATCAATTATAGAAACAGCAAATTTTTCAGTTAAATGATGCAGTTAAATGATGCACCAGCACATGGTCCATAACTCCTTAATATTCCGTTTTATTGTTTTCCTTGTTCTCACAGCAAGTGTGTTTTTTTTCTTCTCCTCTTGCCGCTCTCTTTACACGGCTGTGTCGAAATATTATTTTTTGTTCAACTAATATTATATGTATATATTATTTTTCAGACGCAAAAATGTCTCTCTTGAAAATGATCCACATAGGGAACGAAACGTTGAGAAGAATGTTTAAATAATTGCAAATTTGCTGTTTCTATAATAAATCGAACTGTGCGCCGAAACCACAAAATTTATTATATACTATGGTATATGTGTCCAAATGTGTTGGACGACCCAGTATATGTTGGTTTCCATATAGGTGATTTGTTTGTAATATTTGAATGATGTATGTACGCGTCTTCAGTTCACTGCATGTTCTAGTTCTTGTAATTTGTATCTGTTCAATGTAAATATATTATATCTAATTATTCTAAATATTTCATTCTGCAAATATCCGCCACAAGATCCACCACAAAGCTTGAAGATCGGCGCTTCCTTTTCCCAAAGACTCGTAAAATTTTCCCGCGCCATTTTGTTCGGCCCTCCTAGGATCTCTAGAAGTTCTCCTCCAGAGAGCACAAGCTCTCGAAAAACTTGTGATTTCTATCGATCGAACTTTGAATTATGTTAGAGAAGATGTTATTGGAACTCGGGTCATTCACAATGTTTACGCGATACAAAGAGGCTGCAAATATATTCCTTGCGGAACCAAATATCAAAGCCTGCGAATTCATCTTTCAGTTTTTAAATGATTGTAAACTCCATCTCTAGCGTTTATTAAGACTGTCTGTACTTAAATTGTATGCCTAATGTATATGTAGGATCTCAGGAAAAAGGAATTGGTAGCCTATCGACTAACGCGCTCACCCACGGAACCCTTCCCCCCCTTCTTCCTAATTTCCTACGGTATTTGTGGTCTGGGGGGTCCTAATCCCACACTCGGCCGTCCTGCAGAGACATTCGCCCTCGAATGTTCATTACAGCGTCATCGTCTTTTTGTGTATGTTTGGCCTCAGCGCCATCAACACAACTTCTCCGCACTCGTCTCATAACTCGTATTTCGCAATTCGCACTTTTTCTCGCTTCGCTTACGTGCGACCTCTTCGCTACGCTCGCTTTGTTTTCGCCTTCGTCCGTTATCGTCGCCATTGTGCGGTGATCGGTGCTCCCCCCATCCCGGACGAGCCCCCAAGTGTAGGATCTCAGGAAAAAGGAAGGCACCGCGCGCCGGGAATCGAACCCGGGCCCCGGTATTGGTAGCCGATCGACTAACGCGCTCACCCACGGAACCCTTCCGGGGGGAAGAAGGGGTTCTTCCTAATTTCCTACGGTATTTGTGGTCTGGGGGGTCCTAATCCCACACTCGGCCGTCCTGCAAAGACATTCGCCCTCGAATGTTCATTACAGCGTCATCGTCTTTTTGTGTATGTTTGGCCTCAGCGCCATCAACACAACTTCTCGCACTCGTCTCATAACTAGTATTTCGCAATTCGCACTTTTTCTCGCTTCGCTTACGTGCGACCTCTTCGCTACGCTCGCTTTGTTTTCGCCTTCGTCCGTTATCGTCGCCATTGTGCGGTGATCGGTGCTCCCCCCATCCCGGACGAGCCCCCAAGTGTAGGATCTCAGGAAAAAGGAAGGCACCGCGCGCCGGGCCCTCGCATTGGTAGCCGATCGACTAACGCGCTCACCCACGGAGCCCTTCCCCCCTTCTTCCTAATTTCCTACGGTATTTGTGGTCTGGGGGGTCCTAATCCCACATATAATTGTGAAAGCCGGAATAAGATGTTATTTGCGCAAGGTTCGATCTTTTTGAAATTCGACAACAAATTTGCAATTTATTTAATACCCAACGTTTCGATCCAGGTGCGGATCATTATCAAGGGAATATTGCGTTTGCAGGGCACTATTTTTAATAAAACCAGAAAAAAGAATTATTTTGACGTAACGTTACGTTTGACCACGACGACACAATCACGTTGCCAACGTTTTACTCAGTTGTATTTAAAAATACAACTTGCAATTTGTATCTATTCAATGTAAATATATCTAATTATTCCAAATTATTCATTTTTGATCGAGAGGAATTTTACCTATACTACAGTCTTCACTGTAATCATAAAAAATAATATCTCTCCGTCTCATCGTTAGAGAACACTCTGCGACTGTTACGAAGACTTGAACGATCTGGTCCATTCATCAGTGGTTAGCAAACTGCACGACGCGATACAGGAAACAGCAACAGCAGCAGCAGCAGCAGCAACACTCGCGGGACGTTCGCGTATACATCGCGAAGTCCACGATCCGAATCTCATAGGACACGTTTACCGTGGCACGTATCACTAGTCCGTGTCGACCCAACCTTGTTGACTTCCACTCGCGTCCGTGCAACCCCTGTAACTGTAATATTACCTGATCCTGGTGCCCGGTTACGGGTACCTACCGGTGTAATATTCATTTCCTCCAGTAAAAGCCCTTTCAACGGCTCTTTCGGGCTCGGGATATCGGAAAAACGAGGCATTTCCGTTGGTAAATGTCACGGAGATAGGCGGACGGCTAGTGACCACATATTACCAATCAATTTGCCTCTGTCGATACTGGGAGACGCGACAGAGAGCGAGAGGCCGCATGAAATCGACTGTGAGCCAGCCAGGAAAGGGGTTGACAGAGACGCGGACATAGGCGTGGCCAGTGCGTATGGAAAAGTGGCCGTTCCATCATATTTAACTCGGATAGCCAATCATCCTTGTCACTGTTCGGGTGATAGATTATTTTAATCAAGTTACTACTCTCCTCCACCTCCCCCCCCCCCCATCCTCCTCCTCTTCTCTGAAACCCAATCATTCTCGCCAGAAGCAGACGATGGCGGAGAAACTGCGGGAACGTGTAAGGGTATACATAAAAATCAAATTATCCATCGCTTGAGAGAAAGGGAGAGAGAGTAAGAGAGGGTGAGAGAGGGGGAGGGGATGAGGACTAGGCTAAACTGGGAGCCTCGACCCGGAAACCATCGGTGCGTGGTCCGAGAATTTTCAATAATTCCCCGGGCTAAGTGGAAATTGGTAATTTCGCTCTTCGATAATCCATTTTTTAATGGGTCTGACGAGCGATTGATTCGTCTGGCAGCCGAAATCTTCTCGGGACCGGCTTTGTTGCTCCTCGCACAGGCCGACGGGAACGTGATTTACGGGGAGCTGCGGACTCGACGTGTTTTAATATTCGACAGGATGAAGGGTAGATTGAAAAAGTTCGGAAAATCGACTGGTACGCCGCGGACCGCTGTGCCGCTATCCGTTACGCGAAAGTCGGATCTGCGATGACCGAATCCTGTGCGCGTTTATACTCGGCCATTCTGTTGTGCCTAAATCTCGTCTGGATGGGGGTACGCAGTCAAATTAGGAGTCTGTAATACAAAAATGAAACAAATCACTTATTATACAAGACTAAACGATCTTAGAAATCACATAAATGAAATTTTTAGGAAACAGGTATTTGACAAAATTAACCCTTTGCACTCGGAGCTATTTCATCTAAAAAACCAAACATTTCTTGTAACTTAGAATATTTCCATCGTACATAATTTTTTTCATTATATGCGTACGAAGCTGATATAGTACTTCATACAATATTTAAATGTTTAGTAATTTATTACATATAAGCAAATTTAATCATGTAAACAATATTCTGAATAATGGTGTAGCAATTTGTAGTGGGGCCTCAGAGTCGCCATTCGAGTGCTAAGGGTTGAAAGGTATTACATACAAGAATATCATAATGAAGGAGCGGATCTTGAGTGGCAAAAATTTCCAAGTCCAGTAGATCGTCAAATTCAAACTTGAATTTTCTAGAATCGGAATTGGGCACTCAGAAATAACCCATTCATTTTTGTTAAACAAGAAAGAAAACACGATCTGCGATATATGTAAAGTACCAGTTAACATAAATCATTTAATAATAGAATGCAAGAAATATGAGAATGAAAGGAAAAATGCTAAGTTGCCTGGATCCTTATCCATTCTGTTAGGTTCGAAGGGATATATCGCCGGTCTTGCCCATTATTATCAAGGATACAAATGTGTATAAAATATTGTAAGAAAGTGTACCGTGTTGCTAATGACTTTTGATGTCGAAGCAACATTAAATAAATAAATAATAAAATAATATAATCTTGTACGGGGAATATCTGTTGTTGCTTCGTGACTCGACTGGAGATAACTGTTTTTGATTCAGTTTAAAATATTGTAAGTTAGCGTAAAAAAAAGTACGAGGCTGTTCGTTTGCTCAATTTGAAGGGTGAAGTCTCTAGTTTCGTGACCTGTATTATTATTATTTTTTAGAACGTTTTTAATCCATGATATGGATTAAATAGAAAGATTGTCGCTTTTTGCTGATTTTTTGAATGTAAATGTCCGTGCGAAGATTAAAGAATTTTTTTATGGAATAAAACGAGATCGGATTTATAGAGTGAAGTTTTAGCTTTCCAACGAGACCAGGAAAATCTATTTCAGATTTTTTTCTACGTCTTTTTATGCCACTTTGAACGGAAAGTGTGCCGCTGACTTTAGAAGTACCCAACAATCGCTGAACCTTAAGTGATTGTAAATATTTAAAATACTGCAATGTTGTGAAAAAAAATCGTACGGCGGTCTACCTAGTCTCATTTTAAAGATTGAAGTATCCGCTTTCGATGCCTCCAAGTCCTGTTTTTCGTAAATGTTTTTAAATTTTTAATTCGTCATCGTATGTAAAAATACTTGTTTTTGGAACATTTTTTTTAATTCAACTATCTCTGAGGAGTTCAGAAAATTTTTCTCTCGAACAAAATCGCATCGCCCTTCAAGATTCAAGTTTCAGCTTTCCAATGAGAGCAAAAAAATGGAGCTAGGATTTTTTCTCCCTATTTTATGCCACTTTGAATGAAAAGTGTGCCGCTGAAAAGTGCCCAAGAATCGCTGAACCTTAAGTGATTGTAAATATTTAAAATACTGCAACGTTGTGAAAAAAAATCGTACGGCGGTCTACTTGGTCTCATTTTAAAGATTGAAGTGTCCGCTTTCGATGCCTCGGAGTCATATTTTTCTAAATGTTCTTAATTTTTTAACCTGCCATCGTAAGTAAAAATACTCGTTTTTGGAACATTTATCGAAATCAAGTACCTCTTAGGAGTGTAAAAAATTTTTTTTGCGAGTGAAATCACATTGGACATGAAGAGTGAGGTTCTCACATTCCAAAGAGACTAGAAAAAGTGATCCACGATTTTTTTTCGCCATTTTATACCTCTTCCAATGAAAACTGTGCCCCCAGTGTCGGAATACTTGACTCGGGATATTACTGCGTCCTGGATAAAAATTTGTCAATGTTCAAAATATTGTAACATTGTTAAAAAAAATCGTAGGGCACTCTTCCTTAGCTCATTTTAAAGGGAGAAGAATCTACTTTCAACCCACATACGTTAATTCTTTCGAAAAAATTTGTTTCTCAAAATATGGACGAAAATGTAAAAACGGTCATTTTTCGATAATCTGTGTCATTCAATTGTCTGCACAGAATTGAAAAAATTTTTTTCTCAAATGAGCCCACAGCGTCGCTGTAGATTGAAGTCTTCGCTTTCCAACGAGACCAGAAAAATTGATCTGCGATTTTTTTTCGCCATTTTATACCACATTTAGTGAAAAATGTGCCTGGAGTGTCAGAATACTTGCCTCGGGGGGTCACTGTATCCCGGATAAAAATGTTTAAAATATTGTAACTCCGTTAAAAAAAATCATAGCGAGATGTTTCTTAGGTCATTTTAAAGCTTGAAATCTCCACTTTCGAATCCTCTGCTGCATTTATTTTCACAATTTTTTTACTCCATGCTACAGACCAAAAATTGAAAATAGTCGTTTTCCGAAAATTGTTGTAATTCACATATTTCCGCAATGCATAAAAATTTTTTTTCGTGACTAAGCCTAGCATATATTCCTAGATCAAAGTCTCCCCTTTCCAATAAGCCCAGAAACATTGCCGTACGATTTTTCGTTTCCATTTTATCGCAGTTTGAATAAAAAATGTCCCGCCAATTTGTAAAATTTCGTAAACGCAGCAATTTATCGAGAGCTATCTTCAGGACGACTCAGACTATACTGCTTACCATTAGCCGGAAAAGAACAATGTCAGGTCTCGAATCGGTCGTAGACATTGCCAGAAGCTGCTGAACTGGTTGGTCGAAGGTGGCATCATCTTCGAGGAGCTGTCTCTCCCTATACATCTTCGTCCTTTGGTTGGCTCCCCTAATGCGCTTTTATTTTCTCGGAATTGTCTCCCTGCGGCGCGATCTCTCCAGCCAGGCTCGGGACACGTGCAAGACCATTAATGTTTGCTCGGCAGTTTTTAGAAAACACGTCCCCTCGCCCGGGTCTCTGGATACACCGGCGGCTCCGTTCCGTAATTGCTGATCCCCGAGGTCTCGTAAAATTGTAGGCAACCCATGTGATTCATTCAGGCTCACGTTCACCGACAGCTCGGCGTTCGAACCGCTGTCCGAGGCGGTAGACACCCGGAAAGATATTTTGGCCGAAGTCAGTAATTTTCGGCACGTGATATGGTCATTCGTTCCCGGAAATTGGAGCCGTTAATGGACGGAGGGGGTGACAGCTGTTTCATTCGCTGGCCCGGATGTAATTGCCCGGTAATCATTTATTTATGCCCTATTGATTTTTTATTTGCCCGGCCAGGACCGGCCCGGCATGAATACATTGACCGGGAAGGCGGCTACTTTGCAGTAACATTCGTTCCAGCATCGATCAATTACGCGGCCACTTCAATTCGAACAATGGAGGAACGAATTGAATGCGTTTTACCTGTGGGGAATCGGCCCATTGTCTGCGGTACCATTAATTGGGATTTTTACTAACGTGAACCGGATGCAGACCCAGCCTGATCCTGGGAGAACGTTGCTCGAGCCTAACCTGAACTTCGCTTGCGCCAGACTCGAGCCTAATCTGCGCGCGGTATAAGCTTTTACTGATTTAGATCTACCGCAGACCTAACAAACACGGTTCCAGCAAATGCTAATGGCCGTTCAGGATGCTGAGAAACTTGGGACATTACGTACCGGGGCGATTAAGACGCGATCTCGGTGCGAACGATCAGAAAAAAATGATTTTATAAATTTATTTATAGATTGTTTATAATAATTTTTCATATAAAACGTTCACTAGCATGTTGGTGACGTTTTTCTGATTAGAACGAGTCCAAACACGACACACTTACGATCGCATTTACTCGAGTAAATCACGATTCAAAATTTCTCGAATATTCAAAATGACAGTAATCATAGTGAAGGTCCAACTACAAATTTGATCCGAATGGCGTCGTGTTTGGGCTCATTTTAATCAGGAGAACGTTGCTCAAGCCTAACTTGAACTTTGGCTGCGCCAGACTCGAGCCTAATCTGCGCGCGGTATACTGCTCGGAAGCTTTTACTGATTTAGATCTACCGCAGACCTAACAAACACGATTCCAGCAAATACTAATGGTCATTCAGGATGCTGAGAAACTTGGGACATTACGTCCCGGGGCGATTAAGACGCGATCTCGGTGCGAACGATCAGAAAAAAATGATTTTATAAATTTATTTATAGATTATTTATAATTATTTTTCATATGAAACGTTCACTAGCATGTTGGTGACGTTTTTCTGATTAGAACGAGCCCAAACACGACACACTTTGGACCGCATTTACTCGAGTAAATCACGATTCAAAATTTCTGGAATATTCAAAATGACAGTTCGCATAGTAAAGGTCCGACCACAAATATGATCCGAAAGGCGTCGTGTTTGGGCTCATTTTAATCAGGAGAACGTTGCTCAAGCCTAACTTGAACTTTGGCTGCGCCAGACTCGAGCCTAATCTGCGCGCGGTATACTGCTCGGAAGCTTTTACTGATTTAGATCTACCGCAGACCTAACAAACACGATTCCAGCAAATACTAATGGCCATTCAGGATGCTGAGAAACTTGGGACATTACGTCCCGGGGCGATTAAGACGCGATCTCGGTGCGAACGATCAGAAAAAAATGATTTTATAAATTTATTTATAGATTATTTATAATTATTTTTCATATGAAACGTTCACTAGCATGTTGGTGACGTTTTTCTGATTAGAACGAGCCCAAACACGACACACTTTGGACCGCATTTACTCGAGTAAATCACGATTCAAAATTTCTGGAATATTCAAAATGACAGTTCGCATAGTAAAGGTCCGACCACAAATATGATCCGAAAGGCGTCGTGTTTGGGCTCATTTTAATCAGGAAAACGTCACGAATATGATACTAACAATTTCAATTAATTACAATTAATTCCACCCAAGATATTTTCAAGTTTTAAACAAATTGGACTAATTTAATTCGAAATTTGTGTTCCTACCTCAACTAACGTCTTCCGAAGATTTCTTCGTTCCTTCCCGTGTAGTTTGCGAGCTATTCCACAGTGGATGGTGTCTTCGGTTATTTTTGAACAGTGTGTCGCGTTGCTCTCGAGGGGGGATGCGAAACAATTACGAGCGAGCATCGAACGCAGGTGCATCGCGGGGTCGCGCGAGTGAAAAGTTGTTCCCATTGGCTCGGGTTCTCGGCGGCCACGTACGAGGCGACGTTATTAAAACGGAAGGCATTACTTTTTCCCCCGGATGGTGGGAGGAATTATCCTTACCTCCGCGGCGCGACCTGTTCGCGCAGTGTCCTTTTAAGCTACCGCGTCGAAACCGGTGAGAGGTTGACTCAGCGGTGGTTTGGGGAACAGTAATTAATTAGTAATTATATTAGTGGCACCGGAGGAAAAAGCAAAGCTAGCTGCGCGAAATGGCAGTCCACCACCCCCCCTCCCCTCCCCCGGTGCACCGTCGTAACTACCCCAACCCCCACGCCCCCATAACTTTGCTTTCTGACTTAACTCCAATTTCTGCTAATTATATCGTGGCTACCTCCTTCGCGACCTCTGTCCCACGACCCTCTTTTCGCCAGGAGTCTTGCGCGCGCGTGTGTGTGTGTGTTTGAGTGTGTGTGCGTAGAATATTGTGCACACGAACGGGGTGGAAACACGGATTACCTCGTGAGACGATGATTTCCCTTTTCTTTTTTTTTTTTCCCCCTAATATCGTGGAACCCAAGAGCCGAGCGCGGTCCGTTTATCTCGGGACGAAAGAGGAAATAATTAGGGTCGAAGGGAAGATAGGGGCGGGGCCTAGGAGCCCCGCATTTTCCCGGATCTCCTCGCGGATTAATTCTAACGGACCATTGTTCTTTCATTTGGAAATGAATATCGTTTGCGGCTCGCCCGTGTGGAACGACCGTCTGCCAAAGAAAATGAAAAATAATAATTCACGGGAACTGATGTGTATTCGAAGATTGAAGTCTTCGGTTTATAACGAGCCCAGGAAAATTGTTCTACGATTTTTCGTTTGATCGCAGTCCGAGTGAACAATTTCCCACCGCCATGACCTTTACTCAAGAATGACTGTACCTTGAGTGATGGTCGATATTTAAATTACTGCAACTTTGTGAAAAAAAATCGCACTGCAGTCTATCATAGCTCATTTTAAAGAGTGAAGTCTCTGCTTTCAAATTCCACAAGATAAATTTTTGCTGCATTTTTTGCCGTGAAATATGGACGGGAATGTAAAAAAGGTCATTTGGGGGACATTTTTCGAACTCAAACATCCCTACGAGAGTCAAAAATTTTTTTTCGTGAATTGGATCACGGTTGATCCAAAGATTGAAGTTTTGGCTTTGCAACGAGACCGAAAAAATTGATCTACGATTTTTTTTTCGATTTCTATGCCAGTTTGAGTGAAAAGTGTTCCCCCAGTGTTGGAATATTTGCCTCGTGGAGTCACTATATCCCGGATGAAAATTTGTCGATATATCATATATCACAACTTCGTAAAAAAAAATCGTACGGGGATGCTTCTCATCTCATTTTAAAGCTCTCAATCTCCTCTTTCAATATCTCTGCGTTATATTCTGTTTAAAAAATCTCTACGCTACAAAATCGGAGGGAGATTGAAAATAGTCGTTTTTTGACAAATTTACAGATTCAACTGTCCCCACAATGTTTAAAAAATTTTTCTCGAAATTGAGACTACCTTTTTCTTCAAGAATGAGGTTTTCCCTTTCCAACGAGCTCAGGAAAATTGTTCTACGATTTTTCGTTTCCAATCTATGCCATTTTTAGTAAAAAGTGAGCCTCCAGTGTTACCTACTGGGCTCAGTGCATCCTGGATGACAATTTGTCTCTGTTTAAAATATTGTAACATTGTTAAAAAAAATCGTAGGTCCATGTATCTTAGCTCATTTTAAAGCTTGAAATCTCCACTTTCAAACGCTCGAAGAAATTCTCTTGAAGAATTTTTCCCCCCCGAGGTACCGATCAAAAAGTGAAAATAGCCATATTCCAACAATATTTCATATTGAAATGTCTCGGCAACGTTCAAAAAATATTTTCCCAGAACGAGACTGCCGTCAGTTCGAAGAATAAAGTCTTCTCTTTCCAACGAGTTCAAAAATATCTGCCCACGATTTTTCGCTCGCGTGTTACGGCACTCTGAACGAAAAGTGTACGCGTATTCGTAAAGCACAGTAACCCCGCGATCTAAGTCCCGGCAGAGACCCGAAGAGGGCTTACATCGCGGGGTTACTATATAACGGTCCCTCCCCTGTGCAATCGTCTTCAGAAATAAATGAGAAATAATAGAGTGCTCCATGGAGGTCTGTCAGTCTCGCCACGGTCGGTCGCTTCTCTTCACCGAGCTAATTCGGCACTGTCTTGCCCATTTCCCCGAGCTTTCCTTCCACCTCGATGTCAATGCTCGGCACGGCCACGAGTAGAAGTAATCCGTTCCCGCGGCGGATTGAAAGTGAAACGGGGGGAAAAACAGTTCTCCGTAAAGCGGAAAGAAATTTTCAGAGTCGGCGTCCCGGGGACTCAAGGTAACCTACGCTCGATCCCTGTGCCACGGCGAGATGCTCTCAAGAAAATACATGTTGAGGAGTGGGAGGGAACCACGACGTTATAAAGTAATGACGATAATGGTCGACGGAAACGCGGCACGGTTCCCTGAGCCCGGGGAACAACCGTCCTCCGGGGGGGCGAGCAGAAGCTTCTTGTCGACCCGTTTCCATACTTTTAAACAATTGGAACGAATTTGCGAAAGGGGCTCCTCCGGGTGGCGCCGCCCGCCACGTCCCTGGCCCGTGGCTCTTGTTAAACCATGTTTTCCTCTCAGAGCTATGCAACCCCCGTGCCCGGCGAAATCCCGAGCGAATATTTCGAATGCTTTCGACGGCGAGCTTGAGACGAGCTTGTAAAAATGGGGAATCTTCTTAGAAAGATCGGATTATCAACCGTCGACGGGGTTGAGGAGTGGGGGAGCGTCAATTTCACCCTCCTCCGAGCCATCTCACAGGTTTCAGGTTGTAGCAGTGAGGATTACTGGGAGGGGGGGGGGGGAGGCGATGCGGGCGGTCGCGATTAAGCATTGTTTGTTGGAAGCATTTTGCATTTAATAAATCCGGAACGTTCCGGAATCCCGGCACCATCCCGGTATCCTATCCCCGGCGACGATTTCTTGGCGACTACGGCCAGCTCTGAGATACACTCGCCCAGGTACGTAATCCTCGGGTATCCTCAGCCCCCTCTACATCGTATTTTTGTTTCCGCGATTACTTCTCTGGGTTATTGCGAGACGAGCTCCGCAGGATGGGGAATATTATTGCTCTCGGGCCGAGGTTCGCGTACATTAAGATGATTTGCGGCCGAAACGAAAGGAGGACTTCCAACCCGTGCACCCTAACAGAGAAGAGAGGGAGAGAGAGAGAGAGAGCCTGGTTTGATGAATGGACGAGCGAACCGCCGGCTTGTTTCCGCATGATTTATAAACGGAGGTCGTGAGATTTTTTTTTTAAGAGCGGTGTCGAAGGTTATAGTGACGTGTAGCGACGTGTTTAGGGGACCGGGATTCACTGAGATGTTGATTGTGATTATTTTTGGGCTGCGCGGTGTGTTGGGGATTTGTGGACATAGGAGATAAATGTTATTGGCGTTTGCTATGATAATTATAGTGATTTTATAAGTTCTTAGAATGTTTCGGGTGGTCTGGTGAAGATACCTGAGAAATTTCAGGTCGAGCGGACGACTGGTTTCAAAAATATGGGGCGAATTGTATCGATACTGCACTTTGTGGACACAGGAGATAAATGTTATTGGCGTTTGTTATGATAATTGTAGTTATTTTATAATTTTTTAGAATGTTCGATGCGGTCTGGTGAGGAGACGTGAGAAATTTCAAGTCGATCGGACGACTGATTTCAAAAATATGTGGCGATACTGCACGATTTTGTCACATTTTGTTAACAATCTTTAGCGAAACGGCGAATTTTGAAAGTATCTGTGCAATTATTGTTCCGTACGTTTGTGGGACATTGTATTGAAGATATTTGCAAAGTTTCGGGTCAATAGGATACCTGGATGTAAAGATATGGTTGATAATGTGTTGAAAATTGATACCAGCGCATGGGTGGAATAATATTATTCCGGTGATAAGGCTTTCGTTTCTAATGATAACTCTACGAAACTTAGATTAATCTATTCCTGACATTTTTCCGGTTAAAATGATACCCAACACGACGCAATTTCGATCACAGTTACCTTTTAAATCCACGAAATAGTGGAACCTCGATTATCCGAACTGATCTTTAAATCACGATTTTGCGAATAATAGAACAGTTGTGTATGCACAGTGTTCGATGAAATCATTACTCAATTGTACAGTAAATCATGTTGTATAGACAGATTGGTTTTTCGTTTTGTAGAAAAATGAAATTTTATTCGCATAATCTTTGCATTGTACCTGTCGTCCAGAATTTGAACTAGCAATGGAAAAATCATGTGATTAGAATGAGTTGTGGTTAGGTCGATCGTACGTTAGGCCACGAACTAATCACAACTCATTCTATTCACATGATTTTTCCATTACTAGTTCAAATTCTGGATGACAACTACAACTATAAAATTTCGTTTTCTACAAAAAAGGGCTCTGGATATTTTGCCATATTTCGCACAGTTACCGAGATATTTGCAAATCTATAAAAAACAGGAAATCTACTTTACCGGCTAAACCAGGCCAATAGGAAGTAATCCCAAGAACACAAATATAACCTCAAAACGAGGGGGCGGAAATCGTACTCGTGCCGTGCCCTGCTCTGAACCAACACATTTCTCAAACTCGTCCCCCCCACCACCGCGACACTCTGTCCCCCACACATACAACGCAGTGATAGTATATGGTCTCGGTTTTCCCGCGCATGCGCGACGATTTTAGCGTCATTAAAGTACAAAGTTGGGCTAAAATGTTGTACCTTAGCCACCCCGCATAGTTTCGCAAATTTTCTTTCGATTTTCAAATATGAATTGACAAGTATCTCCTTCTCCAATACTAGTTGCCATTATGAAATCGACTATATTAACATTAACTTACCAAAATTTCGAAGTACGATCGTCTCGTCGTGTCGTCTTGCACTCTTCTGTACGCTTCCCCGCCAATAACAGTTCTCCCCTACTTTCCCAACAAACATAAGACGTACGGTACGTTCCTGCATTTAGTCGCGCATGCGCAAAAAAACCGAGACCATATACCATCACTGATACAACTTCCGTCGCTCTGCATCGCCACTTTAAATCGTTTCGGAGGTGTCGGCGGCGCATCGGCCGTATTATAGATACAACAACTTATTACCACGGGTCTCCGTTCAAAAAAACGAAACGAAAAAAGCAAACAAACGTAAAAGAGTAGTAAACACAAAGAACAACAGTGGTGGGGGCACGGAGGTGGGGAGGAGGATGCGCGACGGCAGCATCGATGCGGGCCAGTCACCGTGAACAAAAAACGACGAACACCAACGCGGAGAACTGTCGTCGAAACTTTGCGCTCGGCCGACAAAAGAGCCGATCGAGCGGTCTTTACACGGGCCGAGTGACCCGCCAGACCGTTTCCCACCCGGTCGACGCGCTTTGAATATTCTCCCCCGCTGGATTATATACCGTGCTTTTATTTATCGATCCTTTGGCCGTGGCAGATTAAAAAAATGTAAAAATTCCCTCACCATCGTCCCCTCTACCTCGCCTTGCTCCTCCTACCTCGCCCCCCCCCCCCCCACTCCCCACTCTGCCACTACTAAACTGAACTGAACTGTACACAGGCGTGTGCGCGTCTCTTGTGTGTTTCAGGGTGCGAGTTCCCGGCGGAGTGGAACGGCCGGTGGTTTCAATCGGGGACCGTGGGTCTGGTGACGGTGAACGGGTCCAACATGACCAGCAAGGGCGTCTGCATCGACTCGAAGGGCGACAAGTTCCTCATACAGGACATGTGAGTCTCGTTTGAATTTCAAGTGAAATATATCGGTTTCCTATTGTACGCGGCTATGGAACGATGCATGGATCTCGAATATTTCATCCTTTCGCGCACACAAACACTTCCTCGCACAATCCCCATCCCACCACCACCACCACCATCGCCACCCTCATCGGCCGTTTCGTTCGAGCTTTTATTAATTAACTTCACCCTTCCTTTCTTGCATCCACCGCACCCCCGGTCCGCTTCCACCATCACCATTGACAAAGTGCCCCGGGGGCGACGTGCCAACCGGAAAGTACCGTATAAAATGTTTCCACTGAAATTCAAGGGTGGCGGGAGTGGGGGACGTGGGCCGGTAAAGCGAAGCCATCAGTAGATTTTCGTGAAACAGTATCGCGCGTAATAAAGGATTATAGTCTTGATCTATCACCGATTCTATATAGAGTTCCGTCCTCGGACACAGTGACGGTACAGTATTTCATCGATAATTGTCCAAACCACGGGTCCGGCCAGGGACAATTATGTGTGAGGGATACTATTCTTTGACTTGTGCCGAACGTAGAAATGGAATGAGAACCTCGAGGCGGCCTCGGTCGCCGAGAAATGTAAACATGATACAGATCGGGTGTATCGGTGTGAGACCACTACTAATACGATGGCAAAACTTCTTTATTTTTCATAATTTTGTTGATGGAACTTTCGCCAAAATATTCTTGATATTTTTCTAATGAAATTGATACCAAAAATGATATAATTTCGATGATATATATACATATTCGATATATATATATATATATATATATATATATATATATTCGATATATATATATATATATTCGATATATATATATATATATATATATATATACATATTCGATATATATATATATATATATATATATATATATATATCATCGAAATTATATCAGTTTTGGTATCAATTTCATTAGAAAAATATCAAGAATATTTTGGCGAAAGTTCCATCAAAAAAATTATGAAAAATAAAGAAGTTTTGCCATCGTATTAGTAGTGGTCTCACACCGATATATATATATATATATATATATATATATATATATATATATATATACGTTACGGTAGATGTGATTAATTCGGTGATTATGTATAATTACCGGTTATTATACATATATCACTAGGTTTACGGAGCACTAAAATTGATTATTTTACATTGCTTTATAAAAATAATAAAATTGTATTTACTTAGATCTTCAGCGATTTTTATTGTAATATGTACACAAAATATAAATCTATTTAATAATTCCTCACGAATGCCTCCTTACACTCTCAATAATGGTAAATTAAAAATTTTTGAATCCGCCATTTTGACGGGCCCCGTAAATCTAGTGTTAACGAAGGAAAATTGCTGTATCGTTTTATATATTAGGAGGTCTAGTGAGCTAATGAGAATTCAGTGCAGCGGGTTATTTATCGAAATTTTCTCTATTTGTTCCTTTGACGCGTGAAACATTCCGGGAGGAATGAAATTCGAGGAAAGTAGTACAATCAACGATAAGACGCGACCCGGATGAGCGAGCCTTTATTCCGTTTCGTTTTATCTTTCGTTCGTGAGATTCTTATATTCTGGAGTGACCTTAATATCCAAGTAAAGAAGAATGAGAAGACGTTAGGAGATCATCTTATGCACTTTACGAAAATTCTATTCCTCTGGCATCGTTGCTTCCTACCAAGAAATAGATAACGTCTAACGACCGAAGGATGGTTCTACAGATAAAGAGATAAGGCCGAGCCAAAATGGATATATTGTGTGCCGATAATTCCTTTTGTTTCGTTCAGCTCCCGGTTTCAGCATGACCCTCAACGATAATCCTTTCCTGCGTGAACCAATCGACGTTCACGCTAATGTTCTTGGTTAACGTCAGTGGCACACGTCCCATTCAAATTGGCATAAAATGGCAACAAAAAATCGTAGAACAATTTTTCTCGGCTCGTTGGAAAGCGAACACTTCATTCTTTGGAAGAACTTGCATCTCAGATGCGACAAAAAATTTTTGAATCCCGTAGGGATATTTAAGTATGAAAAATTGATAAAAAATGACAATTTTCACATTTTTGTCAGCATCTCGGGAAAAACATTTTCTTCAAAAAATAGCTTCGAGGCTTTGAAAGCAGAGATTTCAATCTTTAAAATGAGCTAAGAAACATCCCCGTACGATTTTTTTTAACGAAGTGACAATACTTTCAATATGGACCATCAGTCATGATTTACTGATCCTCGAGTGATTGTAACGTCAGTGGCACACGTTCCATTAAAATTGGCATAAAATGGCAAAAAAAAATCGTAGAACAATTTTTCTGGACTTTTTGGAAAGCGAACACTGCATTCTTCGGAAACACTTTGGTCTCAGATCCGTTAAAAAATTTTTGAATCCCGTAGGGATATTTAAGTACAAAAAATTTGGACAATTTTCACATTTTTGTCGGTATCTCGGCGAGAAAATATTTTTCAAAAAATACCTTCGGGACATTGAAAGCGGATATTTCAATCTTCAAAATGAGCTAACAAACATCCTCATACCATTTTTTTTAACAAATTGACAATACTTTCAATATGGACCATCACTCATGATTTACTGATCCTCGAGTGATTGTAACGTCTATGGCACACATTTCATTCAAATTGGCATAAAATGGCAACAAAAAATCGTAGAACAATTTTTCTGGACTTTTTGGAAAGCGAACACTTCATTTTTCGGAAACACTTTGGTCTCGGACCCGTTATAAAATTTTTGAATCCCGTAGGGATGTTTAAGTATGAAAAATTTATAAAAATCGACAATTTTCACATTTTTGTCGGCATCTCGGCGAAAAAATATTTTTCACAAAATACCTTCGGGGCTTTGAAAGCGGATATTTCAATCTTTAAAATGAGCTAACAAACATGCTCATACCATTTTTTTTAACGAATTGACAATATTTTCAATATGTACCATCACTCATGATTTACTGATCCTCGAGTGATTGTAACGTCAGTGGCACACGTTCCCTTCAAATTGGCATAAAATGGCAACAAAAAATCGTAGAACAATTTTTCTGGACTTTTTGGAAAGCGAACACTGCATTCTTCGGAAACACATTGGTCTCAGATCCGTTAAAAAATTTTTGAATCCCGTAGGGATATTTAAGTACAAAAAATTTACAAAAAACGACAATTTTCACATTTTTGTCGGCATCTCGGCGAAAAAATATTTTTCAAAAAATACCTTCGGGACATTGAAAGCGGATATTTCAATCTTCAAAATGAGCTAACAAACATCCTCATACCATTTTTTTTAACAAATTGACAATACTTTCAATATGCACCATCACTCATGATTTACTGATCCTCTCGCGATAGTAACGTCAGTGGCACATTCAAAATGTTATAAAATTGCAACGAAAAATCATGAATCAATTTTTATCGTCTCGCTACAACACCATAGCTTCCAACTTCAAATCCATGCTAATACCAATGGCGAAAAAAATGTTCCAAATCGTCCTATATTCGGCGAAACACGTCCCAGGGCCCGGATTGGTGCACATTGCACACAACCGACCATTGAAAAATCGCCTGCACCGATCATTGGACGTTCGCCACCGTCGAGCGTCCAGCGGACGATATCACCGATGATATCAGTTTGTCTAGCGTGTCTGGGATCGTGGTACCGGGCGGTATCGCCGGTCGAAGAAGAAATTTCTCTGCGGTTGGTGTTCTCGTCGTCTTGTCGCGGCTTATCACTGATCGCGGCAGCTTAGGGCGATTCCTGAACGGCGAACGCTTTAAGCTTCGTCACGATAGGTGGTACGGACGAAAAGTAGCGATGTGCGTAGATACTGTCTCCTGGTACGGCAACGAGTGCTCCTTCCGCGAAATTGGATCCGGGCCCGCGTAAGTTGTGGATAACGAGTGCTCCGATTTAGAGATTTCGTTGTCGGGTTTGTTGGAGGGGCGGCGGGAGGGGTGAGGCGGTCGAAGAGGAGGGGGGGAGGAACGAGGGAAGAAAGCGGGCCGTGTAGGAAGCGGAATCGATACCCGCCGAAATGTATTCCCCGCGCCAGGACCTCCTGGGAAGAATTCATTTTCTGGTTTGCGCGTAATGTTTGCCGGCGGGGGGCCGTTTTTTCGGGACGCTGGAAATCACCGTACGCCGTGTCGAATTTGCCGTGGAAGGGTTTGTAAATAAACGGCGGGAAACCAAGCAGCAACCGCCGCGGATCGACAGAAAGCGAAAGAAAGAAAATTCTGTATTGTTTGATCAACCTCGAACGGTGTTTGGACATCTCCGAGCGTGGCTCGAACATTACTGTTCCCATCGCGTTTCATTCGACCGCCCCCCCCCCCCCCTGCCGCACGCCGCCCCTGGTCCGATGGAAATTAAACGTCCCGGAGTACAATTTCGTTCGACCTAATTGCGCATGAAATTTGTATGAAAAATTAATACACGTTTTCCGTACCGGTTCGCCGGTGTATAGAGGGGTGGGGGCGTGAGTACGAACAGGGGGTTGTATCTTTTTGGGCGAGAGCAAACGGACAGTTTCAAACAATGAAAATTGGAAATTTTTGAAAAAAATCTCCCGGCGTGCACACGCCCTATCGATAGAATTATTACTCGATTAAAAGCGCGCCACTATAAAAAAAAAAAAAAAAAAACAAATCGGCTCCGTTTCTCCGGGACCGGGCGTTTTGTTGTAGCTCAATTCTCGAAACCCAATTAATTTTGTTTGAACGGCGCTTTTTCCAATTTAGCACGGTGGGCTCTCTCCCACCCCATCGAACGCCCTCCTACTGCATTCGCAGCCTCGCTGTGTGCCTTTTACAGGAAGTAAGATTGGAGTGTGAGCCTGTGTGCAGCGGGTTCCTGAAACTCGTGGACGAACCTGATCGTCTGGAGAAAATTCAGTCTCGGAAAAGGAAGACTTTAAATTTTCTGAAACATTGTCGGACGTATTTATAATATTGTAATTTTCTGACAAACGGTCGCAGGACAATGAACCTGGGCTCATTTTAAAGCTTGAAACCTCCTCTTTCGGAGGCTTTAAGGTATTTTGTTGTAGCATTTCGTTATCCTGTGATACGGACCAAAAAGTGAAATGAGTCGGTTATGGAAGGTTTTTCAAATTCAGGAACTTCTGAGTAGTCGAAAATTTTTTTTTTCTGAGTGAAATTATACTGGATTTGAAGAACGAAGTGTTCGCTGTTCAACGAGATAAAAAAAATGAGCTACGATTTTTTGTTGCCATTTTGTAACACTTTTAATAGAACGTGTGCCACTGACGTTATAATCACTCGAGGTTCAGTAAATCATGAGTCGTGGTTCATATTGAAAGTAATGTCAATTCGTTAAAAAAAATCCTACAGGGATGTTTCTTAGCTCATTTTAAAGATTGAAATCCCCGCTTTCAATGTCCTGAAGGTATTTTTTGAAAAATATTTCTTCGCCGAGATACCGACAAAATTGTGAAAATTGTCGTTTTTTGTAAATTTTTCATACTTAATTATCCCTACGAGATTTAAAAATTTTTCGACGTATCTGAGATCAAAGTACATTCATAAAATAATGTGTTCTCTTTCCAACAAGCCCAAAAAAATTGTTCTACGATTTTTTCTTGCCATTTTATGCCAATTTGAATGGAACGTGTGCCACTGACGTTATAATCACTCGAGGTTCAGTAAATCATGAGTCGTGGTTCATATTGAAAGTAATGTCAATTCGTTAAAAAAAATCGTACGGGGATGTTTCTTAGCTCATTTTAAAGATTGAAATCCCCGCTTTCCATGTCCTGAAGGTATTTTTTGAAAAATATTTTTTCGCCGAGACACCGACAAAATTGTGAAAATTGTCGTTTTTTGTAAATTTTTCATACTTAATTATTCCTACGAGATTCAAAAAATTTTTAACGCATCCGAGGCTAAAGTACTTTCATAGAATAATGTGTTCTCTTTCCAACAAGCCCAAAAAAATTGTTCTACGATTTTTTCTTGCCATTTTATGCCAATTTGAATGGAACGTGTGCCACTGACGTTACAATCACTCGAGGTTCAGTAAATCACGATTGATGGTCCATATTGAAAGTATTGTCAATTCGTTAAAAAAAATCGTACGGGGATGTTTCTTAGCTCATTTTAAAGATTGAAATCTCCGCTTTCAAAGCCTCGAAGGTATTTTTTGAAGAAAATTTTTTCGCCGAGATACCGACAAAAATGTGAAAATAGTCGTTTTTTGTAAATTTTTCATACTTAATTATTCCTACGAGATTCAAAAAATTTTTAACGCATCCGAGGCTAAAGTACTTTCATAGAATAATGTGTTCTCTTTCCAACAAGCCCAAAAAAATTGTTCTACGATTTTTTCTTGCCATTTTATGCCAATTTGAATGGAACGTGTGCTACTGACGTTACAATCACTCGAGGATCAGTAAATCACGATTGACGGTCCATATCTAAAGTATTGCCAATTCGTTAAAAAAAATCGTACGGGGATGTTTCTTAGCTCATTTTAAAGATTGAAATCCCCGCTTTCCATGTCCTGAAGGTATTTTTTGAAAAATATTTTTTCGCCGAGACACCGACAAAATTGTGAAAATTGTCGTTTTTTGTAAATTTTTCATACTTAATTATTCCTACGAGATTCAAAAAATTTTTAACGCATCCGAGGCTAAAGTACTTTCATAGAATAATGTGTTCTCTTTCCAACAAGCCCAAAAAAATTGTTCTACGATTTTTTCTTGCCATTTTATGCCAATTTGAATGGAACGTGTGCCACTGACGTTACAATCACTCGAGGTTCAGTAAATCACGATTGATGGTCCATATTGAAAGTATTGTCAATTCGTTAAAAAAAATCGTACGGGGATGTTTCTTAGCTCATTTTAAAGATTGAAATCTCCGCTTTCAAAGCCTCGAAGGTATTTTTTGAAGAAAATTTTTTCGCCGAGATACCGACAAAAATGTGAAAATAGTCGTTTTTTGTAAATTTTTCATACTTAATTATTCCTACGAGATTCAAAAAATTTTTAACGCATCCGAGGCTAAAGTACTTTCATAGAATAATGTGTTCTCTTTCCAACAAGCCCAAAAAAATTGTTCTACGATTTTTTCTTGCCATTTTATGCCAATTTGAATGGAACGTGTGCTACTGACGTTACAATCACTCGAGGATCAGTAAATCACGATTGACGGTCCATATCTAAAGTATTGCCAATTCGTTAAAAAAAATCGTACGGGGATGTTTCTTAGCTCATTTTAAAGATTGAAATCCCCGCTTTCAATGTCCTGAAGGTATTTTTTGAAGAAAATTTTTTTCCCGAGATGCTGACAAAAATGTGAAAATAGTCGTTTTTTGTAAATTTTTCATACTTAATTATTCCTACGAGATTCAAAAAATTTTTAGCGCATCTGAAACCAAAGTACTTCCAAAGAATGAACTGTTCGCTTTCCGTCAAGCCCAAAAAAATTGTTCTACGATGTTTTGTTGTCATTCTGCACTATTTTCAGTAAAAAGCGTGCCCCTACTATTGGAGTACTCGACTCCTGCAGCCAGTACATCCCACATAAAGATTTGTCGACCTTCAAACTATACTAATTTCGATAAACAAAATCATAGCATGATATTCCCGAGCTCATTTCAAACCTAAAATCTCCTCTTTCAACATATCGAAGCTACAACTCGATAAAATTTTTCTTCACTGAATCACAGCGCTAAGTGTAAAAACAATACTCTTTTAAAAAACTTTCTAATACAAATGCCTGTCCAGAGGTTAAAAAATGTTCTTCCCAACTAGATCCACCACAAAACTTGAAGATCCACGCTTCCTCTTCCCAACGACTCGTAAAATTTTCCCGCGCCATTTTGTTCGTCTCTCCTAGGACCTCTAGAAGTTTTCCTCCAGAGAGCACAAGCTCTCGAAGAACGTTCGGAAATCGAATGTCTCGTAAAACGCGACTGACTATAGTTGCCAGTGAAATTAGGAGGCTGTAAAGTCAATCAAATTGAAGACTTTTACGACAACGGTATGGCTAACAGCATTACACTTGGAACGATACTGTGCGAGAAATCTCAATATCAAACGCTTGTAGACTGAATCGAACAACACTCGTAACTCGATACAAAGACACCACAGTGTCGTCGGCTGACGTTCTCGTTGATATGCAAATGTGACGGGATGGCGGCAAAGAAGTCGGTGGAGGAAGAGGAGGGGAAACAAGTTGGGGAGGGGAGGAAGAAAAATTGACATTCGCCGATGTACGGGTCACAGAGGGCAAAACGAGCAAACCGGGGCTAGGAAGTGACGGGAAAGTTAGAGGAGGACAAGGCAGTCGATGGTAGCCGCCCGGCAAAGTTGAGAGTTAAGTTTTAATTAATGTAATGGAGAGTAGCGCGTGATTAGCCTTCCAATCAGTACCGCCCCTCTCTTTCTTTCTCTCTCTCTCTCTCTCTCTCTCTCTCTCTCTCTCTCTCTCTTTCTCTCTTTTTCTTTTCGAGGATGCGGCACGTCGAGAAGGCAAAAAAGAAAACAATAAAAGAACGAAGGAGAAGAGGAGAGAGAAAAAGAGACGGTCGAGAGAGAGGAGAGTCGATGGCTGAGCACGGTTGTCCTTTCGTGAGGCAAAATTGGAGGACCGTGGACCTGGTAAATGGTCCAATCGACAGCATTACCATTAAGATTCTTTGATTCAACGACGAAAAGTGATGAGAAGAGGTCAGGCGAACGGTTGAAGGGACGAGTGGGATTACACGGACACGAACGGATCGTCTGTTTGATAAATCCGACGGATTTGCCTCCTATGCTCGTTTATCCAATTTCCTAACACCCATTCTTCCTTTCTCTCTCGCCCCCCCCCTCTGCTACCTAATTTCTACGAGCTGATTGTTTTTCCAGTTGTCGTTGTGGGAAATGGGAATTTTTGGAATTGTTTGAGGTTGTAGAAAGCTGGGGAGCGTCTCTTGTGTGCGAGACTGAGGCTGTGTGATTATTCGACAATGTTTATGCAATTTGAAAATTTTCTTGGCGAACTTCAGGAACGTGGAATCGAATGAAAATATTATTTTACAGGGTAGTAAACTTTGTGGGTCTAGAATCAATTAAAATCGTATGAAATTCTGACGATTTTTGTGTTGTGGCATTTTTTGTAAATTTTTTGGGGCCACAGTTGCGTGAAAATCTGCAGTCTGGTGATTATAGTGAGAGGGGGGCTGGAAATGTTCTTATAACGAGAGAATACTTCACAAGTTTCGAAAGTTATTTATTTCTAAAATAAAATTATCTTCTGGCGTAGAATCACACTATTTTATATTCTGCTGCGTGTAAGTGTACAGAGACTGAGGTTGACACGCGTGATTATAGTGAGAGAGGAGGTGGAAATGTTCTTATAACGAGAGGATACTTCACAAGTTTCGAAAGTTATTTCTTTCTAAAATAAAATTGTCTTCTGACGTAGAATCACACTATTTTATATTCTGCCGCGTGTAAGTGTACTCAGACTGAGGTCGACATGTGTTATTATAGTGAGAGGGGGCAGGAAATGTTCTTATAACGAGAGCACACTTCACGATTATCGGAAGTTATTTCTTTCTAAAATAAAATTGTCTTCTGACGTAGGATCGCACTATTTTATATTCTGCCACGTGTAAGTGTTCGGAGACTGAGATTGACATGTGTGATTATAGTGAGAGAGGGGCTGGAAATGTTCTTATAACTGAGAACACATTTCACGAGTGTCGAATGTTATTTCTTTGTAATATGAAATTGTCTTCTGACGTAGAATCACACTATTTTATATTCTGCTATGTGTAAGTGTCCACACAGCCCAATGTTGAGATGAGATTATAACGGAAGAGGGGCTGGAAAAATTTCTAGAACCAGAAAACATTTTATTATACTGGAGGAATTAAAAGTACAATTTTCTTTGGGTCTAGAAAATATTAGATTTTGGTTAAGTGGCGAGAGAAAAGTAAATGTTTCATTATTACTGAAGAGGGGAGTAGGAAAGTGATTATAACCGGAGAGGGGCTGAAAAGTTTCTATAACCAGAAAAGATTTTATTATACTGGAGGAATTAAAAGTACAATTTTCATTGGTTCTAGAAAATATTACATTCTGGTTAAGTGGCAAGAGAAAAGTAAATGATTGACTACTGGAGAGGGGAATAGGAAAGTGATTATAACGGGAGAGGGGGGTGGAAAAGTGAGAATTAAGAGGGAGCACTTTATTATACTGGAGGAATTAACAATGTTCCGTACATCTAAATTCTGGATAAGAGACAAGAAAAAAGCAAATGTGTGACCATAACGAGAGGGGCGTGAGAAAGTGATTATAACGGGAGAGGGGGGTGGAAAAGTGAGAATTAAGAGGGAGCACTTTATTATACTGGAGGAATTAATAATGTTCCGTACATCTCAATTCTGGATAAGTGAGAAGAACAAAAGAAATGTATGATTATAACGAGAGGAGGGGTAGAACAGTTATTATAACGGGAGAGGGGCGTGGAAAAGTGAGAATTAAGTTGGAGCACTTTATTATACTGGAGGTCATAACAATGTTCCGTACATCTCAATTCTGGATAAGTGAGAAGAAGAAAAGAAATGTGTGATTATAACGAGTGGAGGGGTAGAACAGTTATTATAACGGGAGAGGGGCGTGGAAAAGTGAGAATAAAGGGGGAGCACTTTATTATACTGGAGGACATAACAATGTTCCGTACATCTAAATTCTGGATAAGTAACCAAAAAAAAAGCAAATGTGTGATTATAACGAGAGGGGGGTAGAAAAGTGATTATAACGAGAGAGGTCAGTATTAAAGCCCAGGAATTAAATCGAAAAATATTTTTGTTGTAGAGTTAGTGGCCTAATCGTTGAATTGCTCGATTTTGGTGTTGTTTATAGATCCATGCTGGAAGTGAAATCACTGCTTTGACGACAGTAGTAATTAATGTTATATCACAGCGCGGAGCGATATTAATTGCCCGATATTGAAAACATTTCATACATCGTTTCGACGTTTCGACTCCGTTGACAGAGTTCGAACAGTTGTTATTATTATACCTCGTTTTCCATCTCCATTACATTTTAGATACCTTTATTGTTCCTCGTCGTGACATCCGCCGGCCATTTGGCAGCACGGTCAGAAGCAGGATGCGCAGTGCAGCGCGCACGCCAAGCGTCAATTAACGGTAACCGATAATCCAAAGTAATGACGACCGATTGGAGCTTACGCCTCGTAATAATTGTTTATCGATTAAAAAGGGACCGGTGTGCCGCCTATTGTCGTTGCTCGCGTGACACTGGGATCCAATTTGTTTTTAGGTCTTCATTTGCCCGACGAAATTCATTTTCATCGGCTAAACGGGACCAATTATTTACTGCTAGAGACCGTTTCGCTTTTTACCAAAACGGCTCGCTAATTAATTGCACGATTTATTACAAAGACCGTTGTTTTGTTCCTATCACCGGACTTTGTTTTTTCGATCACGAAATAAATGATTTTTCATGTTCCAGAATTTTTATTTCGTTTTTTTTTTTAATAAAATAACGTCGCCTTTGGGATTCTAGGATTCGAATGGTAAATAATTCGAACGAACATTGAATCGACTTCGAGAACTGGGGAAATTGGAGCCTTGGAAAATTAGGACCTTGGTAAATTCGGCCCCTGGACAATTAGGACCTTGGTAAATTCGTGCCCTTGAAAAATAGGGGGCGAGGATAATTTGGACCTTGGTAAATTCGTGCCCTGGAAAAATAGGGGGCAAGGATAATTCGGACCTGGAAATTGGGCCGTGGAAAATCGGGTGCTTGGAAAAATGGGGCCTTGGAAATTGGGCCCTGGAAAATCGGGAGCTTGGAAAAATGGGGCCTTGGAGACATAGGGGCGTGGATAATTGGGACGTTTTTTTTTTAATAAAATAACGTCGCAATTGGGATTCTAGGATTCGAATGGTAAATAATTCGAACGAACAGTGAATCGACTTCGAGAACTGGGGAAATTGGTGCCTTGGAAAATTGGGGCCGTTGATCATTAGGACCTGGGAAATTGGGGGCTTGGAAATTGGGCTCTGGAAAATTAGGGCCTTGGAAAATTAGGACCTTGGTAAATTCGGCCCCTGGACAATTAGGACCTTAGTAAATTCGTGCCCTGGAAAAATAGGGGGCGAGGATAATTTGGACCTTGGTAAATTCGTGCCCTGGAAAAATAGGGGGCGAGGATAATTAGGACCTGGACATTGGGCCGTGGAAAATCGGGTGCTTGGAAAAATGGGGCCTTGGAAATTGGGCCCTGGAAAATCGGGAGCATGGAAAAATGGGGCCTTGGAGACATAGGGGCGTGGATAATTGGGACGTTTTTTTTTTAATAAAATAACGTTGCAATTGGGATTCTAGGATTCGAATGGTAAATAATTCGATCGAACAGTGAATCGACTTCGAGAACTGGGGAAATTGGTGCCTTGGAAAATTGGGGCCGTGGATGATTAGGACCTGGGAAGTTGGGGGCTTGGATATTGGGCTCTGGAGAATTAGGGCCTTGGAAAATTGAGGCCTTGGATCATTAGGACCTGGGAAATTGGGCTCTGGAAAATTAGGGCCTTGGAAAATTAGGTCCTTGGTAAATTCGCCCCCTGGATAATTAGGACCTTGGAAAATTCGTGCCCTGGAAAAATAGGGGGCGAGGATAATTTGGACTTTGGAAATTGGGCCCTGGAAAATCGGGAGCTTGGAGAAATAGGGGCCTTGGATCATTAGGACCTGGGAAATTGGGCTCCGGAAAATTAGGGCCTTGGAAAATTAGGTCCTTGGTAAATTCGCCCCCTGGATAATTAGGACCTTGGAAAATTCGTGCCCTGGAAAAATAGGGGGCGAGGATAATTTGGAAATTGGGCCCTGGAAAATCGGGAGCTTGGAGAAATAGGGGCCTTGGATCATTAGGACCTGGGAAATTGGGCTCCGGAAAATTAGGGCCTTGGAAAATTAGGTCCGTGGTAAATTCGCCCCCTGGATAATTAGGACCTTGGAAAATTCGTGCCCTGGAAAAATAGGGGGCGAGGATAATTTGGACTTTGGAAATTGGGCCCTGGAAAATCGGGAGCTTGGAGAAATAGGGGCCTTGGATCATTAGGACCTGGGAAATTGGGCTCCGGAAAATTAGGGCCTTGGAAAATTAGGTCCTTGGTAAATTCGCCCCCTGGATAATTAGGACCTTGGAAAATTCGTGCCCTGGACAAATAGGGGGCGAGTATAATTTGGACCTTGGTCAATTCGTGCCCTGGGAAACTAGGGGGCGAGGATAATTTGGACCTTGGAAATTGGGCCCTGGAAAATCGGGAGCTTGGAGAAATAGGGGCGTGGATAATTGGGACGTTTTTTTTTTAAATAAAATAATGTCGCCTTTGGGATTCTAGGATTCGAATGGTAAATAATTCGAACGAACAGTCAATCGACTTCGAGTGGCCCATTAATCCAATCGGATCGTTAATGATAATAATCTCGTTGTTTCTAATGCGGCGCGGAATTAGTCCGGCTGATACGATCTAATTGGAAAATGAGGGACTATTTTCCAATTATCTCGGCCCACTGCAGGATAAAAAAAATTCTGATTTCAATGACTTGATGACGGTACACGGCACACCGTAAAAAGTAACTGCCGCGCAACGCCGCACCGCGGGAGTCTATTTTGCTTTGCGACGTTTTTAACAACATAAAACGACCCCTAACGAGCGCATTGCCTTTTTGCAATGCCGGCTCCTGGCGAAAACCGCGCATAATGGCAGCTGCGAGGCAACGCTGACAGATCCTTTTACACGCCCCAAATATTTATTCCTTGCCTCGTGCTTTGATCCGGCAAAATGTTAACAAAAACATACAAATACATCTCGATCCGGACGTTATTCAATTCTGCAATCACCGTAGAATTTTATCAAATTATTTTCACGTTCGATCGAAACGGAATTTCCAATCTGCAAACCCTTATGCTGCAATCTGTACTTTATTTTAAACCGACGGAGTTACAATATTACATGCTATTGTTTCGATTGGAATCAAGTACTGATTTTGTATAAATAACGCGGTGCATACCGTCCGAAAACATTTGTAACATCGTGTTAAAAAAAAATCCTGTCAATCGTGGATGTAAGTCAAACACATTCAAATATGGTCAAACGTGTTCAAACACTTTCAAACACCTGCAAACAAACTCAACAAATTGTCCACACACATTCTCTTCTTTTATGGTAACTTGTTTCTTGCGGGCAGTCAAACAATTTTAACCAATAAATCGAGGAGAATTCTAGTCGAGAAGCTAAAGACTAAGAATCGACTGGAAATGATGCAAAATATTATTTCTGGAACATTGGAGATAGATCGTAAATCGAACCTGTGGAAAATTAGGACCCTAAGAAATTGGGAACTTGAGAAATTAGGGGCTTGGGAAATTCGAAGCGTAGGTAATCTGATGAGTAGAAAATTGAAACCGTGGAAAATTAGGACCCCAAGAAATTGAGACCTTGGGAAGTCGGGGCCTCAGGAAATCGGTACCTTGGGAAATTAGTACCCGAAGAAATTAGATCCTTGGGAAATTAAGACACAACGAAATTGGCACTCCGGGAAGTTAGGACACTAGTAAATTTGGACACTGTGGAATTAGGATCCTAAGAAATTGAGACCTTCAGAAATCGGGACCACAGTAAATTGGGACCTTCGGAAATTAGTACCTCACTAAATTAGGTCCGTGGAAAATTAGTACCCCAATAAATTAGGCCCTTGGGAAATTAGTACCCCAATAAATTAGGCCCTTGGGAAATTAGTACCCCAATAAATCAGGTCCTTGGGAAATTAGTACCCCAAGCAATTAGGTCCTTGGGAAATTAGTACCCCAAGCAATTAGGTCTCCGGGAAATTAGTCCCCCAAGCAATTAGGTCTCCGGGAAATTAGTACCCCAAGAAATTAGGCCCTTGTGAAATTGGGGCCCTACGAAATTGGGACCTTGGGAAATTAGGGGATTGTGCATTTCGGAGCCTAGGAAATTCAGTGCCTAGAAAATAGAGACTATGGAAAATGGGGGCCCTAAGAAATTCGGGCCTTGGAGAATTTGTTGCTTGTTCAAGTCGAATCCTAGGTAACTCCGTTAGTAGAGAATTGAGACCGTGGAAAATTAGGTCCCAAATATCGTAAATCCACGTGGCAATCGACTGAAAGGATTCCCGATCGTCGTACGTCACGAATTCTAGGGCGCGTGTTTTAATCGCTTTCGGTTTCTGCCACGATACCCACTAAAATTCTAATTAGCTCGCTGCCTGAGCACAATTAATTACCGTGCGGGCTAACAAATCCTCGAGTCTCGAACTTTCGCTACATTTAAATTTTATATCGGAACCGATATTGAAAAACATACCGACAGCTCATCCACTCCCACCCCAGAAGCTCGTGGAATGTTCAAATCAATTCTTAGCCGGAGGTGGATGTGTCCTGAGCTCGGCACTTGGATGTTACTGGCACGATCGGACGGATTTTCTCTATGCAGCTAGATATCGATTATCTCATAGCGTCGTTAACGAGGCGTCGCATCGCTAAGGTACCGAGATTACGTTACACTTAGCCGTGTCCCTCCACGGAGCCACTGTTCTCTAATAGAATAGACGCGATTCTAGGTGCACCCGGTTTCTTCCCCGCCTGCTAAATAAGCGAACCGGGAATATGCGCTCTCGAAATTGACGTCCGAAATGTCTGGAGCGAAGACGAAAAAATTTACGGCTTTGAATTTGGATTGAGGGAAATTAGGACCCTCGATAATTAGGACCACATAAAATTAGGAACATGGGAAATTGGGACCTTGGAAAATTAGCATCTTAATACATTGGGACCTTGGGAAATTAGTACCCTAATACATTGGGACCTTGGAAATTAGCTCCCTTATACATTGGGACCTGGGAAAATGGGGACCTGGGAAAATGGGGACCTGGGAAAATGGGGACCTGGGAAAATCGGGACCTGGGAAAATTGGGAACTGGGAAATTAGTACCCTAATACATTGGGACCTTGGGGAATTAGCTCCCTTATACATTGTGACCTGGGAAAATGGGGACCTGGGAAAATTGGGAACTGGGAAAATTGACACCTTGTTAAATTAGCACCTTAATACATTGGAACCTGGTTAAACTAGCACCTTAATACACTGGGACCTTGGAAAATTGGGACCTGTTTAAATTAGCACCCTAATATATTGGGACCTTGGGAAATTGGGACCTGGTTAAATTAGCACCCTAATACATGGGGACCTTATGAAATCGGGACCCTGGGAAATTAGGACCCTATACAATTTGGATCTTAGGGAATTGGGACCTTGGGAAATTGTAGTCTTGGGTAATTCGAAGTCTAGGAAATTCGGCGCCTAGACAATTAGGACCTTAGGAAATTAGGACATTAGAAAATTAGGAGCCTAGAAAATTGATACCTCGAGAAATTAAGATGCTAGGAAATTTTGGGAAATTAGAACCCTTGGGGATTGGGGCCTTGAGAATTTCGTAGCCTAGGACCTAACCCTAGATAATTTGGGTCCTTGAGAAATTATTAGCCTAGGATACTAATCTCTGGAGAATTTTGGGTCCCAGGAAATTTTGGGAAATTAGAGCATTGGGACCTTGAGAAATTAGGAACATTGGGAATTGGGACCTACGGGGAATTAGGAGTCTAGAGAATTGGGGCCTTTAGGAATTAGGAACTTAGGAAATTAGAACCTTTGGGAAATAGGACCTTAAAAAATTGGGTCCTCATGAAATTATGGCCTCGGAAATCGGAAAACTAAATTTTTGTAAATTCACAGAATTGGGAGCCTGCGAAAGTAGGATGTCAGGAACTGGGGAATGGGAGAGATCGTAATTATTATTAAACTAAATTAACATTTATATTTGCGAAGATACATTATGGAAGTTCGTTGGGAACAAAGTTGAAATTGTTGGCTGTTACGAACGGCAAATTGGTTTTTATTTGTTCGGCATATATTGTTACCAATTTTTCTCCCGGTTGTATTTCCAATTTCATTGCGTGTAATATCACGATAAGACCCGATCGCTTTTATGGCGGAACGTCATTGAGATTATCGGGAAGCTCAATTACGCGTTGCAATGCAGAAAATAGAACGGCCAATGCCAAGAAATTAAAATTGGTGAACGGTAATTCTGCCTCATTGTCGTTTTCAGTTGTCTGTGACCGGTTTTCACGGGGAAAGTTTAGTTACTCCGTTGTCGTCGACAGAGAGAATCAATAATTCGTTCCGTAACAATCGTCAGAATTATTGCAGATTTAATTACCAACCAATATCGAGCGGATGACGCGTAATTCCGAAACGTTGTGAAATAGTCAGTGTATTGTGTCTGGCACCGTTTCATTTTTATTTTATAATTTCTTGCGAAAATTCATTATGAAAAATACATTACAGCATGGCACGACTCGACGTTGCGAATTGTTCCGATTTAATAAACGAAACATTCCCTCGATATTATAATAAATGTACTTTCCGATTGTTACGCGTCCAATACATTATCGACATTTTAATATGAAAATTCGCGGGCAGAGAGTTCAATTCCATTTTAATGTACATCTTATAATTTTTAATCTCAGCCGTTTGTTCTAGAACATTGTAAACTAATGCGAAACCTCACACAAAAGCAGCATAGGGAAAAAATATTTCGCGGTGCCGCGCGATACGCGTTCTGCCATTGTACTTATCATACGTAATCCTTTGTACCACTTGGTTCCCGTGAAATAAGGCAGATTTTCTAGACTACCGAGAGCATATTTCACGGAACATCGTGCAAAAGTTTCCCGAAGAATGGACAGTCTTTCATTGCGAAGTTTCTGTCGAAATTCCGACTGCAAACAAGTGCCAGAATCTTAAGCCAGATACTACGTTTAAACTTAGCCAGCGTTGCAATTCACGGATAATAGGTGCTGCCAAATTTGGCACGGTGTTTAGGACTACAACAGACAAATTTAATATCCCCTTTCATTCAACATTCATACAACTTCGTTTCCGTGCAACTAAATTCTCAAGCAAGATACATCTAAAGACATTTTAACCATTCTGGTGGAATAGCATCCTGGAAATAGGGCCTTTAAGAATTAGCGTTCTATAAAATTTGGTCGTGGGAAATTAGGACCTGGGAAATGGGGCCTTTGAAAATCAGCATCTTGGAAATTGGGACCTTGGAAAAATAGGAGCGTGGATAATTAGGACCTGGAAAAGTGGGGGCTTGGAAATCGGGCCCTGGAAAATTAGGACCTGGATAAATTAGGATCTGGATAAATTCGGGCCCTGGAAAATTAGGACCTTGGAAATTTAGGGCTGTTGAAAATTAGGACCTGGAAAGTGGGGGTTTGGAAATTGGGCACTGGAAAATTAGGACCATGATAAATCAGGGCTCTGTAATATTAGGACCTTGAAAAATTAGGGCCTTGGGAAATTAGGACCTTGAAAAATTAGGGCTGTGGAAAATTAGGACCTTGAAAAATTAGGGCTGTTGAAAATTAGGATCTTGTCAAATTCGGGCCCTGGAAAATTGGGACTTTGGTAAATTCGGGGCCTGGAAAATTAGAACCTTGGTAAATTTGGGGTTCGGAAAATTAGAACCTTTCTAAATTCGGGTCCTGGAAAAATAGGGTGTGAGGATAATTTGGACCTTGGAAATTATGCCCTGGAAAATCGAGAGCTTGCGAAAATGGGACCTTTGAAAAACAGGGGCGTGGACAATTAGGACCTGAGAAATTGGGGGCTTGAAAATTGGGCTCTGGACCATCGGGACCTTAGGAAATTACTGCCTTCGAAAAATAGGTGTGTGCATGTTACGACCTGGGAAATGAAGAGCTGAAAAATTCGGTGCCAGGAAAAATAGGGGTATGGTGAATAGAATCAGAGAAACTGGGGCATGGAAAATTGGGAACTCTGTAATTACAACTTGGGAAATTGGGGTAAATTAGGTATTAACTTGGTAAATTAGGACCTTGGGAAGTTGGTGCCTTGGAAAAATAGGGGTGCTGATAATTAGGACCTGGAAAGTTGAAAGCTGAAAATTAGGGTCTTGGGAAATAGGGGTATCGAAAATAGAATCTGGGAAACTAGGTGCATGGAAAATTATGACTTGGGAACTAGGGTCTTGGAAAATCGTTTAGTGAAGACTTATAATTCTGGTGATGTAAAATCCTCAAATTGGGACCACCTAAAATTTGTACGCCAAAGTGAGGTCCTTTTCGCGAACTAGTAAACCAAAAATTAGGGAATGCATGATTAGTACCTCGGGAGATTACTATCCCATTAATTAGAATCGTGATTATAATGGACCTGTGGAATTAGTCCCTAGGGAAATGAGAATCCTGGGAAATCAAGGGGCTTGGAAAATTGTGTTCTATTGAAACAGGTCTTCGGAAAATGATGAGCTCTCCGCATAAACCAAACTCATAAAGAAAATTGAGGGCCCTGGTAAATTAACGTTTAGAAAAGCTATAATTAAAATTAGAATTAAAAAAGTAGAATTGTAGTTGATTGAGTGTTTGAAAATTAGCAATCGATCGAGGAGTCGATGACCACCGAGTGGAACCAAGCTCTTTGGAAAAAAAAAGGATAATAATAAGTTTCCACTTTCTAATGACGGCTCCAGTCACCAGGGATGAGCGGATTGCCAAGTGGAAGAGATGGTAGGCCCGAATGATGCTTGGAATATAGAGTTCGTCATGGGAGAGAGGTAAAAAAAGTTATATTGCCTTTGCGTCCGGGGTGACGAGCACACACGTCGCCGGCATATGAATAATATCCTGTCGGCGAACAAGGATTTCCGCGTTGCTTTCCCCCAACACGAATAGCCTAGCCGCCGCCGCCGGCCCGAGGTACGTGTGCACGCGATCACGCATACATTTTCAGGCTCGGTCTGGCAGACCGGCTCGGACCGCTCGCGGCTCCTACGCGATCCTCTCGGCAGAGGATCCGCTGATTGGATTCGAATTGGAGGGAAAGTTTATCTCTCTGTCGACGCGCGTTACTTCCGGGAATTATTTCGGCTTCGACGCTCGCTGAAATCGGCTGGAAAGAGTAATGATATTCGACTGCTGGGATCTAGGATGGATATACTTTATTGTGGAATTGTCAGAACCCCGGTGTATGCCATCCGCCTTTCTCGATGTCATCGATCGCCCGTCCTATTCATTTTAATCAACCGCAGGAACTCCATTCATCCAGTACCTGGCAGTGGGATTGTATAATCGTGATTGAGTTCTTCAGTATTTTGGAGAATGTCGACCTTGGGAAATTAGGGGTCTGGGGAATTGGGAACTGGGAAATTAGGGGCTTAGGAAAGTGGGAAATGCGAAATTTGAGGCTTTCCTAATTCGACGCCTAGGAAATTGGAACCTGTGATATTAGCTGTTTGAGGCATTGGGACCTGTGAAATTAGGTGTTTGGGGCATTGTGGACTTGGAAAATTGGACCTGGAAAATTAGGGCCTCTGAAATTAGGACCTGAGACATAGGGACCTGGGAAATTCGGTGTTTGGGACATTGGGACCTGTGAAATTAGGTGTTTGGAGCATTGGGACCTCGGGAAATTGGGACCTGGAAAATTAGGGCCTCTGAAATTAGGACCTGAGACATAGGGACCTGGGAAATTCGGTGTTTGGGACATTGGGACCTGTGAAATTATGTGTTTGGAGCATTGGGACCTCGGGAAATTGGGACCTGTGAAGTTAGGTGTTTGGGTCTTTGGGACCTTGGGAAATTAGGGGTCTGGGAAATTGGGACCTGGAAAATTAGGGCCTCTGAAATTAGGACCTGAGACATAGGGACCTGGTAAATTCGGTGTTTGGGACATTGGGACCTGTGAAATTATGTGTTTGGAGCATTGGGACCTCGGGAAATTGGGACCTGTGAAGTTAGGTGCTTGGGTCTTTGGGACCTTAGGAAATTAGGGGTCTGGGAAATTGGGACATGGAAAATTAGGGCCTCTGAAATTAGGACCTGGGAAATTCGGTGTTTGGGACATTGGGACCTGTGAAATTAGGTGTTTGAGGCATTGGTACCTTGGAAAATTGGGACCTGTAAAATTAGGTGTTTGGGCATTGGGGACTTGGAAAATTGGGACCTGGAAAATTAGGGCCTCTGAAATTAGGACCTGAGACATAGGGACCTGGGAAATTAGGGGCTTGGGAAAGTGGGACCTGCGAAATTAGAGGCAAACCTAATTCGACGCCTAGGAAAGTGGGACCTGCGAAATTAGTTGTTTGGGGCATTAGGACCTGGAAAAATTGGGACCTGTGAAAATAGGTATTTGGGGCATTCAGACCTTGAAAATTTGAACCCGTGAAGTTAGGTTTTTGGGTCTTTGGGACCATGGAAAATTGGGACCTGGAAAATTAGGGCCTGAGACATAAGGACCTGGGAAATTCGGTGTTTGAGAAACTGAAACATCAGATATTAGTGGCTCTGTAGTTAGAGTCGTGGAATATTAGGGGCTTAGGGGCCAAGGAAATTTGGGGATTGGAGAAATAAGAGCATGGATAGTTTTTTACCTTGTAAATTGGTGTCGTGGACAGTCGAATTCATGATTTAGGCCTTCAGTTAAGTCTAGGTTAGGTCCGTTATGTACCTAAGAATGTAGGGTGTAACGCTGTTAAGCGACCAGGTTCTTAGCTGATTATGCTGTTAGGCTCTTAGGCAGCTTGGTTGTTAGGTCTGACCAGACTTAGACCGCTAAGGCGTTAGGCATGGGTTAGGTTAGATGTTAGGTGGCAATATGTTAGGTGATTAGGTCTGCTTTAGGGCTTCAGGCGATCACCCAGCGGGACAGTTAAGTGGCTATTTATTTTCCACATTGAATCACGACATCCTGCAACTTCGAAACGCACACGAATCCTAAAATCTCAAACGTTGTGCCTCCTTTCACCGAGGCTCCAATAATTGGGAACGTATCTCGTTCGGGAGCCAACCGAGTCAGTCGATCCGTTTATCTCCGGTAGATGGAAGCTGCGCTAGCCGAACGACACAATAAACAATAAGCGACGCGAGATGTGATTCGAGTAGCTGAACGCTTCTGCGAGGGATCCGTGAAAGATGGAATTCGAGGCGTTCGCAAGGAACCACAAAAGAGGAACGGAAGAACAGACGCAGAACTATTTACCAGGCAGCGTCGCGAGGCATCTCTCCGGCAAGAAACTATGAAGTTGTACGCGTTTAAATGCGCGTGAGATAGAGATAGATAGATAGATAGACAGAGAGAGAGAGAGAGAGAGAGAGAGAGAGAGAGAGAGAGAGAGAGAGAGCTGTTGGTTTGGAGAAGAGAAAGAAGATGACGAGAGAAACGGTACAGGGAGAGAAGTAACGGTGGCGGCCAGATAAGAAGCGAACAGAGAAATATAGAGTAACGACCGAGACGTTTCGACGAAACGTCTGGAAATCTCTTTCTGGTTGTTGGTGCCGGCTCCCTGTCATTTTTACGCGGCGCTCTTGTTTCCATGGCGCCTTTAATGACACGGTTTCGCGTTGCGCGATAGCCCGAGACATCCTGATTGGTGTTATCGATTGTAGCTAGCTCCGGAGGACGTTCTCGAGACTCTTTTTCGTGGAAAGAGGCTGTTTTCAATTCAGACTCTGATCGCGGAGAAGCTTCGTCGTCGTTGAGGAGGAGGTGGAGAAGGCGGACTGAAACTCTGCCGTTAAATGGGAACGTTAAACCGGCCTCGCAGAAAGAAAGGGATAACTGGTTCGCCGGCTGATTAAAATAAATTGCCGGCACCGGTCCCGCGACGTGAATAGGGGGTGAGATTAAAGAGCGCACGTGGAAAATCGCGAGCCAGCTGAAACTTTGAACCACGGGTCACGACCTTAATTTCTTCTCTCGCGTTCGCGCGGGCGGCTCCCGTGCCGTGCCAGTTCTCTCTCTCTCTCTCTCTCTCTCTCTCTCTCTCTCTCTCTCTCTCTTTCTCTCGTCTTTGTCCGCTTTTGACCCACGAAAATGGCCGACATGTGGTACCGCCGCGACTCGGGAGAAGGAACGGAGGAGCATGAATAAATAAAAGTTGAGCTAACCGGCCTCCGGAGAGAGAGACCACCGGGATCGTGGGAAGAGGACGACAGGCAACGATCGTCAAGGCTCATATGGGATCTGGCCGACGGAATTACGCTACGGGAACTTATCTAATCAATCAGCCAGTTGATCAGCCTCTCACTGATCGGTGTAATCCATCAAGATATCGAGACGATACAAAGTATAACCAAACACCGAACATTTCTAACCCTCCGCTAGACGGCGTTAATTATTTTTGGCCCCACCGTCTGACGAAATATCGAGCAACTTCCACCGATTCATCATTATTATTCCTCTGGACTTTCATCCGGAGGATCTTGCCCACGCCGTTTAGGAACACTCAATTTTTGCAACACCTGCAGCAACTTCTTGGATGTCCGTGACGGGGCTGCTCGACGGAGTTGCTAGGACGTTAGGTTGCTAGATTGTTAGGCTGCTAGACTGTTAGGTGCATAGGATGATAGGTGGCTGGACTGTTGAGTTGCTAGACTGTTAGGTAGGCAGCATGATAGGTGGCTGTGCTGTTAGGTGGCTAGGAAGACAGGTGACTATGCTGTTGAGTGGCTAGAACGTTGCATGCCTAGGCGGTTAGGTCGCTAGACTCTTAGGCTGCTAGACTGTTGGGTTGCTACCCGAGTAGGTTGCTAGGCTGATAGGTTGCTAGACTGTTAGGTACGTAGGACTATAGGCGGCTAGGATGATAGGTGGTTAGGATGGCAAGTGACTATGCTATTGAATGGCTAGAACGTTGGGTGTCTAGGCGGTTAGGTCGGGAGTTGGCCACTTAGTGAGCTAAACCTAACAGTTTGCTGTTAGATAGTTAGGTTGCCAGATAGGCAGGTAGGAGGCAGTTAGGTTGTTGCGTAGCTAGCTGCGAGGACCTAGCACGTTATAGAAACATCATATCCTAACAGTCTAAGAATCTAGCCATCTACTAGCAGTCTAAGAACTTAGTGCTTTAACAACCCAATAGTCTAGCCTCCTAGCCGTCTAGCCTCAACTAAGCAGTTAGGATGTTAGGCAACTAGATTGTCATGTTCACTGTGATCAGTAGTAGGCAGGATCTATGGCGATAGGATGGAAAATTTGTGGGATACATTCCAGTTAGAAATCTTGCTAACTTGTACAATTTTCAACAGCCGGAAAGAGTACTTGCACAGAGTAATTGCGGAAGGGTTACGTTTTAATAATACGTGAAAAAGGAATCGATTTTTGTGCTAGAAACACGGGAATAGCTCCTTGCGTGGGTTTCGCTAATTCCTCTTTTGGAGTGTCCTTTGGCGCTGTGCTTTCTCGCATCAATTCTCGGGATCCGCGATCCTAAAGGGGCTGGGGAGGTGTGCTTTGACATCGCCACCCGAATCCTAGTTAGAATGGCACCGCCTGACGCACGGTGTATAATAAATGAGAAATCTTAATCCGCGGAACGGTTTCTATCAGCCCCGGGGAGAGTTTGCATTTCCGATGCCACAATTTCCTCGACGATGATGCCCGCGCCACATGATTAACATTGAAATTAGAGCATCCGGTGCCCGCAGGAATATTTAACGAGCTAACCGGTGAATAACTGCCGCCCGACCCTGGAACTGCCGCGCCTCGTAATTGCGCCCCTCGTGCCCGAAACTTGCACTCTATGTCCCGGCCTTCACCGCTGATAACCGGAAATGGCACGACGCGTGTAGAAGCGTTCATCGTCGTCCTCGTCGTCGTTGTCGTCGTCGACGCGTACACCGAAAGTTCCCTTAATTAGGTGGGAATGATACGTCTCGCTTAGTATAATCGAATAAAATCCTTCGTGCAGATTCCGCGGGCCCACAACTCTTCCAGTTATACAAATCGCACACAGAGACGTCGACTGCGTTGGATTAAGTCGGTTAATTATGTCGCTGTCACTTTGACTATCGCTGATAGCTCCATCGATTATCTAATAACCACTCTATCTGGATCACAATTGTTCTTCAGAGCAAACTATCGACTTACACGCATTTTTCAGATGACAGTGGCGTTTACACAATAGTCACTGGACTTTCGGATAGACTGGTAGCTGGCTAGGTTCTTAGGTCGCAAGACTGTGGAGTAGCTAGGCTGCTAGGTCGTTAGGTTGCTAGATCGTTAGGTTTCAGACCGTTAGTTTGTTACGTTGCTAGGTTGCTAGATGGCTAGAGAATTAAGTTATCAGATGGCTAGAGCGTCAGGTCATTAGATAGCTAGAGTGTTAGGTCATTAGACAGCTAGAGCGCTAGGTCATTCGATAGCTAGAGAGTTAGGTCATTAAATAGCTAGAGAGTTAGGTCATCAGATAGCTAGAGAGTTAGGCCATTAGATAGCCTGGGAGTTATGTCATTAGATAGCTAGAGCATTAGGCCGTTAGGCAGCTAGAGCGTTAGGTCATTAGACAGCTAGAGCGTTAGGTCATTAGACAGCTAGAGCGTCAGGTCATTAAATAGCTACTGCGTTAGGTTGCTAGATAGCGAGAACGTTAGGTCATTAGATAGCTAGAGCGTTAGGTCATTAGATAGTTAGAGCGTCAGGTCATGAGAAAGCTAGAGGGCTAGGTCATTAGATAGCTAGAGCGCCAGGTCATTAAATAGCTACTGCGTTAGGTTGATAGATAGCTAGAACGTTAGGTCATTAGATAGCTACAGAGGTAGGTCATTAGATAACTAGAGCGTTAGGTCATTAGATAGCTAGAGCTTTAGGTCATTAGACAGCTAGAGCGTTAGGTCATTAGGTAGCTAGAGCGTTAGGTCATCAGATACCTAGAGCGCTAGGTCATTAGAAAGCTAGAGCGTCAGGCCATTAGATAGTTAGAGCGTTAGCTAGAGTGTTAAATGGCTAGGTCCCTAGGCGGTCAGTCGCCCAGGCTCCTAGCAGCTAGGGTTAGGTACCTAAGCCCCTAGCATCGGGGGGGGGGGGTTAGGTGGCTAGTCACCCACCTGAGCGGCTAGGTCTGGGCTAGGTGGCTAGGATCTCGATGGCGAGGTCCGGGTTAGGTGCTTGTGCTGTAAGGTGGCAAGAGTAGCACTGTAGCGTCACCATCAGAGCACTATAGCTCTTCAGCCATGGCATCAAGAAAATTTGATGAGTTCAAGCCGTGCTAACGTGTTTCTAGCGTGAGGAACTGAGCCATCGACTCAGGACTCAAAGTGTTTCCTAAACCACTAGTCAATTACCCGATACAGTGTACCCAAAGCAGCCAAGGCACCAGGACCAAAGTCTAAGGAGTCAACTAGAGCTGGTTGCTCTTTTCGTGGCATCGCTTGGCCCCGTGGAAAAACTCCAGAAACATCAAAGCAGGCTCAACTGCATTTAATTTAGCCCATGGGCAAGTTTCGCAAACTGCCGTCACCTCGTTCTCCGAGGGAAAATAATCTTCCGACTGGAGCGTCACGCAACTATTTCACGCTAGCGATTGACAGTCCGTGGGCCTGTCTTTGGCCGGCGTCTTGTCCCGGCGAGGACGATTAAAACGTAGATTGGATCGTTTGCAGGAGCCGAGAGCTGTAACAGTCCGGTGTTTTCGATGGTGAGTGCCGGCAATTGACTTGCTTGATGTTCCTGGGAGGCGTCGCGCCTTAGAGCGTCACGTTCGGTCGGAAACTATGAATTTTGAATTAATCAAGTTGAGCGAAAGAGGACGCTTGCCTGGGAAAAGATTAAAATTAGTTTCCATAGGAGACAGAGGAAAGGAGGTTGGGACGCGAGGAGGGTGGTCCCGACGCCAGCAATTGCTTGGTCGTTGCAAAAATTGTTTGATGACGGTACTTTTCCCTTCGTAATGACCTCGAGACGAACATTATCCGCACAAAGCGCACTCGAGACGGTAGAAAGAGAAATTAATCGAACCGTTTCTGTACGATGTCTTTAAATTACAAAGCAAGGAGCCTCTTCAGTGAAGGGCAAGTAAATCTTGCCTCTGGAACACGAATAATAGCTTCGCGTCTCGTGTTTCAGAACGTCTCTTCTACAGCAATCTACATGGGGCTCATCAAAGGGCAAATATTAACGTGATAGGGCCGTCATGTTTATTGCCTAATCCTAAGAAGATGGCTTCACTGCATCAGGTGTTAAGACATGAGGTGTTATACTTTAATGTCCTGATAATGTACATGGGTCCATCAGCTGCAAACATTAATCTGGATGTAACCTGCGCGTGTTAAGGCATCGTCATGTTCCTTTGCTAGACCCTTGATGGGGAGATGTTAACCCTGTTTCATGGTAGCTAGGATTATAGAGTTTCAGCGAAGAACTGGAATCCTAAATTTGAGTATGTCTTCTCTTTGAAGTATAACTGCCTAACGACTTCACAACCCATCCATCTAACAGCCGAGCAACCAATCCGCTTGACGACCTAGCTACCAAAATTTTAACCACTCTGGTGGACTAACATCATAGAATCAGGACCTCGTCGAATTAGGTCATGGAAAATTAAGGGCTTAAAAATTAGGTGCTTGGAAATCTGGGAAGTTAGGGACTTGGAAAAATAATGACAAGGACAATTTGAACCTGGGAAATTGGAGGCTTGGAAAATTAGGACCTGGAGACTGGCACGTGGAAAATTAGGACCTGGACAATTATTGGCGTGGGAACTGGGACCTAGGAAATTAGGGGTTTGGAATTTAGGATCTGGAAAATTAGGGGCTTATAAATCAGAGCGTGGAAAATTAGGGTTTCGAGATTGGGGTATGGAAAATTGGGACCTGGAAAATTAGGGTCGTGGGAAGTAGGATCTAGAAAATTAGGGGTTTGGAAATTAGGACCTGGAAAATTAGGAGCTTATAATTCAGAGTGTGGAAAATTGGTGGCTTAGAAATTGGGACCTGGAAAATTGGGAGCTTACAAATCATGGTCTTTGAAATTAGGTGCTTGGAAAATTGGGTTTGAAAAATTGGGACCTGAAAAAATAGGGGCGTGGGAACTAGGACCTGGAAAATTAGGGCCTGGGAAGTAGGTCCTGGAAAATTAGGAGCGTGGGATATAGGACCTGGAAAATTAGGGGTTTGGAAATTAGGACCTGGAAAATTAGGGGCTTATAAAACAGATATTTGTTAATTATAGTCTTGGAAATTAAGACCTGTGAAATTAGGGTCTTACAAATCATAGCCTGCAAAATCAGGTGCTTGGAAAATTGGGGTTTCGAGATTGGGGTATGGAAAATTGGGACCTGGAAAATTAGGGTCGTGGGAAGTAGGACCTAGAAAATTAGAGGTTTGGAAATTAGGACCTGGAAAATTAGGAGTTTATAATTCAGAGTGTGGAAAATTGGAGGCTTAGAAATTGGGACCTGGAAAATTGGGAGCTTACAAATCATGGCCTTTGAAATTAGGTGCTTGGAAAATTGGGATTTGGAAATTTGGGTTTGAAAAATTGGGACCTGAAAAAATAGGGGCGTGGGAACTAGGACCTGGAAAATTAGGGCCTGGGAAGTAGGTCCTGGAAAATTAGGACCGTGGGATATAGGACCTGGAAAATTAGGGGTTTGGAAATTAGGACCTGGAAAATTAGGGGCTTATAAAACAGATATTTGTTAATTAGAGTCTTGGAAATTAGGACCTGTGAAATTAGGGTCTTACAAATCATAGCCTGCAAAATCAGGTGCTTGGAAAATTGGGGTTTCGAGATTGGGGTATGGAAAATTGGGACCTGGAAAATTAGGGTCGTGGGAAGTAGGACCTAGAAAATTAGAGGTTTGGAAATTAGGACCTGGAAAATTAGGAGCTTATAATTCAGAGTGTGGAAAATTGGAGGCTTAGAAATTGGGACCTGGAAAATTGGGAGCTTACAAATCATGGTCTTTGAAATTAGGTGCTTGGAAAATTGGGGCTCTAAAAATTGGATCCTGGAAAATGAGAAGTTTGAAAATCAACAGTCTAACAAACATTTGCCTAACAGCCTAAAGACCTAGCCGAGAGCTGAAAATCCAAAATTTTTGAGTGACCTTTGCGATGCAGGGGTTGGTCCATGTTGCGCGGAGGTAACGACAGAAAGAAAGATGCTTGATATCAATCAAGGGAGGGTCCAGGAGGTATATCCGAGCTTAAGGGAGCCCGAGGCTAGCTTCTCGCCCCGAGGCCTCTTTACAGTGACGGCCAGCGAGAACGGTATGGTCGTCGCGTCCTCAATGGTGAATTGTCGGATGGTGGGCCTCGACAAATAGAGACAATTAAGCGGCTAATATGAGATGCCCCCGCCGTGTGCGTCGCTCCCACGAGTATACAGGGGCGTGTGTGGATGAAAGCGAGGCCGAGGTAGCCAGGGGGATGGGGTGTGCACAACAATGCTATGGCACTGCAAACACCACTGGGGAAAACCAACAATGCACGGATCCACTGTCTCTATCCCTGCTCGCCCTATCTCTTTCCTCCCTCCACCCTCCCGCCCTTTCCGGCCCTACCCCAAACCACCCCGTCTCGTATACCTACTTTCCTTTCCCTTGGTCTCTCCGCGGCTCTCTATCCGTCCGCCTTGACCTTTGTGCTCCCGTCTACCCTTAATCTCTCGCTTTCTCTCTGTCCCTCTTGATTTCATTTCAGAGTTATACTCCACATTTTTTTCTCTCTGTCTCTCTTTCTCTCTCTCTCTCTCTCTCTCTCTCTCTCTCTCTCTCTCTCTCGACAGTTCCATGTGATTTCACGACCTGCTTTCAGCCCCGGAGATCTCCTTAACATCCCCTGCGATTTTTGTTTACCCGCAGCTTCCATCTCCGACCCTCTAATTCGACTTTGTCGGCTATCTTGTCCGCCTTTGGTCTTATATCCTGAAGGACGTCTTACGTTCGCTTCAATCTGTGTTTCCTCATTCATCTCTACCTGTACCATTCTTCTTTTCGGGTGCTTGCGGACCAAAAATGGTAAAACGTCCCCTTTACGAAAAGTTGACAGGAGTTCGAAATTATCTGTATCAATTTTTCCCTGTCATGGTGAGACGCCTCTTCATCTTTTGGGGATATTAGGGGCCAAAAAATGGTAAAATGACATTTTTATAAAATTTCGCAACGGTACAAAAAAATTTGGACAGTTGGTTAAACTTTTAATCCATTATCCACACCTCTGTGTTCTATTTCTTCGTGTGGGATGTCTGGGAACAAAAAATGGTAAGGTGCCATTTTTATAAAATTTTGCAATGGCACAAAATTGTGTACAGTTGGTTAAACATTTAATCTATTTCTTTTAATCCATTATCCCCACCTCTGTGTTTTGTTTCTTCGTGTGGGATATCTGGGAACAAAAAATGGTAATGCGCCATTTTTATAAAATTTCGCAACGGTACAAACAAATTTCTACAGTTGGTTAAACATTTAATCCATTATCCTTACCTCTGTGTTTTATTTCTTCGTGTGGGATATCTGGGAACAAAAAATGGTAAGGTGCCATTTTTATAAAATTTCGCAACGGTACAAAATTTATTACAGTTGGTTAAACATTTCATCCATTCCTTTTAATCCATTATCCCTACCTCTGTGTTCTATTTCTTAGTGTGAGATGCCTGGGAACAAAAAATGGTAATGTGCCATTTTTATAAAATTTTCGTAACGGTACAAAATTTTGTGTATAGTTGGTTAAACATTTAATCCATTTCTTTTAATCCATCATCCCTACCTCTGTTTACAGTTTCTTCGTGTGGGGTAACAAAAAATTAGTAAAATGTCATTTCTCGGATTTTTACCAATAATGGACAATTGTTTGTAGTCGGGTAAACATTTCGGGAATATTGTACCGTGATTTCAGTGTACTAGCTGTGTGTCCAAATTGTTTAAAATTTCATTTCGATATCTATCATATTTTCGAAACTACCCCTAAGTAAATATTTACTATTTTCCAAAATCCTACCAAGAGCAAATTTAAAATGCAGTATTTATGTTTCACACAGTTCAGTATAATGACTGAAAGGTCATTGAAGAGTATTGATTCTGGTCTATTCGGAAGTCAATTCATCGGCAAATTGCCATCCGGGCTAGTTCCAAGGGAGTATCGAGGCACGAGGCAACAATGAATTTTAATTTGTGCCTGTGACGCATGAAATTTAAAATTTGAAGCCGTTCCTGTGCTCTCTCTCTCTCTCTCTCTCTCTCTCTCTTCCTTGCGTGCGCACAATTCTCGTCCGTGGCACTAAAAATTTCATAATCTCCATGCCAAGACGAAGACAGTTGCTCGCGCAGGAGCGGAGAATGGTGAAGAGAGGGTGGGTCCCGGCTAAAACGAGTTTTTCGCGAGCTGCGTGGAAATAAACGTATTAATAATTCAATAATTTTCTACGGTGAAATATTCTCCGCGGCTGATATGCCGTATTTACCTTGCATCGATTTCAACAGTAATTCGAACGCACTGTTTACCTTTTAAAATAATAAACGAGTCAAAACAGAGGTAAATGGGCGCGATCATAATAGCTCGCTTGTACTGGAGAAATTGAGTGTGTGTACACGATTTTTGGCAATTTATGAATCACTTTTTAATCGGCGAATTAAGAGGGACCACTCTGAAAATCATCCAATTTTTGAAAATTTTTTTCTCACGTTTGTCAGAGTCCAAGGAATCGTTCTACACAAGAATTATTTAATATTTAAAATATTTAAAATAAATAGAGAAGTGTTCGAGGGAATTAGTGTGCTGGAGATATGACTATTTAGAAATTTTTCAAAAATATTCAACTATTCAATATATAATAAAAAATAATATCATCGCGTTTGGCAGAGTCCAAGGAATCGTTCTACACAAGAATTATTTATATAGCTGTAGTGGTTCAAGCACAAACCTGAAAATTCGATTTTTTCAAATCGAAAAATTGAATTTTTCCAAAAACTAAGAGAGATACCGTGGAACGACTTCCAGGTTCCTGTCCAGCTCATCAGGGTCCACGAGCATGGTCGACAGGAATGGCAAAAGAAAAATGATTGGACACTATAATTTTAATTTGTTTAATTCTCCGAGTCTCGCGAATGGGACGTCCGAGGGTCCGAGAGTCGCAGATGTCTCGATCCGCTTATTATTAAATCGCGGCGGTGGGATATCGCTGAGTAAACACATTTCCAATCTTGCTGAGGGGGTTGGATCCCGTATCCCGCAACCACGAACGAGAAAACTGTCATCATTTCATTACGGTCCAACCCAGTTATTCGGTAACCAACGATACGATTGAACGTGGCGTCGACCAATCCCCGAACTACTCCGGTTTCGCCCCGATGAAGCTCCCCGCACCCCGCCAACCCCCGCTGGTGGTGCAGTTACCTATTCGGGAATCGTCATAAGCGATTACCTCGGGCGCAAAAATGCATTTAATATCGCGGCTTTGAGTCTTCGATGGATATCTATTTGCGGACTGAGTACGGGCGTGCCGGAGAGAGCGAGAGGGAGACAGTGAGAGAGAGAGGGAGAGAGAGAGGGAGTTAGTGCGAGAGAAAGAGATAGAGAGCGAGAGAGAGAGAGAGAGAGAGAGAGAGGGAGAGGGAGAGAGAGAGAGACAGAGACAGAGAGAGCGAGAGAGACAGAGTGAGCGAGAGAGAGAGAGACAGAGAGAGCGAGAGAGAGAGGGAGTTAGTG